>JAECXG010000606.1:2216666-2830000 GCA_018152135.1 Drosophila paulistorum | reverse complement strand
ATGTTTTTTTTTTCTTTTTTTTCTTTTGTTGATTTAGATCCCTTATTAACTATTTTCTTAGGCAGTTTCATTCATATTTTGTGTGTGTGGGTGAGTGTATCTGTATGTAAAACATTTTCTATTGGTTTATTTTTGTTTGCTTAAATTTTACATTTGTTCGTTATTTTATTATTTTCCTTTTTTCCCATTTTTTTTTGTGGTGCCGCAAAGTTCATTTCGAAAAGTTGTTGAGTGAATTTGATTTTGGTTTTTGTTTTTATGTTTCTGTGCAATTTTTAGTTTGTAAAAAATGTTTTCTTTTTAGTTTATTTTAATTCTTTGGTGTAACTAAACTTAATTGATTTATTAATTAATTAATATTATAATTATGCTTGTTATGTAGGTATGTATATGTATATTAGTTATTATTTTGCTATGTCAATTTGCACTAACTATTTTGCTGAGGGGCTTTTATTTTGTTTTTATAGTTTATCAAAAGGTGCGCTCAAAAGTTTCATTAAACTATTTATATTTATGTTTTTTTATTAATATTTTTTGTTGTTTGATGTGCAAAATTAGTTCATTTCATTTATGTGTGTGTGTGTGTGTTTGTGTGTGTGAGTGTGTGTGAGTGTGACAGAAAACAAATTAATTTACATACATATAAATTTATATATTTGCTTTCTTCTTTTCTTTTTGGTTTTTAACTTTTGATTACTCTAAAAAATTTGGCCATTTCAATTTTGGAAGCGCTAAGTCAGTTCTGAATGAAAAACGAAAACGAATAAAAACAAACAAAAATCAAGAGTAAAATTTTAAATGAGTTATCTTAATTAACTGTTTAATTATCGCTGATCTGTTAATGTGTGAGTATGTGTAGGTGTGTCTGTATTTGTAAGCGGGGGGAAGGGTAGTTATCAAATCAATATAATTAAGAGCAAGTCTACACTTAAATTAGGGAAGACTTTTTGGGTGTTTGTTGCCTTTCTTATTCATTTTTCCATTTTATCCTTTGTCTATTCTCAGAATGAACTCAAGTGGGAAGCAAAATGATCAATTTAAAAGGGAAACGACAACAAATCAATACAGATAAATAAATGGAAATTAGCCAAGTGTTATTTCATCATAAGTACAACATAGAAACAAATCTCACCACTTCCCACCAATGCCCAAACAAACGGATTTTGAATGAAAATCATGAGACTCTTTCACTGTATAGCCCTAAGTCAGTGGCTAGTCACATCGGTTGAAATCCATCTTGGATATCGAGAATTTGATCAGTTTTATAGGTACACATTGTGCACTAGATTTTCAAAAGAAACTAAAGAACGGAATCTTCTTGTTTGTTTATAAGTAATCTGTTTAGATTACGAGCTTTTTGAAATTAAAGTTAACCCTGGCATTTAAGCTGGCTCGAAGTCAATCTTCAATCAACCTTTTCGCGGCGCCTAAGGGTATGCACTAAAAAGGAAGGCTCTGGCCTTGTAAAAGTTTGGATTTAGTTGCAATTCCCATCTAGTTTTAGCTTAAATTGAATATGATGTGGCCATTGCAATAGATGGTTCTGAAAAAAGAGATGTACAGACTCAAACTGCTCACATTCTTTCAGAATGGTTTGACTAAATTTATGAGTAATTGAATAAATTGAATACATTGAGTTGAGCTTCGATTTACTTTTCTGGGTATAACTTGGCTGTTTATTTGATTGGTTTGGGGCGTGGTTAGTTTCCATTTTATGTTGCACAAATATAAATTGATACAATGTTGTCCGTTTGTTTTTTAAGTGATGGATGCATCAGATTATATATAGATGATTGCAATTATATTGGTTTACTCTGAATCTGTGTGTGTATGTATGTGTGACTGTCGACTGCGCTATTATTTTCTGGTCTGATTCATTGACTGTGTTGTTGTTTGTTTGTTTGTTTGTGTGTGTGTGTGTGTGTGTGTCTCTATGGCATTTCATTTAATTAATTTTTTTGTTGTTGTTGCACATTTTCATTTTGGTTTGCTTAGCTTTGCTTTATTTTGGTTTAATTTTGGTTTGAACATTTGTGTGTTGGATGCATTTTGTTTAATGTTCATTTTCTTGTTGCTTTGTTTTGTTTTGTTTTTATAGTAATTTTCACTACAAATTTGCTATGCTGTTGCTTTTGATTACTCTTCAACGCTTTCATTTATATGCCATTCTCTTTGATTAATTCTAAGTTATTTTCTTGTGTAAATCTATTTAACAATATTCTTTGCTTTCGACCTGGTAATATGTGTGTCCTTATTTTGTTGTTGTTTTTTTTTTATTTTTTGGTTTTTGGTATTAAATTATAATAATAATTTGTTGCATTTGTCTGCTCATAATGCTAGTTAAAATTAATTTTCGTGTTTTTTTTTTGTATTTTTTTTTGGTTTTGTTTTTCAGCGCTTTGCACAGTTTGACTCTCTTGTGCGCTGTTCACTCTCATCCTCCTCGGTTTGTTATGTGTTGTGTGTGTGTGTGTGTGAGTGTTTGAGTGTATCCTTTTTTTCTTGCTTTGTTTTTTTAGTATGGGGTAGTGGGGGAGCACGATTGAATGCTTATTCCTCGCCAAGTAACACCAGATCGTCAGCGACCACGTCGCTAACATGAAGATAGATGATCCAGTACATCAGATTGAAGCAGACAAAGCAAACGGGAAAAACAATGCGCGAATATTTATCAATATCCGAGGGAGTAATACCCAATAGTTTGTTGATATCCTATATGGAGGGCAATAGAAATATTAGCCAAATATACATAGATTGACTTGGGGGTTTCTTTGTTTGTATAGTTTACCTTTTTTACTTTACCCGGATGCAGTAAATGGGCTGGGACAGCTGCCTCTGGGTCGCCACCACCATCTGGCGGACCGCCACCACCGCCGCCACCTCCACCGCCAGGACCACCGCCGCCACCAGGCTGGGGGCCAGGACCATGCGATTGCTGTCCTCCACGACCGCCATTGACCGTATTCTCTAGGGTGCCACCCTTGGAATGGGCTTTGGGATCATGGACCTTGAATCTCACCTCCTGGAACAAGGGTCCCACTATCGAGCAACCGCGCGTACCAACGTTTTGTTGGATATTTGAAAAGCCGATTGGGCGGTTACTCACTGTTTGTTTGGGCGCATGTGGATGACCATGGCTGTGGGCATGATGTCCATGCCCATGCCCATGCTCAGGCCCACCGATGCCCATTCCGCCGCCACCGCCACCGCCTCCGATTCCCATTGTGGCATTCGGATTTGGATTGGCCTGCTGCTGCTGTTGGGCCTGCTGCTGGGCCCCATCTAGCTGTTGCTTTTTCTGTTCAGCTATCTTTTGGATCGCCATAAATCTTTGTTTTCGCATTTGAATTCGTTTTGCCATATAGCCGACGGTGGCGTATTCTATATATATATATATATATATAGATATATATATATATATTTATGTACATATATATACATTTTGATTTCGATTCCGATTGGATTCGATTTGATAGATATATTTGAATTGCGAATTGATCGAATTGATTTGATGTACGTTATGTTTTTTTGTTTTGTTTTTGTTGACCAATTTGGTTTTGTTTTTGTTTTTGGATGGACGGTTTGGTTGTGGCGGTACGGGGGTAAACGATTATGCGGGAATGCAGTAGTATATTAGAATTTCCATTATGAATTTCGATACGTAACGTTTAGCGGTTATCATTTCGTTCGATACGTATGCAACAGTACGTAATAATGATGTCAGAGAATTAGTTGCGATTTTGATCAGTTTGTTTGTTTTTTGTTTTCGATTTTTGATTTTTGATTTTCGATTTTTTGGTTTGTTGGTGCAGGGAAATGGAGCATTTGGAGATTATATTTTTGTTTTTGTTTTTGATTTGTTATCAGATATAAAGAAAGATATATAGAATAGATATGTAAGTCAATTATGAGATCAAAAATTTTGATATTCAATATGATCAATTATTTTTGTTTTACAACGTCTAAGTAAATGGGTGAGTTGGCTTTGTGAGTGTGTGAGTTTGAGTGTGTGTGTGTGTGTGTGTGTGTGTCTTTAGTTGCGGGTAAATGCTTCTCAGTGTGTGTGATGACAAGAAAAGGTGTTCAAGGCGGCTTAAAGAAATTTTGTGTAATTGTTTTAAACTTGTTTGTGTTGTTGTCGATGTTGTTGCTGTGTTTTTGTTGTTTTCTTTGTGTGTGTGTGTGTGTGTGTGTGTGTGTGTGTGTGTGTATTTTAATTAAAAGAAACTATTCCTTTTAGTTTGGGGTTTAGTTTTGCAGCCAGGCAAAAGATAAAAAATTGTGAATGTAAAGCAAATTTTTTGTAGGGAGTTGGTTTTTCTTTTTGCGGAAAAGTAAAGAAGAGGAGAGTTTTGTTCTAAATAGAAATATATTTATATATGTATATATTTAGCCAAAAATATATATAGAGAGACGAGAGAGAGAGAGAGAAAGAGCAATTGTGCGTGTGTTTGTGTAGATGTGTTTGTATGTATGTATGGTATATATGTATATGCGTGTATTTGTATATATATTTGAGTCTGTATATTGCTCTTATTTGTTGTTGCTGTTTGCTGTTTGTTGTTGTCGTTGCTGCTGTTGCTGTTGTTGTTGTTGTTGTTGTTGTTGCTGTTGTTGTTGTTGCTGTTGTTGTTTTAGTGAAATGAGTGGAAAAAGTCATTTGTAAGCCAAACGATTTATGTACACATTTATTTCTGCAGTTGGAGACCATCATTCAAGGAAAATGTTCATGTGCGTGCCTTAAATGCAAATTCATTCAACCAAAGTAACTCGCCCGTATAAGGGACACGAAACAAATTTCCAGCATTTTGTTTTGGTTTTGCGAAAATTGCTTGGATTTTCTTTTTTTTTGTGTTGTTTTTCATGTTGTTGTTGTTGTTCGTTGGTTGATTAAGAGGGACGAGGGTATTGTTGTTGCTGTTTGTCTTTTTTTTTCTCTTTATCCTTGATTTCATGGATTTTGGATTACGGTTTTGCGGATTGCGGAATTTCGATTTGTTGGCCATCAAAATGGTTAATGCGAGAGAATGTACAAATGTACATATATAGTATACATATAAAGTCATATGTATGTGTTATATACGTATACAGGTATATTAAGAAATGCTAGAGCGTGACGAGTAACGAGTAACCAGTAACGAGTAACTTAGTAACGAGTGTACTTACCTTCTCTCTTGCGGTCTACAAAAATAAAACGCCAATGCTGCAAAAGGCAGAACGGAAAAGCAGATAGAGACAGAGGAGACATAGAGATAGACAGGGAGAGAGAGAGAGAGAGAAGGAGTAGGAGAGAGAAAGACAGAGATAGATAAAGAGAGAGAGAGAAAGAGAGATGGAGAGAGTGGGTGGAAGAAAGAGCAACTACTTAACCATATCTTACCTAACCTCAAAATTCATTCTTAAGATTTATTCTCGTTTGTATTGTATTTGAAAATCTCAGATCTATTATGTCTGGATCACGTGCTTTAAGTGATCCAAACTTAATAGTTCGAAATTTATATACGATCTACAACAATTCGACGAGGGGATGGTTGATGGGGGTGGGGAATAGGGCGTTCTATGATATTTTGAGGTTGACTTTTTGTGGCTCTCATTGACCGTTTTGTCGGGCAGGGAGCCAAGAGGAGTCATCTTCATCTTTTTCGGTGGTGATGAATGGGTGGCAGAGCGGTTGAGCTAGGTAGGAAGGTGCTGTAGAGCCTCCATCTAGCTGCTGTTGTAGTTGTTGTTGGTTTAACCATATTTACAGTGTTGTGTAACTATCTTTTATTCAATTCAATCGCGACTCAAGCCAGGTGTGGCGCAGGGCATGCTAGATTCGTTTCGTTTTTTGTTTCTTTTTTGGTTTTTTGATGCGCTCGATTTATTTATTTTTTTTTTTTTTTAGTAATAAACTCTCCCGTACCCTGGGCATTAATTATTTAATTTTTTGTTTGTTTTTGAAATGGAAAATAGACGAGGTGCGTTTAGCTTGAGTTTTCTTTTGTTGGTTTTGTACAGATTTTAGTTTTCTTTTGATGTAGTTGGGTTTTCTTTTTGCTTTTTTGTTTGGTTGTTGCATTTTGGCGGAAGCTGGGCGTATATTGATATCTGGGTACCATTCCAGGTTGATCAGTTAGTTAAGTGTCTCAACCTGATTGGCTAGTTTGATTGCAAGTTTGAGTAGGTTTTTTTAAATCTTTTGAATTGTTTGCTTGAAGCATGCTTCGATTTTTTGTTCCATTTACAGTATTGATTTGTGAGTGCAAATTTTCGTGTGCAAAACATTTGGAAATTTGTCGTGCCTTTATCAACTATTTATTTGTGTGTACATATATATATATATATATATATATATATATAGTATATATATGTATATATATACATAATTAGTGTTAATTGTGGATATTCTGTATTGTTTGTTTGTATGTTTCTTTTTGGTTGTTTTGTTTGTTTTGTTGTAAGTTTCATTTGGTCAGGCGCGTGTATCGATGAATTTGCAAACATTTTCTTTAAATGATAGCTTGGTTTTTCTTTATACAAGAAAAATTCATAACAAGAACATACAAATACGAAAAAAGAGATTTCTTTATGGTTTGGATTTTTTGCTTTTCGTTTTTCTTTTTGGTTTTTGGTTTGCTATTGGCAATTTGTTGTAGTTGTAGTTTGTTGCTGTTGTTGTTGTTGTTGTTGTATAAAGGTTTGTTTGGTTTCTTTTCTTGTTTAAGTTGTGTAAGAGAAAAAGAGTTAAAGTTAAAAAAGAGAAACTTGGCCAAACAACAAACGACGCTTGAAATATTCAATAAAATTTCGATTTTGTTAAGGGAATTGCCTTCATTTTCCTTCTTTTTTTTTGTTGATTACCAAATCTTTAGCTATTTCAAACATTTTCACGTTTGCCAAGTTAGTTTTTTGTGCAAAAAAAGAATTATTTTTCACTACATTTGATGGCCAAACTTTCTATAGTCCTTTTTTTCTTTTTGGGTTGCCACAAATGATGTGAAATAGAATTGACTTAAATTTTTAAGTTAGAGATAGGATATTAGAGAGGAGAGAGAGAGAGAGAAAAATGTATAATGTATGTATTTTGTATAATACGGAAAAAACGTTGCATTTCATTTGATCCAACCAATTGAGAAAAATTTTGCCAAAAATCATCGTCCTATTATAATTTTAATTTCTGAAGAACGCAGCGTTTTCTTCAATATAAAATATGTTTTGTTTCTTTTTGTATTTCCTTTGGGTATTTGGGGAGTTTTCTGTGTCCAACGCTAAGCGTGGCAAGGAAAGCTAGCAGAAAAACAATGTGAATGGGTGTGTGTGTGTGTGTGTAGAAACTTAAAATGAAATCATAAATTAATTGTTAATCTTCTACTTTTGGCAACACTGACTTTGTCTTGGCCTTGTCGTTTCTAGGCCAAAAGTAAGAAGTAAAGAACTTGGCCAAAAAGAAAATTTGTATTATTTGTTAGTGTAATTGTGTGCATAGGTGTGTGTGTGTGTGTGTGTGTGTGGGTGTGTGGGTGTGTGGGTGTGTGATTGTGTTTCAATGTGAGTTATGGAATTCGTTTTGGTTGGTGTGGGGAGTTAGTTTTTGTTTTGTTTTGCTAATTTGGTTTTTGTTGTTTGTTGTTATTGTTGTTGTTGGCTACTAATTTGTCTCTAATTTGTTTGATTTATTTTAGTTTACCCAGTAGACTGGCAAAGACCATAACGAAGCATGTTCCCAGATAGACGTCAATCGATTTGACGTACGAAATCTTTGGCAGCGCTGCATTTGTTGACGACATCAAAGTGGTCATTGTCAACACGGTTGTCACACCGAGCGCCACACGCGCCGGCGTTGCATTGCGATTGAGCCAAAATGATACCCATGATATAATAACGATCAGTCCAGAGGGTATATAGATTTGTATAAGATAATAGCCCATCGAACGCACGAATTGTATTTCGCAGGCTAAACGCGAATAATTGCCTGTAAATTTATATGCATCATTTTTGTTCAGATGTTTCATAATTTATTTTTTGAGGGGTTGATTTGTTTTTTTTTTAATTTATTCGCGAGCAGTTTTCAAACATCATTAATCGTTAGCGCATAGGACGAAGATCGAGTAAAAATTAAAATTATTATTATTATTTTCGGTTTTTTTTTTTACATAAACACATAGTGAGTAGAAAGAGATAAAGAGATAAAGAGAGAGAGAGAGAGAAAGAGAGAGAGAGAAAGGATGGAGAAAAATATCATTATTAGTACATATTTTGTCAAATTTGTTCATCATTTACATATATAAATCTATATATGTATATGTAGGTATATTGATTGTTACATATTATTTACATATATGTTAAACAACACAAACAATTAAATATTTATTCCAAAATGAAAAACAAACAAAAGATATACACACATACATACGAAATCAAAAGTCACTAACAAAAACATAAACAAATTGAAAGGAAAATCTAAAGAAAATTGATCGCATAATAAATATATGAGCGCATTTCGGAATGATGTTAAACGAAGATGGCTACTTTGAACCTTCTGGAAAATGTATATATATATTTAGTAGATAACTTGTATATATGTAGCTTGAAAATTGAAGTTATAAAACTTTCGATTAAACTGGGCGACTCGTTGTATTTAGGCAGGCAAAATTCTTAGTCGTAATGGTAATTGTTATTGTTATAAGTAGTAGTTTTTATAGAGACTTAGGTTTTCTTTTCTTAAAATCGAAAACAAAAAATAAAAACAAAAACTAAAAGAGAAAACACAATAAAATGGTAGACAAAGGGGCGAGGGAGTTTAAAAGTAAAATCAATTTCTGCAAGAACTTTCAGTTCGTCCAAAGGATAAGTAATGTATTCTTGCAGAGCTTTTACTGAATTCGACTCGGAAAGACTTAGAGTCTTAAAATAACTTTCTCTTGATTATTCTTGGATGGTTTTTGAATTTTCCAAATAAATTGAAAACTCTGCAAGCTTACATATGTAGACCCACTTCGAAATAAGCCGAGGAGAAGGTGCACAACAGAAACAAAAAAGATTCCTAGCTAAAGTTAAGTTAAGTTTTTAGTTTTGTGTTCATTAGGTTAAAGTTTTTAATATAAATTGTGTATTAAAATGATAAGCAACTTTATAAGTAGTTATATAGTGGTTGTTTGATGTTAACTTGTAAATTGCATAAACTTGCATTAAAAAGAAATAAGAGCAATAAGGTAACAGAGTAAACAAAAATTAATAAGATCAACGTAAGGAGACGGCTAAACTCGAAAGTATCAATAAAATTAGTTTTTGAGATATCTAAGCTAAGACCTAATATCGGGCAGATTGGTTTGCCTAAACAAAGTTGGCTGGCTTTAGTTTTTTGTTCTTTTTGTATCGAGAATGTTTTCCTTGTTAAAAAAGAGATAATTGCTGTTTTTATATATATGTGAATATATATATATTAGATGAGAGCATGCTTGGGAGGGCGTTGTCGTTTTGTCGATTTTTTTAATATATATATCTATAGATATAATATGTGTATATATATATATATTTTAATAGAAAGAGAGTGATATATATTTGTTGTTGTTTAAATTTATATACATATGTGTATATATATATATACGGTATATATTATATATATATATATAATATAAAAAGAGAGAGAGAAAGAGTAGATATAGTTTATGATTTCTGAGCTTTTGTTTTTTTTTTGCTGGTTTGATCTTGATCTAATTGATTTGAAATGTTGCGATTTTAATTTTTTAATAAAATAAGTTCAAAAATTTTATGTAGCATACTTTTTTGGGCGATTAAGAGAGATTTTTTATGCGTTTCGTTTTTGTTTTTTGTTTTGTTGCGGCTGTTGCTAATGTTATTGTTGTTGTTGTTAATCATTACAATAATACAAATGTTGTTGTTATTGTTTTTGTTGATGGTGTATTTTGGCAAGGGCTGATAGGGGGAAAGGGTTACTATTGTTGTAATTTGCTAGGCTAATGAGTTTCGATAGCGTTTTCAAAAATTTGTTTTTTATAATTAGATACGGTATTTGGTTTTTGTATTGTGTTTGGTTTGTTGTTATTTCTTTTTGTATTTAGAATGTAATAAAAACTAATTGTGACTAGTTAATCATGTAACTATATAAGCATAAAATGAGTGTGCGTCTTTGTGTGTGTGTGTGTGTCGGTGTTTGTGTATATGTATAATAATGTCAGGCATAAATCAAAAGCATGATTTACTAAGTTAAAGCCATATCATCAGTTAAGCTTTGCTATATATATTCATTTTGAATTGATTGTTTTGATTGATAGTTTTTTTAAAACTGTAAATATATATTTTGTAGTTATTATATTTTTTAACTATAAAAGTATTTTCTTTTTGTTCGTTTTGCTTTTTTTTCCGTGTTAAATCTTATGTTAAATATATATGTATATATATATATGGGTAGAAGTGAATTTCAGTCTTTCGGATTGAGATTTCGATTTCATTTTGATATATTTTTGGTTTACTTTTTTTTTGGCTGCTGTTGTTTTATGTATATATTAGTATGAACTTATGAGAGCGTTGAAAATTAAATTGGAATCGAAATATAAATCATTTGAAATAGTTTGATATTAATTAAGTAAGTAAGTATATATAAAAGTTTCATATATATATGTAGGTATATATGTATAAGCAAACAAAATTGAATCAAATTTAATGAAGAATAAACTGAAAAAGACAATGAAAATGTAATTTAAGAAGGTTTAATTTCTTTTTCGCTACCTTAACATGCTTTTAATTTGATTGATTTTTGGATTTAATGATTATAAGTAACTGTGAGAAGCACTAAGTCGCGTATTCAGGCTATAATTTTGTTGTTTTTGGTTGGTTGATTGTTTATTATTATTATTATTATTATTTGTTTTTTTTTTTTGGTGGGCTAAATGGTAAACGTTTGTTTTTCGGTTGTTGTATTTTTTTAATATATATAAACTAGTTAGCTAGCTAAAATGGTATTTGAAAGATAATATGCAAAAATCTGAAATGCTTAAGATGCTCTTAACATGCATTTTATTTGTTGGTTGGTTGTTTGGTTTCGTTTGATTTTGGTTTTTGTTGAAGTTGCTCACAATTTGAGCCTACAAAATTGTAAGCTTAAATTGTTATTAAGAAGCCTGTTTTATGATCTGATATAGTATGAATTGAATTTATTATTAGTAGATAGATCGGCAAGTACTTTTTACAAATGCTGGCATTTTGCTAGAATGTTTTTCTGCTTTTTTTCTAACGAATAAAATAAATAAGAGATTTTGAGAGACAGAGAGAGAGAGAGGGGAGTCATCTTGTTGAAAAGCAATTGATCAAACTAAAGACTGACATAAACGAAACCAAACCCAAAACCGAAAAATAAAGACAAAAAGGTAAAGAAAAAAAGGCAAAAATTAGGTTTTAGTAATAGATATAATATATATATATATATAGGTTTGTGGATATATTTTCTTTGACATGGTCATTATTATCATTTATTTAAATATATATAATATATATATATATATTATATTTATTTGGGTAAAGTAAAAAAAAAGTTTTGTTTTATTTTGTATTATTATTATTATGTATTTTTTTTTTTTTTGAGAAAGAAAATCGGTAACCGTCTACAGGTACCTGTGGTAAGACTGATTTCCATGGCTCTTTGACGATGACCCAAGACCTTGAATTGGGGTAGCGAAACTTCACTCGAGACACCAACCGAGTTAGGGCCCTCGTTCCATTTATAGCGTATGTCGCGCATCGTGTAGCCGACTATATATGTATATGCATATATATATACATATATACATGTATGAATATATATATGTGTATATATAATTAGTTGTTGTTGAATGTGGTTGATTTGTACAGTTGGTTTTTGTTGTAAATTTGAATTTTTTTTTTTTGGTGTTGTTTGTGTTGGAAGGAAACGTTTTATTTTACAGTTGTTGTTGTTGTTGTTGTTGTAGTAGTTGATGTTGTTGTTGTTGTTGGCACAATTCGGTGTTGTTGTCGATACGAGGTTGTTGTTGTAGTTGTAGTTGTTTGACGAAAAATATGCACAAAAACACAAAAAATACATTTTGTGAGACTATTAATAAGCTCTATTTTTGGTTGAAAGAAATTTGCATTATTTGTTCCTCATTTTTGCTATTTGTTTTTTTTCATAGTTTTTGTCTTTTTCTTTTCGTTATACAATTTCGTTTTAATTATTGAATTTATGCATTCATTATATATATTTTCTTGCTGCTCATGTAGTGGTGTGGTTTTTTTTTTGTTTCTATTTGATCATTATTTTTTTCTGCTTTTTCATTTAGTTTTGTCAATTAATAGTCTCATTCAGAACTTGTTGCTTAAAGTGTTGGTTCGCAAAAATATATTTTTTGATTTTGTTTAAATGCTATTTGAATTCTAAATATGATTTTTAATTTGGCAAAGCATAACTAATTGTAATTGATTGTATGTAAAATTCATTTGAGCATTTTAGTAGGCCCTTTTAGATAGTTAGTTGTAGTTGTTGTCTTTTGGTTTTTTTGTTTACTTAAACTTAGAGCTACTGTTTGTTCTTATTGGCAGTAGTATTTGGTTTAAATTGCTTTCGACTTATGGACTATATAGAAGTATTATGTTTGATATATATATAGGTATATATAATAAGTATGTATGTAGGGATTTAATAGTATATGGCATATGTATTATATATATGTTTTGGCTGGTTGGTTGATAAAATGTAGCAGAAATGGGTGCTCTTGTATATAATTAGTTTCTGTTAACAATTTTCCAACGTATTCATATATTTGCTTAAACATTTGAATATATATTTTATATATATATATATTCATGTCAATGTTATTCATATGGTACATTTTTTTATATTGTATGCGAGGAGTATGTAAGTATATACGTTTAGGCCTACCCAAGCAAATTGAACTGGACTCTCTTTTTTCTGTTTGATTCAAAAACTCAAAAAGTTGAAAAGAAAAACCAAGAAAAGAACAAGAAGTAACAAATATATATATATTGTATAAAAGAGATATGTGTATATATATTTGTATTGTATATTCTGAATCGTAATCCTAGGCTAAGCTGTCTGCACTACTGGACACAATTGCTGACTACTGAAAACAACTGATTAGCTGATTCAATATACTCAAGAAGTTAGTTAGTAAACCGAAATTAAAATCGCAAAATTGAAAATAATAACATCACAACAAAGAGGTTAGTATTTCAATAATATAGTAGAGAATAGTAGTAGAAGTAGTAGTAGTAGTAGTGGTAGTAGTAGAAGTAGTAGTAGTAGAAGTTGAGAGGACACACTTCAAACACAATGGTGGTAGGAATGGGTTAAGGACAGCGGGGGCAGCGGCGGTGGTGATTGTGGTGTGGGTGGTGGTTGTGGTGTTGGTTTGATGGTGATTTTTGGTAGTGTTGGAAAATTTGACGGGGAATCTTTGAGTATATAATATGGTTTTGCGACTTTGTTTCTTTTTATTTTTGTTAGTATTGTTAAGTAGCACAAGTTGTTACAGTTAGCACTTGATAAAAAGTTAACGGAATTTCATATGGACAAAAGAAAACTAAAAAGGACGAAAAGTAAGTAACAAATCAGAATTAATGAGGAAAATGTGCGTGTTTAATTTTCTGGCTCGACTTTCCTTTTTTATTCATAACGTTTTCACTTCTCGTTTTAATTATCATTTCACTTTTTGTTTCGTCGTTGCGCTAACCTTTTTTTTTTTGTATATATATATATATTTATTTGTCATTGTAAAAATAATAATGTGAAAAATTTGTTACACAAAACAAAAGAGTTAAAACACAGTTAGATAAAAATGCTTGTCGAACTAAAACGGAAATGTTAATGTGATTATTATTTGGTTTTTATAATTAGATTATATTCTTTTTTGTTTTTTAATTTTCTTTTTGATAGGTTTTTTTTTGGTAGGTAATGTATTTATGGGGGTACCTGTGGTTAGGTTTATTTCGGTCGCCCTCTGCCTGTGTCCCAAAACACGGAACTGCGGGAGTTCGACCTCACTGCTCATGCCAACACTACTCAGTCCATCTCTCCAGAAATAACGGATATCTCGCATCGTGTAACCGACTGCAAATGTGGTTTGTTGTTGTTGTTGTTGTTGTTGAAGATGCGGATGCATGGGATGTTTGGTTGTTGTTGTTGTTGTTGTGGTTGATGTTGTTGTAGTAGTAGTAGTAGTTGTTGTTGTTGTTGTTGTAAAAAGGGGGGCAGTTGTTAATTAATTTGTTTCTATTTTTAATTTGAATTTTTTTTTGTGTTAAGTGTTGGTACTGGGACAAAATAGATATGTCTATATATATATATATTTCTATGCATATATAGATATATTTTCATAGAGAGAGAGAGAGAGAAAAAAGATACATATACGATATAGTCAAAGTTGAGTCCTAGGTATGACTGTTTCTTTGTCTCTGTGTGTGTGTGTGTGTGTGTGGGAGTAATTTCTTTTGTTTTTTTCCGTTTTTTGTGGCGAGTTTTAACAAAGAAATTTACAGAACATATATACATATACATATATGTATGTATATGTTTAAAGTTATTAGAACGTTAGCTAGAGTGATTGAGTGAATGAAAAGAGCATGTATTGATGTATGTATGTATATACAATATATGTATGTTAATATTGAATATTGAGCAAAAGCGTGCCATGTGTTTTTAGATATATGGTTTATACATATATATCTTTATATGATTGTTACATTCAATTAAACATAACTTAGACTAAATATTTTAAATAACCATTTGTCTTAAAAACTAATCATTGACTGTATTGAATATAAACATTTTTGTTTCTTTTTTTAACTTTTTTTCTTTTTAATCAGTAGATCATCAGTTAGAGGAGCCTTCTGCTGTTGCTGTAAAGTGAGAAGGCGACCGAAAACCAACCAATCTGTATTTTATGATTCTGAAACTGTGAACTGTGCTGGGGAGGGAAGGGTCACTTGTTTGGGGTGAATGCGGGGGATAAGTTATAGTTACTGGATGAGGGGATAATTTTTGGGTTTTGGACGTAGGGATGGGGGACGAAAGGATTATAAATTGGTATTATATTATTATTACTTTGTTTTTTGTTGATTATCGATACACACAGAAATAAATGCGTTAGAATAATTGAATCAAAGACTCAAGTGATTTTATACATTAAAAGAATTATTACCGCACACCATTTAAAAACAAATATTGAATCGGAATTTAAAGAAAAATCACTAACGAATTCCATGTGAAGTTAGAAAATAAATATAGTATAGTTGAAAAATGAAATTTTATCGTTAATACATTGCAAATTGATCATTGAAGTTTGTTCTCCAAGAAGCTTTTGGTTTTCAAATGTACGTATCTTGGCTCTTTGATTCATATTTTTCTAAGCATACCGAAGTGAAGGCTGTGCAATTTTAATATATTTTATTTTGTTTATCTCTTTTATCTCTTTTTGATTAGTTTTCAATTGTCTGAGAGAGTTTTTGTACTAAACATAACTGTTCCTTGTCTTGATATATATGCATATATGAGTGAAGAGAACTAAATGTAATTAAATGTTATTATTGTTGTTGTCATTGTCGGATTTTCAGCGTTTTTGTTGTTGGGCAGGGGGGGCAGTAAATGAATCGCAAAATGATTTGAAGAAGAGTTCCGAAAAAGGAAAACCTAAAGAAAACTAAAAACACTTAAAGATACCTAGACAAGTTACAAGCTATATGAAAATAAAATGGAAACAAAGAGGAACATTTGAAATCAAAACAAAAAATAGAAGAGAATTTCGAATATATTCAAACTAAACTCTGCCTATAGACAGTTTATAGACGAACACAATTATTTATTTGCATTTCTTTTTTGTTTTTTGTATGAAACTAAATTTAAATCAATTTTCTAGAGAATTGTTCACAATTTTAATCAATTGCCATCGAAAATTTGTGTAATTGCTTTTACCCCTCCTGTCTTTGTGTGTGTAAAAATGTTTTTTGTTAGAGTGTTAGTTGGGTGTGTGCGTGTGTATATCCTTAAAATTTAATTGCTTGAATTTTCATAAGATTTGGTTGGTTACAACATGTTTTTTTTCTCTTTTGCTCAAAAAACTCTGAACAAACAGGGCAAAGCTAGCTAGCCATAGAAAGCGAGCGAGGAGAGGGAGCTTTATATATATAAAGAGATAGACGTACAGATAGAGATAGATAGAAACAAGGAGAAAAGGGGATTTTTGAAAGCAGTTAGGGACCTAATATTTGAAGTTCAATAAAGTTTGTTTAAATTTAAGCTTCCTTTGCGTGAAAGCTACAAAATTTAACAACACTATGTCACTACTGTGGCACTTTTCAATACTAGACATTGAGTACCTGCACTTCAGTTCAGTTCAGAGTTCAGTTTTTAGTATATTTTTGTTGTTGTTTTTTCTTCATGTTTTCTTTCTACTGCTTCACATTCTGAATGAGTTCTCATATCATTTCATTTGTTATACATTTAATATTAACAATTCGTTTATGTAAATAACATTATCATTGACAATTTGCTTTTGTTCTTTCATTTCTGATTATATTTTCTTGCTGCAAGTTCTTACTTTGCAATTTTTTGTTCTTCCGTTTTATTTATTTCTGTTTTGTTTGTTTGTTTAATATTATAATGATTATAAGTATTGGGTTTGCATTAAATTTTGATTTATTGACAATTCGAATTTTCGTGAGATTATCGATATATAAATATAATTTTTGAATTGAAATTGTTTTGATTTCTGGTTTAATATATAATTTTTTTCTTTTTTTTTTTGGTTTTTAAAGGTATTTAAAATTTATTAGCAATTGCTTTTGTACTTACAGCTTTCAATTTCAATGTGACAAAGTTGTCGATCCATTGGGAAATATTGTAGATTCATCGGACACGATGCGGTAATAGTCAATCTTGTAGTTGTGATGATAAAAAGGAAATTCAATTAGTAATTGATTTAAAATAAATATCCAGTAATAGAGAATATATATAAAGATATATATATATGTAAAAAACGAGCATACTAAACGCTAAGCAAATACAATAAATACATACATACAACATTTACGAGTAGTTTAAGTTTTGCAGTATTGGATTGGTTTTTTTCTTATATATATTGAAATTTTTTTATTGTTTGGGTGGAGCAAGGGGGCAAGGGCAACGGGTAAGTGGAGTGTTGGGTGTGGCAAGGAGAAGGGAGCGAGTTCAATTGGATATGAGCTAAGTTAGTTTAGTATATTCAGTTTGCTTCTATTTAATTTTCACTTAGTGAGAGATACATTTTGTTTAGATCGATTAGTCGAAGCGGCATTTCAATTGTACAATTGGTGAGGCGGCAATTGGCTTCTAAGAAAAGGGCTTTTGTTGGTACTAACTTAATTAAAGTACGTTGTGGTTTTTCTTTTTGGTTTGGTGTACACTTGCAGAGATCAGTTCTTTATAGATAAAGATGCAAAAATTTTACAAAGTTTTCAATAACTGGCCATTTCTGATCTAATGTAAATTTAAGAAAAATATCTAGAATATTTCTTAGCCTTAACATAATAAATAATCTAATCTTGAAATATATTGGCAACTTGTTCCACGATTAACTTGAATTCATATATTGTATTTGCTAAGATCGGACCAAAATATGCATTATACACGTTAGTCAAATCTAGTTTAAAGCATCTGCAAATGTATTAAAAACTTCGGATTGCCGAAATTTGATTTGTTTGGGAATTACTGATTTTTGTTTTGCTTATAAAGTATCTAAAACAACTTTGCAAACACTCTACTTATACTTGATTTTGGACGGGGATTGAGAAGTGATTTTTTTTGTTTTCTTGAGACGGGATAGTAAGGATTCAATTCACTGAGAATAATATATAGCTGGTAAATTTTTGTAATTGTTGCTAAAGTTGAAAGAGTCGCAGGCGATGGCTTTTTTTCTGTGTGTGTGGCGATTTTGGACAGATTCTTGTTTAAAGGTAGTAGAAAATATAATGCCCAGTAGCGCGTAATTTCTAGATACGTTCTACTACATTTGGGGTCCAGTCAAACCTTTTTGTGGCGTGTGTATGTGTGTGTGTGTCCTAATTGTGGCGGGGATGTGGCTATAGTGGCTGAGAGTTAGTAACGTTTGCAGACGGACAAACGCCTGATAGCAAAGAAAATGATAATGATTGTATATTTATAGTATATACATATATATATATGGTAGAATTAACGTTTGCAATTTGCCAACTTTTTCTTTCACTCTTTGTATATATAATTAAGTAGTAGTAGTAGTAGTAATAGTAGTAACAGTTGTAGTAGGTAGGTAAGGTTAGGTAATTAGGTTGATTCACAATTTCTTGTTTTCTTTCATCGCTTGCCAATTGAACTCACTTGATTTACAAAAAAAAAAAAAATGTTATTTGATATATAGATTTGAAATAAATTCGTTTCGTTCTGTAGAAATTTGCATTTCATTTCGGTTATTAGATCTTTAAGAAAATTACAACATCGATTTATACACACACACATATCGAAAGGAAAAAGAATAGTTGCAAAAAGGTTTCCAAAATCAAAAGTTAAATTAAAGAGCTTTATAAAAAATTTGTTTGTTAATAAAAATTCCATTATTTTTCTTTTGTTTTTTTTTCTTTCTTTTTTTGCTTTTGTTTTGTTAAAGGTTTTGTTTTTTTGATTGAAAATTTTCAAATACACATACACATTTACAGACAGTAGTAGTAATAATGAAAAATAAAGGAGAACGTATAAAAAAAAAACACAAATAATATTGAATGCGTTTTGAAATTGATGGTTTTTTTGTTGTAAGTAAATTGGTTTTTTGTTTCTTTTACCTAATACTTCTTGTTATCGATCCAGAATGATGCACACGTATGAATTCATTACTGGTTGTTGCAATGTGAAAATATGATTGTTTTTCATTTACAAAAAAGGTGTCAGGTACCCAAATATTCTTAATGAACTCTGATCCAACCGACAGTGTTTCTACACCAGGTCGTTTTCTATACGCTAAACGAGGATCGGTCCAAAATTGACGAAAGTAAAAATCCAATGTAAAGTCCTATATATTTATATATAATCGAATGATAATCGATTCGATTCAATCGTCGAAGGGGAACGTTTTGTTGTTGATTGGTTTTTGTTTTGTTTTGGGTTCGAGTTTTGTATTTGTTTTTTTTTTTGTTGGAAAGGTAGCAAAAAGAGATATATGTTTGTATCGGATTAGTATATTATAATTTTGGTTTTTCAGTGAGAGAGATAGAAAGATAAAGAGAGAGATAGAGATATTTAACTTACAAACTAGTTTAACTAAAACTAAAAGTTGTTGTATTTGTTGTTAATTAATTTTTTTTTATATATATGTATTTTATGTGTATATTGTAACCAAATGAGAAGGAGAAGTAACTTAAAAGATAAATATAAAGAAAAACCAAATTTTTTATTGTTTTTAGAGAAAAGGTAGTAAGGTGGAAATTGGTAAATTGGTAGTAAGGTGGAAATTGGGCTTTTTTTTTTTTTTTTTGATTTATTGACACAACAAATACACTTAACAAACACACAAAGAAAATATACCATATGAAAAATTTAAAACGTGCAACAATTTTGTTCAAAAAAATTATGTAACACAATTCTTCTCCGGGGCGGGGGGTGGTATGAAGGAGCAGTAGGGTTTTAAGGTGTGGGGAAAGGGTCGAAAGAAGAACTCATGCAGGAACAGGAAAATGAAAATTCTCAAAAAAAATGTACAAAAGATAAACTATACTTTGTACAGCGTTTGAAGGGGAATCTTCTCTTTTCTTCATCTTCTTCTGCTTTGAAATGAACAAACAAACAGAAACAAAAAAGAAAAAGAAAATGTAGTAAAAGGAAACTAATGTTAACTCTTAACTGAAAGCAAAAGGCAAAACGAAATAGGCCACTAAATAAATTGTATACTATTAGATAGCTTATTTACAATAGCAGTAAGTAGTAATAGTAATAGAAGTAGTAGTAGGTAGTAGCTGTAGTAATTTTATTTTTAGTAGCAGTAGAGAATAGTTTAGAAAACCCTGTCTCACATATAGAATGGTAATACGATTGTTCATGTGAATCAGTTGTTATGTTAGTTGTTTTTAAGGGCTTTCTCTGGCTACTACTTGGAATTGAACTTATTTGGACTGCTAAGGCAAAAAAAGGCTAGATATAGATTTTGGAATTTTTGGTTTCTTTTTCTAGTTGTTTTATACAATTCGAATAATATATGGAGAATAAAGTTTAAAATAAAGGACATTTAGCTGCTGTTGTAGTAGGTATTTTGATATTGTTGTTGTTGTTATTGTAGTTGCTGCTGCTGTTGTCCTTTTTGCAGTGCCTGAAAGCTAAAGCATTCTAAGAGGTAAGGCACAATAAGCATTTTATATGTTTATGTGTGTTGGTTAGGGAAATTGAGTAAGTTTTTGTCACACTGTGACTGTGTATGTTTCTGTCAGTGTGTGTGTGTGTGTGTGTGTGTGTGTGTGTGTGTGTGTGGTGTTGTGTAAGTGGGTGTGACTGGAAAAGGAGTAAAGTAAACCACTTGAGTGGCTTATGTATATGTAGTTCATTCTTTTGGGATATTTGTTTTTTATAGCCTTGCATATCATTATCTTCAAGCGCGTCACGTTGCGCTGAACAACATTTGGGTTTTTTTTTGTTGGAGGGGCATGGCATGGTTAGGGTTTAGTGTTGGTGTGCTGTGGGGCTGTTGGAGGGGGTATTCAGGAAAAGAAACCTTAAAGGAGAAGTTAGGTAGTTAGGTAGGAGAAACGAGGTTGGTAAATGTAAATGTAATAATAATAGTTGTAGTAGCAGTAATAACATTTGTAAGTAGTTATAAATATTTATAGAGACAGAGCAGAGGATTGGAGATAGAGAGAGAATGAGAGAGAGAGAGAGAGAGAGAGAGAGAGAGTTATAAACAGAGAGACAGAGCACAGCCCTGCTGTGCTTTGAGTTGAGTATTGGGTACTTTGCCAAGACTTTAACCCAACTCAAAGTATTTCTATATAATTTATAGATACATACATATATCTGTATATATATATTTTAGTATATGTATATAGTATAGTATTTGCAGTACTCGTGAGATAGTTGCAATTATCCTTTTATTGAGCACAATTTTCGGTTCGCTGTTTTTTGCTTTTGCTGCTGCTAGATTTGGTTTCCACTCGGTACAGTACAGGCACGCCCAAAACACAAAAACTCAACAGACTCAACAAAAGTTATAGAAAACTCAATTCAATATAAATTAAAGTTTGAAATCATAAAAGTTTATGTATTCTATAAGAATTTTAAACAAAATTAAATCTGTTCTTTAAATTGTTTTTTTTTTGTCTTTCAGTTTCATGTTTTTGTTTTTGTTTTTTTTTTTCTTTTTCAAAAAGGCAGGCGGCTTGAGGTTGATGGTGGTTCGGGGGGAGTGGGACGTTAGGTTTGTTCAACTCTAAATATTTATGTAATATATAAGTATATATATATATATATATATATACACATATATATATTCTTGAGGGGGGGCAGGGTACAATAAAAACGGCATTACAATTAACCCCAAAAAAGGTGAACAGGTCTATCGATTTGGTTGTTATTTTCTGTTTCATTTACAATTTACATATGTACGACTGTGTACTATATATAAAGAGGTAACTGGTTTTTTTTTCGTTGATGTTATTGTTGATGCTATTTATTCCATGTGTCTATGTATGTGTGTTTGTGTGTGAGTTGGTTGTTTTTCTTCTTCTTCCTTTGTTTCAGTTGTTGTCTTTTCGGTTTGGCATTGGCTCAGTTTATGTTTATTTTTTTTTTTTGTTATATAAACAGGACAGGGACGCTGAGGAAACAGAAACATAAAAACGCTATGTGAAAAATGTGACAACCAAAAAATACACTGGCCAACAAAATGTGAGCGCTCATAGATTTGTCACAGGTAGAAATCGAAATAAAAGTGCTCGACGATTAATATGGCCCAATTAGTTATTATCGAGACAATTTGTTTTGCGAAATCTATAAAGAAATTGATCAGTCTACTCTAATTTTGTTTGGTTTAGAGTCGTCTTAAAAAAATGTTTTTGCGTTTAATATAGTCTTTCGATGAGATAGAATTGAATTCATTTCTAATTTCAGGACATTTCTTATATAAAGAATACTTTGGTTTGCTATTATATTAATATAACAATCTTAAATACATAGGTTGTAACTTGTTATAGTTAAGGAGCGTCTCAAAAATCATGCTATATGTTTTACATAGGATGCCCCACAGTGCAAGAACTACAACTGTTGGCATTAAATATGGCTAGAAGCATGCATTTTGTTTTTATGAACTTTTCAGTTGGGCGATAATAATAAAAACGTTTTTTCTTAAGAATCTGTTTTGAAGTAGTCAATATTTAACTACATAAATAGTTTCGACCAAACTAATCCATAAATCACCGTTAAACTTTGTATTACTTTTAAGTTTTTATCTTTCCCCAGTTCTGCTAATGCCATATTTTTTTTCACAGTGCTGTGTTCGCCTGGTATTTTCTTTGAATATGTTTAGCATACTTTTTTGGGCAGATCGATTTGGGGGTTTAGCGATTTCTGTGACATAGTCAGAAAGTGAATTTCGGTTAAACATTTTTGGGCATACTGTGAATTTGTTGGACAGTGTTTAAATTAAACGTAATACTGAATATGTATGGAGAACAAAATGTATGTTAATATTATGTATATTATGTATGTATGTATCCACGGTTATTTGTTGTCTTTGTATTTTCGTGTTGCAGTTGCAGTTGATGTTCGTGTTGGTGTTTCTGGCATTTCTGTGTTCATTTGTCGCATCAACTGATTACCATTGACTTGTGCACGTGTTTTTCTGAAATGTGATCAGAGAGTTCTCTGGGTGTAAATTGGTGGCGCCTAGGCTTTCAGTGCAATCCGTGTTTCATTTTTGTTTCGGGTATATTAACTGTGTTATTGAACTGTGCTATCAACAAAACTTTAGTGTGTGTAAGAGTGATTTGTGTTTTATGAAAATTGCCAATATCAAATGCTCTCTCTTTTTGTTTTCAAGGCACTCATTGCCATGGAAATGTAATGTTTGAAAAAATATGTATATATTTATATTTGTATGTTTTTTTTTTTTTTGTTGATGAGTTGGTAAATGATCTAGAGAAATGAAATTTTGGATATTTTTTTTGGGAAGTAGGGGTGGAAATTGAATTTTGGATTGCATGAGAATAGATTTGGCCCACAAAAATGTATTCTTGTCGTTTGTTTAGCCCCAGTAACAATAAAAATAAAACAAAAAACGATACAGAAAAGGTAATTTTTTTTGTTTTGCTAAATCGCATGTAAAAACTTGAAGTTTAATCCAAAAAAAAAAATTAAATGAGAAATCAATGTAACAAAGAAACGAAACAAACAAGGATACACATAAACAGGCAGCACATGAGTTGCCATACATATGTGTTAAATAGTATCACTTTCGACTAGCACATTTACATTGATCGGTTTATATTATAATGGATATTCATTCAATATTCATCTTGTTTAACAAATACGCATGCGCGCAGCCTCTGTCAATGTGGACTGCTGTGTTTTAATGGTTTAATCTGTTTGGTTTGATTTTGTTTGTTTGTTTTTTCGTTTTTTGCATTTCTTCACAATAAAGTACAATTAAGTAGCATATATATATATATATTAATAATTATTTGAAATGACTGTTATATATATATTTATATATATATGAATATGGCATAAATATCACTCAATATCCCGTTTACTCAATTTGCCAATACAACAAAGTTGAAGCTAATTGTTTGACTTCATAAACGGACAATAACTTTAATAAAGATCTTGATCGGGTATCTATAAACAGCAATTTTAGTAATGGAACAAAAGTTATTACTTAAATCAGATTATCAGAAAAGTTATTACTTAAATCAGTTGATGAACAACATTATAAATTATCAGTCAGAAAGAAGGTTCGAATTTTCCATAAACTGCCGTTTCTCACGTTGATTCATAAATAAACAACTTTTTATTAACAAATTAAGTAACAGGTATAGAATAGTCGCACAAGTTCGACAATAAAATTTCAATTTTTTCTCTTTTGTGGCCCAACAAAGTGTCAGTACGTGTGGGTGTCAATGATTAAGAATTGAATAGATAGATGATGATTCTGGGTTTATCTTATTGAAGGGTTTATGGGTTGGTCTTGAGGCCATCATTTTGGTGGTAAGAGGTGGAAATGGGAGGGGGATGCAATGAAGGGGGAGCCAACGAAAAGAACAAAAATACAAAATAAAAAAATATGTATAAGTTAAGAATGAAACGAATGTAAAAGATGAAATCAAGAATCGTAAAATGTCAAAGCGAGAGACAGCATACGAAAAAATGTTGTTTGAACGAGTTTAAAATTGAATTTCAATATTGAGAGATAGTTCAAGTATGTAAAGATAAAAAAATTAGAGATAGTAATATAGAGAGAGAGAGAGAGAGAGAGAGAGAGGGGAGGAGAGAGAGAGAGAGAAAGAGTGAGAGAGCGAATTATAGCAAGAGGAAGAGGCAGCATTTTTTGTAAATGAAATTTCTTTAGTGTTGGTTTATTTATTATCGTTTTGCATTTCAAAGTACAACATTAAATTCGATTATGAATATATGTAATTTTACATAATTTGTTGAAGTTTTGAAGCGGTTTTTATTTTATACTTTGCTTTGACTTTGCGTAACTCGAACAAAATGAACAACTAACGAAAATTGGCCAATTGAAACACATTGAGAACTATAAAAACAGACAAAACCAATTAATATATGCAACATTGTATCGCTTGTTTCTTTATTATTTTTTATTTGGCAATTTGACAACATTGAATTTCGCTATACATACATATATCAGTAATATTTTTGTTAACGTTTTTTATAGAATTATACATATACGACGTATATATAAATGCATATACATATGTATAGGGCGTTTGCAAATTGCTTTGAATAAAATTATAACCGAACGAAAAAAAACAAATCAAAAATGTATTGGAATGAAAGCGCAAAGTGAACAAAATGTTTTGTGAATTTTAACGAACAATTTTTTGTTTATTTTTTGATTATTTTTTTTTTGATCTTGCCAATTTGCGAATAAACAAATATAGATGAGAATAAATAGCTAAGACACAAAATGAGCTTAAAGCAACAGAGAAGGAGACAGAAATAGAGAGAGACAGAGAGAGAGAGAGAGAGAGAGATTAATATATATAGATTAATATATATATAATAATATATATAGAAATAGACAGACAGAGAGAGAGAGAGAGAGAGAGAGAGAGACAGATCGAGTTACAGGAAAAAGGTAGACAGAATCAGAAAGAAAATTAAGAATTAGACGAGTAGATTTATGCAATTTGTTTTTCGTTTTTTGTTAAAATTATTAAAATTTTGTTTGGTTGAAAAAGTAAACAAAAACAATCTTTTTTTGTCTATTGTTTGTTGTTGTTGTTGTTGATGTTATGTTTAATGTTTATTATGTAGGTATTTAATTGTTTTTTTTTTATGTTACGTATGTACCATGAGAACTTCCGAAACCGAACTGATACTGAGGACATACATTGTGACGCCAACCTCCACAGGGGGACCTGCAACATATACACACACACGAGAGATTGATGGATTTTTGTTTGCTATTTGGTTTTGAGGGATTTTGTTTGTTTATTTGCTTGTTGTTGGTTTTATTTTATTCTTTATTGGTTTTTCTTTTTTTTTTTTTTGGTTTTTTTTCGTTTTTTTATAGCTTGTTTATCTTTCTTGTACTAGTTGTTGATAGTTGTTCTTGTTCTTTGTTGGTGTTTTGATGGTAGTGTAGACTAAAACCCAAAACATGTGAACAGAAACACACACACAGCGTTACACAAGTTTACAGAGGGAGAGTCAGAGAGATAGTGAGATAGACAGAGAGAAAGAGAGAGAGAGATAGAAAGAGCTAGATAGATAGCAAGAAGGAGAAAGGGTGAGTGACATAAAGTTACAACAGATGATCAGAGGGCCAGTCTACACATGGCAATGACATAATATTTAACACCCTTACAAATCATATTAAGTCTAGCTTTAGCGCAAATTTAATTAACAACTCGTTAATTGATCATTTAGTTTAGATGATTTCCATGTTCTTAGGCATTTTTTGATTCGAAAATTTGAATATCTCACCCACATTCACCTCTCGTTTTTGGTATTCTCTTCACTTATCTGGGAATCTCTCCTCAGATTTTCTCTAGCATATTGTGACGTTTGGCTTTGTTTTGTTTTTGGTTTTCTCTTTTTGTTCCTTCTCCTTAGTTTTAACTTTCAACTTTTAAGCACAATCAATAGAAACGTTAAACTATGAGTTAACGTAATCATTTATTGAATGCACAGTTAATATTTGCAGACTAAATTCTAAGGACTAACGGATGGACAGATGGATTAAATACCAATGCTGGAGAAGCAATAAAAGTCTTCTGGCTCAATAGCAAGACCAAAATAAACAAAAATAAATTGCAAGGGTATTAACACAAGATGATGAGGACGACACAGAAGAGAAAGAGAGTATGAAGTTCAAGAAAGAAATAGTTAAACCAAAAGGACATAGACTTAGTCGATTGGCCAGGCACTGTCCCAAGTGCTGCTTACGCTTTTTCTTAACCTGTTGGTGATGGGGAGGGGGAAATGGGGTTAAAAGGGCTTAAATGATGTTTGGACTTATATTCATAATATTCTTATTGTTATTTTATTTGTCTGTTTGGTTTTTGTTGCTGTTATTGTTGTGGGTGCTATTTAATTTCCATTAGCAAAATTAAATAAACAATGTTCAATAAAACAGTTTAAACAGTTAAAAATGGCAAGCGGTGGGTGCGCTTTATTAATTTATTTTTTATTAATATTTTTTTTTGTTTAATTGTGTTAATGCTTTTGCTTTGTTTTGTTCGCTGCTTGTTACACGACGCCGAATGAAAACCAAATCAATCAATCGAACTACATTGAGAACAGAGAGAAAGAGAGAGAGAGAGATATAGAGAGACAGAGAACACAGTGTGAGAGAAACAGATAGAAAGGGAGAGAGAGTTGCTCAGGCTCAGCTATACGAAAGAGATTTGCATTCTGCTCGAAAAAACACTCTAGAAGAAGCTTTCAACGAAAAAATGTAACGAAAGAGAGAAGGGACAAACATTTGACCATCTTTCTTTCTTTAATTTTTTTTCGCTTTTTGTATCGTTCTTCTTTCTAATATACTCTAGGGTGTCAATTGTTTTAAACTAATTTGTATGTTTTTTTTTATTTCTTTTATTTTGTTGTTTATTGCTTAAATAGCGGATTTAACACACCATTTGCGAGTTGGCAGCTTGATCTTGTTTGTTTTTCTTTTTTGTTTTGCATTTTGTTTAAGTAATAAATTTGAATCTTGAAGCTTTATATGATTTATAGTAGTAGTAGTAGTAGTAGTAGTAGTAGTAGGTAGAAGGTACTAGTAGTATGTGGGGGCCTATAAAAAGAAAGACAAAATCATATACAATGTACGGCATGTATGTAAGTATGTATGTTTGTATGTATCCTATGCATGACAAGAATGACACACACACATAGAGAGTGAGAGAATGAGAGAGAGAGAGATAGTTAGAGTGAGAGGCTGTGAGAGAAAGAGAGATAGTTGGAGAGGGGGCGAAGACGACAGCAAAGGAGTCAGGAGTTAGGCATAAGTTATCTTTGGTTTGAATTTCTTTCATTTAGTTATAGGTATATGTACATATCATAAGGAGTTGGATTGGGGGTGAATGTGGTGAATGTTTGAGGGGTCTGGCGTAAATGTGGTGTGGCTGTGCTTATTGTGTGTGTGTGTGTGTGTGTACATACGTGTGTGCCCAAGAGGAAATTGTTGCTTATTGTTGTTATTCTTGTTGTGCTGGCCAATATATCACAATCACACACACACAGACACATACCCACACAATTACGAATAAAAGTAGGTGTGTCTGTTTTGGTGTGTACGTGTGTTTTGTGTGTTGTTTTTTAGTCAACAAAATTTAATTTTGAAGTTGTTGCTGAGTTAGTTGAATTAGTTGGTTTTTTACGTTGTGGTTTGGTCCATTCAGAAAAACAAAAATAATAAAAGGAGAGTTTGAAAGAGAACATAAAAAGCATTTGCCAATTGAAGTTGATTTGATTTTGTATGGTTGAGAAGGGACATTGGTGGGAACGATAATAGACACACACACATATATAAATATATATGTTAGATATACACACACACAGAGGCAGAGAGAGAGAAAGAGAGAGAGAGAGAGAGAGAGAGAAAAAGAGAGGGAGAGAGACACACACAAAGAGCGAGGGAGAGATAGAGTAAGAGTAAGTGTGTGTGTGTGTGTGTGTGGTATTTTTTTTATTTGGGGACAGACGGTTTATGGAAATTCAGAGTAAAATTCATTAAGAGCTTAAAAGTTATCCTTTTCATTCCTAATTGTTTCCTGTGTTTCTTGTTTTTGCAGCCCTAGAATTTCAGATCTACTCAAAAGTTCCTAGACAGAGCGACTTTTATAAGAAGGAAGACCTAAGTAGAATTTTTATATTGTTTTGCTTTCGGAAAAGTAAGTACAAATTATTTATTGAAAATTCGAAATCAAAATCAGGAAAAGTAAACCTAAAAAACCAACAACACAAATGCAGCAGCTTAAAAACTGTTGAAAGAAGATAAACAAACAAAATTATTTGAAAGGAAATCAATTAATTTTAAAATAAACAAAGATAAAAGGCAACGACTTAAAGATTCGCAATAAAACACTTTCAACCGGTGTAATTTTTGGCCAAAAAAATAATTAACTATATAGTATATATTTATTTGTAGGTTGAAAATCATATTGTTGATTTTAGTTGGGTGTTAGGTATAGTTGAAATACAAAGCAGAACAGTGGAAAAATAGTTTTGAATATTTGTTAATTGTGGACACAAAACAATAAATGTAACTGTGTGTGTGTGTGTGTGTGTGTATAGGCCATAAAACTAATTCAAAATGTGGTTGAACAATATTAAAACTAATAAAATAACAAAGAAAACAATTAAGTAACAAAAGTCATTTATATTAAAATATCAAATAAAAAATTCCAAGAACAAAGACCAAACACAGATAGATAAAGAGAGATAGAGAGAGCGAACTGATAGATGAATAGTTTGTTAATATGCTTGAGATAGACAGAAATTTAGAGTAGATAGATAGAGTAGATAGAGTAGATAGATAGATAGATAGAGAGAGAGAGAGAGAGAGAGAATGAGGTACAAAGGTCATTTAGTTTGTACCATTTTCACTTCTGAGAGCGAGCTGATCGATAGCACATACATGGTGACTCCGACTTCAACAGGAGGTCCTAAAAAACATGTACAGTAGTTTTGTTTGTGATTTCGATTTCAAATAACATATTTTTGGTACATATATTATATGTATATGTACCTATACTATATATATTTAGAGAGTTAGCGAGTAAGTTTAAAGTTGTAGAATTAAAGAATATAGATAGATAGCAGTGGAGAGTGATAGTAGTTTGGATTTAATAGTGGTGTATATTCTTGTTAAATTTTTTTTCTAGTGCCTGCTAACATATACATACATCCATATATATATACGTAGTAAAAAGTTTCGTGTTTTGTTTTTTAATTTCGACCTCTAACCTCACTCAATTACTGTTTTGGTTGATTCATTTTGATTTTCAATTGTTTATCATTATAATACATATCGGTTTCTTTCATCGGGGCTGTGCGGCCCCCAATTTGCGCCGTTTGCAAGTTTCAAGTTCAGCTCGCGTTTTGCGTTTGGGTTTGCTTTTTGTTTAACTTTTACTTTTGTTTTCTTTTCTGCTTTTCTTTTGCTTTTACTTTTGTTGGTAGAGTGTAACTAATTTGGCCTAAATATTGGCTAATTGGTCTACTTACCACCATAATTGGGTCTTACTCTTTTGTCGTAACTAACACTAAAGGAGTCGAGTATAGCGGATATGTTTACGTCACCCAACATGCTGCCGCCGCCAGTTCTAAAAAATAAGAGAGAAAAAGAGTGTCATATGTAGTGAGTACATTATGTTAATAGCATGAATATAATATATGTATATACATAATAGGCATATTGAACATTTTTAAAATGTAATCATTGTGACATAATGTGTAAATAATATATATATATATTTTTGATTCTTTTATCGAGCTTGTTGTTTTGAAATCGAAACAATGTACAGTTGTACTGTGAAAAAGCGAAAACTCATCCAAAATCCAAATTTGGAGGGATAATCGTATCCTTAAGTTTAAAAATTTGTTGGTTGTTCGATCATTATGATTCCGAATGCGATCAATTTCAAACAGAAGTCTGAAACTCGCGTACGCAAGCCAAAACTGAAGCAGCAAGAAGTCGGTTGCTTAATCCGAGAGAGCAATAAGGATCCTTTTAAGGCTGTAAGCGATCTGGAAAAAGACTTGAACATCTCGACTAGCGCCGTAATAGTTCGCACATACCTTCGGAAGAACAATTTTAAAGCCTGAACCCCAAGCATGGTTTCACTTTTGAACGCGGGACATATTCCCAATCGCCTTAAGTTTGATAACGATCATGAGAATTGGCCTGTCCAAAAGTGGAGACACCTGCTTAAGACTGATGAAAGTAAAGTTGAAATGTATGGTGGAAAAGGCTCTTGAGCATACCTCCAACATTCACAGAACTCCAAATTCACCCTGAGCACTGTTAAACTTAGCGGATCCAGTGTCATGTTATGGGGCTGCGTTTATTATTATGTTGTCGGTCTTATATACTGCGTTAAGTCCATTATGGATCGGCATGTTTATGTAAATACCTTAAAGACAGTGATGCTACCATATGCTGAAACGAGTCTTTCAACAAGACAACGACCCAAAGCATACCACAATATTGAGCCAAGCAGTGGTTCTCAAAGAATTCTCTATATATAATAGAGTGTCTGGCACGGTCACCAAGCCTAAACCCTATTAAAAATCTTTGGTCTGGCATTATAAAAACAGTTGTTGTTGTAAAACCAACTAAAATTATGAAGTAATTCAGGAGTCCTGGAGGAAAATACCGATCAAACGCTGTCAAGACCTGGTTCACTCGTGGCCAAGACGTTGTGCATCGGATTTAGGCCTTTAGGGCAATGCAACCAAGTATTGAGTTTTTAATTTATTAATAGTTTTAATAGCCAATCATAACTTATTAACGAATTTTGTTTTTTTCTTTTTTTTTCATTATTTTAAGTAAATTTTAAAAAAGTGGTGCTATTTTTAGTTTCGGGTATTTTTTGAGTATGTGAAGAAGTTCTTTAAAAATTTTTGAATTTTTTTTCTTCAATTACATAGATAAATTTGCTTGAAATAATCTGAAAGTCTGATATAGTCTTAATTAAGAAAATATCTTATTATATTGAGCTTGATTGATTTTCTTTAGAAATAATAATTTTGATGAACAAGTTCACTGAATCACATTTTAATAAGTGAACAAGTTCAGTTACTAACTCATTCAGTTGTTCACTTTTGCAGTTGACCCACTGACTTACTTGTTCAGTCTGTAATGACTTAATTGGTTTCTGAGGTCCATAATTATTTCTTATAGTTATGTGAAAAATATGTATTTAAATCGTTGCATTAAAGACTATAGATAGTTCCATATTGTCGATTCAGTTATAATACAATTAATTTGACTTTCAGCTTGTTGTCATTAAAAATATGGAAATCATTGGTAGAAGTGAGAGTTAGCTTTAGTGCATGTACTTAAAAAAAACAATATTTAAGAAAACATATTATTAAAAATTATTTGGTTTGTAATGTGTAAAATTATTAGTGATTTGTTAACTAATAACTTATTGAATAAATGAGTTCTGTGTCAGTAAGTTACCAAGTAAACAAGTCAGTAAATCAAAATGGAGCATGTTTAGTAAACATTATTTGGTTAAGAAAAGGGAAAATTAAATCGCATAGTTTAAAACCAGAGGGCATCGATCCAGACGGACGGACAGACGGACGGAGGGACGGGTATGGCTATTTGAACTCGTCTCGTCGTGCTGATCAAGAATATCTATATACTTTATATGGTTGGAGATGCTTCCTTCTATGCGTTGCACACTTCTGACCAAAATTAATATACCCTTTTTGCAAGGGTATAAAAATAATCATACATATTGTTGAATTTTAAAAATGACTTTTTATTAAAGTTTCTGTGAAGAATCACATTTAAAAGAGAGCAGAAATATATGCATAGCTCTAGTAGTATAAAGTGACACAATATTTGTGTTTCTCTGTTTGTTTGTTTGTTGCTACGCTCTGCATCGTTTTGTGGCAAGGACTTTCAGCATTTCCTGGAATACAATAAATGATGGCAAAAGCAAAGGCAGAAGTAGAAGCAGTGCTGCTGCTCCTGGTGCCTGCCACATCGTTTGCGTTGCGATGCGTTGCAGGTTAAGTGCGCGTGTGTGCTACTTTTGCGGCATCAACGGTGCCCACACACGCATCCACATGAATGTGTGTGAGTATGAGTATGTTGTGTGTTTCTCCTGTGCGGCATGTGTGCGCTCCTTTATCTGTGTGTGTGTATATATTTCTATACATATACGTATATAAGTGTGGTGTGTGTGTGTTTATTATTTATTGCAAGTGCCTGGCAATGAAGGCACACACAAGCGCTCAGAGTTTGAGGTAGAGGCACTTCAATGCCTGTTTATTTGCGTCTATTCTACGCTAAACTGTGCTATTAAAGCGCGTTTGTTGTTATTTCAACTGTCGAGTCGGGGCATTGGATACACAGAGACCCAGCTCAACGCAGGAACTGGGTTTCTGCTCTATGTGTTTCTCTCTCTTTTTCTTGCGTATGCCAGTGTTTGTCTGTGTGTGTGTGTGTGGGTGAGCGAAATCACAATTTAATAAAAGTTGCGCCTGCAAATAAACACACCCAAGCCCCAGTTCGCCCCTCCCCCAGGGCCTCTTGCCAACGCGTTCCCAACACTCAAACAGACGCTTACACACAATGAGCTGCCGCTGTCTCTTTGTATGCGCGCGCGCAGGTTTGTCTCTTTGTTTAGCATTTTCCTAGCTGGCTTTTCATTTTCCCTTTTTATACCATATATATACATATTTATATGTTTATATATAAATATAAATACATACATCTATACATTTTCTATATTACATTTTATCATTTGGCTTGCACAATTCTCGCATTCACAAGTCAATTGTTATAGATGATTTGCTGATTTGATTTTAATTTCGGAAGCTCACAAAAGTATGCTATCATTATATAGGTTCAATTCCCGCTCTACCCCATACCCCCACCGCTATTTGTTTGGTGGGGCGTGACTCTACTCTACTCTCTTTGTCTCTCTCTCTCTCGCTCTCTTTCCTTTTGGTTTTCCCCTAACTTTACACCTCTTGTCACTCTTTTAGTCTACGCTTGAGCTTTAACCCAAGTCGATGGGCTAAAATTGCAGAGGCCTATTTATAAATATGTATGAAAATAAGTATAAGGCAAAAGGTTTTTTGCGTTCGTTTCGTTGCCTGACAACAGTTGATATGCGGTTTCATTCTTCTTTTTTTCCTCCTCCCTGTTTCTGTTCTTCTTTTTTGGGGTTTTGATGTTGATAATGAAAAAGTTTTGATTGCTATTTGATTTGAGTTTTAGATTGTGTCTGTGGAGGTCTGCATAAAAGTATGTATGTACATATATATTATTTAGCTATAGCTATGTAGAAGTTTATTTGTTTATTAACACTTTCGTTCAGGCTTACCTACCACCCGGATGCCAGGTGGTATGTGCTGTCAATAAGTTTGTCGTTAAAATTACTTCATGGACGCGAACATTTAAACAAACTTTTCGATTGCAGCTACTACTTATATAGTAGCTAGTGACATGGTGGCGTATACGCAATATGCTAAGTAAGTAAGAAAGTAACTAAGATTGTCAAATAATTTATGCAGCAATGCCTCTGTGTATGTGTTTGAGTCTCTATTATGCATGTTGGTGTGTGAGTTTATGTGAGTGTGTGTGTGTGTGTGTGGCTGTATGTGAGTGTTCGTATGTGAGGCTTGCTAGTCGTTAAGAGCACTACAAAATGTCAATAGGTCGTACTTGAAAGCGTCTAAATATTTGCCTATTGATTGATAGAGTAGCTAAAGAGCAAAAAAATATGAAAACATAAGACAAAGAAAAAAACAAAAAAAAAGGGACAGGCAAAGAATACGTACATAAACACATACTGAATAAAAAATGTAATTGAAATGCCAGCGTCAAAATGGCTAAGAAAGTAGTTAGCTAACTAATTGAAGAAATATCAATCAGTTGTCAGGGGGCAGCTTTTTAGTTTATTTTTGTTTGGTTTTCGCAGTTTGAAATTCTCATTTTGCCAATTAGTAGATGGCTTTTGTTACTTGGACTAATTGGACTAATCGTGGGCCAACAACAACAACAATAACTAGCAATAACTTAACAATTTTCTTTTCTACTTCATTAATTTTGCAGTTCAAAAAAAAGGAAGAAGTTTTCTTTCTTTTCCCCTTTGTGGAATACAATTTTAGTTGCAGGCATGCAATTAGCTGTGCACTCACGTAAAGTAAAGTACATAACAATTTTCTTTAGTTTTTGTTTCTTTGTTACTGTTACTTTAGGTTTAATTTCTTTTTGGCAAAAAGTTGGAAGGGAATGGAAGCAAAGTGTAACTAAGTAAGTAAGTAGTAGGAGAAGAAAACAAAAACCCTTACTTTCTGCTTCAAGAACAATAAAAACAACAACAACAAGATGAAGGAAAATGCAAAGTCATGCGCACGACAGCCACCAAGCCCAAAACGTGTCGCCTCAAGTGCCACGCCATTGCCATCTTATCGCTGGCCACAGTTTGTAGCCTTATCTTGAGCCACTGCACGTTCTTTTATAAGTTTCCCACCCATCGCAACACCCCTCACCCACGCACACACACACACACACACACAAAAGTCTCTGTGTGTTTGTCTCTGTGTATTTGTGTGTATATGTGAGTGGGTGTGGCTGCTGCTGTTGCTGTTGCTGGTGGTCAGCGTAAATGAAAATGTAAGAAATATTGTTGTTATTGTTTGTTGTTGTCGTTGTCTTTGTCGTTTTTAGTGGCATTTTGAGTGCTTTGGGCATTACGTATACGCTGCGTTGGACACGCGCCATTGCATAAATTCAAGGGGAAACATTAAAACAAAACGGAAATGCGAAAACTACTAGCAAATATTATCTTTTCTTTCTCTTGCCAATCCTCGTACCTTCCCAACCTCCACCTCCAGCCCCATTCCGTCGTCCTTTCTCTTGCCTACAACGACCGTGTGTCAGCAGCAAAACGCCAACGCAAACGCTTGAGATAAGCAAAAAGATGCCTCTACTAGAGGAAAAATCCCTTGTGTCTATGTGTGGGTGTCATCAGTCCCTTCCCGACTTTATCCTCTGGAAAAATGGGATATGTGTGTTCGTGTTTGTTGGTGTGGCAGTGTGTGTGAGTAAGCGTTTTTTAATAAAGTGATAACTCGATGTCTGACAGCCGCCTGACAGTCGCTAAAAATAAACACATCCGCTTAATAAGGCAGCCGCCAGCAAAATGGAGCAGGACGAACATGGAAGCTAGAAAACTAAACGGACAGATTGGACATGTTAGAATAGATTGGCCAGGCCACGCCCAATATTAAGAATTGGCCATGTCAAAAAAAAATTCTTGCACACACACACACACACATACACACGGACATACACATAAATAGCTTACAACCATGAGTATAAGAAACATTTTTAAGAGTATCATTAGATTCAAATCAATTGATTCGAATGAATTTCATATAATTGCTTGCTTCATTCTTCAGCTCCTTAACTTATGATATTGCAAACAGATACATTTGCAGTCTCTGTTCAGCTGGCGCCAATGACGATGAAACCATTCGTTGTGGTCCCTGATTAAATTAAACTCAATTTCCAATTCCAATTGCTAGTGCCGGTGCCGTTGCCGTTGCCGGTGACGGTGCCAATTTTAGTCCGAGTCCCATATCCAATCCCATTCTCAATTCGAATTGCAATTGAGATGGTTAAGGTAAGGGAAGTTATAGGTAGGGTGAAATAGTATAGAACTGATAGAGGGGACAACGGCGGCGGCATCGGCGGTAAATGCATAAAAAATTGAATTGCATTGGCAAGTCCTTGACATTTTGCACAAAATGAACAGAGGCAAAGTGGTAACTGGTAACTGGCAACTGGCAACTGGCAGCTGCTGGCAGCAGGCAGCATGGAATTGTCTAAGCATAGTTGGAACTAGTCCTAGTCAGAGGCCAATAAAAATAGTTGTCCGTGGGTAAACGTGAAAAAAATTAGAGCTGCCTTGTCTGGGGCTTTATTAAATATTTGATAGGAGAAAGCGGAAAGTATATGTAGAGGCAAGACGAGTATAAGCGGAGCGAAAAAATGAAAATGGCAACGGCTGGGCATACAGATTCAGTTAGTAGGTCTACTAGATGAGATGAGATGAGGGCAGGGCAGGCCCAGAACCAGCACGAGCACCATGACCGACCGTTTGTAGATATTTTCAATCATACTCAAAATGTGAAGGAACAACAATTTACGCTCAATGACACTTGACGGCGAGCTGTTGGCGCTGCTGCCTTCGCCAAGTGATGCAGCCTTACACACACAGAGACACACACAAACAAATACTTGGACAAAAGCTCGAGTTCGGGTCTGGGTCCGGGTCTTTGCTTTTGTCGCTACCACTTTGGCATTATCTGCTATCAATAAATTCCAAGTGAAGTGGGCACTTGTGTGGCAAGTGGAGCACAACGGCGCACACAGCAGGCAGTCAGGCAGCCAGTCAGCCAGAGGGCAGAACTGGGCAACGGGGCGTGGCACAGCAGCCTGAGCTTTTGCCTCACAGGAAGTGGCAGCGTGTAAAGTGAGCAAACTGTGTCGCTGTGGCCTTTGACCTTTCAATGGAGGGGGGGAGACGAAAAAACATAAAAGAAGAGCGATCCGCCGTGTACGGGGTATGCGGGGTCAGTGGGAGGTGAGCACAGAGGATGGATATGGTGGTCCTGGGACATTTGCTTTTCCTTTTCCTTTACCTTACTTTGCTTTGGCAAGGCTGTCATTTTGGTGTTGCATACTTTGTGGCGGCGCCTGTGCAATGTTGCATGAAAAAGTAGCGTAAACGTTGCTTGAGAGCCTAGCATGGAGCCTGCCCCAAATAAACACAGGCCCAGCCAGACCAAGCAAGCAACCAAACGGCCAACCATCCAACCAGCTGCTGTGTATATATGAGTCGACTTTTGGCACGACATTTTGTTTCGTTTTGGTTTTTGGCTTACTGTTTTTTTTTTTCTTTTTTTTCGTTCCTTGACTTCTTGGCACACAGTAATCCACATGCCACGTCGCGTGTACATATCTCCGTGTCCTCGTGCCACCGTGGCACGCGATCGTGTAATCCCATAAACGTGCATTTGTACTCAAGTACGTTGTCGCAGTCATCGCAGTCGTCGCAGTCAACGCTGTCGCGCGGCAGCCGACAGTAAAAAGACCTCCTTCTTTTGATTTGCCTAATTTGCCAGGTTGCCATGTTATGCAAATGTTTGCGGCAGTCTCACTCTCTCTTGTTCTCTTTCTCTATCACATTCTCTATTTTACCCAGGGCCTAAATATTTACTAATGAGCGCTAACCCAAAAAGGAAAACAGCAACCAAGAGCACCAGAACCAGGAACTAAGCCCTGCATAATTTGTGTGATTAAGTTGACAGAGCGCGACAGCTAATGCCACACAATTGTGGCAATTTCTTTGCACAAACTGTCCGAATGTATTAGTGGGTTGTGTTCTAGTTAGTTGGGAGAGGGGACATAGAGGTCTATCTATCTATCTACATATTGGTTAAATCTCTCCTATAAATGTCACCAACTCTGGTCAAACAACTAGTCGAACCCAAAAAGTAAATAACAAGATACACAAAAACGCTAGAAGTTCGCCACGCTGACGCTGACAAATCCGACGACGCTGACGAGGACGGGTGAGTAATTACAGTGAGCAGTGAAACGACTGGAACGGGCGACAAACTGAGAGAATGGCAGTTGTCATTTTTCAATCCCCGCGCGCCATTGGCCATTTTTAATGACTGGCACATGCAAATGTGACAATGACGATGTGGATCTGGCCTACAAAATAAATAGCCATTCATTTATTCAAAAGTCAGTCGGAAATTTTATTTGCTGACCGCTGTCATTCTGCCTAATTAGCGCACAATACAAGCACAGAAACGACTCTCGGTCACAAGTAACCCCCTCAAAATACAAAAAAGAATAAAACCATAGCATACATTTGAGCGCATATTGCAGCAAAAAAATAATTTGAATAATCATAAATTACCATGAATTATGACTCCTGTGGGGAAATGGCGATTGGAACCAAAAGACTCAAGGGCAGGGAGCGGAGAGTGGTGAGAGAAGGGAGATGGGTCATTGTATATACACGCACCTGGGTGGCATAATGCTTGCCCAAAATGCTGCAGCAAAGTGTCAGAAGCGAAACAAATTTATTGTTGCTATTATGAGTTTGTTGTTTCTGTTTTGTTTTTTTGAGAGTGTGTGTGAGTGTGTATTGTTTCTATGCCACAGTGCCCATTATTTGGTCATAATTTAATGCGAATTACAAACGCGTACGCCCCACTATGAAGTTATTAACCTAATTGATAGTTGTAAATGCCCACTAATTGTGTAAACGGACGGCAACATTGGCCAATGCCACCAAAGGCAACGTCTACGACGACCGACAACAACAACGACAGCCTTTGTCTCTCATTCATTGTGAGAGGGGTGGGAGCGATAGATGGGAGAAGGTTTGTTCGAGTTGACAGGGGGCGTGTTCAATTACAATAACAAAAACGCAAAAAACAAAAACATAAAATGAACCAATGAACAACAAACATTAGACCCGACCACATATAAGAATTGAGTGTGTTCCATGTTCCAATGGAACCCCAAAAACCTATACTATCATTTTGGTGTTAAATTTAATTTTAGTAATCAAACGCGACCTGCATGCAAGTGTGTGCTGTGGTTGTTATTTTGGTCAGGTAATACCATCGAAATAATAGATAGAACTTTTCGAAAAACATGCACCTTATGCCAACCACAAAGCACTACAGATAATTAGACTAGTTCTTTGCCAATAAACACGATGCACATTTACATATGAAATTTTGGAGCAATTCTATGTGTCCAAATAACATCATTATTATTACTATTATTATATTAGTACTTTATCGACAAACTTTTAAAGTCAATACGTGAAAAAAACATAAGCTAAACTTTTATATAAGTTCAAGATTTCATTTCAAATAATTAAATGCTTAATTTCCTTGATTATTAGCTAGCTAAATACATTTCAGAGTCTAAACTTATTATAAGTCTTTTCAGTATCTCAACTGATATTGCTTGAGAATAATTTTGTGAAATTATTTGAATTTTATCATTTATTTAAATCTTGAACGAAGTATTATTTGATTCTATTTTATATTAAATAGAGAAATGGAAATATCAAATTGGACTATTTATGAAATATTGACAAATATGTATCGTATTAATTGTGGTTGAAACTATTTCATTTTCCGACTCACCATCAATAAATAAAAACAAAAAGTCTTTTTTATTTTTTGATTTTCCAAAATACTTATGTTGTTTTACTTCTCAGATCGTCTTTAGGAGTTTTTTTTTTTGTTTACATAAAACAAACGTCCGTCGAGAAGTTTTGAGAAAAAGTAAGAAGTAGAAAGACTTGCAAGTGAAGATTTAAGTTAAAAGTTCTTTGTGTCAAAAGTGTAAAAGTTTTTCAAACTTCTTAAATTTTATTTAATCCTAGCTAACTTCTAAAACAAATAATAGATTAAGTAAGCATTTTTAGAAGTATATATTTCAGATGGAAACGATCTTGGCTTTAACCTTATTAAATTTTCAAGTTGTAAATTACCTTTAAGTACCGCAATTACCATTAAGTTGTGATAGGTCTTGAAATTAATTTGCGTAATTTTGGAGCATTAAAGTCGACTAAACGATACAATTTTGGAAAAAGAATATTAAAAAGAAAACGAAAGAGATTATCTCTGATTTGTTGTCGGTATTATTATACATTTTCTCACTTTTTAACTAAGCTTTCCCTCAATTTCGTATGCAGAAATCGAAGAAATTTGTACACCCATGCAATGTTTGTAGCGCAGAGAAGGAGAAGGTTCCGATACGTTAGTGGCTCTTTTGGCTCGGGCTCCCAAAAACAATTTCCGTGGCCACCCTTGCCAAAAGCCATTAAAATTCTGCGTGACATATCCGGCTGTCCCTTTATTAACTTCATGCCGTCATTCAGAAATGGAACCTGGTATGTAAGCTTATAATTGCCTAAATGAGATCAAGTTTGAAATGGTTTTTGTCACATCGGATCACTATAAAATATAACTGCAAATAAAGTCAGCGATTGAAACGACTACTTTATTGAGAAATAGCTTAGTAGAAATATGAGAAAAGGTGAAGTTCTCAACTTCACGTCGAACGGTGCTGACCCCTAACTAATTTGCCCTGAAGACGGTTGCCGATGCGCAACCAAATTGATGTTCTTTCTTGTTTCAAATGAAAAATCAAGTGACATTTAATTGAGATTTAAATACTTACGCTGCTTGTACTGTGTGAAACCGTTTGTTGACCGTCTCCTGGGCGATCAGGGCCATGTTGATCGCCAGCCAAATGGTCAGCAAAGGTGTCCGTGGCAGAGGTGCCAATTTGGCGAATTTGTTCATTGTTGAATCACTCATGGTGGTGCTCTATTGGTTTATGATTGTGGTTAATTGTGATGGTAATGGTAGTTGTTGTTGTAGTTTTTATAGTTGTGATAATGGTGCGCAAAATTTCTGGAAGTTAAGGGTTTTTCCTCTGTTGGTTTTTGTTTTGTTTTATTTGTTTTTTTTTTTTTAAATACAAGTTGCTGTGACTTAATTAAAATTGTTGTTGTTGTTATTAGTGTGGGTTTTTCACTTTTTAGTTGTAGTAATTTTGCATTAAAAATTGAATTTTGTATTTGTTTCTTGTTTTTGTTGTTGATGTTGTAGTGGGTAAAGTAAGTTATAGTTGCAGTTTATTAGTCAAGGTTTGCTCCTTTGTGTTTTTTTTTTTTGGGTCTCTTTCTTGTGAATTTAGTTACTTTCTCGTTGAATCCTTGCTTGCTCTCTTGATCTTGCTCTGTCGTCGTCTCTTGTCTCTTTGCTTTTATTTTTGTATGTTTATTTGCTTTGTTTTTTTTTTGTTTTTTTTTTGTTTTTTGGTTGTTTTTGCTTGCTGAAGTTTCTCAGTCAGTGAGTTAGTTGGTTGTATTAATTAGGCAGCGAGGCATTCAGTCAGTACTTCAGTGCGTGTAGTGTTGTTGTTGTTTTGTTTTTCTTTTTATTCCTTCCTAATGCGATTATGTGTGATATATAGAGACTTAGAGCGAGAGAGTGAGTGAATTAGAAAAGATTTTATTTTCTTCTTTCGAATGGTTTTGTCCTCCTGTTTCCTTTTTCTATTAATTTACACTAGAGAGACGCCTTGCCAGGATCAACCAGTTTAATTGTATATCATCTTTGTCTCCCTCTCTCTGTTTCTTTGTTTGGCTGATGATGGAATTTTATTAGGAGACGGAGATCGCCACTTTTTGTTAGGCTGCAAGAAGAGGATGAGAGTCGAGGTGTTGTTTTAGCTGCTGCTTCCTGCTGTCAGAGTTTGTTCCTTTTTGTTTTATATTTACTTTTAATTACTTTGAGCTCGCTTTTGCAAATTCCTTGAAATTGAGCTGTGCCTTCTTTTTTCCTTTTTCTGTTCTTTTGCTATTCTGTTTTATTTTGCCTTTTCTTTTCGGTAATTCGTATCGTATTTTGCTCTTGCCTGATGATGATGTCCTGTGGGGATTTTGTTTGCTGTCTATATGTATGAGTGTGTGTGAGTGGGTGTATGTATGTGTTGTGTGTAGGTGTGTGTGTGAGTGAGTGTGTGTTTTAAATGTGCTTATACAAAATGTACATTTTATATCCCGCAATGCCTTTTCTGGTATGTTGCTTGCTGCTCTCTCTTTCTCTCTGTTCTATTTTCGCAGATTGATTTTCTTCATTTTGTTTTGTTACAATTCATAGTTCTTTCGTTTCTGTTTGTTATTGTTTTGGTTGTTGCTGCAATTGTTATTTGTATTATTATTATTATTAATATGTTGCTGCTGTTTCACTAATTCTGATTTTATTTCTGTTAAGTTCATCATCCAATGGGACGCTCCATTTCTCATTGCTTAATTAAAATATCGTTGTTATTCAGTTGTTGTTGTTGTTGTTGTAGTTGTTGCTGTTGCCTGCAACGTGCTTGCCGTGTTGCAAAATCGTGCCCTGCTGCTGTTGCTGCTGCTGCCTTTGATGTTGCTGTTGTTATTATTGTTGCAGGCAACTTGTCTCATTTTACTTGTGTTCGATTGTTCGATTTGCCTTTCGCTTTAACTTTTGGCATTGTTTGTTAGATTATTGCATTTATGTTTATTTCTACGTTTATTATTATTGTTGCTGCTGCTGCTACTATTGTTGCTGTTGTTCTTGCTGTTGTTGCTGTTGTCAATTCTCATCATTTTCTTTACTTTTTCTTACATTTCTTTTTACATTTTTATGTTTTTATTTTTTTTGTTTGTTTGGTTTTGTGTATATTTAAAACTTGTTCTAAATTTTAACACTGAAAAAATTTGAAAACGTGAAAAAAATATGCATATGATTTTTCGAATGCGAATTGTGTTCTGTTCGTTTGATTTAGTTTAGTTTTGCTGCCAATTAGAATTAAAATGAATTTATTACACTGCTCTTTTTTAAGACTTCTTATTGAACTTTTATTCTTTTTAATTTAACTTCATTTATGATTTTAGTAAGTTTTTTCGTAAAAGTTTTCATCTCAAACACACACAAATCTAGAAAATTAAAAAAAAGGAAACTTAAAAAAAATCTCAAGCAAAGCCCACACATATTCGTATACACGCCCATACAAACTAATTTATATACGCATACATACAAATTAACTCACATTCCCACACATATATATACACACACACACACACACACACACACACACACTCACACAGACAGAGACGACACAGTTTGAGTTTTGTATAAATGTTTTCTATTGAGTTTGGCGTTTTCCCAACATACAAATTTTTTATTCACTTGGCCCGCTTTTTCCGTCCGTTACATTTTCTCAGTTGAGCGTTTGAACACCGTTTGGCAGGACCAAGTTGGCGTTGGACAGCTCGAGGAGCCCAAAACAAGGCAAGTAAAGCCAAGCCAAACCAAAGCCAGGCCAAGAGCACAATAATTTTTGCAGCGACTCAGAAATAGCGAATGTGTGTGTGTGTGTGTGTGTGTCTGTGTGAGAGAGCTGCTCTCTAGCAAAAAATAAGAGAGAGCCAAAAATAGCTTGAGCCCGAGCTGCTGCTGCTGCTCCTGCTGGTTATCCTGTGAAAACGTGCTATAATATCTGCAAAGGACAACAGAGAGCGAACTAGCGAGCGCGCGAACAAACGAGAGAGAACGCTGCCTGCCAATAGAGAGAGAGAGAGCGCGAGTTCCTTATCCTTTTTTGGCATTTTCTTCTGTGCAGAAATGTCACACAACTCAGTGGCAACCCCGGCAGTTACACTCTGTTTAGCATAAACGCTTGCTACTTGGCTCCAAAAGTCGACAACTGGCCCCCAGTCTATGCCCCAACTGTCCTGTGGACTTTCTATATGTATATACATATATATATATGTATATAAATATGCGTCGAAGTGTGTTTTTGTGTATATGTATTTGGGTGAGTGTGTTTGTGTGTCGTCTCATTCTCATGGCCCGACCAGTGCCTAAGCCATTTGGCTTTTATATTGGTTTTTTGTTTTTATAAATTTTTTCGCATGTGTTTTTCTAAGCGTATTTTGTGTGATTTGTATGCCAGTTTTTTTCTTTCCTCTCTTTCTCTCTCTCTAGTCACTCTCTTTTTCTCTATGCCTTCTGTCTACTCTGTGTGTGTGTGTATTCCGCATAGGGAGAGGGGAGATTTTCGCGCTTTCTTGTGCCACTTTTTGTGTCGCACACATATCTTGTTAATTGGTAAGCATGCGTTTCTTCTGTTTCCGTCGTTGCCGGCAGCGCCGCCGCCGCTGTCGCCGTTGTTGGTGCTGCCTTGATTGCTTTTTGCGGCAAGCCAAAAAAGGATTTGTCAAACGCGTTGTTAAAGAAAAAAAGTAGGAGATGGAGGATAAATCGCATTGTTCAACTTGACAAAAGAAACGTTAACATACATATATATGTGTGCATGTGAATATATATGCATGTACATGTATAGATGGATGGTTGGATGGAATGGATGTTTGAATGGATGGTTATATGTAAATGATGTGTATGCCTCTCCTACTACTTTACCCTCAGCAACCGCCCCACCCCTTTAACCCCCCACCCAGCTCAATAGCCCGCCACATCCGATTCTTTTGGAGGAGCCTTTCACTTTTTCTCAACCTCAACCCTTTTTCTGATTTTCTTTTTCCTTCTTTTTTTCTTTTTGGTGTTGCTCTGCATATTTTATATTCAATGATAAGAGTTTGACATTAATTAAAATGGCAAGAGTTGCGTGCGTGCGCGTTCGCTTATATTTGACATTTTACATTTCACTTGCAGTTCCACACACGCACACACACATATAAGCATTAAATTTATGCCAGATTCCCCATGCTTCCCTACCCACTTTCCTCTCCTTCCTCCACCCGTTCATATGTATGTAAGTATGTACATGCAGATGTGTGTGTGTTTTTTAAACGACTTTTGTTTGGCTTGCATAAATATTTTCATATTGTGAAATGAACGAAACAGCAACAGCCCACAACAACGACTCGTGGCAACGAAGACAGTTATTAATGAGTTTTGGCCCTGCTGCATATTTGATGGCCTCCGCTTAAATATGCCATACTTAACTTGAACTTGCATATTTAATGCTGCTATACAGCCCAAAAAAAAAAAAAAAAAAATACCAAAAGAAAGGAACAACACAAAAATGAATGAACAAAAAAAAAAAACTAAAAACGCAGCATGACAACTTTCTAATTACTTAATCAGATTTTATATTTAAGGCAAAACATTTTGTTTAGGGTTATAATAGGCACACACAGCATTTGGGGAATTCGAGATAGGGTGGTATTTAGAGGTACTTGGCCCTAAAAGATGTGCTATGAATTTCATAGTTCGTATTTTGTTGTTCTTGTTGGTAATGCTTCTGCTGCTATGTAAGTCTATTGAATTTAGATAGGAAATTGGGTTGAAAGTTAAATAAATTTCATTGAAATATTCATGCGGACAGAAGAACACCAAGATGATGATGATGATGATAATGATGTTGATGATAACGAAGAAAAGGAAGAAGAAGCTAGGGCTAAGGGGGACCACACTAAGTTGGCTAAGACTTTAAGCCATTAACCTCGTGGCTGCTGTCATCATCATGAGACAGCAGCAACGGCAGCCAAAGCAACGTTCAGTCATCTCATCCATGTCTATCTTTGTTACTCTGCTCACGTTGCTAACATAATTTCTCTCTCTCTCTCTCCCTCTCTCGCTCTGTTGCTAGCACTCTCTTGTCTTGCTTTCTCGTTCCATCTCTATCTATCTGCTGCTGTTGCTGCTGTTCTTGATGTGTGGCTGGCACGTTTTTGGCAATTAAAAGCATATGCGGGCCATGTTCTTGCCATCGTCGTTGTCTCCTTACTTCATCTTCATCTTCATCTTCATCTTCTTCCTCTTCAATTTCATCTTTTTTTGGGTCTGGCTAATCAACGAGGCCGCCCCAACAATTTGCTTGAAAATTAAACAAAGCAAAGGGCGAACGGTAAAGAGGGAACTGTAGCAGAAGGAGCAGCAGCTGCCAAGATGAAGGCTACCACACGCAAACAAAATGTACACACATACCAAAATATACAGACACACACACAACCTAAACAGACACGCGCACACATACAATGTCATGCGTTGCAGCAGCAGCCTTTGCCTTTGCCTTTGGCTTTGCTCTCAGTATTTATTTACTGTTATTTTCCTTTGACTTTGTGTTTGCCATTTGCTGTGTGTGTTGGTGTAAGTAAGTGTATATGTATTTAGCAAATTCGGCCAAATTTCTTTGTCCCTGAACATATGGCTTAAAAAATGTATAATTTTTATGTCCCGCTTTTGTTTTCCAACAGATACATAGTTCAAAGTTTAGTTGTAAATTATTTTACTGTAGTTTGAGAATAGTTCAATACACTTTATTGTATCGGTGTGTGTGTGTGATTTCTTTCTTTTTTCGCACACTCATACGCATTCACACTAATACACACATAGTCACTCTTACAAACACATACAAATGGACGCGCTGCTCTCGGTATACTCAGAAATATGCAAAAGCTACGCCTTTTTTTCGTTTTTTTGTTTTTCTAATTTTGGGGTTTGTTTCTCTTTTCCTTTGGCAGCAAAATTTACTATAACAATTTAACAAGTTCTTTTTGGGTTCATTTGTGATTCATATATATGTAAATATTTTTTGATGGGCTTTTTATTTCAGTTTTTCGGCTTCTTTATTTGTTGTTGTTTTTCTTTTTCTTTTTACACAAGATATATAATTTAATTTTGCATTTGTTTTCTATTGTTAATATTTTGTTGTTGTTATTGTTGCATTTAAACTTTATTTATATATACCAAACGAAAAAAAAATGTGGAAAATGTATCTATGCCCTAAGAGTTTATTGAACAATTTTATCCGCTCGGCGTTAAGGACAACGACAACGTCTCGACTCGACTCAACTCAACTCAACTCAACTGAAATCAACTCGCTCACGACCGACTGGCACAGTCACAGTCACAGTGGCCTTACTTACATCACGACGAAGGTCTGCAAAACAAAAAAAAAAAAGAAACAAAATAAAATAAATAAATTCTGGGTGCGACCAGGCAGCCGAAGCGAAACGAAAGGACAAAACGACGACGCGCCAGGAGCGCAGACGAGAAGACGAAGTGCAACGAAATAAGACGAGAAGCAACTAGGATACGACAGGCTGCAAGAGACTCGGTAAGACTCGGTCGGTCGCTCGGTCGTTTGCTCGATGGACTCTGTGGAGAGCTTTTTGCCGAAACGGCGATGGCGGTGTGACGTTGTGGCAGCGGCATTGGCGGCGGTGGGACTACATTGGCACAGTTGTTGTAGGTCCTCGTTGTTGTTGGTGCAGGCTTTAAGCACACGCAACTGTTTCGCTGCCTCTGGCACTGGGTGTGTGTGTGTGTGGCTCTTTGTGTACAACCGGGAATCGTTTTGCCTCCCTCAATGCCTCCCTGACAACTTTCTCGCACACAAATCAACATAAATCAGCTAAATCGTCAGGATACAAGTACACACAGCAAGCACAGCAACTGTTGGGGGAAAACTAAAGGGGATGTCGGTTTAGTCGGTAGTTTGCTAGGATTTGGTGTGACAAGAAGGGGTGAGAAGAGGGCTAAGAAGAGAGCTGCTTGGTTGCAAGACTACAAAACAGCTAAAGCACTGTATTAGTAGTAACATACGAGGGCTGTTGCTGTTGCTGTCACAGTTGTTGATAGTGGTGCATATATAGAGTACATGGGTTTGGTTTTGCATTTGGCTGCAATGTTGTGTGTGCGTATGCGTGCGCGTGTATGTGTGCTCAGGCCAAGGCTCTCACCAACTCACACACTAACTCACTCACTTACTCACTCACATGGTGTATGCGTAATGTATATGAATTTCAGTAAACTGTTGACTAGACAAACTGACCTTTTTGTTGTACAATGTACATACATACATATATATGTACAGATATGTACGTACTACATATGTATGTATGTATCTATGTATCGAGTGGACTTTAAATTGCTTTTTATTAAGTTCAATGAAGTGGAATCAATCAGAAACCACAACCAAAGTTTGCAGATTGTGTGGATTCTATGTATGTGTTTGACTGTGTGTGTGTGTGTGTGTGTGTGTGTGTGTTTGTGTTTGTGTTTGTATGTCTGTTGATGCGGACTCTTAACTGAAACATAGTTATAAGCATTTTCCATCCCAATGGATGAAGAGATCTCTCTCATAATAATCGCTATTAAACTGCTTAAAGCCTCAACGATTCAAAGTATCATTGTTTTGCATTTAGATATTAAATTGCTTAGACAGAATTTTAACAAGCTTTATCTAGGATTACTTACGTTTTACCATTGAGTGAGAGAAAAAGTAAGTAAAAAAAACCAACAAAATTAATTTCAACAGTATAAAAAATTATATTAGTGCAGGACAAATCTATTGTGTAACATCGACTATGCGAGAAATATAAGATATTAGATAAATTATTAATAAAGATCTTATTTTGTCTTCATTTTGGGCTGCAAACGAAGGCATAGTTGATCCTTCATAATTAATAATTTAATTATCATTTTAAAAGAGAGAGAAATAAAGGTTGTATAGCATTTTAGATATAATATTAGATATGAAAGTTTGCTGATATCAGCAAAATGCTCGAAAAAGGAAAACAAAAAAATATGTCAAGATTCTTCAAAATTTTTTTTAAATATTTCTGTCTAAAGCTCCCTATCCAACTAAATAGGGACTTTATATCTTTTTATACCCTTGCAATAAGGGGCTGTCGGTTATCTCGGATTCAGCCAGATCGGACCACTATATCACATAGCTCCCATACAAACGTAAAAGTCACGAACAGTGACGTTTCTCACTAACTTCAATATTTTCTCAGCTATTGTCGTGAAATTCAATATTGGTGAGATTAATACACCTATAAACGACTTTGCCAAATTTGATCAAGATCGGGTTACTATATCATATAGCTCCCTAAGGAACGATCGGTGGAAAACAGTGACTTTGATAAAAATTTCGTTATTTTCTATGCTAAGATGGTAGGCCGTTCTTTTGCAAACATTATTTTTTTAGATAAAAGGTTTTTCTACTTTGATGGCTAAATATAAGGAAAGAGTACCAAACAACTTGCAAGGGTATACAAACTTTGACGCGGTCGAAGTTAGCCTTTGGTTTAGATTTGTAGCCTGTCCAATTCAAAAAAAACCTAGAGCAAAAATGTCAAATTTTGTATCAAACCATGGTGATAACTTCGAAACCATATGTATACCTATATAGAAACTTTCTAAATACCTTCTCTCAATTCGAGTCAATACTCGATCCTTTATATTAAATATGATTATTATGAAATGTACTACATGCTGTGTCTTTTTATTGGAGAATGATGCATTTAAAACATCTAAAGGTATTTACAAGCTGATTTGCTTAATACAACCTGCCTCTTAAAAATGCAAAGTAATTCTGCATTGAATTTGAACGAAATACACATGTACCTCGCTTCACAATGTGCTCGCATCAAACGGCTTCGATTTAACATTGGTTTTTACTCACCTATTGTACTACTGTTATATGCAATTTGAATACTCTGATGATGTTCTCTCTTTAATAACAACTAAAACATAAAGAAAATGGTTTAAACCAGAGGGCCAGAGCTAACTTCGACCGCGTCAAAGTTTGTATACCCTTGCAAGTTGTTTGGTACTCTTTCCTTACCTATAGCCATCAAAGTGGAACAATTTTTATCTAAGAAGGCTAATGTTTGCAAAAGAACGGCCTACCATCTTAGCATAGGAAATAACAAAGATATTGATCAAAGTTACTGTTTTCCACTGATCGTTCCTATGGGAGCTATATGATATAGCCACACGATCTTTTTAAAATTCAGTGATTAACAGATATATTAAACTGACAAATGTTTAATTTGAAAGCAATCGCGTCAAAAGTAACGAAGTTATTGACGAAAGTCAATATTTTCGACCGATCGTTCCTATGGGAGCTATATGATATACATACATAGTTACCCGATCTTTATCAAATTTGGTACAGTTGTTTATATGTCTATTAACCAATATTAAATTTCACGATAAAAGTTTAGAAATAACCGTTTGTATGGAAGCTATATGATAAAGTGTTCCGATCCGGCTGAATCCGAGATATACAACACCTGCAGTATATACGTGCCTACGTGCAAAATTTCAGCTCTGTAGCTCGAACGGTCTAGGAGGAGTTTGCGTTGATCCAGACGGACGGACATGGTTATTTGAACTCGTCTCGTCGTGCTGATCAAGAATATATATACTTTATATGGTCTGAGATGCTTCGTTCTATGCGTTGCACACTTCTGACCAAAATTAATATACCCTTTTTGCAAGGGTATAAAGATGATGAAAAGTAAATGAAGCAAAAGCGAAAAATATTAAAAAATCCGAATTAGTTAAAGTGTTAAACGAAATTTGGTTATTTACATGTGACTTGCAATTTTTTGATAGCTTAGCTATGAAAATTTTCAACCCTGAACGATGCAGGACTCAATGTATCTTTCATTGTCATATGCAGTAATGGCTTTTAAAATATATATCGCTAACCATTAAATACATTTCCGTTTTTATTACACACAAACACACACACTTATGCAGAAACTCACGTAGCCACACACACATACAGAGACAGATGCAGAGTTATTTGAAATACAGTTAGCAGAATCCAAAAACTGGTTTGGCAAATGGACATTCAGGCGGCCATTTTGTGGCCACAGGACAACATGGTGGGTGTGACTACGAAATAGAGTTTTCGCCTTCGGCTTGTTCTGGTCCTGTCCTGTTCTGTCTCGTACCGCCTTTGGGTACGATGCTTGGTCTCTGGCCCTGGAAATGACTCTGGCCTGACGATGTCAACCAAAGTTGACTTTTCGATGCGCACTGCTGATTTTTTTTAATAAGCATAAATTTTGGCACGTAAAGCAATATGGGTAAGCCGCAGAAATACACACACTTACACACACACACATACCATTTGACACACATAACCACATACACAAAACACACTTCTCTGTGTATCTCTGTGTCTCTATCCCACTCTCTCGTTTTTAGCCTGATTCCTCCAAACCCTGACCAAACGCCTCTCACAAAGGGCGCAAATTGATTGAGTCTGCCGTTGTCATTTGTCGCTGTGGCGGTCCCTAAAATTTATGAAAATGAAATGCCACGCAGCGCTTTTCCGCTTTTCCGCTTTTGGCACGTATGTATGTCTGTCTGTTGCGTGTGTATGTGTGTGCTTCTTTGTGCGTATTTGAAGCGAAATTAATGAAACACATGCAGAGTCGCGTAATTTGTCATTTCGACAAATTTTTGAATTATTTAAACGGAAATCTTAACGTCAGGCAAGCCAAACAAACAAATGTTCGCTGCGATTTATTCGACTCTCTGTATGTTTGTGTGTGTTTATGTGTGTGAATACACTTTGCATATGTATATGTGACTATCTGTGTGCGAGTGTGTAAATGTGACTGTGACAGGAACGAATGGCGTTTTAAAGACGCCGCCATGAAATTGCCAAACCGAAAATGGCCAGCCAAGGCACATTTTTGCCCATAAGTGTATGTGAGTGACTGTATGTGTGTGTGTGTGTGTGTGTGTATGTTAGTACTGTTATTCCATTTTGTCGGCAAGAAGCTGAATGCATTATGCATACCCTATATAAAATAAAAATACAGGATATACATGAATTACTGTAACCATATTGAAATATTTAATATCGTACATCGTTTACTTCAACGCGGAATTTAAATCCTTCAGATTTCCCAATCATTCCTTGCAATTATATTACAGGAGGTGAATTAAGAACTTTCTCTTCATTAACATTTCTACTACTTTTTGGTTTTTAGTGTTATGAACGTTTTAAAAACAAAAACTTGAATTCCAAGATGAATTTCTATACTAAAAGTATTTTATTTGTACAAGTATATATAGGATATTCAGCTAGTTGATCCTCGTTGTTGGCTCAATGAAATTCATACTTGTTTCCATTTGCTTTTATGCGCCCAAAAAAATGTTCGTTTTTGGACAAGGACGACTGTTGGCAGAATGGTTACGGAGGAATGCGAATGTGAACGAATCAGAATGGGATTGGGGAATGGGGAATGTTGTTCGGCTTAATAGAAACGTAACTGCGTACAATTGCTGGCTCTGGCTGCCATCTAATGGCAGTGTCGGGTACATTCAACCAACCAACCACCCACATATCCATTCGCACACACAGACTCATGAGAGTTAGTTGCCAAGAAAAGGAAAAAAAATTGCTGCCTTATCTCATTTGAATGCGCCTCTCGAAAACTGGTGCGTGAGTTGGTGTCTTTCAGTTTTTTCCTTTATTTCGGAACCGATGCCGGTAGTGCTAATGCCACAAGCTGGTTGTTGGTTCAAATTTCTTTTTTCCGTTTTGCTGGCATTTGTTTTCATACGCTGCGATATTTTGGCGCTGTTTTGCATATTTTTGCCATAATCTGTATTATCGACGATTGCGAAGGAGCAGCAGCAACTGGAAAACTGAAAGAGCTAAAATAAAAGTTGAAGAATAAATAATGATTTTTTTTGTTTTCCTTCTAGGAGGCGATCTTCGGTTGGCCAGGTCAGTTCATTGTCTCTCTCTCTCTCTCTTTCTCGCTTTCTGTCACTTTGTTTGTTTCTACTTTGTGTTTTTTTATCGCTTTTTGGGTGAGAAGGAGGCGGTGGAGGGAATTGTTTTTTGGGTCACTTATGCAAACAAAGTTATTAATTACACTTGCCGCTAGTTACTGCGGCTTGTGCCGATGCTGTGTGAAAGCTGCGGCGACACGATGTGGGACCCAAGGACAAATTAAGTGGTCACCAGTGCAAAATGCCATGAAAACTCTGGTAAAAAGCTGAAATGCTGGCTAACCAAAATGGCTGCGCGACCGTGTAGCCGTTTGCCGTAGCCGTTGGCCATCGACAAATAAAACGTAACGTAATGCTTTTGCTGCTGCTACAATTTGACCTAAAAAGATAAATACTTTTGCAAAAGTTTTTGGCCAGAGTTGTTTTTTTCTCTTTTTTTGTTATTGTTTTTGTTGTTGAGCATGACACTGCGTATACGTTATGGCTGACTGAATGTATTTGCTGCGTTACGTACACGCCGCGTAGTTTTTTAAATTTATGCATCTAAAAATGCTTTGAACATTGCGCGATTGCTGTTTGCTTGTAATAAAATAAGATAAATCGCACATAATACACAACCAAGGCAACACCAGTAGCAGCAGAAACAACAACAACATGAACTATATTTGAGACAGAAAACAAGCCTGGCAGCCACCACAAAATGCTCTGCTAAAAATAAAATGTAAATAAATAATTTGCACTGCGTCATGTCAGAAATTTTAAACACATAATTAACCGCTTATTTAACCCTTTTCTGTTGCTCTGTGGCTGCTGCGCCAGATAACTTGGCATAGGGCATGAGGCATGGAGTTCATGGAGGCATGGGAGGCATGAGCCATGAGGCATAAAGATGGGCAATGAGCAATGAGTGGAAAGGGGAGGGGTTATGGAGATGGCGCTGGTGCTGCTGTTGGTTCTGGGTGTAGAGGAAGGCCACATGAGCAGCGCTGGAAATTCATTAAAGTTGTCTATGCTCGGGGCGTTCACAGAACGACAATCGGGGCCAGCCCCGCAACAATGCCTGCCTTGCCCTGTCCTGCCTGGCATGTCCTGGCAATAGCATGGCATGGCATGGCATTGCTTTCCCTGGCCTGGGACAGCGGCAAATGGTAGTGGGCCAGTAGGGGCAATGACGACAACGACAGCGACAATGTTCGAAACAAAAGCGAAACAAAAACAGCAACAATGCCAAACATAGAGCAAGCGAGCGAGAGGCAAGACGAAAAGACAGGGCAAAATGGAGATGGCTGCTTGACGGTAGTCAGTAGTGGGTAGATGGAGAATTGGAGCTTCGTTTGGTTACACCAGAGAAAGAAATGCCCCGCTACACATACACATCCACATACACATACAGATACACAAATACCAACACATATTTCCATTTGTAAAACAGCAGGAACGAGTGGAATGGCAACGGGACGCATTGCCTGTTAGCCCTGTTCAAACTGTGGACAAACACACACACACACAACCCATAGAGATACAAGAGGCTAAATACAACAAGAAAAAGCTGCAACATTTTTAGCACATTATATTTATATTTAAAGTGGAATCAAATACAAATTGTTTTTGTTAATAAAAAACTATCTAAATAACTTGCACCATTGTTAAATGCTGTATCGAAAAAATTTTTTTATTGTTTTGCATTATTTTTCGGATTTCTTTCCATTGTTGCCACCCAAAAGAAAACGATTGGAAAATTTATGATACAATTTTACTAGTATTTGATACGTATTTTTGATGCATATAATCTTATATAAAAAGTTGAAGCGTAAAACATAGAAAAAGAAGCTAACTTCTGAAGGGTAAATTCATTTTTTTCAATTTTTCTTTTCCTTAAATTTCATGTATGTATACCAATAAAAACTAGAAATGTTCTAATTTGGTAGTAGTGCTTTAACTTTTTGACGTGTCATTCCTATTGAACAACTTGTTGTATATAATGTTCCGATACTTTTTTTTTAAATTAAATTAAATTAAAAAACTTAAGTTTTATTTCAGTAGCTTTCAAATTGAGCGCGTAATATTGATTAAAACAAGCAGACTGACTGCCTTGACTATGTTGATCAATCTTTATGAGTTTGAAATCGTCATCTTATCTAGGTTACAAATTTTATAATACCCGTTTTAGAGGTATAATAGGAAACGAACATTAAAATGTTGAGCTCTTTTTCGATAGTCCCAGGATTTTGGTTTTGCATCTACCATATAGACCTCGGATGATTCTTGTCGAATGCATCTGGTTTCCTATGAGAAAGGTATAATGAGAATAAGTTTAAAATAAAAAGTTATGGATCGATTCCCTACTATATGCATACATATACATACTTATGTATAATATAAGAAAATATATACAAAAGTTATCTCTATATTTTACTTGTTTTTCTATTTTTTATTATATCTAGTTGGATATTTATTTCGGCTTATCCACTGTGCGCGGTGGCGACATAAGCAATAAATGTGCCACTCCATGTAAGGATGGGAGTGCCAAAACTCTCTGCATGGGATAGAAAGGCGTTGAGTGGATGTTGTATATAGCTCTCTTCATTCCCATACTGTCTCCTTCATACCTAGATTTTACCGACATGTGTTGGCCTGATGGTGATACTTGTGCTTCTGCTACTTGTGATGATAATAATGTTTGATTATGATGATGATGATGCTGTGGCATCTTTTAATGTGCCATACACCTAACATTTTCCCTTAGCTCTATCTCGCTGCCGCTCTCTCTTTCTAGATCTCCCTAGCCACCATCATCATCATCATCGTCATCGTCGCTATCGTTGTCAGTTACCGCCCATTGATGGGTGCGGGCGTGGCATGGACATTTAGCAGCTGGACATGGAGTGAAAAATGCATGTGCACAACAGGACAACAGCAACAAAGCAAAGCGCACAACAAAACAGGTTAAAAGTAGAAGAAAGAAGACACAAAAAAAAAAAAAAATACGGAGACACACAGACACACACACGAAATGTAGGCGACAACAACTTTGCTTTTTTTCTTTTCACACTTTTTGTTTTACGTTTTCTGTTTTTTTCTTTTTGTTAGTTTTTTTTGAGCTTTGTCAATGAAGCACAACAAAAAAATGAGAAAAACGAAATTGATTCTAGTTAGCACATTTTGTTCTCGTTTTTGCTTCTTTTTTTAGGATGATGTGTTGTAGTCTTTTTTTGTTGCTGTTGCTGTTCCTGGCTGACCCGCCCAGCCACCACAATCAATGGTAGGAAAAACTAGCGACCAGCAGCAGCCGCCAACATCGTTATACAAAAGAGCAGGAAGTGCAAATGTTTCTTTCACTTTTCGCCTGTTTCGTCCTTTCTGCCTGTTACTAAATTATTAGTGTGACCCACACACACAGCAGAAGTTAGTGCCGAAGAATAGGGAGGAGGGAAAGGGAAAAAAACATATACAAAATGGCGCCTGAACTTTATGCTAGTTTCGCTTTGTGCCATTTTGCATTTTTAAAACCAAAGCGACAAAAAAAACATACATACATACACAACCTGATAAAGAGATCCCAAGGAGTCGCGTAATGGGCGCGGCCAAGAAGCAGCTTCTTGTTGCTGTTGTTGGACAGCTGAGTGCCATTTGTGTGAAAATTGGCTCTAGCCCTGCCAAAAAAAAAAAAAAAATAAATAAAACAAGAAAAAAGAAAATAACTTTCTTCTTCCAACTAACTGCTGTGGGAGTAAAGCGAAAGAGAAGGAGACAGCGAGAGAGAGAGAGAGAAAGGGCGAGAGCGAGAGCTAAGTGGCAAGCCACGGGTTTCAGTTCAAGGGAGTCAAGGAATGGGATGGGGATGGGAATTTTACGGAACGAGGGGTACGGTGGGGCGTATACATAATTTCGTCTGTGCTGCATGAATTTTTAAACCCCAAGCGCAGGTAGCAAGCACAAAAAGCAAAAAATGGCAACACTTATTAATGTTTGAGCAGCGGCAGCAGCGTTGGCCAAGAACAAGAACAACATTTTCAGGCTAACAGCGCGCAAGCGTTTGCCCGGGAATTTCCTAAAAAACCGCTGAGAGGCAGAGAAAGTGAGTAAGTGAGTGAGTGGAGAAAGACACACACACACACACACACGCACACACAAAGCGAGCAAGAGAGAGAGAGCGTCAGAGTATAATAGAAATCAAGAGAAGAGACAGAGATTAACTAAATAACTGACAGAATGCTGCAAAGTTCTCTATATTTCCCGCTCTCTCTCTCTCTCGTACTTTCTCTCTGTGTGTTTGTGTGCGTGTGTGTGTGTAGATTCTTTATTTCTCTCTCACTCTATCGCTCTCTCTCTCTCTCTCTTTGTTAAGCGTGTGGCGCTTTTGTGTCTGCCCCAAAGATACTCTGCTCCCCTTGTCGGGCCCCGATTCCTCCTTCTGCTCCCTTAACACAGACTGTTTGCTTTGTAGATTTCAATCTTTTGTTGTTGCTGTTGTTCCTCCATGTGTGCGTTTGTTTGATTGTGTATGTATGCGCGCGTATTTGTGTGTGTGTGTGTGCATTTTTCTTATACCTTACGAGCAAACAATTTCCCAACGCCACGCAATCAACTTAATTTTAGTTGCAACATTATATTTTTGTTGTCAGCAGCAACAGCAACAGTAGCAACATCTTCTATATTAACCCCCCCAACCTCACCCCCCATCTTACCACCTACCGCTTCACACATTGCCACACTTCACACCCGTCTGTTTTGTTGCCTCCAAAAAGCAACCTAAATTGCGTATGCTTTGGGCTTAATCTGAGGTTAAATACATGTGTTTGTTGTTGCTGCTGCTGTTGTGCCATTCGAGGGCCGGGTGGAGCAACGGGGCGGAGGGAAGTTGCTGCATGTTGTTCTTGTTGTTGTTGTGGTTGCCATTTTTATTTTTATTGTTATTGTATGAGTATGCGTGTGCCAGTAACAGCGTATGTCTGTGTGTGTGTGTTTGGGTGTGTTTGTGTGTGTTTGTGTGTGTGTGTGTGCGCCATTTTCATTTTATATGCTGCTTAGCTTTCAGTGCGTGACCTTTTCTTTCATTTTTACATTCACTTGCCATTATTGTTGCTGCTGCTGCTGTTTGTCTTCTTTTTTTCGGCTACTATGTATGTATGCTGCTGTATGTGTGTGTGTGTGTAAGCATAACATTTTCCTTTTTGCCTCATTGCAGGCAAACCACAAAATCTGCTTTTGTATTTTGTTCTTGGTGTTTTCTTTTTCTTTTTTTTCTTGCGTCTTTGAAGCAGCATCAACAACAAGAACAACAACACTAAGAGAATCTTATCCAAATTAGCATAATGGATTTTTTTGTCAAAGCCTTGTCCTTCCCCACATCTCCTCCACAGCACACCACAGTAGAGCAGAGTAGAGCAAAGCTACATACAACTGCTTCTTCCTGGCTTCCATTGGCTTTTTGTAAAATCAACGCCGGTCGCTTTTCTCTCTCACTTAACGCTTCCATGTAATTTGCGGTGGTCCTGTGTCCCTTAATCACGATATGCATTCACATTTGCCTAATCATTTGGCTTAATTAATTGGCCAGGTGAGTTGGGACAGCAGAAACATGAAAATGTTACGTGCGGAGCATGGGGGGAGGGTTGGCTGAATTGGCATAGTAGTTTATTTGTTTGCTTGTTGGCCACATTTTAATTTATTAAAATCAAAATGTTTGAGCTTTGATTTGCAATTTGTTGAACCGCATTTCAATTAGTTTAATGCGATGATGTGGCGATGACTCCACTGATAATGATGATGGCTCCTCAACATGCCTGAACGATTGTCAATAGATTTGATAAGGTAAAATCAAAGTTACAAATATTGCCTAATTATAATGGAATTGAAACTAGAAAATAAATTTGCCAATGTGCATTAATTTCATTTATCTAATCAATTTATTATGCTAAATCAATCAGTTTAGACATAAAATTCCATCTATTTTAAAATTCATTTTAAATTTTTTACAGCATTTGTGCTTAAAAATAAAAGCAGATGATATTCGTTTCAATTATTTCTTCCAATTTTATGCAGTTTCTTTTCAACTTGATTGTATTTATCTCTCTATGAGCTGGCACTTTTAAGATTGGGTCGCTATACCTGAAATAACTTACTTTTCCCAACAATTAGTTGGCATGTCAATAAACGATGCAGGCCACACAATTAATTCACCAATCTAATAATATTACAAATTAAGCATTCTGCCATAAGGCAATGCATTTATGGATTTGTTCGTCAATTTTACTTACAGCAAAAAAAGTTTTTTTGGCCAAAATTACTTTTCGAGCTGATTGTTCCTATGGAAATTATATAAAAAGGTCATCAGATCTTTCTGAAATTTGACACATTCGTCTATAAGTGTATTAAACTGTCAAATATTCATTTTTATGACAATCCTACCAAAACAAAAAACAAAGTTAATGATAAAAGTCACTGTTTTCGACCGATTGTTTCCATGGGAGCTACATACTGCATTAATGTGTAATTGGGATTAAGCATAGCTTTACTCTTTCTCTAAATGCAATGGGTTAAGTTTTATGTTATATCTTACTCTATCATTTCATTAAGCAGCGATAAAGCAAGAATGAATAAAGAGAGCGACGTAGATTGGATGGAGAGCACACGATAATCAGACGTGTTTCACTTACTATAAAACATATTTAATATAGCTGTCCGATCTTGATGAAACTTGTCACAATAAAAAATTAGTTTTTATGAAATTTTGTGCTAAATGTTGAGCATTTCGGTTTTAGCTGATCCAGACGGACGGAGCGATGTTCAACAATATAAGTATGTACTGTACTCGATGATGCTATCTATGATGATGATATCTATGGGATATATACATTTTGATCATATTATTAGGGGGGTTTCTACCTTGTGTGATAAAAATATTTGATTCTTTATTTTTTTTTGCTTTTTAAGATAGATATATGATTCAAGAATACTGTGTTTAAATTTCAGTTGAAATGTATGTATAAAATTACGAAAATTACCGGCCGTTAAGTGGAAAATTTTCAAACGAGTTTTTCTCAATACTAAGTTTTTGTACCTTATGGAAGTCCTACAGAGCGCAAAAATTAGTCAATCGCTATGAAATTTTTTACACATGTTTTTTAGGATATTGTGCATCGCTGGTAGCAGAATTGGCGAAATATATTAAAAATTGTTTATTAAAAAAAATAATTAGTAACGAAGAAAAGGGAAAAAAACATTTTTTTCTAAAAACGCTTATAATTTTTTCATCACCAGCGATCATAAAATGTGTCTAGATTAAGAAAAAAATGTTCATTTTCGGTTTTAGACTTCAGCGAACAGTAGGACGAGGTGGGATGCCATTGTTGAATACAGCCCCCACCCCCCTCCACACTGAACACGGATCGCTGAAAAAAAAAATTGTATACGTAGAATAAAGTTTATCGAACAACAGTGGAAAATTTTATTCCTTGACCTATTATACTTTTCTCAAAAAAAAAAAATCCTTAAAAAACCGCTTTTTGGGGCCAACAAGGTAGAAGCTCTCAGAGTAGATCTTTACATTAGAACATTTTGCAGCTTGAATATATCATTTTCTGAACCAATTTATGGTTTAATTTAAATATTTATGCAACTTAAAATGCAAAGGAAGGTCATGCAACATTAAATTCGTGGCCATCATTGTACCACTGAATCACTTTCAATTCTATTTTGTAATCGATTCAATTAAATTTCTAAGCTTTTAATGCAGTTTTATTTGATTTCGATGAAACGTTTTGCTAATTTTAGTTGAATAAAGAAATCGACTCAATTGAAATTTCAACAAACAGTATATGTGTGTTGTTTTCTATCAGTTCATTAAAATGCCACACACAAATGATAACTCAATTAAATGAAATTTTGAATCGTTTACCACTTAACACCGTTCAGCTATTATGCATGTATGATTATTATTTATACTTTATTTCGGGGAAATGAGAAGGGGGAATCGAGGGATACTGAGAATGTGCCACAATGTTAGTTATAATTCAATTGCCTTTTTCATGACGATAATGATGAACGGGGCCCCCCCTCCCTACCCATTGCTGGGCTGCTGGGCGGTGGGCGTTAGGATTTTGAATTAATCTCTCTCAGTGTAATCTCATTTGCTTTAAGGTAAAATTAATTGGAACTTTCATCCATCTCCTTCCCACCTGGTTGAGTAATTTATGGGTCTATGAAAAGTAGTTGACTAACACTGTAAACCAAAAGACTAGCATCATAAATAAAATGTATTCTCGCTTGATATCAAATTCATACAATAAATATGCAAAAAGGCTTTTTTCATTATGCGAATATGCATGCAGCTCATTCCTTTCCACCGCACACACACCTTGCCTTGCCTTGACTTGACTTGGGGGATAGCTTGCTTTTCGCTTGCCAGCCATAAATTCTCATTAATAAATCAAGTGAAAAATCAAAAGTGTCTCATAATAAAAACTAATATATATGGGGGGCTGTGTAAGCACACACACACACACACACACACACACGTAGAAGACAGAGCGAGAGCAATAGAGACAAGCAAAGCACAAGCCAGGCATATTAAGCATACGCATTGTTGTACAGGTGCGAAAAATGCCAGAGAGCAAAGACAGACAGAGAGCAAGAGCAAGAGACATACACGGAGAGCGAGAGAGAGAGAGCAAGAGAGAGAGAGAGGAATTCTCTCTCAGTTGTCTGCACAGCATCTGCTTGCTGCTTGAGATAATCGGATTGAAGTTTTGTTAAACTGATAGCTGCAAAACAGAAAGAGGCACGCAGAGAGAGAGAAAGAGAGCTAACCAAAAAGCCTATGAGAGCAGAGAGTATAAAGGAATCTCTGGTTCGTGCCAGGTTAGCGGCCCTTGCACGTTGTATGCTGTGAATGTTTGAGTTATGACGTCATTAAAACGCACAGCCTCACCTTGTTCAAATATGAAATAGCAAGCCAGCAGGCAAACAAGCTGGCAGGGAGGCAGCCATGTCCCATTGCCTGGCCCAGTCCCAGTCCTCCACCTTTCTCCATATACGCTGCCATCTCTCCCTCGATTGCTATGGCATCTGTGAGATGTCGTCGCTGGCATGCTTTGTTTGTTTGTGGCCTCTATGAGTATGTGTGTGTGAATTATTTGCTCGTTTTTACTCATATTTCCTGGCATTTTATCACTTTCGCAGCAAAAACCTAAGCATACGTTTTCGGTGTATGCGTCGTATTTGAAACCATTTGTCATGCATTTTTCATATTTTCATGCAACACACAAACAAACACACACGGACACGCAAATATATACATATGTATGTATGGATGTATGTATGTGTGTATAGACACATAGCAAACACTCACAAAATGTCAACGTCGTCGCCACTTGAACAACAATAACATGCTCGACTCCTATTGAAATATCTTTCTCATCTCGCTTTTACTGCTTCTCTACTTTTACTCCCATTTCTACACCCACTTCCATTCACCCACACCCTACTCGCACACTCTTGCACAAGAATCTACTCCATGTTGCTGTGTCATTTTGACATTTGTTTACATATTTATGTCAGTCAGTTGGTCGCTAGGTTGCCCAGCATCAGCATCAACATCAGCATCAGTTTCCTTCTCTATTTCTGTTTTCTGTTCTGTGTCTCTTGTGTTGCCTTTGGGGCTGCTAGCTTTGCTTCTACTTCTGGCACTGGCACTGTTTCTGGCTTTGGCTTTAGCTTCAGTTCACTTCATTTCACATCTCGCTTTTCTAGCTCTCGCTACTTTCCTTTTTCATTTTTTTTGCTTTTTATTTTCCTTTTTGAAAGTTGTCGTCTGACTGGCTGCCATTCACTCTCGACTGCCAGTTGTCCCAGTGTTGGCTTTTGTGCTGTTTGCTTGCCTCACTTCAGTGTGCTAAGCATCCTCTTCGTCATCATCATCATCATTATTGTCATCATCGTCGTCGTCGTCATTATTATCATCAGCTCACACCATGTCTTATGTCTGGCAGTTTTATTTTGCAGCCTGCACTTCAGACTTCAGTCATTCAGTGTTAGGTGTGGGCGTTGTCTGATCTTTCATCATCATCAGCGTCCAAGCATTGGACAGTTTTATGGTTAACTCACATTCACACACCTACATATATACCCGCACACACACGCACAAAAAACACACTCACATACACACTCATACACATGTGCGCTCTTAAAACTTTATTATGTACCTGACCCGCCTTTGCTTTTGACTTCATGCTTCTGCTTCTGGTTATTTCTCTGCTTTTGACTTTGCCTGCTTCTGTCTCAAATAAAACAGATTTTTGCCTTGCCTCAGCGCTTTATAGCGCTTTATCCACACCAGCGTCACTTCCGGCTTCATTACGTTGCACGGAGCCCAGAGTTTGTCAGAGTTTCGCAAAACTCATTTCCAGCTGCCTAGTACCGGGTTGCAATTTACCTCCTCAGACCGCGCTTCGTCCCCTTCGCTATAAAAATCCTTACCAACCAAACCATCCAAGCCCCTACAAATAGTTTTTTGGCATGCAAAGCGAGTAATGCCACTCAACTCGAATCAACTCATAACTCAAGGACCAGCAGCTATTAATAAACCTATGTCAAACTTTTATAAACTAAAACGAAAACGAGAGAAAAAAAATGAAATAAAGGAATCAACTTTTGTGGGCATCCCCCAGAAAGCATTTTCTGTGCATTACAAATGAAGTAACTAGGCAGGCGGCTAAGCCAAGCAGCCCCTGTGAGAGTATTTATCACATTAACCCTTTATGGTACGATTGTTCGTTATGAATCAGTTTCGACAAACAATTCCATAAACACTGAATGACAACAAAATGGTTGCAACATAGTCCAGTTCGAAAAGTGAAATCAAAATTGTTTTAATTATTTGGTATTAACCAAAGTAAATGTTTAAAAATATAAATAAAAGTATCCCTAATTAAGTGAAGCTTTTAGTTTTTTAATAAATTGCGTAGTTTTTGTGTATTTTCCAATAAAAATTATGAATTTCTTGAATTAACCTCATGGTAAATCAATAAAAAACAAATTTTTAAGTATTTTTCTATGTCTCAAACAAAAAATTAATGGAGCTTTATAAAAAAGTAAAAATATTGGGAAAATTTATTGATACTTGATGACAAGCCTACCAAGACCAACCAACTGTGTTCGAAAAGTGATTTCTGTAGCATCACTGCTCAAGAATATATATACTTTATATGGTCGGAGAAGCATCCTGATATGCGTTGCACACTTCTGACCAAAATTAATATACCCTTTTTGCAAGGGTAAAATGAGCATGCATCAAAACATTTATTATTTCAATGCAGAAACGACTGTAAGACAAGTAAGACAATCAATGTTTTAATAAAAACCTTGCAAGTTTCTTTTAATAGACCATTTAGCTAGCGCATCGGTGAGTGGATAGAAAATTGCTGTGGGACCTAGATTTCAGATTTGCCGCTGAAGTGATTTCTGTAGAACACCTGTATAACATACTTTTGGGTGCAAATTTCAAATATTTTAGAACTCTAACCTCAAAATATATGATATTATGTATTATAGCAAAGAAGTACGTTTTTTGAATGTGAATTAATTTTCTAATTATTTCATTAATATACTTTGTATAAAAATAGGTTAAAATAAAAATGTTCAAAATCAAGACCAACTGTAAAAATATTTACATATGTCATTTATTTTCTTGCTCTCTATTCTAAAAATTTAATAAAATTACTCTTTCTTTGTATCATAAATCTTGGTTATAATACTGATAAATCCTAATGTACAAAAGTGAAGAAAGAAAAACATTAATTAATATATAATTGGATGCTGCCAAAATATTGCATTTTCGTGAACTTTAATGGGTTAAATGGTTTGTTATGCTTTGGGCTTTTGTGTTTTTTAGCGCTTTCCGCATTGACTTTGATTAAACCTTTTGCTCAAAGCTGCTTCAAACTGCAACAACGGTGCTTTTACCCTCTCAACGCTAAGTCAACAATAGCAGGAACAACAGCAACAATTCGGCCAAGTTATGTGCTTAAAATAAATAAAATTCATAAACGCCAACAACATGAAGATGCGACGCCACGGCCGACAGTAACGACCACGGCGACTGGTAAAGCGTCAACATCGACGAACGTTGAGGGGCCGCATGCGTTAACCTTTGGCATTTTTAATTAAACGAACAGCGCATAAAATATCGACACTTAATTTGCAACAAAAGCAGCAAGGAACAGAAAAAAAAAACAAAATACAGGCAGAAAATTAAGCAGCAATGTCAGGCAAAGCAGAGAAACAGCAGCAGCAGAAGCGGCAGTAGGGACGTTAGCAGACGAAGCGATTTAACGAACCAAGCAACGAACTGAATCGAAACTGAACCTAACAAACGAGGCGAATCAGCCGTCTGTATGGTATTGCATTAAAAGCAGGTGAGATCCTGTGACAGCGTCGACGACGACAGCAACGGCAACGGCAACGGCAAATGAACGAGCCTATTAACAGGTAACAAGGACAACAGGAAATGATTACAGCAACACAACAACAACAACACCAACAACAACGATAAAGAGTGAGGAGCTGAGAACTGTGGCAGAGAGTGTGAAGCAAAAGCTGAGTCGTGCTCTTAATTAAGAACTCATGTTAATTGTAATTATTTGGCACATGAAATTTTTATTAATTTATGCCGCTCACAACAGCAGCAGAAACAGAAGCAGCAGCAAAAGGTGTAAGGCTTTTACATAGTTGCTTCTACTACTTCTCCAGCTCCCAGCTCCTACACCTGTTTCTGTTCCTGCTCCTGCTCCCCCGTCCTTCTCTTGCCATTGCTCTTCCTACATATATAGCTTCTGCTGTAGTGTTAATGATGATGCGGCTGCTTAGTATGCCGTTGAGGTGCGCTCCCTCTATATGTGTGTGCGTGCTCGTGTGTGTGTGTGTGTGTGCATGTGTGTGTATAATGCTATAATGGGCCTAGGCTATGGGACAGAGCTTTGGACCTGGCGTTGAAATATAAAACGAGCAAATGATGAGGCCGAAGCTCAGGCCCCATCTCCAATGCTGCCATCATCATGTGGGCCCTGCTGCGCTCATAAGTATGCTACACATTCAGTGCCGGATTAAAAGAAAATATCCAAAGCCGCAAGCAACCTTCGTACCCTCCCAAACTCACTAAAACGTTTCTTAACTTGTACTAAAAAATTTAAATAATCTGATAAAATTCCAAAATTTTCCATTATATTTGTCTTTTTGACCACAAATGTTAAAAGTTTTCCATATAAGTATGTCCTTCAAATTAGCGTTACTATAAATTTAAGTCAATTTTGAAATTGGCTATAAATAAAATGCGATATGGCATAGAAGAAAAATAAATGATTTCTATACTAAAATGTTAAATGCAGCATTGTTGTTTTTATACCCTTGCAGAGGGTATTATAAAATTGGTCAGATGTTTGTAACGCACAGAAGGAGACGTTTCCGACCCCATAAAGTATATATATTCTTGATCAGCTTGAGAAGCTGAGTCGATATAGCCATGTCCGTCTGTCCGTCTGTCCGTCCGTCTGTGCGTATGCGTTTTACTCAGCCATCTTAAGAGATATCGGGTTGAAATTTTTTTTGGAGACTCTTTATTACCTGTGTGAGTATGAGTAAAGTATGAAAATCATCGGGATCGGACTACTATATCATATATTGTTTAATAATCATTAAATGTGTTTTGAATTCAGTAGTTTGAAAAATATTTGAGCATATTCATAATACGACAACTAATGCTGTTGATGTATGAAATTTCACTTTTCTTATCGAATTAAATATAATAAAGAACTGCAAGGGTATATAAACTTCGGCAAGGCCGAAGTTAACTTCCATAGCTCGTTAAATTTAAAAAAATTCCATTTCCAACTAAAATTAACTAAGTTTTGCAAAACTCTTTAACCTATTTAGAGAAAAATGGTTTTACATTTTCCGCCCTATTGGAATTTCTTTTAATAGCTTTCTTTTACGCTTGATCATTGATTTTAATACAAATGAAGTTAGTAAGTCGTCTCGCCGACTTAGGTATACCATACACCAGTAAAACAAATATTTCAAATTTGTAATAACAAGTGCATTTGCCTATTTTAAAAAATTCTGTTCACATGATTTTTACAAGCATATCTTAGTATCTCCCTCACTCAAGCATACGAGCACCCTAGCGCCACCACCCGCCAACGGCCAACTCCGGCCTTATGGAAAAACGTTTATATGCATAACTCGGCTATTTTTAGTCCGATTTTGATCAAATTTGGTATTTTGCTGGATATTAGTATCAAATTTCAGTGTGCCAATTTTGATTCGACAAGGTAGAAAATTACGGGAAATAATCGAGTTTGTCAAATTTCGGGGGCGGAAAGGGGCGTGGCAAAATCTTTATACATACAAAATGTGAGCATTTACTTAAATATACATACCAAATATGGTGTCTCTAGCTATAATAGTTTTTGAGATAAACGTTTTTTTTTGAATTGCGGGGGCGGAAAGGGGCGTGGCAAAAATTTGAAATAAACTTGATCACTCTACATACTAAATGACCCTACATACCAAATTTGATGGCTCTATCTCTTATAGTCTCTGAGATCTACGCGTTCATACGGACGGACGAACGAACGGACGGACGGACGGACGGACGGACGGACAGACGGACAGACGGACGGACAGACGGATATGGCTAGATCGACTCGGCTGTTGATACTGATCAAGAATATATATACTTTATGGGGTCGGAAAAGCTTCCTTCTGCCTGTTACATAAATTTTGGCGACTTTAATATACCATTTCACCCTATGGGTGTATGGTATAAAAAATATTATCTGAAACTTATTCAAAACTCAAACATTTTCAAATCCATTTTCATCACTTTTTTTCATTACTGGTTTGATTGAGAAAAGATCATCACCCTGACGATATGTGCGTTTGAGCCAAAACTAACGAAACTATTTACATATATGTATTTTGTTTTTGCTTTTAACAATTTGGGTTAAACTATTTATTTTTTGTTTTGAGTTTAGAGTCTTTTAAAAGCAGTCTAACTATAATTTTTATTGATGTATGTTAGACCTTGTTCAGACTTTAAAAAAAATTGTTCTTTTCAATTATTTTCGTGCATATATTTAAGTAAACTTTGTAAGAAGACATCAGACAATCATTTTTCAAGTTACACTCAAAATTCTATATGGAATTAATACAGTTCCAAAGTTTTACAAGACTTTGTTATTAATCTCAATGCGTATAGTTAATAAGTAATAAAAGAATAAGTGATAAAAGAATCATTTGCAAAAGACTAGATTTAATCTCAAAGTTCTTCATTGGATGTAAATTGGAACAGAGCTTAGGCATAACATACCGTATCGAGCTACTGCGAATAAACATGTGTGTGATCATAAAAAAGAATAAGCTCTTATAAATCAGCTTTTTTTTAACTGATTTTCCATTTTGGTTTTTAACTTACCGAAAAGAAATTGAACAAAGAAATTTAAATAGTCGGTAAAGTAAAATGTTTGTTTTTCTTAACTACATTTTCTAGAACTTAATCGAAGCTTTTTCATTTGTGAAACGAATTGACATATTTTTATGTACAGTTTATAAGTGTAGAAATCACGAAAATAATAATAAATTTAGTTAATTTTTGTTCTTTTTTTCATTTAATCTGATCTGTTTGAAATTAATATATATTAGCCAGATAACGAAGAGAGAGATCACTTATAAAAGAACCTTGTAAAAATAGTCATGGTATTTGTATACTCAATCCGTCCCTGTACATACATTACACACACACATGATTAGTGTGGTACGTGTGCGTGTGTGTGTATATAGTAAAGATCTCTGCAGATTATGGGCGTTGACAGAGTTGTGTCACAAAGTTGTGTGCTAGTGACTGTACTTTAATAAATGACTTTCATATCATTTTATTGAAAAACAAAGGAAAACGAAAAAATGCAAAAACAAAAAATTTCCAACGACCAAAAGCACCTTTTGCCCATTCTCGGTGCTCTGGTGGCAGCCCTTGTTTCTATTTCCCATCTAATCATTTTCAATTAAGCTCAACATATTAAAAATAGACACCCTAGCAGAGGCAACAGCAGTAGCACGGTTAGCGGCAACATCATTGGTCAGTCAGTCAGCCAGCCAACCAGTCAGTCAGTCAGTCGGCCGCATCCGCCGGGTTGCCTGAACTGAACCCCAAAAAGGCAGTGAAAAACCCCAAGCGAGTTGTTATACTACCTTTTGGGTTACGTTTGAAGAATTTATAAATATTTTATTAAACTGTGCCACACACACACACGTACACACCCACACACACAGATAGGGAACACAACAGCAACCAGCAAGCGGCAAGTTTTTCCCCATTTTCTTTCAGTTTCCCTTTTTGCTGTTGCTATTGCTTTTGTTGTTGTGCTCTTTCAGTTATTTTTGTTTTGCGAGCGTGCAGGGATTTGCCTAGGTTGAGGCTTGTGTGCCTGATGATGAGACTGAGTCTCAAGTTGATCTTCTTTTTGCTTGAGCTTCTGTTTCTCCTCTCACTTTATGCCTGACACCTAACCCCTAACCCCAACCTTCCTTGCATCCTACATCCTGCTAGGAACGCCATTGAGTTAAAGGCAAAGAACGAAAGAAAGGAAGGCGCAACAAACAAAAAAAAAAAGGGAGCAGCAGCGCGCTTTGATTGATTGATGGCTGAATGAGTTTCTGGTTGGCCTCATTTCATTGCATAGTCATCATAAACTCACGAGGCCACATCATTGTTATTGTTATTCTTATTCATTTTGTTGTTGTTGTTGCCATTGTTGTTAATACTTTTTAGCCCAACATAATTGTTAGTGTTAATGCATATATCACATATGGGTGGGTGTCTATCTTTCTCCCTCTCTCATCATCTCTCACTTTCTATATTTCTCTCTATATGTGTGTGTGTGTGTGTGTGTGCGTGTGTGTGTGTATGGGTAAAGAGGAAATGGAATTTTGCAGTCACACGCACACGTTTCCGTTGGGCTGTCTTTTGTGCTCATTTTCACTGATTAAACTAGGCAGCAGCAGCAACCATCTCGTTCTCTAACTGGATTAGAATTTCACAAGTAAATTGAGTGACAAAGGTTGACAGTTGCTGCATAGACACACACATACACACACACACACACAGACTCATAGTAAAAGGGGAGATACAAAATACACAGTCAAACCAGCTGGGCGTTGTATTTAAATTTCATGCTTTTTGCATTTTCACAGGATATTGCTCAAGCATATACAAATATTTGACGATTATACTACATATATACATATATATATACACACATACAAATACATACACCATATTTGAGTGCGGTTGCTTGTTGTTGTTGTTGCTGCTGTTATTGCTGCCTTTGCCTAGTCATAATGATGATGTGTAATGCTGATGTCAGATAATTTATGACATTTTTTTCTTCATCTTTTTTCTTCTTCCATGGGCTAAAAATAAAATAAATTTATTTGCCCAACACAAACATTCACCCAGTCAGATTGACAAAGATAGAGAAAGATAGAGCAAAAGAGTGAGATAGAGAGAGAGAGAGAGAGAGGGGGGTAAAGTGAGTTGAAAAAGAGTAAAAGCTGTAGCATCAATATCTCCATTAATATGGAAATGAAATGGTAAAGTTGTCACACATAACGCACAAAAATTCAACAAATTGCAACCAGATATGACAAATAGAAAATACAGTTTACTGATGCATATGTCAAATCAAGGTTGCATATACATTGCGATTGCATTTGCAATTGCAATTGCATTTGAAGCCTCCTGACAATTTTTTTCCTTTTCACTCGCTTCAATTTTAGATGACATTTCTAAGCGAGTTTCGGCTCATCCATTCATTGTTGGTTGTTGCTATTTCGAATTTCATTACATTTTTACCACTTTCGACCCGCCCCACCCGATACCACCTCCTTAGTTTTGTTTTAGTCTCGCGCCGTATGCAGAGAGGAAATTGCAAAAGTGCTGTGACCCCTTCCCCCCACCTACGCCCCCCATCATTCCCAACAACCACCTACAATACCTCTTCTCTGCTCTGACGTTTCCATTTCCCTGGCATCAAAAAACTAAAAACCTAAACCCAAACCTAAGTAAAAACAAAAAGTCAGCAAATAGTAAATGAAACTGGTAAACGCTTGCCACCACATGACGGAGATGGAAATGGAGAAAAGGTTAGAGAATGATTCACAACATGTGTGTATGTGTGTGTGTATGTATGTGTATACGATATGGCAGGAGTTTCGCCTTCCTTTCTTTTTGAGCCACACTGCACTGCGGTGACTCTTGCCATCAATGGCAGCTTGATAAATGAAGTATTTCAATTAAAAACTAGCACAAAAAGAAAATGAATCAAAAATGGCTTCTACATTTCATTAAATGTTTATTACTAACATGAGTTAGAGCCTTGGCAAGTTTTTAGCCAAGAATCTAGTGAATGCCAGACTCAAACAAACATGTCTAATAAGTATATTAAAATGATCTATTTAGTACAGATTTTTATATCGTATTTTGCTCTAAAATAATATAGGCTATGGGATTTTGAGCAATATCACAATATAAGGATTAAATTAGCATAGGGAAAGAAGAGTCACATTTGCTTTGATATTTACTCATTACATTTAAGGCCAAAGCTTAATGTGTTGCTTTTAAATTTGATGAACATTACTAGCTCTTTAACCAAACTAGAAACTGGAAACATATAGAGATAATTGATTTATTTTTACATTGCACTGTAATTGATTGATAAGACAAACGGCTGGCTATCCGCAAGGCAAAAGTGAAGTGCTACTAATAGTTAGTTCTAGATTTGCGGATGGCGCAAGTAGACTTTGCGAATCGGCCACAGTTTTCCTAGGTTTTCATACACGCCCATTATAAGCACCTGGTCAGTGAAGGAAAATGCCTTTTCTAATGCAGTAGATTTAGTGTAAGCCAATAGAAATTAAACCTAAACATAAGAACCCATAAGATATCACGACAAATGTTTCTCTTTAGACTTATTAAGATTTTTATACGCCATGTTATGAAGCCCTAATGAAAAATTCAATGAAATTTTTTTCTCGATTTTTTCATTTTTTTTGTACAAATATATTCTTAATTTTTCAAGATTTTCCCCAAATCAAAGGCAAACTTGGACATCAACTTAGGTAAAAAGCTTTTTCTGATACCTTTTTAACCGCTACAACCAAATAGTAGGAAATTCTCAAAAAGCTTTAAGGAATAACTGTTTCTGGTATTACTAGCCAAGGACGTTAAATCCAAAAGCTTATATTAGAAGCTTCACTCGAATAATTTTTTCTAATGGGTTGGTAAAGTTATTTGAAACAAAAACTTGAAAAGCTCGAAAGCTCATTGAAAAATGTTTATATGCAATATACTAGGACCAAAACGAATCTATCGTGTTCACAAAATCACTAAAAGCTTTGACTAAGAGTCCTTAACTTGATTCTGTTTATGTCACGACTGAAAGCTACTTTCTTTTTAAACGTCTATCCTTAAAACTAACCGTTAGGTAGTCGAAGACCAAAGATAAGCTAAGAAGTGAAGAATAAGTAGATTGACATTGAGTTTAATATACATTTTAACCAGATGGGTATTGGCAAGAGAAATTTTTATAGGATTTTGAAATCTTCGGGTATTGAACTTACCTTACCCGTCATTCCTGTCATTGTTCCAACTGTAAATAAAATAGCAATGTATTTATCAAATAATAATTTAAAATACGTTAAGTTTTTATTAAATTTGACTACTGCTTTACCTTTCAATTTTTTTGTAATTGCCAGAAATTGCAATGCATTACCGAAGATAAATTCTGGCTATACTGAAACAAAAAACTTTTCAAAGAAACTTCTGAAAATGAACTAAATTCAAAACTAGAGGGCAGAGGCTAACTTCGACCGCGCCAAAGTTTGCATACCCTCGCAAGTTTTTTTGTTACTCTATCTTTACATATAGCCGTAAATAGAATGTACCATGTACCATGTTTCACCGTTCGTTTATATGACATCTATATAATATAGTTATCAGACTTTTATTAAATTCGGCACATTCATTCAGCGGTATATTAAACTGACAAATATTAACTTTTGTGACTATACGATATAATCACCCGATCTTAATCAACTTTGGTACAGTAATTGATAGCTATGTTAAACTAACAAATATGTTATTTACGAAAATCACGGTTTTCAACCGATAGTTCCTATGGGGGCTATATGATATAGTCATCCGATCTTGATCAAATTTGGCACAGTATAATAAACTTACCAATATTAAATTTCATGACAATAGCTCAGAAAATAGCGAAGTTATTCAGAAAAGTCACTGTTCGTGACTTTGCCGTTTGTATGGGAGCTACATGATATAGTGGTCCAATCCGGCTGAATCTGAGATATGCAAACGGTGCAGTATATACAAGCCTATATGCAAAATTTCAGCTCTGTAGTTCTAACGGTCTACAGACGGACAGACGGGCATGGCTATTTCAACTCGTCTCGTCGTGCTGATCGAGAATATATATACTTTATGTAGTCGGAGTTACCTCCTTCTATGCGTTGAGCACTTCTTTCCAATATTGATATACTCTTTTTGCAAGGGTATAATGATCACTTAAATTTTTATTTAACGCGTTAAAATGGGGCAATAAATAGTGTTTCCTTTTGTACTTTGACAATTTAAAAAAATCGAAATTAATTTGAGAACTAGACACTTTAAGTTTAAATCGCGTTTAAAAGGCTGCAAAAATCATCCGTCACACGGTAAAACCCCTAATTAAATTTCAAATCATTTTATGCTGTTAATTATTACAAAATTTAATAATTGGGAATAATTTGCAAATTCTTATTATTATTAAAGTATAGGATATAGTTGTAAACTATCAACCTAACTATATTTTTACAAACACTGACAACTAAGGCCTTCCGCTTAGACAAAAACCACATCGTACAATAGTCTGGGATTCGAACCCGGGTGATCCTCGTTGTTCAGTTGCCTAAATGACTGGGCGACTTGGACAACTCATCTACCGAGGATTGCTGCATATTCTTAATTTCACTTTAATGTATTATTCTCAAGAAAAAAAAAATTAAATTCAATTTTAAGTTAAAGCTTTACTCAATGATCTCTCTCATTGAAGTGTTGGAATAATAAAATTTGAATGTCCATAAGAAAATGGTAACCGCAGCTCTTTTTGAAATTTTGTCTGAAACTATAAGTTTTATCAACTCATTGTGTCCAACTAATTGAACATTTGCTTTGACTTGAGTTAACCTTTCGCCCTGACACTGAGTTCAAATGTTTACCATTTGTTTTATATAAAATTAAAAACTTTTTGTCGCTGAAATCATCTGACATGCAGCCAAAACCAAAGCCACAGCAACGTGTTTTATCTGCAACAATTGCTTGTTGATTTGACCCCGAGCTTCTCCTCTACGTGGAAAGGTACTCGCAGCTCTCTAAAACCAATTCCTTTTAGCAAACTTTTTGGCCCAGACTGAGACTGACCCGCCGTTTCCTCTGCACATTCCCATTCATATCTCCCCTTAGGAGTAAGCCTGCCAAAGACAATTTACGGCTACGGCGACAAGGACGATGTCGACTATCGTAGTCTTCAACAAATTATCGTGTGACAAAAAAGAAAATTGCAGATAGAAAAATGTTCTTGCGGTTTTTTTTTTCGGCGTTGTCATACCCTTACATAATATAGTAGATTTATAAATTGAATATAGCTGCAACCAAAGCTAGAGATCATTGTTACTATGTTTAAATACAAGAAACTAATCAGCCTTTTTATTCGTTTTATTTGATTGTCCTTAAACCTACGTAGAGACAACATAATAGAGTTTATTACCGCGATCATTTTGAAAGGGTATTTGTGAATTGCGGCATAATATAAAATGTCTATTATGGTCTGGTCCAATGGTTTTTACTTTTGTCTTTTTTGTTTTGGGCGATGTAGACAAAAAACTTTTGCGGCCAGTTCAGTTTGATAAGAAATAATTTATTTGCGGTCAGTAGAAGCAGCAGCATCTGCAAGAGGAGCAACCAGCCACAGCAGGAGCATCTCAGGTGGGGCAATCCGTGGGTTGATTTAAAAGGTGTGTACAACAAATTGAATGTTGAATGGGGTATACTATATATATATATATATATATATATATAATGAATGAGGGAATTTAAAGAAGCATAAATTTAAATTCAATGTTCTGCTACTGCTTTGGTTGCTGTACAGACAAATAAAGCTCTGATTGACTTCTGGCACTTGCTTAATTAAGGCTGCGAGGCAGTTTAATTCCCGCATTTAAAATACAAATTTTGCGCGTTTGTTTCCCGTTCTCTGGTGTTGTTTTTTTTTTTGCTCGTTTTGTGTTTTATTAACAACATTTCAAGTGTACTCTGGCCAAATACATGTACCTCAAAGGCGTATGCGCTAGCGTCAGGCTGGAGGCGTGGCATTTGCCACAAATAAAACGAGAAATGCTTTTAAAGCGCCATATTATTTTAATTTTTTATCACTGCATTCCATTTGCTGGCCGGCAGCAAGTTTAAATTACATTTTGTGATTTAAAAACTGCAAAAAAAGGCAAATATTGCTAAGAACTGACAGGAGAGAGAAAGACAGAGAGAGCGAGAGTAACCGAGAGAGTTGTGTACCATCAGATCAACAGTAGTAGAGTAGGAGCATCACCAGCAACAACAACATCAACAACAACAAAAAACACATTTCACATTTCAACTTTTTCATTTATCAGCCTTTTGGCTTTTAAATGTCCCAACGTTGCCTGTCAGTGGCTGACTTTTGACTGTCCAGTTTTCGTTTTCAGCTTGTCTTTATTTCTTTCATTTTTTTATTTCTCTTGAATTTTTCTCGTTTCTATTTCTTTTTCCCTTTTTTTTGTGTTTGGATTTGGATTTAGAGCAGAGTTCAGCACATACATACATACATACACACACAGAGGGACAAACAAACATACATAGATGAAGTGGGCAGATGGACGAACGGACGGACTGACTGACTTCTTTGCCATGTACATAGGTTCACTTAGCCAGAAGAGACAGCAGCAGCAGCAACAGGCAAACATGGACAGACAACACTACGGACTCTCAGAAACGTACTCGTTCCGAGTCCTGTTATATCAATGTGTGTGTGTGTGTGTGTGTCATGTCATATGAAAGCCACAAGGTTGTGTTGTATGCCGGTCGACAGTCGCCATGACATTTCAAATTTACGGACTATGACAAAGTGAGTTAAATGCATTTTCAGAAATACTGGCAAGCCATACACAACGAATTGAAAAGAAAATCCCCTCGCTCAAAAAAATAATAAAATCTAAAATAAAAATAGATACACACCTATACATATACATATGTAGGTATATGTACCTACAAATATATTTATAAAAGAAAAGAAAAACTTAACTCAAGGCAAATGCAGCTACAATCTGCCCTTTTGATGTAGCCTTCGACTTGTCCTAGTCACAGTATTCTGTCTCTGTCTCTGCTGTTGCTGCTTGTCTTACATATATTTAAAGATCGTGTACTTACTGAAATTACAACATATACATGTATGTATATATATACACACACACGCACACACAGACTCACACTTATTCGATTGCTTGTCTGCGGGGCTAGTGTGTAGCTACCAATAACCAACTTTGCCATCCTTTCTGACTGGTTGCTGCTGCTGCTGTTATTATTGCTGAAGTCGTTGTTGTTGTTGTAGCTGCTGTTGTTGTTTTTATTTGCAAAAGTTATTCATACGCCACGTTGACAATAGTAGAAAATGCAATTTATGTTGGAAAAACATTGCGTAAGTGCATCTGAGGCGAAATTCAAGTAGCTTCTGGCACCCAACGAAACCCCAACCAAACAGAATAGAGGGATAGAGACAGGCAGACTGAGAAAAATAAAAGAGACAGTATGAGTGAGAGTGAACAAGAACTAAACCAGCCAGACGATGACGATGGAGACAAGTGAAGTGGAGTGGAGTGTTGTGCAGAGAACTTAGTCTCGGTCTCAGGCCCAGGCCCAGTCACAGGCCCAGGCTCAGGCGGTTGTTCGTAGTCATGTAAAAGCGTTGCCATATAAAACATCTAGAAATTCCAATAAAATTTTCATGCAATTTTCCTCATACTGTGCCACACACACTCACACACACTCACACACACACACACACATTCTCACCCACATATGCAGAGCGGCTCTTGTTCTTGTTCAACTTCTTCTACTTCTTGTTTCACAGGCTGCTTTTAGACGCGCCCATCTGCCCTAAACCCTACATAGATGCTTTATGCCCGCCCGCCATTGCACTTTCATATCAACCTCAGTTCACAGTTTTGTAGTCTCGGTCTAAGTACATGGGTGTGCGTGTGTGTGTGCGTATCTGTAGGGTTGAGAAATGGCATATCTTAGACACTCAATAAGTAAAATAAACAATGCCAAGAAAGTGCCAAAATCAATTTGCTTTCTAAATGTCAGACACTGAAAAAGTGTACTTATAGCCAGGGACTTTTTCCTCCACCTCGTCTCATTCCTCCTTCATAGCACGGCAAGGCAAAAGGTAGACTTGAAAGTATCGTCTTAAGCAAATCAAAATATAAGATGACATATTTTTATGTGCTAAACTTTATAAGTAAAAAAAAGGTTATATATGTATGCATTTTCTATAGTCAAACAATCAAAATAATTTAGATAGTTTGGGAAAATAATTAGAGAGAAAATTTCAAATAATAAATTTCAAAATAATAACTCAAATATATAAATAGTTTTGCTTGTTTGAATTAATTTGTTCTCTCATTCCGGTGAACATAATAATTTGAAACATTTTAACCACAAAATAAATATATAATATTTGTTGTAAAGTGTCCAATAATATTTTATTCTCGTATTAGAAGATACTAGAAACTGTTGTTAATAGGCAAACTGAAATGTTAATAACCCTTTAACCCTTTTTTCCCATTTTTCAATATGCTAACTCATACGGCATGTTGGCCAAACAAATTTGTAACGTTTGTAAAACTGATTATGTTCGGTATATGTATGTTCGGTGTATGTTCGGATGTATGTATGTATGTGTGTATATTTATTTAGCCATCTAAAGCTTAATATGTATGCAAAATATTTGTTGCGCTTTTTAGTCTCTTTGATACATTTAAGATTGCTTTTTCACCTTTTTGATTTTTGTTTTGTGTGGGGGATTGGAGGATTTTGTGCTTTTGTCAAAGCAATTTTCATATAAAATATTTCAATATCATTAAATTTACTTGTACACATTTAATGCATATGAAATCTGTGGATAAAATCCTTTTGAAGTGCTTCTCGGCTACCACATAAGTTTAATTTAAAGTTGATTGAAGCGGCTGCGGCGGCAGCATCATTGTCCAAAAACTTGATGAGCCTGAGAGCGGTTGGTCAGGCCAATTTACCAACGCTTAGCCGCAGCCCAGAGTGAGATAGAGAAAGAGAGAGAGAGAGATGATTGGGTGAGTGGAATGCGGACAAATTTCATTTAAAATATACATATATACATTTATATATGTATATTGTATATATATACATTTTGCACACATCACAAGTGCGGCATGCTGTAAGTGTAATTTATGCGTCTTCACATATATATATATATATATATATATGTGGAGAGAGAGAGAGAGAGACAGGATGAGAAACTGAGAGCGACAGCAACAGAGCTGGAAAGAAATTTAGTGAAAATGTGTAACGTTGACCCGACGCCAAGCCAAGCGACATCGTTGTGGACGCTGTCAGCTTTTTGGTCCTGCCAGGCATTTGCTGGCTGCTACTGCTCGACGCTTTTCATTTTTCTGTTTTGGGCTAAAATACCAAATTACGACATAAATAATGCATAGATAACGAAATTTATTACATTTCATGTATCAGGCAAGGCGGCATACATAGTGAAAGGGGATGGGCGGGGCAGTGACTGGTGGGGAGAAGTGACGAGGCAGGCGGCATTTGTCGGGCATTCAGCCAGCCATCTAGCCTAGCCAGCCACATCCGGCCTTTGCCCTCTCCACTCCATCCACACTCTTCTGCCAAATGCTAACCAAAAAGTTTCTCATCAAAGGCTGCAAATGTTCAAGCGGGGGCCTAGTCTGTCGCTGCTTCGTTCCCTGCTTTTGTCTGGTCTAATGTGGTCCGGCCTGGTCTGGCCTGGTCTGGTCTGGTCTGAGTTCTTCTAATTTATGGTTCTCATGTTTAGTTTCTCTGATTTGCATGAGCGTAAAGTTTATCGATGCCTTGGCTTGTGCTTGCTTTCATTGTTGTTGTTGCTGCTCTTATTTCTAGTAGTTTCAAATGCAATAGTTGAATTAATTGAACTCACTTTGTAAGGCAACAATTTCCATCGCTCACTGTCTGTCGTTCAACTTCCCTACTCAAAAGCGGAAAGCAAAAAAAAAAAAAAAAATAAATAAAAAAGGGAAATGCTTGTTTATGTTATGAAAATTAAGTTAACTGAAAAATGCGGATGTAAAAATAAGGCAAAAATGCCAGTAAACGAAACGATGAGAAGACGGTGGCAATGGATGATTTCGGTGCGGGGCGTGGCGTCGGTTGGGTTGCGGGGGATGTGAGTGGCAAATATAAATGCAAAACTTTTTTTGCGGTTGGATTTTGCGCTTGGCAGGCGATGTCGCTTCAGCTTCAGTTGCTGTTGCGCTGATGTCTTGCTCATATCGCCAGCCAGTTGCTTATAATTGCATTTGCATATTATTTCCCTTTTATTGCACATGTCGCCTGGCTTGACATGCTTTCCCCATTCCCCCCATTCCTCCTATATCGTGACTCTCTTCCTCTCATTCTTTCTCTCTCCGTCTCAACAGGAACCCTTATGCCATACTCCATTTTTTTTTTTTTTTGCCTTCGTTTCGTTTCCTTCTTTATATTTTGAGCAACAAAAAAAGAAATGTTTATCAAAATGGCGAGGGGAAAGCTTGCGGCAAATAAAAAAAGAAAAAGAAGCAAAAACAAAACAGAAAAAAAGCGAAGAGCAAAGTGAACAAAATGAAAGAGTTAAAAGTTAAGCGTAGCTGGAGAAAAATTATACCAAAATAATTTGCATATAAATTATGATTGAAATAGTAGCGCACACCAAGATGAATAAGAGAGAGAGAGAGACAAATGGGAGATGGCAAGAGATGGATGAATGTCAAGTTAGTTTGGATTAAAGGCAATAACAACAAAAACAGTGCAATAATTTTGCAATATCTGGTCATAGAATGAATCTCAAGAACAACCGGAACACAAGTTTCACCTTTAGTCTGAAGAGTAACGCGCAATATCCTTTCGAATTGTCAGCGATCCTCAACAGATAAACAATGCTAATGCATACTTTGGTTTAGGACTTTTCAATGGGATAAGCATTGGCATAAGAGTATGGGTTGCACTTCCGTCACAAGCACACACACACACACACACGTTGTTAAGATTTAAGTTGAGCTGGGATTTATATTTGGTGAAGGAAGAAATGGAGTCAGGGGGTAGAAATAAATGCTGCACGTGTTTCCCTTTTTAGGGCTCTGCAATCAAATCTAAAATGAATTTACCTTTGTTGATTTGCTACGACTTTTGCATTTTGTATAATAATACATACACAAAACTGTCTATCTCTCTCTCTCTCTCTCGCTCTCTCTTTCTCTCTGTGTGTGCGTGTGTGTGTGTGTGTATAGAAGTAAGACTGCTTGTTGATTTGCTGGCAAACCCCTAGCGATTGCTTGCTCAGATTTCAAAATGAGCTCAAGACAAATGTAAATATTTTTTAGTGCTCACTCAAGAGCAAGGCACACTATGTGGGCATGGGTAAGATTGGGTCTTATGATGGATGATTGTGTTATATCTTAAAACCAAACCAAACCCAAAAAAAAAAAGGAACCAGCCCATCATCCTCATTCACCTCCTCCTTTTACGCTTCCTCGCGATGTCTCTGTGTGTGCGTGTGTTTCCTGTAGATGTGTAGCCATCGATAAACTCAATTTGTTTGTGCGTGCCAAGCGGTTCACATTACGCATACGCCACGCCGTGCGTTGTCGCTTTTGATTTGCCTTCAGTGTGTTTGATTGTCAAAGTTTTTAGAGGCCCGTTTCCTACCAGCTAATGCCTCGTATTGAATTTATTATCAATTTGATGGAGAGAGGCAGCTAGCTAGCTACATACTTATACGCTTTCCTATTTTTGTTGCCCTCATTTGTAACTATTTGATGTGAGCGACATTTGGGCTTTAGTTTTATGTTGCGATTCAGCTCAAGTTCTCTCTTTCATGGCAATTGTTGCACTATAACTTTTTATCTATGTATATGGAGGTGAATCACATATAAATCTTAACAGTGAATGGCTTTTTAATGGCTCTCTATGTTGTTGTTATTGTTGTTTTTTATGCATATTTAAATTTAAAATTGCGGACTTTTGAGAATTATTAAATGCTATTTATCACTCAGGCGACAACGGAAATGTGTCTCTGACACTTACACAAGAGTCTCAAGAGGGCTAAAGTGGCTAAGTCAAAGAGAAAAAGAAAGAAATAGAACGAGAGAGAGAGAGAGAGAGAGAGAGTGAAAGAGACAGAAAGATGTGTAAAGTGAGAGAAGATGATGGCATGTGCAGATGCTAAGGAAATTGGCAGCAGCATCTTGAAAAAAATTGCATTTGAAAGGGGGGAAATTAAAAATTGCATTTAAATGCCATGCACGAGCGTAAAAACTAATATCCGCTTCTTAAGCTCAATTGTTTGAGCATTGAAATAATGTTGCACGAACAAAAAGGGAGAGAGAATGAGATATATGCGAGCATGGGCAAGGAGAACATTGAAATGAAACTATTGGAAGGGATAATTTATAAATATTAATTTTGTTTTACATAAAAGCAATAAAAATCGTTGTTCTATGCACTTTTTCTGCTGTGTAGACTCGGTTTGCATTATAGTAAGAAATTGTTTAAGCATACGTAGGGCATAAGTAAAATTTTAACTTTAATTTTTATACCCTTGCAGAGGGTATTATAAAATTGGTCAGATGTTTGTAACGTACAGAAGGAGACGTTTCCGACCCCATAAAGTATATATATGAAGAGATCAGCATGAGAAGCTGCATCTGCAAGGGTATAAAAACTACGGCATTGCCGAAGTTAGCTTCTTTGATATTTGTATTTCACTTTATACACAATCTGGTTAAAATTTACCAATCACAAATCTAGAAGGATATGACCTCAGTGTCAGTCTAGCCACTAAAAGCGGAGATGATCCGATACCGAAAGGCAACTTCATTCTTAGACTGACAATTAGACAACTTGAATCTTTCCAAGTTAAGTTTGGAAATATTTCTTAATATGGTTGATTAAGATTTATTATCATAATTTTTCTCTAATATCCACCTGATTAAAAAAATTTGCTCCAAAACCCCAATTTATTAATAGAAAAGAGAATCTATTATATCCTTTTTCAAGCTCAAACTCTACAAAACAGGATTGTATTTATTAATATTTTCCGGTAAGAAGAAACCATATGAAAACCAGAGCACCGGGGATAACTTTGATCGCTCCGAAGTTTGTATACACTTGCAAGTTTTTTTTGTTACTCTTACTACTCTATGAATACCTGTCAAAGTGAAAAAGGTTTTGAATAAAAAGTCTAAGGTTTGCGAAAAAAGCTGTGGCATTTAATCATAAGTTTATATGGAAGCTATGTACATACATGATATAGTCATTCGATTTTGCTCAAATTTGGCACAGTTATCAAACTCACAAATATTATTAGCTTTTGAGAAAAGTAACTATTCGTGACTTTGCCATTTGTATGGGAGCCAGCAGCGGATCTACGGTGTGTGAAATACTTCGATTATAATTAGATAATAATTAGAAAATTCTAAGTAACAAAATGCATGGTGGCAAAAGTATTTTGACAAATGTGCAGAATAACAAAAATGAATACAATTTTACGTTTCAACGTATTGTTTGCTATGTTTAATAAAAAATATACCCTCCTCTAGCATTTATTACTTTTTATACCATACACCCATAGGGTGAAATGGTATATTAAAGTCGCCAAAATGTATGTAACAGGCAGAAGGAAGCTATTCCGACCCCATAAAGTATATATATTCTTGATCAGTATCAACAGCCGAGTCGATATAGCCATGTCCGTCTGTCCGTCCGTCCGTCCGTCTGTCCGTCTGTCCGTCCGTATGAACGCCTAGATCTCAGAGACTATAAGAGATAGAGCCACCAAATTTGGTATGTAGGCTCATGTAGTATGTAGAGTGATCGAGTTTATTTCAAAATTTTGACACGCCCCTTTCCGCCCCCGCAATTCAAAAAAAAAACGTTTATCTCAAAAACTATTGCAGCTACAGACACCATATTTGGTATGTTTATTTGCTTAGTAAATGCGCTCATTTTGTATGTATAAAGATTTTGCCACGCCCCTTTCCGCCTCCAAAATACTAATACTCAGCAAGATACCAAATTTGATCAAAATCGGACTAAAAATAGCCAAGTTATGCATATAAACGTTTTTCCATAAGGCCGGAGTTGGCCGTTGGCGGGTGGTGGCGCTAGGGTGCTCAGATGCATGAGTCAGTGAGATACTAAGATATGCTTGTAAGAAGCATGTGAACAGAATTTTTGAATATAGGCAAAATGGATTCGTTATTACAAATTTGAAATATTTGTTTTACTGGTGTATGGTATACCTAAGTCGGCGAGACGACTTACTTACTTCATTGTAAATGTCTCGGGACCGAATCTACCAAGTTACGGATATAAATCCACCGAAATGTGTCTCCAGAGTTCTCCAACCTCAGAAATAGTGTCCTGTCGTGTCCTTTCGAGATCAGCACAACGCTGTCGCTTAATATAAGCCCATAGGTTTTCAATGATGTTCACATCAGGACTTTGCGGTGGCCAATCCAGCACATTTACTTCATTTTTATTAAAAAAACTTGTTATCATTTTTACCTTATGGCATGGCGCATTGTCCTGCTGGAAAACAAAGGACTCTCCGATAAGTTTATCCCCTGAAGGCAAAGCATGATCTTTAATTACGGTCAAATATTTATCTTTCTTCATGGTTCCATCGACGGGAACCAAATCTCCTAAGCCGTTATAAGCAGCGCATCCACAAAACATAACTGACCCACCGCAATGGCTAATTTTTTTACAGATCGGTTTTCTTTTTGATGTGTGATTTTTGGCATTCTCACATAAACTTTTTTTTTTTTGGAGCAGTGGAAGCTAAAGGAGCTTTCATCACTCCATAAAACTTGACGCCAAAACGATTGGGGCTTAGCAATATATTCTTTGGCAAATTCGAGACGTTTCAGTTTGTTCCTGGCAGTAATCTGGGGAATATCTCTGGCAACATACGTTCCAAACTCTGCTTCCTTAAGAGCGCCTACGAATTGACCTTTCGCTAATTATAATATCGGTCGTATCAGCGAGGTCCCGGGCAACTGTTTTGGGCATCTCTAAAGGGTTTTCTTTAAATTTACGCAGAATATAACGATCCGCGGTCTCAGTTGCCTTGTGAGGTCTACCACTTCGCGGCAGGTTTTTGACGGATTGGTGTTTTTTAAACTTGTTTATTTGATAATAAACAGTTTGGCGAGAAACATTGTATAAGTTACTGATATTTTCTACAGAAATACCAGAGTTATACTTCGACACCATTTCACAATTGACCATGTCACTTAATTCATTTGCTTTACCCATAATGTCGCAAAACAAATATGTACCTCTCTTTCTTACTCTAATTATCCAACATTCATTTTGGAGATGTAATCGTTTTCAACCCTAATACTGCTAGAACGAACAATTCTAAAAACACCCGTGCTTAATCGGTTTATTTATCGATAACTCAATGTGATTGACATCGAAGTAAGCCATGGCCCATACCTAATAATTAACTTGGTGACAATTTGTGTGAGGCTCCTTCAGTTGCTTGTTGGCTCTCGATATGAAAGCAACAGCAGCTCAACTTCCTTTTATTTTTCCGTTTACTAAAATTGAAAAAGCAATTAAAACCAGTTTAATGCGTTTAAAGCGTTTTAATCAGTCCAGAAAACTGTTTCCACATTTTCCTTATTCATATAAATGCTAATAATAAAATAATATTCCCAATGCTAAAGATAGTCATCATCGGCAATCTCATCGGCTTTAAGCAAAGCATCCTTAAGATCGGGATGAAACCAGAAAACTGTTTCCACATATTCCTTATTAATATAAAGTTCTTAATAATTCGGTGGAGCCTATTTATAGGACACTCCACCCGATCGGCGTTTAAAGCTTTTTATCAGCTTGGAAAACCAGGAAACTGTTTCCACATATTCCTTATTCATATAAATGCTAATAATAAAATAATATTCCCAATGCTAAAGATAGTCATCATCGGCAATCTCATCGGCTTTAAGCAAAGCATCCTTAAGATCGGGATGAAACCAGAAAACTGTTTCCACATATTCCTTATTCATATAAAGTTCCTAATAATTCGGTGGAGCCTATTTATAGGACACTCCACCCGATCGGTGTTTAATGCTTTTTATCAGCTTGGAAAACCAGGAAACTGTTTCCACATATTCCTTATTCATATAAATGCTAATAATAAAATAATATTCCCAATGATAAAGATAGTCATCATCGGCAATCTCATCGGCTTTAAGCAAAGCATCCTTAAGATCGGGATGAAGCCAGAAAACTGTTTCCACATATTCCTTATTCATATAAAGTTCTTAATAATTCGGTGGAGCCTATTTATAGGACACTCCACCCGATCGGTGTTTAATGCTTTTTATCAGCTTGGAAAACCAGGAAACTGTTTCCACATATTCCTTATTTATATAAAGTTCCTAATAATTCGGTGGAGCCTATTTATAGGACACTCCACCCGATCGGTGTTTAAAGCTTTTTATCAGCTTGGAAAACCAGGAAACTGTTTCCACATATTCCTTATTCATATAAAGTTCCTAATAATTCAGTGGAGCCTATTTATAGGACACTCCACCCGATCGGTGTTTAATGCTTTTTATCAGCTTGGAAAACCAGGAAACTGTTTCCACATATTCCTTATTCATATAAATGCTAATAATAAAATAATATTCCCAATGCTAAAGATAGTCATCATCGGCAATCTCATCGGCTTTAAGCAAAGCATCCTTAAGATCGGGATGAAACCAGAAAACTGTTTTCACATATTCCTTATTCATATAAAGTTCCTAATAATTCGGTGGAGCCTATTTATAGGACACTCCACCCAATCGGTGTTTAATGCTTTTTATCAGCTTGGAAAACCAGGAAACTGTTTCCACATATTCCTTATTCATATAAATGCTAATAATAAAATAATATTCCCAATGCTAAAGATAGTCATCATCGGCAATCTCATCGGCTTTAAGCAAAGCATCCTTAAGATCGGGATGAAGCCAGAAAACTGTTTCCACATATTCCTTATTCATATAAAGTTCTTAATAATTCGGTGGAGCCTATTTATAGGACACTCCACCCGATCGGTGTTTAATGCTTTTTATCAGCTTGGAAAACCAGGAAACTGTTTCCACATATTCCTTATTTATATAAAGTTCCTAATAATTCGGTGGAGCCTATTTATAGGACACTCCACCCGATCGGTGTTTAAAGCTTTTTATCAGCTTGGAAAACCAGGAAACTGTTTCCACATATTCCTTATTCATATAAAGTTCCTAATAATTCGGTGGAGCCTATTTATAGGACACTCCACCCGATCGGTGTTTAATGCTTTTTATCAGCTTGGAAAACCAGGAAACTGTTTCCACATATTCCTTATTCATATAAATGCTAATAATAAAATAATATTCCCAATGCTAAAGATAGTCATCATCGGCAATCTCATCGGCTTTAAGCAAAGCATCCTTAAGATCGGGATGAAACCCGAAAACTGTTTCCACATATTCCTGATTCATATAAAGTTCTTAATAATTCGGTGGAGCCTATTTATAGGACACTCCACCCGATCGGTGTTTAAAGCTTTTTATCAGCTTGGAAAACCAGGAAACTGTTTCCACATTTTCCTTATTCATATAAATGCTAATAATAAAATAATATTCCCAATGCTAAAGATAGTCATCATCGGCAATCTCATCGGCTTTAAGCAAAGCATCCTTAAGATCGGGATGAAACCCGAAAACTGTTTCCACATATTCCTGATTCATATAAAGTTCTTAATAATTCGGTGGAGCCTATTTATAGGACACTCCACCCGATCGGTGTTTAATGCTTTTTATCAGCTTGGAAAACCAGGAAACTGTTTCCACATATTCCTTATTTATATAAAGTTCCTAATAATTCGGTGGAGCCTATTTATAGGACACTCCACCCGATCGGCGTTTAAAGCTTGAGGGAGCAGACTTGTTTGTATATGTATATACTTATATGTATATAAACTTAGCCCGATCAAAGTGAGCCGAAATATTTTTATTCAGAAAGGAAAAAAAATCTTTCATCTAGCCGTTGCTTTAAAGATTTTTCAATAACATATGGACTATTATGTCATATAGCTCTGGAGCAAACATTTTTGCAAAAATTGGAGTATCCCCATGAAATTTACCAATATGATAGTATAGTAATCCGCTCAAATCTGACCACTGCCTACTACGTCATCATCAAATCAACAGAGCACCTGCATGCACACACACAGACGCAGCGCTACACGAACTGTATGTGTATGAGTGCCGTGCTTTGCTTAGGGAATGATGGAAGAAGAAGAAAAAATTGCAGTAAAAAGAATAATATTTTTGAATGTTTTGTTTGTGTATTGATGAATTGATTTGCAGGGAAAGAAATTTTTAAATGTAAAAATATTATTGCCAAGGACTGCAAGGGTATATAAAGCCGAAGTTAGCTTCTTTGATATTTTTTATTTAATCTTGAACTCTAAAAATATGGAAAAAGCCGGTGTGATATTTTGAAGTTTCCTGATAATTAAGTTTGCAATATGTACTTATGGAAAATAGACTAAGTCTTTTTGGATTTGATTTCATTCTTTTTCCAAAAATCAAACGAGAGGAAAACAAAATAGTTGAGATTCAAACTTGCTTATGCTTTGCAAAAAGACAGTAATGAGGCAAATTTTTTAGGATGTATAATAGGGGTGGATGTTTAAACTTATATTATGATATTTATATAAAATCAGAGTAGGTTTAATGTGTGTAAAATAAACCAATTGCGATTCTTCTTTTGAGATGTACTTAAAACAAGAGAGCCGGGGCTAACGTCGACTGCGTCAGAGTTTGTATACCCTTGCAACTTTTTTGGTAACTGTTTCCTTACCTATAGCCATCAAAGTGAAAAACTTTTTATCTAAAAAGGCTAATGCTTGCGAAAGAACGGCCTACAACCTTAGCATAGGAAATAACAAAGTTATTGATCATCGTCACTGTTTTCCACCGATCGTTGCTATGGGAGCTATATGATATAGTCACCTGATCTTAATCAAATTTGGCACAGTAGTTAGTATGTGTAATAAACTCACCAATATGAAAGTTCACCACAATAGCTGAAAAATAACGAAGTTATTGAGAAAAGTCACTGTTCGTGACTATGCCCTTTGCCCAAGCCTACATGCCAAATTTCAGCTTTGTAGCTCTTCTAGGAAGAGTTTGCGCTGATCCAGAGGGACGGACGGACAGACGAACATATAGACGGACGGACATGGCTATTTGAACTCGTTTCGTCGTGCTGATCAAGAATATATATACTTTATATGGTCGGAGATGCTTCCTTCTATGCGATGAACACTTCTGACCAAATTAATATACCCTTTTTGCAAGGGTATAAAAAGGCAAACTTAATAATTACTTACATACATACATATATACGTGTGTCTACAAACTTATTATTGCAAGATGCAAGAAATGGAGTTGTAAGTTGAAATAAAATATCCATAAGTTAATGAAAGGTTTAATAAAATGATATAGCTGACTTTCCAGAGATATATGGTAAGAACGCAATAAGCCGTTAACCATTAACCATGTTGACAGCAATAAAAACTTAATGCATTTTTAAATAAATGACGAAACATTCAATGGTTAAGAAACCATAAACTGTACAAGTCGATTTGCATACTCTGAAGTTTACCTTATACCTATATGCATATGTACATATATTAACAATCACCATTTTCCCCCGTCATTCAATCGCAATTCGCTAAATAATTATCTAAACGAACAAAATGTAAAATCAAGTGACAGACATTAGCATAATATGCCTCCAGACTGCAAACAACGACGATATCTTATAGAGGCAGGTCAAACTTATCGGAGAGTCCTTTGTTTTCCAGCAGGACAATGCGCCATGCCATAGGGTAAAAATGATAACAAGTTTTTTTTGATGAAAATGAGCTAAATGTGCTGGATTGGCCACCGCAAAGTCCTGATGTGAACATCATTGAAAACCTATGGGCTTATATTAAGCGACAGCGTTGTGCTGATCTCGAAAGGACACGACAGGACACTATTTCTGAGGTTGGAGAACTCTGGAGACACATTTCGGTGGATTTATATCCGTAACTTGGTAGATTCGGTCCCGAGACATCTACAAAAAGTAATAAATGCTAAAGGAGGGTATATTTTTTATTAAACATAGCAAACAATACGTTGAAACGTAAAATTGTATTCATTTTTGTTATTTGGACATTTGTCAAAATACTTTTGCCACCATGCATTTTGTTACTTAGAATTTTCTGATTATTAATGTTTATTTTAGGAATTCTTTTTTGAGTTAAATAAACTGCGGAAATTCAAATCTTTTTACCAAAATTATTTCTTTTCTTTTTTATGGTCTTTAAAATAAAACTTTAACATATTCTCTGAAAATTTTGATTGTCAAAATTCTTATTCCGTCGACTGTAAATGTATATATGTATTAGCGGTCACTGACATACTTCTTAAATAGAATTTTAAATGTTAAATATATCAAACAATATTACATTTTTTACAATTTACCACTTATAATGTTTTGTAGTATCTGAGAGTACTATCAACGGTAATGATAATTGAGAACTTTTGGTTTTAAGCTAAAAATTACAAAATTGCGGTCATGGTTTGTTTAGTCTTTAACTTTCCAGTCTCTCTTTTTTTTCTGGCATACATAAAAATGTCAAGCTTTAGTCTAAGGAGATTCCAAAAAAGATTCAGCTGCAGTTACACACATAATTATAGTCATTAGTATATAATGGCAAGGAGCCAAAATAATAAAGGGATATCTACGAAGGGCATAAGACGAAATTAGGAAAAGAAGCAGTAAGGGAAATCTAAAAGTAGGTACTCAATATTTTAATGAAATGAGTCTATAAAACGTATACAGTGCATGATACTTACTTATTTTTTACATATGAACTTTTTTTCACTCTATTTACGGCCAGCAAATATTAAATTAAAACTTCTGGGTAATGATGAACGAATGAATTATAATGAAAGACAGTAAGTGTTTGAATTCTTTTTGTTGGGTTCCGTCGTCGATCATTTTAAGGAACATAAAAATGTATATATGTATATTTTAAAAACATGAGAAACAAATCGCACGCCAAAGAATTGCAAAATTTAATTCAAATTGCAGGATATATTGGGTTATACTGAGCGTTATGCAAACGTTAATCGAATACAAGAACTCAAGATCAAGAAGAACTCACTCACAAGAATAGTTTAATATATAATATACCCTGCGGATTGAGGACTGTTATAAAATTTATGTAGGAACTACGGAATCAAAACCAAAAACAAATTTATCTGGACATAGATCGGACAACAATAAAGGAAATGAATGCAACAAAAAACAGCGTTATCAGCCCACTGTCAACGCCTAAAAATACATTATTTTAAATGTTTTATCTATGTGTATAATTTAAATTACACAGGCCGGCATGAGTTTTGTTGACGTTAAGTTGAGAGGTGTTCTTTACTTATTCGGTTACGCTGATTCTCACTGCATACTTGGTTTTTTTTCATCACGTCCAGTTTATGTGAAATCAGGGGACCTGGGGTTGGAAACTAGGCACCCAAAAGTATACTATATTTAGAAAGTTAACAAAAATGCTTTAAACATTTTTAACAGATTTTAAAATATCCTGTGTAAAACAAATAGCTCTTGTTTGCAAATATTACTAATACACAATTCGTTAGACGCAAAAGATTCCCATAATTCTTAAAAATTAAAAAGCAGACACTTCTTGGAGTCCCTGTAGCATACTTTTTGGTTCAAATTTTACTCAATATAGAAACATATCCAAAGTGTAAGATATTCGCCATTATCAGGTGTGTCGCAAAAATCTCTAGAGATTTTGAGTCAGATTGCTTTTGAAATCTACCAAATAAAATGTCGGTGTCACAGAAATCACAGCGATTTCTTTTTTGGTCACCCTTTTTGATTCACTGTTACTGCTGAGATATCAGCTGTTACGATACACGTTAGTTGCTATTTTGATTGATGATGAGTCAAGTAGGGTTGTAAATGTGCTTTTTTGAAACTTTATTAACAATAAATAAATCCGTTCAAAAGCAATAAAAATGAACTTTTAAGAGCTCCAAAAGTTATAATTAAAACCAAACATTTTAAAATAATTACCGCGCGCAGTGTTGACAACCCTATTACGTCATCTGAAAATTGTAACTGCCAACTTAGTACGTTTTTTAAAGCCAAAACTGTGATATTTTCATTTCCAGCAGGTTGGCAGGTTCAGTTATGGTTGTTTTCGGCAAAAGCCCGCTGTGTTTAATTTTTTCAATGGGGTTTTCGTAAAATAATAAATTAAATATAAACACAACATAGCGATCCTTATGCAGACTTATGCAAAAATTATCAAAGTTTAGTTCAGAAATGTTTTCTTTTATATCAATGTCGCAACAACTGCAATATTACCAAAATATTGGAGGAAAAGCTGAGAGATTTTAAAACTGACAAACGACATTTCTGTGATACCCACATTTGCTTTTGGGTTGGTTTTAGGTTGTTATCGATTTCCTTGACAAACCTGCATATATTTGATGTAGCCCCTGAAGGAGATTCAAATATATTGGGAAGCTAAAAGCGAATAAAAACTTGTATTTTTATTTATTGACCTCGAGCCGGCATACAATAAAGTTTGAAAAATTAAATAAATTAATAATATTATGGAAAATAGTCAATATTGTTTATTAATTTTAAGAATCCCCAAAAAATTGCTTTAATATGCAAATAAAAAACATGTATAATATTGACCCTTAAAAGTATGTGATAGAAATTTACAAATCAGTTTATTAAATATTTATACTCTGCCCCAAAGTAGGCAACATTTTATTATTTTTTCTAAATAATATAAAAAAAAAACAATGGATACAAAAAAAAAATAATAAAAAAAAAATAGACAATCATTAATAATAAAATACATTTTGAAAGCCAACTGTTAGCATTTCATTGTTGGGTTAAATAGTCTAGAGTTTAAGGCCTTTAGGTCTAGAGACTGCAGTCTAAAGTCTTGACTCTAGAGCCTAGACATATAACACAAACATGGCTGCTATGGCCGCCAGGAAGGAAAGAAATGTTGAGGCATACAAAACGGCGCATGTTGTCTCCATCCATGAGACAAGCGGTCCCACACTCAATGAGACAATCAATTGAGCTATAAATACAACACTACTAATGATGGCCACATCAGTGCCCAGACCACGAGCCTGCTTCAACGGTACCGTTTCGCCGTTATGAACACGGAACTGAAAACACGGATACAATTGATGAGAAATTAAATGAACTTGAGTCAGCTTGATGAATATACTTACACAATTTTTGGCATGATAGTTGGCCACCAGAATGAAGGGTACAGTAAATATTGTGCCATATAGAATACCAGCCGAAGTGCTAAAGACTAAAACGCCCCATTTGGTTGGCCAGAGACCAAGGATTAGCATGCCGATACCATAATAAATCATTCCACTTATATACACCGCCTTGGTGCTGTAATTATATAAGATTTAAATAAATGTATCACTGGAGATGCTATTTAATTTTTTGCAGTTTTTACAACTCACCCAAACCATTTCATCAATTTGGTCACCGAAAGTGAGTAAATGGAACAGGAGAAGGCATAAATGGCCATGCCCCAGCAACCGAATCTAACGCCAGCTTCATAAAGTTCGGCTGCTTCCGAATTTGGTGGTGCTGTTGGATCACCATGGAAGACAGCCTCACCAACAAAGTCGGTGAAATAGAGACAATAAGTAACATGCCCCATCCAGCAAAAGAGATTGGTCAGGGCCAGCATACGCATTGAATAGGGCATAATGAAAATACTCTTCAGATAGGCACTCAAGGAAACGGGGGCTTCTGCCTCTGTGGCATCTTCGCCGCCGTTTTCGAGTTTTCCATTTTTATAGTTGCTATTTGTATTCCCATTCTGATAGCTTAGAGCCTCTGCTCGCTTAGCATCATCGGCAGCCATTTGAAGTTCCAGTGAGGTGGTCTCCCGTATATAGTAGATGGCATTGTTGTTCTTTTTCAATTCCTTTTTAATCGCTCCCTCCGACAATGGTCGCATCAGTTCATCCCGTTCGATTAGGTTAAGGGGAATCTCACGAAATGTTGTTATAGTTATTAAATAGCATATCACAAAGATAATGGTCACAAGTCCAAATACGGTGGGTATATTGCCACCCAGAAAGCTGCCAATGTGTGTATTCTCCCAGTCGATGCCGCCAATGGCATAGCCAATGGTGCCACCGAAACCGGCGAATAGAGCAAACATGGTCATCGCTTTTGGTTGCTCCTCGGGCACACACATGTCCAGGAGATAAGTGCGTGCCGGTGTCTGGCAGGTATCCGCATCAAAATCCAACAAAACCATACCCAAAATGGTTAAAATCACAGCAAATTTATAATTGGCAGCCGTTGGCCCAGTTGTTGTCTCTTCAATTGTTTTTGCTGCCAATAGAGCGGCCACCGCTGCACCACTTTCATCTGTTGCCAAATTGGTAAAATTTCTACCAAATCCTGTTGCAGCTTCCATGGTATAATTATAGCCCTCATCGCCCAGCAACGCGCCCAACTCCTTTCCATAGGGCACAAGTATAAGACCAAGAAAGATGCCCAACGATAAGATGGAAATGATGGGACGACGTCGACCCCAGCGTAATTTACAGCGATCACTTATGCTTCCCAGCAACGGTGACACAAAAAAACCAATCAAGGGCGACAGACCCCAGGCCATGGTCATGTGCTTGTGATCGATGCCAATTTGCAATAAAATGGGTGACACGAAACTTGTCTCAGCCGCATAGGCAAACTCTATGGCCATGGCAATGGCGGATAGGCGAAACATCTCAAAGCCAGTTTTGCGGCGAAATACATGCGAATAGTCATTATCCTGTTCGCGGGCATGATTCTCACGTGTCTTTAGCATATACTTGATCATGGGATTCTTGGCCGAGGACAATTGGGCCGCCTGTGATGAGTCGGCTGTAACGCCAACCATTTTGTAATTGTTGTTGGTATTGCTCTGGGTGTGTCAATTGGAAGCTGTGGATTAATAGAATGGAGTAGAAGGGGGTTCTTTAATATGCATAATCTTCATTAATTCGCTGCAAAATATGTTGTTCATGGTCTGTCGGTCTGTCGGTCAATTGGTCGATCTCAGGCGCAACAACAAACGAAACGTTTCAGCTAAAAAAGACATTGAACTGAATTAAGTGGAAACATATGTATGCGCTATGGGCACGTCTCTTCTTCACTCTCTCTCTCTGTGTCTCTCTATCTCTATCACTCTTTATAGAATGGCTATTAATTGAATGTCGAAATGTGAATTCCAATTCAATTTATGTCACTTGCTTCAAAGTTCATAATGTATATAGATGATATGTACGTGTGTATATACGGGTTAATAGGCAGAAAACAAAAAAAAAAACACAAGAAACTTATCTCCCCATTTTGATTCTCATTTTGTTTTGTTATTGTTTACAAATATTGAATGCAATTTGAGAGCTTCATATTATTAAGGGGAAGGGGGTGCCACTTATAATCAGTCACGAGAACAAAAAAAAAAAATAAATAAATAAATGCAAACCAAGCTCAATTTTGTTTATTCTTTTGATTCCGAAAAGAAACAAAGAAACATAATATTACTTTGAAATCAAAAGCTCATTGATTTTACTTACTTTTCTTTCTGATCACTCAGTCTGTGTGTATCTCTCTCTCTCTCTCTCTCTCTCTCTCTCTCTTGCTCGCTCGCACACACTATAGTTATGTTTTTATTTCTAATCTAATATCACAATTGATGTTATATGTATGTATGGAGCTAATGACTTGTTTCCTGTTTCACACTTTCAATTCCACTTTTGCTTGAATTTTACAATTAGCCACATTTTCGTTTTATTTGGAAATAAACAAATTGTAGGTAATCTTCTATTTCTTTCCCTTTCAATTCACTTTCAATTACACGTTAAGCGACAAAGGTTTTTATTTTCATAAAGAAGAAAGAAAAACTAGCACGAAATTATTCGATACAACCAAAACGTCGCGTGTCCAAATCGCAACTGACAAAGACACGCCGAAATGTCTCTATCTCTGTCTTTTCCTTCCCCCTCACCTCTAGCCCCCCAGTAGTTTCATCTCTGTCTGGGTCTTTGAGCCATTGAGACCAAATCATGTCGCATAAAACTTATCAGCTATTCGCAACACTAACAATAGCAACAACAACAATACTTAAAAATTTAAAATACAAAACAACTAATTTGTGTGCCGGCATCAACACACACTAAAGTCATTCACCATTCCACTGGTCTTCCGCCTTCGTCCGCATCCACTTACTCCTCCTTCCTCCTAACTTTGCAGTAGTAGAACCTCCGCTTCCTCCTCCTCCTCCTGCTGGTGCTCCTTTTCCCTATCCAACCAGCATTGTGGCTCATTTTGTGAACAATTGACAAAGCCGAAACGCCAGCGGCTCGGTCATGTGCTCTCTTATTACGGGAGGCAAACAAAACAAAAAAAGGCAAAGGTGATGGTGAGACACTTGCCACTTAATGATCACAGGAATTGGGAATTAAAAGCCAAGCTTTGGGCTTAGTTTACTTTAAGTATCCGTTAAGTATAGCCGCTGGTTAGGTTTAACTTTTTGAATATGCATGAAATTAACATTTCGCTCGGACTAGGTCAACCATTTCTGTTGGTTTGGCGATTAATTTTTCGTCAGAGCTAGACATACATACATATAAACGTATAACGTACATGCTTTTTATATGAATGTATATAAACGAGGTGAGGTTGTATAGTTACTAATTAAATTTCAAAATAAAAATTAATTCATTTTCATATCCAACTTTTTTATCTAGCTGCCTAAAACTTACAAAAGCTAGCTAAAGCATTATGAAAAATGTTTTTTCTTTCTGATCAACACTAAACAATTTACTAAAAAAAAAACTTAACTAGAATTAAAATAAACTTAGAAGAGAAGAAACTTGAAAAAGGCCTCGTGTATATGTATGGAAAATTTATAAATAAACATATAATACAATACATACATATGTATATATGTACATGTATATGTATGTACGTATGTATAAAATATATTCTGATAAGTAAGTATGCTTGCTGAGGCCAACTTAATATCAATTTGTTGTAGCCAAAATATCAAATCGATAAAAATTTTCGAATTGACCTTTAGCTTAAAGATGAATAAATCATATAGTTGACCTAACCCCCTAGAGGGGTCAGCAATTAGTTATCATTCTGTGGGTCACTCTCATTGTATAAATTGGGTCAAGGTTATTTAAAAAAAAAAAGGGTTCAAAGTATTAAGTTGCTCTTGAGCTTGACATTTGTTTTTGCCGTTTTCGTTTTATTTCTTCTTTTTTTGTTTTGTTGTTTTCTTTTTCATTTATGCTTTTGTCATGTTTTCGGCCTTTTGTTTTTGTTTGACGTATTTTATGCGGAAATAGTTAATGCTTTGGTTTAATTAAAGATACTAATTTCAATTAGCATATATTAACCGTTATAACATAGCTCTAGTCAATAGTTCACACATGTTTTATACCTCGACTATAGCCAGTTGTATGCAGTTGTTTTCATCGTAATTAACATGATTATTTAAATGATAATTAAATATGCATAAATAAGTGGGCATCGTTTTATTGAGTGTGGGTGTGTGAATTTGTGTTTGATATTGTTTAACTATATCGGATGTAACATACATATATGTAAATATAATTGTTTAACGATTTGGCAGAACAAAAAAAAAAAACACACACACACAAAATCAAAACAAAAGAAACATGTCAATTATTTTTATAACAATATTGGCTATACCCTAAATTTATAACCCCAAAACTTGCAAAACTAGAAAACAAATCAAGTGAGAAATAAATTACATTATCTAATAAAAGGAATTCAATAAAATGTTTCCCAATTTTTTACTGTTTACTTAACCAAATTAGTTACGGTGGTAAAAACTTTTAGATTAAATCAAATCAATTGAGAACTATTTTGGCGAATACTGAGAGTCTGTATTTTAGAAAGAGAGACATTCAATGTTAATGTTATACAAAAAATAGGACATATCAATCCTAGATGGATTTCGTTCTTTCATTTCTTTTATATAGAGAGAATTCGCGGTTCGAAATAATTTATCAGCTGTTTGTTTCCATTTTTTTGTTATTGTTAAAAGAAGACTTTGTTGAACTGTGCACTAGCAACAACAGAAAAAAAACTAAACAAATTTAAAACCAGAGGGCCGGGGCTAACTTCGACCGCGTCAAAGTTTGTATACCCTTACAAGTTTGTTAGTAACTCTTTTATCTAAACTAATTGTTTTATCTAAAAAGGGTAATGTTTGCGAAAGAACGGCCTTCAATCTTAGCATAGGATATAACGAACTTTCTGATGAAAGTCACTGTTTTCCACCGATCCTTCCTATGGGAGCTATATGATATAGTTACCCGATCTTTACCAAATTCGGCACAGTCATTAACAGATATATTAAAGTGACAAATGTTAAATTTGAAAGCAATCGCATTAAAAGTAACGAAGTTATTGACAAAAGTCACTGTTTTTGACCGATCGTTCCTATGGGAGCTATATGATTTAGTCACCCGATCTTGATCAAATTTTGCACAGTGTTTTATAGTTACAATAAACTTACTTATATTAAATTTCACGACAATAGCTTAAAAAGTAACGAAGTTATTGAGAAAAGTCACTGTTCGTGACTTTGCCGTTTGTATGGGAGCTATATGATATAGTCACCCGATCAAATTTGGCACAATTATTAATAAGAACACAAAACTGACCAATACCAACTTTTATGGCAATTGCTTATAAGATAACGAAGTTACTGAGAAAAGTCACTGTTTTTGACCGATCGTTCCTATGGGAGCTATATGATTTAGTCACCCGATCTTGATCAAATTTTGCACAGTGTTTTATAGTTACAATAAACTTACTTATATTAAATTTCACGACAATAGCTTAAAAAGTAACGAAGTTATTGAGAAAAGTCACTGTTCGTGACTTTGCCGTTTGTATGGGAGCTATATGATATAGTCACCCGATCAAATTTGGCACAATTATTAATAAGAACACAAAACTGACCAATACCAACTTTTATGGCAATTGCTTATAAGATAACGAAGTTACTGAGAAAAGTCACTATTCGTGACTTTGCCGTTTGTATGGGAGCTATATGATATAGTGGTCCGATCCGACTGAATCCGAGATATACAAACCCTGCAGTATATACAAGCCTACGTGCAAAATTTCTGCTCTGTAGCTCTTACGGTCTAGAAGGAGTTCGCATCGATCCAGACGGACGGACAGACGGACGGACGGACATGGTTATTTGAACTCGTCTCGTCGTGCTGATCAAGAATATATATACTTTATATGGTCGGAGATGCTTCCTTCTATGCGTTGCACACTTCTGACCAAAATTAATATACCCTTTTTGCAAGGGTATAATGAACAGAGTGAGAGAGGGAAAGAGACAATACAAATTCTATATTGAGTTTGTTGCCAATAAAAGAAAACAAACACAATTCCCATTACTTTTATGAATGGGGAGTCCATATGTACATATATTTTGCCTGCAGCAGCGTTTTTGTTTTCACTTAATACAGTCAATGTTTCCAAGTGTCCTTAGAAAGCAGAATGAGAAAAAAACCATTTCATTACTCCAATTACCTTGCAGTTACTTCGATCTTTGGTTTCAGCTCCTTTGAGGTCACGAATTACCAGCTTAAATATATATGTGCATATATTTTGTGATTTATGTTTACTTTTCGTTTGATTAAATTTGATAGGTTACAATAGGTTTTTAATTTTTTGGTTTGGTTGGTTACAATTATATTGACTTATGTAAATTCGTGGCGTTCGTACTCACAAGACACTACGCGATGCGCGGACTAGAGCCAAATGGAGCTCTGTTAACTGATTGTCTTTGATGGATAACGGAGAGTTACGCGATTTCCGTATCAGGTTGAGTTTTAGTTTTTACTCACTTTCCGATTTTAGTTTTAGTGTCAATGAATTATACTCCGTTAAAGTTTTTCTTTTACACAAATTGTTGAACATAAAATAGATTTGGATTCTTTTCAACTTCAATTGTTTTTCTTCCTGCTGTTGTTTGGCGCTAGTGGCGTGGGCGTGGCACTTGTGGACGGGCGGCGGTAACGAATTCACTCTCATAACTTTACCCATGCAATTGTTGGTATAACTAAGCAATATATAAAAAACTCGTCTTCGTCTCGGTTTTATCGGAACGCACAACTTATTTTGGTCTCTCGTTGCTGCTTGTCTCGGAAAATGGAAATGGATTTTCCTATTTCTTGATTGCTTGCCAAGAAGTGTTGATTAAATTTGTTTTCTTCTGCTGCTCTTTTCGAATATTTACGTTTGGTTTTTCAATAATTGTGTGTTTGGGCCTGTTGTTGTTGGTTTTTTTCGAAATAGATTTTGATTAATATTTTTGTCGCTCTTTGCTTCTTCTAGTTGTTGTTGTTGTTGTCGTTGTTAAAGTGCTGACATGGCCGCTAGATGAAGGCGGCAGCAGCTGTTTACTCGATTGGCCTGAACGCTGATGCTGGGAAATTTTTGGCAAGACATGAAGGAAAATGCTTTGCTCGTTTGACAATTTGCGTAAAGGCAGGCGTCAAAAGGAAACTACGCAGTGTGAATTCTGGTCCGACGATGATCAAGGAAATTTTAGCAAAAAACAGTCACGACAAACCAAAAAAAAATTATATACATGTATGTATATTATATATACAAAATATTATTTGCTTTTTTTTGTAGGTATATATTGAATATTATAAATTTTGTTGTTGTATTTGTATCTTTTTCTATATTTTGCACAGTTTGTTTGTCGTCTTCAATCGACACAGAAGATATTTTCGGCTGATGTCAGCTGGTTTTGCTTCTGCTGGGAAATCTTTTGTTGATGTTGTGGCTTGTTTTTGTTTTTTCTGCTTGTTACTCTCGTTGTGGGAGGAGGCGTGAACCTGGTGGCGATCTCTTCGTCGGATGTGGTCTGCTATGCGACTGAAGTGCTTGCCACTAGACGCACCAATTTATATACCCCAGCAGCAGCGGCACGCATATGTTTGCTTTCCCTCTCTGTCTCTCTTTCTCTCTGGTGGACTATCTTTCTGTCTTTCCCTGTCTTCTCTTCACCACTCTATCTATTTATCCCCTATCGCTACCTCTCTGTGTTTTCTTCTGCTTCTTCTTACTCTCCTACACTGTCCTCTCTGTGTGTAATGTTTTTCCCTTTGAATTGCCACGATCGCAGTCGTCGTCGTCGTCGTTGACGTCGCCTTATCTGCCTGGCTCTCCTTTCTTTGTCTGCTTATGGGGTGAGCGAGCAGCTGTTTGCTGTTTGTCTTTGTTTATCTAAATTCATGTACTCGCATCCATTTAGTAATACTACATAGTACGAAACATATGTATATGTATATCGAAGTTAGCATTGCCAATTGCATTCCAGTTACACTAACATCCAGTCCTCTTATGCAACCCAATTTATGCCCCACTTGATCGGCGGCTCTTCTAGAGCCAAAAAAATCTAATTCAAAATGAAAAAGGAAAAAAAAACAAACCATAAAACTAGTTTCGCAGGCAACTAACTCTAGTCGACAGGTTTCAAACCCCTCAATGGAAATAAACGTCCCGCATAATTGATTTTTTTCCCCTCCGTGATTTTGAATGCTGGTTTTCGGGGACCAGGCACAGTGATGCACGTTTAATTGAATTGTGCTGGAAAATTCCATTTTCTTAATTTGAACTCCCGATGGTGGGAAATTCCACTTCAACTCAAGTGTTTGTCTGCCTGCGTTTTGTTTACTTTTTTTGTTTTTGGTTTTTTGTTACTTTCTTATCATCTTTCATTCTGGTCATATCTTGAAATTTGAGTTCGCTAAGTGTCTATAAATATTCATTTAATGAAGTTTTAATAATCATCATTATTCATCTATCACATGAATCTGGCAATGAATTTAAAAAAAACACAGATTTATCAATTGTCGCAATGAACTAAGCAAAACCATATAGTTAGTCCCAAGGTGGGTACTCCAAGGGAGTATCAAAGAAATGGTAATCGATACACTAGGCCACATAAAAGCGTTTTTTTCTTCAAATTTTCATATTTTATAATTGTAAAATAATGACATCATTATAGATTAACAATTTTTCTTACTTCTAGCACTTAAATATATTTAAAAAGTATGGCAAAAAGCTAACGAGACTTGGAAAATAAGTAAGCTAATCGCACAGATATATGAAGTTCTTAATTTTTGAGATAAGTTCATAAAAGTTTGTTCAATAGTGTTGTGAAATGTTGAAAATAAATGGCAGATGCCCACATCAAGTTCTAACAAATCGCGATGAGTTTAAGTCTTGTTTGGACATGACAATGATATCAATTTTCATAATATTTAAACAATCATTTAGTGGCCATTAGCAACTGGATTATTTCTAGTTAACAACGTTTTTTCCCCTCTTTTTTTTGCTTATCTGTTGGCCAGATGAAGCTAAACGAAACATATTTTTTATGAATGCCACTCAACTCGAATCTTAACTCGTTTTTTTAGTATTTTTTTTTTGTAAGTTAAATGAACTATGTAACTGTATTTACATATGTGGCTCTACCTGTCGAGATTGTGGATTATGTGTTCTTAATTTGTTTTCAATTAATTTCAATTTAAATTATTGATAAACAATACCATTGCAGTAACACTCTTTGTCGGTTGAGTTGAGATGTCAACAACTCTGTCATAGAGACAGACAGACAGAGACCAGATGGATGATATGATAAAGATATCGCCGAATGTGGCGGTTCATTAACATACAAATGTCTGTCTCTCTCTCTGTCTGTGCTCTTGGTCTACGCCTCTGATTTGTATGCATCAACTGAATTGGCTTAGAATGACACACATCTTTTTGTCACTTGGTTTGGGATGTCATCTTTATCTGAATGTGACTGACGACTGCCTTTGCCTCGATGCCTGCTCCTTGCCTGACTTGCCGCCCTTCCTTCTTGCCTTCATATGTTATTCACATTTTTGTTTACTTTATCATTTTGCTAGAGTTTACATTCAGCTTGTTATATGCATGAGATAGTTGACATAAACTATTAGTGCAAATTTGCTATTTTTACAACCCGCTCTTTGACAAGATCTTCTATTCGTGGTTTCGGCACTGAATGCGTTATGCTTGTGTGTGTCTGTGTGTGGCAAGTACAAATTATGCAAAATAAAAACACAAAAAAAAAAAGAAACCAAACCCAATTCAAACACTAACCGCAGCAATATGTGACGAGTCATTGACTCTCGATTTCGTTTCGATTGCCGACTTGTAGGTGGGTGAATGGGGCAGAGACAGGGGGAGTGCGGAGGTTGCTGGATATATGCATGTGAACAGGTTAGTCGATATTTCCACATTTCGATTTGAACATACCAAATGAAAATCATCTTATCTGTAAAAATGATACACAAGGTTATCTCTACAATTTGCTGGCTTAGTTCCTGTGATAAGAAATGGCAAAATGATACAGATTTGCTATTTTTTTTTGTTTTGGTTTTTGTTAATGTTGTTTTGAGATATATCTTTATAAATCTCACCGCTTAGTTGACATTTCACTAAGCGAAAAGTACATATACAGCAATGTGCTCACATAAATTTAAAATGATAAGTTTAATCCAACCAAATAGATATTCACGACAATTAATTCCATCTCTCTTTTTCTATCCTCTGTCTCTCTCTCTCTCTCTCTCTTGTTATTCTTTGTCAAAGCTATCAAGCAAAGCAAAAGTATTAGATTTAGAAATAGGGCTTTGACCCGTTTTTGCATTTCCTTTGATAAAGTTAATGCTTTGCATATGAATTCACCATTTGTTCTCCTTATCAATTTTCAAGAATTTTTCTCGTTTTAAGCTATGGGTAGGCTAATCATAGAAGTAAACATATGAAATAAAACAAAATTAAACAATATATTTAAATACACTATGTAACCATAGAGCGAAAAAGTATATTAATGTCGCCAAAATGTATGTTTTTCTAATGCGTTTATTCTAAATTTGCTTGAACAGAAAATTCACTGCATACTTGTAGGCTTAGTGTTAATGTGTAGAAATACAAGTACTTCGAAATGTACATGAGCCCTAAAATATTTGCTAAATTCTTTAATCTGAGTTCAATTCATTCGGGTTAAAGAATTTATTGAATTTTTGATCATTGTTGACATTGTTTTAAGTTTCTCAAATACATTTTTTGTGTAACAGTATATTAGTATTTTTTAATATTCTAGGGAAGCGTTGCAAACGCTTCCAATTTTCAGGCTGGGTATTTTACCTTAGTAAAACATAAGTTTTGAAGAAAAATATGAGTCTTGTTGTACTCAATGTTGTTTAACGTTTGCAGCACTTATTGCTACGCGAAAAAAGTGGGCATAATTTCTTTGTAATAAATGTTAGCCACAATCCATATTCTTGAACGAACTTTATTATGTAAGCAATTAAACTTTGGATCGTCTATTATTTAATTCATATAAAGTTTAAAAAAACAAAATATCTCACAAATTATCTCACAACAACAAGCCTAAAAGTATGCAAAATTACTGCTTTAAGCGGCACGCTTGCATCATTTTAATCATTTGGTATTAAAAATGTAGTAAATGCAAGAAAACAAACCGATTCCTTGACCATGGTGCCCCCTCAGATCTTAAAACGAATTTGATGATAACATATACATAAGTACCTATCATTATTATTCCACTGAATTTCAGTTATTGGAATTTCCTAATAAATCTAGAAACCTCGACAGGAGTCAATGTCACTACACCCCATTAAATGAACCAAAAAAAAAACTTTCATTCAATTTATCTCGAAAAATCTGTGCCCGGTATATTTCCCAAGAACAGTCAGAGAGTCTGCCTCTTAATTATTTTGCCACATATTGAATTTCAATACAATGTTAAAATAAATAACCACAATATAAAGTTTCGACTGGCTTAAACCGATCTGAGTTTCCAATCAATCAGCAGCTTAATTGATTGGCGTCCCCAGGAACCCAAGAGTCCATATAGCATAATCAATTGATCAATAAAATCAATATCAAAAGTTTCACTCAAGATACAAAGTTTTCAAGATGGGACCAACGCGATGTTATCTTCTACGTCATTGATAAGAAAGTCTTGCAAATGGCTAAGAAAGAGTTCTAAATTTAGCCCCGACCTGAGATAACACATTACCACTGGATATTTAATTGCCAAAACTTTTTCTGATTCCATAGTTTGGCCGTATGTCATCACGAAATCTTTCATTTTCTCTCTCTCACTCTTTCTTTCTAACGCTCCCGCTCTTTGACTAACAGACCTGTAGAGTGATTCACTACCTTATACCCTTGGGTTCTCTCACATTTGACACTCACGCTGTCGCCTGCCTAGGCTTGCTCTCTGAGCATAACTTTTTTGTTTGTTTTGGAGTGAACCAATGTGGGGGAATAGCATTTTTTGAGTGACTTCAACCATATATAAAAAGAGCATCGAAACGTTGATCTAACGGCAGATGTTTTTTGCCCAAGCACTAGTTAAGATTTAACGAATAAAAAGTGAAGCAAACAAAATTCTCTGCAAGTTGAAAGTGAAATGTAAAAATAACTGTTGTGATTACTTTAACTAAAACTTAAATGCAACACAAAAAAAATTAATATACACAATTTTATTCTGTTCTTAATTATATGTGACATTTGAATTACTTTAAACGGTTTGTAGAAATATTGAGAAATTAATTGGCTTGGTGAATTGAATTGGTGTACGCAGACTTCTTAATTTGCAATCGAAATGCCGAAACCGAGAAAGCTGATTGCATCAGCCGCAAAAAACAAAAAACTAAATAATTTGGCGATGGCATTGAAAAAAACATCAATTTCTACGAAATATGAGACATTCATAAATATACATATGGTACATGTACATATATGTACATATATCTAATATAAAGACTGCATTCTCTTCTTTCCCGGCTTTCAAATTTGTGTCTGAGAATTTGTGTTATTCTGTATATTTAGTGGTCATTTCTTTTTTGTTTTAGTTTTTTCTCTCACACGCCGAGCTCTGAGGATGGTAAATCATTTGAATGCGGATAGCAATCCGAACGGAAAGTTGCTACCAGGAAATTTAGAAACCAAACTGGTAAGAATGCAAAAAATAAATCTAAATTGAAATTAATGTTTTGAGTAAAGAAATGTAAGAAATCGTAAGTTTTTAGTTTCCATTTTAACGAAAATGTGGAAAAGTTTAAAAAAGTTTTTCAGCATTTTTTTACAATTAATTTTCACATTGCTTTATTGCAGACTAATGGCAATGGCAGCAGTGTCCAGATATTGCTGGAAGGTGTTAAATCTAAGCCACCATCAGCTTCAAATTTGCCCGAACTGATGACACAAAATCAAAAGCCTCGTGATAATTGGGGCAGCTCCTTGGAATTCTTAATGTCCTGCATAGCATTGAGTGTCGGTTTGGGTAATGTTTGGCGTTTTCCTTTCACCGCATTGGAAAATGGTGGCGGTGCATTTCTTGTGCCATATTTAGTGGTGCTATTTTTGGTGGGTAAACCCATTTACTATATGGAAATGTTATTGGGACAATTCTCGAGTCGTGGCATTGTTGGGGTCTTTGATTTTTCACCGCTAATGCGAGGTAAGTGTAGAGATTAGATAATAGATTAAAATGGTAAACTGATTTGATTTATTTGCAGGCGTTGGGTATGCCCAGCTATTTGCGTTGGGTGTTCTGGCTACGTACTATGCCTCAGTGATGGCACTGACATTACGCTACTTCTTCGATTCTTTTGCCATTGAGTTACCCTGGAGCTATTGCCGACCCGAATGGTTGAGTGAGGGTTGTGTGAATGCCTCTAGTAGCGTGGACGCCTTAAGTAATTTGGCTAAGCTGCCATCGAACATTACACTTACTACATCGACAAAATTTTATCTAGAGCGTATGGTATTGAATGAGACAAAAAGTCTAGATAATGGCATTGGCTATCCTAATGGAAATTTGGCCTTAATGTTGGCCATCTCATGGTTGACGGTTACATTGGTCATTATACGCGGCGTGAAGAGTTCGGGCAAGGCATCGTATGTCCTGGCATTGTTTCCCTATGTGATCATGTTCTTGCTGTTAATACGTGCCCTCACCCTACCCGGAGCCATGGATGGTGTAATGTATTTTTTAACACCCGAATGGAATAAGATATTGGAACCAAATGTCTGGTATAACGCCGTAACACAGGTTTTCTTCTCGTTGGCCGTTTGCTTTGGTGTGATCATTATGTACTCGTCGTACAATCGTTTCAATCATAATGTCTATCGGGATGCCCATATAGTGACTACTTTGGATACCTTCACTTCCATGCTATCGGGAATTATAATTTTCGGAATTCTTGGAAATTTAGCCCATGAATCGGGCGCAACGGATATTAAGTCAATGATTAAGACCATTAGTCCAGGCACAGGTTTGGCTTTTATATCGTATCCCGAGGCGATTGCTAAGTTTAAATGGATGCCGCAAATCTTCTCTTTGCTCTTCTTTGCCATGCTATTCATGCTCGGTGTTGGCAGTAATGTTGGCATGGTTAGCTGTATTATGAGCGTGATAAAGGACAAATTTGTGAATGCCAAAATATGGCTAATTGTGGTTGGATTGTCGTTAATTGGATATTCAGTTGGTTTGATCTATATTACACCAGGAGGACAATATCTGTTGACGCTGATTGATTGTCATGGCGTGACATTTGTGTCTTTAGTATCAGCGATTTTTGAACTTGTTGCCGTTGGATGGGTCTATGGTGAGTGTGTTAAGAGATAAACCAACAAAAGACATTCTAATCTCTCTCTTTTCCTTCCCCATATTCAGGCACTAAGCGTTTGTGTGAGGATGCTGAATTTATGCTGAATATCAAAACATCTTACTACTATCGCATTTGCTGGTCAATTGTAACTCCCTTGGTGATGATTGTGATATTTGTCTATAATTTGTATTCCATGCCAACACTCAAATACCATGATCAGGGATTCTCAACAGTCTATAGAGGTGAGTTTTTGTTTGTCAATCATCATCACGATCATTTATTGATAATTGTCTCGATCTCTCTTTCCAGTTATTGGCTGGTGCATAACCGCCGTAATACTTGGCCAATTGATCTATTGGGCTTGTTATGCCAATTACAAACAGTCTAAGGGCTCCCTATTAACTCGTTTGCGTGAATCAGCTAAACCACTAGCAGATTGGGGACCGTTGGACTCTAAGAAACTCATTGACTATCAAATGTATAGGCGGAATAAGAAGGATTTGGCTCCACGCCGCAATGGCATTTGGCAAAAAATTACTGATCGCATATTTGGCTAAATATGCCGCCGGCGTATAGGGGAGAGCATATAAAAACGGGATTTCAACATAGTTTCCTTATTCGATATATAAATTTAACTATTTTTTGTAGGATAAATTTTTTTTTTTATAATGTATTCTCATATATGTCTAAAATATATCTAAGTTTTTAAATTATATAAAGTATTTATGTATATATATATATGTCTTTAAATCTTTCCAATTTGCCAGCGTTGCAATAGTTGGAAATTTTAGAAATTCGTTTTAAAACAATCAGAGGACGGAGAGAGATAGACAGGAGAGGTAACGAAATATCTATCTGAGTGGAATAAGAAACTTTTTTCTAAGCAGTTTTCAATATTTAAAACTAACAATTAGCATGTCACTCCTTTCTCTCCTTTTTGGCCCCTCTTCTCCTTCATTTTTTAGACCAACGACCATTCGTATTTCCTGCTTCTGTCTGTTTCTCATACATTTGTCTCTGGCTATGACTTTCTTTCTCCTACTAACTCTCTCACTTGACATTCGTTGGCGTTTCTTTTATTTTTCTCTTCTGGACTCTGACAGACGGACATTTATTTGAGTTTTCAATTTGTTTTTTGCAAGTTTCACACACTTTGCACACAGTTTGTTGGTTTGTGATTGTTGTTGTTGTTGTTTTTGTTGTTATTGTTGTTGCTGCTGCAGTTGCCGTTCATCTAACCCATCTTCATTCGCCAGTTTTGTTTGCGGCAGTTGAAAATTAATATGTCGGTTCTCTGGACCTGCAAATGTCTTAATTAAAAGTTATCTTTGCATTTGTTTTTCGGGATAGATGAGTTAGGATGCTGTGTGTGTGGGTGTGGCCAAGAGAGGTAACCACTTGTAAGTGGGTGGCACCCGCATCAGCAACAACAAAATTGCGTTTCCGGGTAAGTCGCAGTAGCACATAAAACTTATCAGGCACAGAGAGCAAGAAAAAGATAGAGAACTTGACGTTTCATTTGTCGTCATTGTGTCATGACAAGCAGCACGTTAAGCATACGCCGCGTGTTGCACATCAAGGATAAGGCGACAACGAAAGGTAGAGCTAAGCCAGAGCCAAGCAAAGTCAAGGAAATTAAAAAAGTTGCCCTGTAAATAGCTTTTATTTTGATTTCATTGCAAAAGGTGCAAAAAGCAATTGCCAAACATGACAACCAACCAAACATGCCAACCAACCAGCTGCATCTCCATTTTCAGCTTCAAGAGCCAAATAGTGATGAAAACTTTTATCAAAGCTTCACCAAAACCAACATACGAAAAAATTCTTTAAAGGATGTTCAAATTTTCTCTTGTTTGGCCTCATGTTTTATTTTTTTGTCATCCATCTTTGACGTCATTTCAAATTAAACATAAAACAATGTCTCATTTTTATATTGTAAAGATTTCATTCATATTGGTCATCCATCTTCGGCATCTTTAAAATGAAACAAAAAGATTTATATATGTACATAATTTTGTGTAGTCGGATATTTAAAAAAGTCTTCTTAAGTCTTTTTTTTAGCACTGAATTACATTTTCTCATCAGTGAGCATCCTATCAACACCTTTCCCCACTAGTCTCAGTCTGTGCAAACTTAAGAGGGAAGGCAAGAGAGCAAACGAGGTAGAAGAAGAAGGTGAAGAACAAACTAACAACTATTGAAGTTTAATAAAAATGCTACTTAAAGCAAAGCGCAAACGGGTCCAAGACCAGGAGCAAGCAAGGCATCTGAGCTTCAGCTTGAAAAGCATCAGCATCCTGGCCTGAATCTAATGAAATAACTTTGTGGCAACTTTTTGCATTGCCGGAATTTGCTTAAAGCACAAATAAAAATTGCCGAAAAGATTCTTTTTTTTTGTTACGGTTAACACCTTTTCTACGAAAATCTCAAACAAACACGCGGAAACAATTTGTCAAAAAAAGAGCAAGAAACCAACAACAGGAAACATGAAAACAAAACAGAAATTAAATGAGAGATATCAAATTTTAAGAATTAACAACTGTTGCTATGCAAGACTCCAATGGATAATATTTTTTGTTCTTTTTAATCGCACTTGTCATTTGCTGGAATTAGGTTGGATCCAAAAGGAAACATAATGTGAAATGTCATTTTAAGGTCACAAAAATGTACGTAACAGGCAGATGTAACCAGCCGAACCGATCAAGCCATGTCTGGCCGTCTTTCCATCCATTCGTGTAAACATCTACATCTGATCTACTTGGTGCATGGTATAACGGAGTCGGCCAGACGACTTACTTGCTTCATTTGAATGGTTTTTCACGCAAACATTTTTAAATCAAATAATCAAAAATGCAGTCGCATCAACCTGAAAAAGGCTTATAAGAGATTACTCATCGAATACTATTAATAAGAGGCCCACTATCTAGTTTATACTCCAATCTATAATAATTTAAATAAGCTTATACAGAAATAATTTACATGATAATTTAATGCTACTGTTTGACAGTTTCAATTTTTACGCGGAATCGGACTGGCAACGTGCCATCACAAGAATACACACTCACACATATGTATATTTAACAATAAAGAAAGCATTTTGGTATAATTAAGATCAGAACACTTTATACTACATATTTCTTGGGAATAATCAATGCAGATGTATACATACATATACTTATATATAAATCAAAAAACAAGAATTTTGTGTGACTTTATGAAATCTCTAATCATAAATAATATTAAATTCCAAGAAACTTATAATACGCTTGCAGTTGGTATAGAAATATTAGTCATGAATATGCAAGGCATAAAACGATTATATAAATTCTTGATTTGATTGTTTTTCGGTCTAATGACTGTGCATAATTTTGTCAAGATGTGGCGAATATATATACATATATATATAACTTGTATGCTCCCTCTTCTATTATCACTAAAGTTGGTACAATTATAAAAATTTAAATATGATTGACTATATACTAATGTATACTATCATATACAACCAATATCTGAATCCAATCACTTCCATGTTTTAATGAAATAGAAATTTGATTTTTATACCCTTGCAAAAAATTTATATTAATTTTCATCAGAGGTGTGCAACGCATAGAAGGAAGCATCTCCGACCATATATATATTCTTGATCAGAACGATGAGACGAGTTCAAATAGCCATGTCCGTCCATCCGTCTGGATCAACGCGAACTCCTCCTAGACCGTAAGAGCTACAGAGCTGAAACTTTGCACGTAGGCTTGTATATATTACAGGGGTTGTATATCTCGGCCGGATCGGACCACTATATCATATGGCTCCCATACAAATGATAAAGTCACGAACAGTGACTTTTCTCAATAACTTCGTTATTTTCTGAGCTATTGAAATTTAATATTAGTGAGTTATATTAATTTGGTCAAGATCGGGTGACTATATCAGGTAGCTCCCATAGAAAAGATCGTTCAAAAACAGTGACTTTGATCAATAACTTCGTTATTATTTTCTATGTTAGTTAAGATTGTGGGTCGTTCTTTCGCAATCATTACTCTTTTTAAATAAAACGTTTTTCCACTTTGACGGCTATAGGAAAGAATAACAAAGAACTTGCAAGGGTATACAAACTTCGGCGCGTTCGAAGTTAGCTCCGGCCCTCTTTTTATTTAAAATGCTTTTCACTTTAGGTAAGGAAATATGATATAAAAAAAGACTTTTGTAAGGGTATTAAAACTTCACCATGGAAAAATTTAATACAGCTTTGGTGCTTTGGCTCTGGTTTTAATCCAAAATCATTTTCTGTTTAAATACAATTCAAAAATCGATAAGAAATCAAACTAACCCACATAGAAATCAAAGCAATAAATTGGCTATATTATAAGGTGCTAAGAATTAAAATTGACTGAATCTATTTCCAGTTTAAAATAAGCATAACATAACATAGCCGATTTGATTTTTATACCATACACCCATAGGGTGAAATGGTATATTAAAGTCGCCAAAATGTATGTAACAGGCAGAAGGAAGCTTTTCCGACCCCATAAAGTATATATATTCTTGATCAGTATCAACAGCCGAGTCGATCTAGCCATGTCCGTCTGTCCGTCTGTCCGTCCGTATGAACGCCTAGTTCTCGGAGACTATAAGAGATAGAGCCACCAAATTTGAAATGTAGGCTCGTGTGGTATGTAGAGTGATCGAGTTTGTTTCAAATTTTTGCCACGCCCCTTTCCGCCCCCGCAATTCAAAAAAAACGTTTATCTCAAAAACTATTGCAGCTAGAGACACCATATTTGGTATGTATATTTGCTTAGTAAATGCGCACATTTTGTAATTATAAAGATTTTGCCACGCCCCTTTCCGCCCCCGGAATTCAAAAAAAACGTTTATCTCAAAAACTATTGCAGCTAGAGACACCATATTTGGTATGTATATTTGCTTAGTAAATACGCTCATTTTGTAATTATAAAGATTTTGCCACGCCCCTTTCCGCCCCCGAAATTTGAAAAACTCGATTATCTCCCGTAATTTTTCACCTTGTGGAATCAAATTTGGCACACTTGAAATTGATACTAATATCCAGCAAAATACTAAATTTGATCAAAATCGGACAAAAAATAGCCAAGTTATGCATAAACCCGTTTTTCCATAAGGCCGGAGTTGGCCGTTGCCGGGTGGGGCGCTAGGGTGCTCAAATGCATGAGTGAGTGAGATACTTAGATATGCTTGTAAAAAGCATGTGAACAGAACTTTATTAAAATAGGCAAATGCATTTGTTATTACAAATTTGAAATATTTGTTTTACTGGTGTATGGTATACCTAAGTCGGCGAGACGACTTACTTACTTCATTTTTAATAGAATTGCCAAAATTCGTGTGCCAACAGTTGAACGAAATTTTAAGAATAATTAATACAAAGTCTTTTAAATCCATAAACTTTCATATGGCGTTTTTATACACTTGCAGAGGGTATTCTTGATCAGCATGAGAAGCTGAGTCGATATAGCCATGTCCGTCTGTCCGTCGGTGCGTATGCGTTTTACTCAGCCATCTTAAGAGCTATCTTGTGGAAATTTTTTTTGGGGTCTTTTTATTACCCGGGTGAGATAAAGTATGAAAATTTTTAGAATCAGACTATTATATCAAATAGCTCTGGAACAAACATTTTTACAAAAATTGGAGTATCCCCATGAAATTTACCAATATAATAGAATTTTATATAAAATCTCAGATCGCAAAATTTGCATCTGATCGAATAAATAGAACACAAGTTACAGTCAGTACAAATAGGTTCAAGCGCTGCCGGCAGCGCTGCTTGCTGCCTACTACGTCATCAGCAAATAAAACAGAGCACATGCATACACACACACAGACGCCGCGCTACACGAACTGTATGTGTATGCGTGTTGTGCTTTGCTTAGGGAATGATGGAACAATTTGTAGTGAAAAGAGAAATAATTTGATCGTTTTGTTTGTGTGTTGATGAATTGAGTTGCAGGGAAAAAAATTTTAAAATGTAAAAAAATTATTGCCAAGGACTGCAAGGGTATATAAACTTCGACATTGCCGAAGTTAGCTTCTTTGATATTTTGTGTAGCATTTTATACACCCAAACAATTTGCTGGAAATTTGTGAAGTTCTTTCTTTGGAATTCTAAGCTCAACATGAAAACGATAACAATGTTTTTTATTATTCTATAATTCTTGAAAAATCAAACTGGTAATACAGTAGTTTGTTTTTAACGGATACAATTTCTTTGCTTGTCATCAATTCGACCGATTTCAAATAATTTAATGCCGTTTACAAGTAAAAACTAAAACAAGTAAAAAACAACAAAAAATAAAATATACTAACTCGCCATGAGGAATATTTTCATGCACTGCACTAACGAATTTGACTAAAGCAACTACTGCGCGTGTGTGTTTTATTTTAAATTTTCCTTTTTATTCTCTTTTCATTCGGCTTAATTGAATTAACAAATTTTTGCGTTGGGGCACGATGTTGACGACAACGACAACGACAACGACGACCGATTCCCTGAAACCCCGAACCCAGACCAGAAAAGAATCCCAAAAAAACAAAACAAAACAAAAAAACGTTTGTAGTCCTCCTTCACATCGAAAAATGCTGCAAAAGCTGCTCGTCATGCGTGAGATGGTGGCAACGGGAATGAAAACGTTTTGTGACGTTTTCAACATTTTTGTTTTTCACTTTGCCAACGCTCTCTGGCCCAGGCTATGGCTCAGGTTCTGGCTCAGGCTTTCGTCCTTGTCCTCGAGTCTGGGTCTGACTACGTGCGTCGGTTGAGTGATTCACCTGCTCCACACCGACATTTGCATTTTGCATGCGAGGATGACTATATGTCGACAGGTGGGACAGGTTGAAAGGTAGATAGGTAGGTAGGTAGGCGGATAAGAGTCTGCTAGTGCTGCTGCTGCTGTTGCTGTTCGTAATGGTTGTGACAAGCATTAGAAAATTATTTTAACACGCCCGCATGTGGCGGCCATTAAAGGTGTTGGTACGTTCAGAGGATTTGATTTGTTGGCAAGCAAAAAAAAAACAAACGGAAAAGTTCAAGTGAAGCAGGAAAAGCGTCTCGGGAACTTGCCTAAAACAAAAACCATTGAGCTTAGCCCAAAATGCCATTGCTGTCAGGTGTAAAATGCATGGCTCTCGCAGTTCTCTTTTTCCTTTATTGTGTAATCTGCATTTAAGTGGCTTTCTTTTGTGCTGCCAATGCCATTCCTATGTGTCTCTCCCCCCTCACACTTGCACTCCCTCTCCTTTCTTCGGATGTGTGTGTGTGTGTGTATATACACATATATTTTCGCTGGCTTTATTCCTTTTCAGTTTTTAGAATTTTTTCCCCCTTTTTCGGGGTATTTTCTTTTTTTTTTCTTTCTTGCACCTTCCAATTTGGCGCTCTTTCCTCGGCGACCATTGGCAGCAATTTTTCGGCTAACTGCCGCTCGTTTGAAATGCTAATATGCAACTTTGATGCGATTGGCATTTGCCGGCAATTGCCAGACAATTTTATTTTCGTTACGATAAGCACAGGATGCCAAAACGAAGGAAGCAATTTCACACGCAAAAGACTTCAAAAGAACAAGCACTACTCACTATTTGCCAAAAACGCTTGGCCAGCCCCAAAAAAAGGCAAAAGAAAAAACCAAGATAAACCATACGAAACGCAATTCATACCATTTCATACATACATATGTATATTTAAACAGATTGTACTACCACTTATTAGGTTCATATATTTTGTTCTAAGTCCAATGATAATCAAACTATTCGTTGATTTATATTACGAGCAAGACGAGACAAATTTAACATATGTACATATGTATGTATTTAAAAACTGCACTTTGCCTAAATGAATACCCTCAAATCATGTCAATGAAAGGGTAAATTTGATCTTGGCAATCGTTAAGCTGTCTGTGCTGTCTATTCAACGATTTTGTTTGATATAGTTTCAATAATATTGAATGACAATGGTAGTCTAAACAAATACAATAAATTAATTAAATTTCCATGAATGTACAAAAAAATTCAAGGCATCTGTAGGCAGAGTCATGTATCATAATATTTTTCAGTAACTTCTTAAAGTCATCGAGTATTAAGAGAATCAGCTGCGCCTCAAGCTGAAGTAAAGTTATTCGTTTATTGCATCAGGCAAAGTTTGTTCCTTTGATAGAGTTATATTAGAGAGAGTGTTAGTGTGAGTGAGAATGTTAGAGAATGATTTGAAGAGAATGCTTCAATAGAGTGAAATTGAAAATCAGCACATAAGCTGACTTAAATATCTCAGTTATTGCATCAGCCAAAGTTCCTTCTTCCTTTTTGCATTTGTATTTTCTTAACTGAGCCTGAGACCAGATAAAGCAATCATTTAATTGTGTTAGCCAAAAAGCATATTGATATGTGTGTGTGTAGGTGGCTCAGAATCACAAGCATAGCTCGTATTGTTATTGACTCGTTCACGCTGTCAACCAAACAAGTCTTGTTCACTTTGAGTAAAAATCTCTCAGACTTTTGCATTGGTCATTTAGAAAAACGATTTGCACTCAACAAACGAGCCTGTTTTTATGTTCTCTTATATTCTCCTCATTCCCAGACCGTTTGCTCATGTTCAATGAAGCAAAAGTCGTTGCGTATGTATGTGTCTTAAACAAAAATCAGAGGGCGTGGGGCCTTGCCGAAGTTTGTATTTATACCCTGAAAGTTTTTCTGTTACTACATTTTATCCAAATAGCCTACAAACTCAAGCTGGAACAGTGCGGTGTATATAACATTCATTGTATCGTATGTTTGTAAGATCGCTAAATGATATAGTGATCCGATTTTCAATTTGAAATAATTATGTTTTTTTTGCATGTAGTTAATAACTTAATTTTTGTGACAGTCGCATGAAAAGCAAAAAACCAAAATTAAGTTTTTGGCCGAACGATTTGTATAGTCATTCGATCTTTAAGATATTTGGCACAGTAACTAATAAGTAAAACGAAAAATTTTTATTACAGTAACTTAATAAATAATAAAATTATCACTGTTTTCATTGGTCCGATCCGCATAAATTCGAGATATAAATTGCACTATATAGAAGCCAAATTTCAGCACTGTGCTGATCAAAAATACAAATACTTTCTTCGTGTGCTTTGCACACTTCTTATCAAAATACATGTACCCTTTATGCAAGGGTAAAAAAGAAATCAGAACCAACCATTATCAAAATATTATTTTGAATTAAACAAAATTTACATGAAAGTTTATCAAGGTGATTCATTTTAAATTCCAAAGTTCCAAATTTTGCATTTAGTTTTTCAGTCATCCGGTCATTTGGTTTGTGGGTCTCAAGGTTTTAGGTTTTGTTTTTGAAGGAGTGCCGCGTGTTAAGCCAATCTGAAACCATTCTTATAAGAAAGATTATGTCAGAGCGTAACGAAAAATAACAAATCTACCGAAATTTATATATGTACTTTTGCAGTCATTAAGCATTAAATCTTATTATATATTGACCACCTGGGTGTCTCGCTACGAAGACACCATACAAATACAGTCTATTAAAGATCAAACTGTTCATGTTAGCTGGCTTCACTGCGTTTAGGACAGACCCTTATCAAAATTATTTTAAAACGAAAACCCCATCTTAGCACTTGTCAAGCAATGGCGAATCTAGCTCATAATTTTGAAACCACCAGAGGATCTCTTTTGTAATTAAAAGAGTCTCAAATCACTTGCAGCTATTTTTGGAACGTGCAATGCTTTTTTAGGTATGAATTTAAACAACCAGATTAATATGCAATTAATCAATTAATTTATTCTAGTAGAAAGGCCTAGATTAGAATAGTGTGAGGTATTATATGGTAAAAACTCACTCAGGAATCCTAGATAACTTTCTTTTGCCACCATGGCATGGTCGTATGAAGTTCTTCCATGATTTTCAGACAACTTGCTTGACTTTTGTTCAATGAAAAGGGAAAGAAGATTTCTAAAGCATGGTTGGCATAAGTGTAACTACACCTTTTACAGACATACATAACATAGGTATATGGTATGATATTTAATACACATTTGGATTTTGGGACTATTTTTACATATATTTTGGTTGCTTTCATATTGAGCTGACATTATTCTCTTTCACTAATTTGGTTCGATCGATTGTACATCAGAAGAAGCTCTAAATACAAAATATCAGTCAGTTACCAAAAAAATGTATAGATCAGTTTGCATGGAACTCGGGCACACAAACAACAACACTTTTAATTGCAAGCTTTGCTTAAAAGGATGTAAAAAAGATTTGCAGCAAATTTTGAAAGATTGACATTTCCATTAATCTTTGGTCTTATTGGGCAAGGCTACTTAGTTCGGATTCAACATTTCATTCATGTTACCATATGATATTTGTTTAAAGTAATCCAAGCTGATTTCAGTTAGTTTCGGTGTTAGAGACAAAGGGTAATTGCACTATTATCTGTTTCTGTCTTCATTATTTCCGTTGAAGCATTGTGAAATGTGGCAACTAATGTCATGTCATTGTATTGGTTAGGTATACATATACATATCTGCCATGCTATATATGTATGTAGAGAGATAAAACAAAAATAAAAACCAAATGGTCTGGCTAACTTTGGTAATGCCGAAGTTGTTACACCCTTGCAACTGTTTGCATTATTCTTTCCCTCGTAGCATGTATTAAAAAGTATCCCGTTCCATTTGATCATTCGGGTGCAAGCGAGAGAGAACAAGGGAAGAAATTCTTCTTCATTGTTTTTAATCTAATTTTCTAAAGAATTGCTTTATTTGGGACACATTTTTATTTCGATTTTCATTTATATAATGATTCTGCATTTACGGAATTTGCCTAACGAGACATAGAAATCCTACTAGCAAATAAAATTGCTTTCAAGCACTTTGCTTTCTATCAAAACAATAAACCAAATCATATTTCGCGCCTAACATAGCTTTGGTTCATCCAAAACTGATCAAAACAGATACAGACTGTATGAGATACCAGATACATCGGTATCGACCAGAGTACTATGTACTCTATATATTCATAATTATTTTAAATCTGAGCAAACTGGTATTAGAATCTACAAAGGTCAAACGTTCTACAAAAAAGGCATCCTACATCTGCATCCTTCTGGGTCACTGGATCGACAACAAAAGCTGGATAAAATGCAAATCTTCTTTTTATTATTGACACAAAAATTAATGCAATAAATCTCAATTACCCATAGTTTATGGTATTTCAGGCCAGTTTAGTCATAGTAAACTTCAACGGAATGCTATTTTATGATGCCATCATGAAAAATCATGGATCGTAAACTGCATATTCAGACAACAAAAGGAATGTGAGAAGGAAATCCTTTAGGAATCATCAAATAATTGTCCATCAATCGTTCCTATGGTCCGATCGTGCTGTAGCTGAGATACACAAAATCTCAGTTTAATCGATCTAGGAGCAGTTTGCGCTGACCCAAAGGGTCGGACATTTGCACATGACAATATGGACTACAATATATGTACATTCCACATACAAATATATATACTTTATATAGTCGAAGATGCTTTCTTTCTTTAATGGTTTGCATACTTCTGCCTAAAATTAAAATAGCCTTTTTGCAAGGGTATACTTGTTATACGCTTTTATACACATATATAAATGGAGAGGCATAGTTACATTTTGAAAGCATTTATAACAGGGATGTTGCTGTTCTTTGTCTACCTTACCGGCAATTATGTACAATACGGCGTCGGCATTTAACTCACCGACAATGACACACACACACACACACGCACTCAACGATGTATCATATCACTCACTAACTGACAGACTGACTGGGATGAAGAACAATGGCAATTATGGCATCATTAGAGAGAGATGCAGTGCAATTGCATTGACAGGAAGCACTTATAGCCAAGTATATCAGTTGAGTGCATAAAAGCAGCAACAGCAGCAGCAGCCAACATACGTGGCCACATCCTAAACGCTATTGAGATGCTACTGCCAATGTCTCCATAAAGTTGAAAGCTCGATAAAGTAAGTTGAAGTAAGTCGAAGTAACAAGGCAATGGAAACTGGAAGCATAGAGTTGTTTAGTTTTTAGAACCACCTCAAACCCTGATGACGCCAATTGCAATCCAATCAGAAAGTTGTAAAAATTTCAAAATGATGAAATGCACTGAAGCTTGGCACAGTGGTTAAAATCCATTACGAAAAACTTTTAAAAACCCAGCACAAAGTGGAATCATTTTCAAAAAACAACAAATTGGGGTTTCGTGTTTCTGATGGACTCTACAAGGCGAAGTTGTATTTTTAAATTAAAAATGAGTGAATCTTAAATTTAATATGGACTTGACCTGAGTTGGATGGTTTTACCTGAAATGTTTTGTCTACTGATGCTTATAATGATAATAATAATAATACATTTTGTCCTTAGAGATCAAAGGGTATTAAAATAAGCTTTAATGAGATGGAGCTAAAAACTTGTATTTCATTAGATTTGGACCCACTGTTGTTTTACTGTTTGCAAAAACTTCAATTTGCTGCACTCACTTTTTGGCATGCTATAAATTTTCCGAAATTGATATTGAGCACTTGTCTCTCATTCTCCTTTTGCTTTCAGTCGCTTCTCTTCCTTCCCCCCCCTTTCTCACCCCATCTATGGCTTTTGCTTGTCCATGGTTTCTTTTGGTTTGCATTGCATCGCATCGCATCACTCACTCGTCCGCGCATTCAATCAATTCAAATGCCAAAAACGTCTAACAAATTGTGCGATTTTCGCTTTCTTTGCAAACCGGCATTCGCTTTTGTTATTAATTTGCCACGCAGTGCATGGGAGAGGGGGCGGGCAACTTTACGAAATTCCGTTTGGATTAGCACATCCAAAAAATAAAAAAAAAATAAAACGAAAAACCAAAAACCCAAACAAGAAGCAAGTGAAATAGGAAGAAATATGACGGAAGGGTTTGCAGCAATCGTAACCCGCGGGCTTGGTCCGTTCTGCATCATCTGCTCTGCTCTGTTCAACTTGGTGGGCCTCGATCCGCCAGGCACATTGATGAGAGCCGACAGCGGTCGCAGCAATTCCTTTTGCCTGGATTCCTTTTTTCCGTTTTTTGTTGAGTGGCACACACACACACGCGCACACAGTGGCAAAGAGGCAAAGCGTAAGAGAGTGGGAATTGTTCTGTGTGCTCAGCTTTTTTCGTGCGGAAGTTTTTCCTTCGAGCTTGGCTTGTTTATTTATGACGCTTGCCCGAAAGCCAAAGTAATTTTTCATTATTTAAAAATGAAGTGAATTGCAGTTGTTTGGCTGGCTGGCTTCTTTCTAGCTGCTAGCAACAGTAGCACCAACTCCTTTTCATTCATTCTTCATAAATAATTTATTAATTATAAAAGTTTCTGGCACTCTCTTGGCCGGTTGGTCGCATGCAAATTCTCTGCCTTTAGCCGGGCAACAGTTGCAAGTGAAAGTTGCTATTGCTGTGCTGGCTGTGCTTGCTACTTGCTGGCCAAATATAGCCAAAATATATAACTTGCAATGTCCTTTTACGACTTGGCAACAAAAAACTTTTTATTAGTTGATGGTTGCTGCCATTCGGACTGCTGCTGGAACTAGAATCTTCAACTGGCCTCGAACTCTCTCTCTCTGCCTTTCTCTATCACCCACCCCTGACTGTTGGTGGTTGGGTATGATGTATTTCTCATATTTTAATTGACAAAAGTTTTCCACAACTGGACGACTGATGGGTTTTTGCTTCCTCCTTTTGTCTTTCTCTCTCTTCTCTTTCTCTCTATCTTGCTCTGCATATTTTTTGCTTAGTTTATATTATTATTATTCCTTTCCTTTAATCAAATGGTGTCTATGGCAGTTTTGAATAAGCTTTTTGAGTCTTTATAGTTTTATTATTTATTTTTAAGTTTTCTGAGAGACAGAGTGTAGTATGTTCATACAACTAATAACTCAACACAATGAGCTCAACTTGTAACACTTTGTTGCAAGTATAAACAATTAAACATATACGCATTAAAATATAATTGTGCACTTGAATATGTTCATATGTATACATTGAAGTATTCACATAAACATATTCAAGTAAACATACAATTAAGCATGAACATATATGTATGTACATTTGTATATGCACATACATATATTCACATAAGCACTGTATGCACAAGCGTAACATGAGCTAGAGCCAGGCCAGCGTGTGACCGCTGACCAAGCACTTTGATGCATGCGCTCCAACAGTATGTATGTACGTATGTACTGACACTCTCCCTCTCTTTTGTAGCTGTCGCATAAGTCGCAGCATAAGAATATATATGTAAAATTAGCCTAAGCAAAAGAATAATTTGGAATAAAGAATTGAATACAAAAACTCCAGTCAACCGACACAGACGTGTCTCTTATTATTATATTTTTCAACCCAACGGAACCCGGTCAAAGGAGTTTTTACATGGCGACCGTGACAGGACCCACTAAGCACAAAAGTAGTTATCCGGACATTGTTCTGGACTAGATGGCAATGTAATAAGAAAAAAAAACAACCAAAAGTACAGCTGCGTTGGAGGGAAAAGGAACTTGGAAAATCGGATGAAAACCATACAAAAGAATATTCTGAGTGAGTAGAGTTGAGAAATGGCAAAGAAAGGAGAAGTGCAAAATCAAATAAAGAAAAGAATAGCACATTAAGTGGCTATTATATTCAAGCCAAGTAGCACAAAAACTGCAAAAAGAACTTGACTTCTTAAAGTCACACAAAAAAAAAAAAAAGCCACAATCTCAAGCTCACCCAGAAACAAATATTCAAAAAAAAAAAAAAATATTACAAGCAATAACCGATGCCCATATTCAGCTGAGACTACAAGCGTGAAAAGCAGGCCGCTTTTTACGCCATCGATGGAGCATCAGCGTGCCAACCGGCGACGACCAGCTGATGCTAGAAGCTAGCCGGAGACGAAAAGAAAAATAAATGAACAACAGTGAAGATATTCCCTTTGCGGAATCTGCTCCTGTCGAGCAAAGGGATGCACTGACGCTAGAAGAAGCGCTAGAGTTGTATCCCAACGATGGACCACGGCCACTAACAATAGAGGAGTACAGAGCCCGGCAGCAGACGAGAATCCCCAAAAAGACGAAACGAGGCGGTGAGGTGAGACGCCTGCTCACCCAGAAAAGACTGCAGCAGGATTTACTAAAGGCCAGCACCAACGAAGAAGACCGACAACGCTGCATAGAGCGTATCGAGACCCTGAAAACTGAACTTCGCCAAAGAGCGAAGAAACGCAAGGGGGCCGCAGAAATGCGCAAGCCTTAACTTGCCTTTAATTTAATAATAATTATAAGCCTAATAGCAAGTTGAAGCACGAAAGTGCAACTTGCGAACTTACTAACTTTCTGCTAGGCTATTACTAACAATGTGGTTGGAGAATTTTTTTTTATATAAAATTTTTTTATTTCTAAATAACAATAACAAATGAAATGTAAATCTGAATTGTGAGCCAACCACATGCTCTATAATTTTTTCCACGTCTCTGGCTCGCTGTGCAAGACACAGTTGAGATAAAATTTTTTTTTTTTTGTCGTATAAAAAAAAATTTAATAATTTTTTTTAAATAAAATTTCATAAAAATTCATGAATCCATAACAATTTTTTTTTTAATTCAAATATAAATTTTTATAATTATAATTCGTATTCAAGCAAATAAGAACGAAGCTTGAAATACTTAAAAAAAAAAAAAATTTTTTTTTAGTAACTTTTAAACAAAAGGTTTTGAGATGTTTTTATGGGCTTTTGTTCCCTATTTTTTTCCCGTATTTGTCATATTCATTTTCATCCTGTTAAATTAAAATAGTCTCATATAGGATCGTTAGTCAGTGAGATTATTATTAGAATTATACACAAAAAAAAAAATTTTTTTTATATAAACTCCATATGTTCGATAATTCCATAAGTAAATTTGATGATATATCTCTTATACCCACAATGGGGTTAATAGAAACAAAATCAGTGGACTCCACTGCTAATGTAATAAATAAAATCGAATCATCAAATACTGACTTGAGATTAACGAACATATTGTTATTAATAATCGTCGTAATAATGTGCGCATATATTTTATATAAAGCTTATCTATTACACAATAAATGTGTAACCAAAAGAGCCATGAGCCAAGCTAATGACCTAGATAAGGTCTAAGAATACATATGCACACACGCGAATAACAATAAAAAAAAAAAATAATAATAATTCTGGAAAACAATGGCCACTCTTGATAATTATTTTGGAAAAATAAACGCTAGGCATCCCAGTATTGTCCAAGATTTAATTGAGGTTTTTAGAAATGAGCATATCAATTCACCACAGAACTCAATAAACTTGGTACAAATTAAGTCAGCTTACCTAAATATAACGGGAGAAGAATTCCCAGTTCAAGGAAGCACTAGGGTACAGATGAGTTTCATCCTCACAGTACCATATGTATGTTGCTTTTCCAATGCAGCAGGCACATATCGTTTCTACCGAATGGAGGAACCGAGGCAGTAAGCCTCCTTGATTTTTTTTATATACGTACATCCATATTAATAGGCCTAACAAGTTAGTGTAGAATATGGATAAGATAGAAACAAAAAGGCTACAAAAATACTTACCTTTCCTCGATTTCCTGATACAATCAGGCGAAACAAATCACAAATACAAGGAAATAAGGTATTGGATAGCCCACAACTACAAATTTACAAAAAATATTGTAGATCTTATGGAAAAATCCATAAAAGTAGCTTATAGTAGATTGTTAGCTAAGACTCCTTTACATAAAGACGTGCCCGGATGGGTCCACGAACTTTTTAAGGACTCGATCGCGCTGATAGACATATCAGAATCGAGTACAGACTCAGATGTAGAAATAATAGATACAGAATAATAATAAAAAAAAAAAAAATAAACATAAACATTTTCGAAAATTTTGTTATTTTTAACAAACTATGGTTACTTGGGATGATATAATTGGAAAAGCTAGAATACACGCACAAGAATTAACTAAATCTTGTAAGTGCCTCTCGCAAAACAGAGAAACATCCCAAGACACAGTAACCAAACACACGAAAATAATAACCGAGAAGCTCCAAGCTATTAGGGCAGTATTAACTGAGCACTATAGCAAACTAAAGGAAGGGCAAAAAACAGCCGCAAATGCGTTCTACAGTGATTGCAAACAAAAAGCAATAGCTGTGCTAAACAGACACAATATTGAATTTAAACAAACAACTGATTTGGAAACTTCAATAGTGCTGGAAGAAGAAACGCAACTAATGGCCGATGATGAAAGAGGTCAAGAAAAACCACCAGTGAGCTCTGATCAGTCAATTATAAGTCATAATAAACCAGCAATTCCAAAAGGAAGCAACAAAATGACTCAAACAGTGGTAGAATTCATAAACACAGCCACAAGGCTGCTACCATTCTTCGATGGTGACATTAAAAACCTACAAGGTTTCATTGGGGCACTTCGCGTACTTGATACCATAAAAGAAACGCATGAAGCAGTAGCCATCGAAATAATAAAATCAAAATTGAAAGGTCAAGCGGGTAATACGCTAAGCTCGGAAACAACGATTGACGAAGTTATACAAAAACTGTCAACAATCTTTAAGGGTGAATCAGTGGATCTTTTAACAGCAAAGATTAAAAATCTGCAGAGAAACCCTAATAACTGTGTTTCATACACAAAAGAGATTACTGAGTTGACCGACGCCCTAAAAGGCGCGTATATTTCGGATGGTCTTCCAAATGAACAGGCTATAAAATACACTACCAAAGTGGCAGTAAATGCTATGGTAAGTCATACCAAAAGTCAAAGAGTCCAGCTACTAATGGAATCGGGAAACTTTGATTCAGCCAAAGAAGCCATCACTAGATTTACCACTCTTTCAGTAGAGTCGGGCTCCACGGGAAGTTCCCAAAATAATACCATTTTTTATGCCCAGCATAATGACCGCGGTAGACGCCGCTACAATAATAATGGTAACTGGAGAAACAACTCGAATTGGAACAACAACAATTCGAGCTGGAGCAATAACGATGCCCACAGAGCCCAACGAGGCCGAAATAATTCACGCTACCGAAGAGGCGGCCGTGGAGGTGGACAACAAAATAATAATAGACAAAACACAAATAACCAACAAAATGGTTATAACAATACAAATGTCCGAATTACCCAAAGCGACCAGGGAAACGGACAAGCTCCTCCAAATGCTCAGAGTTAAAAAATAAAGTATACTCTATCAACCTAAGTCTTAATAATTTCGTATCATTTAAGAATGTTGAAACCAATAAGAAAATAACATTCTTAATTGACACCGGTGCAGATATTTCAATAATAAAAGAAAATTCTGATGTATTTCATGACATCAAAGTAAACAAAACTGTAGACATTCGAGGCATAGGAGAAGGAGTAATAAATTCCAAAGGCCTGGTCTCAATAGAATTGCAGACAAGTAAATATATTATTCCATACGAATTTCATCTGCTTCATGCAGATTTCGCAATCCCATGCGATGGAATAATAGGATTAGATTTCATAAAAACTTTTAATTGCAAAATAGATTACAGCAATTCAGAAGATTGGTTTATACTTAGACCACAAACATTAAAGTACCCAATTTACGTTCCAATAACATTCAATTCTGGTAATAACTCAGCACTTCTACCAGCAAGATCCCAAGTGGTACGCAAAATAGAACTATCTTCAGCAGAAGGTAACATTTTAATTCCGAATCAGGAAATTAAACCGGGCGTTTATGTTGCAAACACTATTGCAACAGCCCAAAGTACTTATGTCCGATTCTTAAATACCACAGATAACTGCCAACTAGTAGGCTTTAACAATTTAAAATTTGAATCACTTTCGAACTACGATATAGTTCAAAATACCAAAGATTTAAGAAAAGAATCTGTAATTCATAAATTGAAGAAAAATTTCCCAACACTATTCAAAGACAAACTCGAAAAATTATGCACTGAGTATAGTGATGTGTTCGGACTTGACACCGAACCGATCACAACAAATAATTTTTATAAACAAAATTTAAGACTTAAGGATGATGAACCGGTATATGTGAAAAATTACCGGAGCCCGCATAGCCAAATAGACGAGATCCAGCGACAAGTTGGAAAGTTAATTGAACAGGGTATTGTTGAACCGTCTGTTTCGCCTTATAATAGCCCACTCTTACTAGTCCCAAAGAAAACACTTTCGGGATCTAAAGAAAAAAACTGGCGATTAGTAATTGACTATCGTCAAATAAACAAAAAATTGCTGTCAGACAAGTTTCCGCTCCCCAGAATTGATGATATTCTTGATCAATTGGGAAGAGCAAAATATTTTTCTTGCCTTGATTTAATGTCAGGTTTTCATCAAATAGAACTAGAAGAAAAATCAAGAGATATAACGTCTTTTTCAACGAGCAATGGCTCATATCGCTTCACGCGATTACCTTTCGGTCTAAAAATAGCACCTAATTCATTTCAAAGAATGATGACAATAGCATTCTCAGGGCTTGAGCCCAGCCAAGCTTTTCTCTATATGGATGATTTAATCGTTATTGGTTGTTCTGAACAACATATGATTAAAAATTTAGTAGATGTTTTTAAACTTTGCAGAAAAAACAATCTAAAACTGCATCCAGAAAAATGCTCATTTTTTATGCATGAGGTGACATTCCTAGGTCACAAATGCACAGACAAAGGAATCTTGCCAGACGACACAAAATTTGACGTCATCAAGAATTATCCAGTCCCACATGATGCAGATAGTGCTAGACGTTTCGTTGCATTTTGCAATTATTATAGACGTTTCATAAAAAATTTCGCCGAATACTCCCGGCACATAACAAGATTATGTAAAAAGAATGTTCCCTTCGAATGGACAGCAGAATGCGAAAATGCATTCCAATACTTAAAAGAAAAGCTCGTTCAACCTAATCTATTGCAGTACCCAGATTTCAGCAAAGAATTTTGCATAATCACGGATGCAAGCAAACAAGCATGTGGAGCAGTTTTAACACAAAACTATAATGGACTCCAGCTTCCAGTTTCATATGCATCAAGAGCGTTCACTAAAGGTGAAAGCAACAAGAGTACTACAGAACAAGAGCTAGCAGCAATACATTGGGCAATAACACATTTTCGACCATATATATATGGAAAACACTTCACAGTGCGAACAGACCATAGACCATTAACATATTTATTCTCCATGGTCAACCCGAGTTCAAAACTAACACGCATGCGGCTAGAATTGGAAGAGTACGACTTTACAGTAGAGTATTTGCGAGGTAAAGACAATTTTGTGGCAGACGCCTTATCGCGGATAACTATATCCGAATTAAAAGATATGAGTATAAAAGTCCTGAAAGTCACTACCAGGCAACAAAGTAGACAGAAAAACTGCGCAGTTAATAAAGAAGACCTTTTGCCAAGGCAAAAACTTCAAAATGCTTCTAGGCCCAACGTATACGAAGTCATCAATAATGACGAGGTACGAAAAGTAGTGACCTTGCGAATAACAGAATCTAAATGTTCACTGAAACATGGAAAGAAAGTTATGGCAAGAATTGAAGTTAGCGATTTGTATACCAATGGAATTCTCGACTTAGGTCAGTTCTTCCAAAGGCTTGAAATGCAAGCCGGTATACTTGAAATCAGCCAACTAAAACTGGCACCGAGCGAAAAGATCTTTGAAATTATTTCAATAGATTCTTTTAAAAATATGGGCAATACTATATTGAAAACATTAAGAGTAGCGCTACTCCAGCCGGTGACCCTAATAGAAAATGAAAAAGAAAAAGAAGCAATACTGTCTACATATCATGATGATCCAATTCAAGGAGGTCATACTGGCATTACCAGAACGCTGGCAAAAATCAAAAGACACTACTATTGGAAAAATATGGGACGCCATATCAAAGAGTACATAAGGAGATGTCATAAATGCCAGGTGTCAAAAACGACGACACATACGAAGACTCCCATGATAATAACAGAAACACCAGCGAAGGCTTTTGATAAGGTTATAGTGGACACAATAGGTCCACTACCAAAATCAGATAATGAAAATGAGTATATTGTCACATTGATATGCGATCTGACAAAATACCTAATAGCCATTCCAGTTGCATCTAAGAGTGCAAGTAATGTAGCTAAAGCTATATTCGAAAATTGTATACTACAGTACGGTCCAATGAAAACACTCATTACGGACATGGGAACTGAGTATAAAAACCAAATTATAACAGATATATGCAAGTACATGAAGATTAAAAATCTGACATCTACAGCATACCACCACCAGACCTTAGGGACAATAGAACGAAGTCATAGAACATTCAATGAATATATTCGTTCATACATATCAGCAGATAAGTCCGATTGGGATGCTTGGATACAATATTTCACTTATTGTTACAACACAACACCCTCGGCAGTGCATGAATATTGTCCATACGAACTAGTATTTGGAAGACTACCAAATCAGTTCATAGATTTTAACAAAATCGATAGAATAGATCCAATATACAATTTAGACGACTACTCTAAGGAAATAAAGTTTAGAATAGAAATAGCATATAAAAGAGCTAGGATAATGTTAGAAAACCATAAGTTAAGTAATAAAAAATACTACGACAAACATATTGCCGATTTCAATTTAAACATAGGAGATAAAGTTTTATTAAGAAAAGAAATAGGTCATAAACTAGATGCTAAATATATAGGGCCTTATAAGGTAGTGAGTATAGAAGAAAATGACAATATATTAATAGCAGATAATAAGAATAAATACCAAAAGGTTCATAAAAACAGACTAAAACCATTTTCGGAATGATCAACCGAAAAAAAAAAAAAAATAATAATTATCATGATACTTAAGTAATTTTTACAAAAAAAAAAAAAAACAAAAATCTTTATGGATTCATCTATTATTAAAAACAAATTCACACAATTTCGAAAAAAAAAAAAAAAAAAATTTGCCTAAAGAGACACAAAACAAAAAAAAAAAAAAAAAAAAAACTTTCCTAGGATACACCTTTACTTTACCTTTTATTTTACCTTTCTATATAAATAATCATTACAATAACTACATAATATTACGTTATTCTCTAAAAAGGGGAGGTGTAGTATGTTCATACAACTAATAACTCAACACAATGAGCTCAACTTGTAACACTTTGTTGCAAGTATAAACAATTAAACATATACGCATTAAAATATAATTGTGCACTTGAATATGTTCATATGTATACATTGAAGTATTCACATAAACATATTCAAGTAAACATACAATTAAGCATGAACATATATGTATGTACATTTGTATATGCACATACATATATTCACATAAGCACTGTATGCACAAGCGTAACATGAGCTAGAGCCAGGCCAGCGTGTGACCGCTGACCAAGCACTTTGATGCATGCGCTCCAACAGTATGTATGTACGTATGTACTGACACTCTCCCTCTCTTTTGTAGCTGTCGCATAAGTCGCAGCATAAGAATATATATGTAAAATTAGCCTAAGCAAAAGAATAATTTGGAATAAAGAATTGAATACAAAAACTCCAGTCAACCGACACAGACGTGTCTCTTATTATTATATTTTTCAACCCAACGGAACCCGGTCAAAGGAGTTTTTACAAGAGAGAGGATTTTCAGTTAATTGACAGCAAAAAGAAAAAACGAGAAAAGAAAATACGCAACAAAAAAACACTTGCAACTTGCCACTTGTCAATTTAATAATTTTCCATGTGTCAGATTTTGGTCTGGCTTTAAGTGTCGACAATTTGGAGTCGAATAGAATGGGAACGAGAATGGGTATGGGTGACGAATTGGATTGGGTGAATGCGAGTGCATTTGTGAATCATGTTTGATGCATGCGCCCGGAATGTGCTCAAGGCAAACAAAATCCTGTGGCAGTCGCGCACTCAAATTGTCACGAGAAATTCTCTAGCAGAATGTATCTGTGTGTGTGTGTGTGTTTGTGTGTGTATATATACATATATACCAAGTTTATATCTAAATATGCAAATAAGTGTGTCTCTGTCTCTCTATCTGTCTGCCTGCGGAGCATAGACTTAGTCTAAGGACGCGTTGATGTCTGTCCTTGGTGACGTTTTGGTACTCTGCGTCTCTCATAAATTCGTGATTAATGTCATTCGTGCCCTCCGTTTGGCATTCTGTATCTCCCTCATCCCCTGCTGTTCGTTCTCACCCTCTAGCACCAGTAGTAGGTTGGCTTTGATTCCGTATGCCAAATCAGATTTTAATGCAGCTGCCACTTAAGCGTTTGCATTTAGTTTTTGTCTAGAATCCCATGCAGCATTAATGACTCACAAAGAACTCAATGTCTATACTTATAAATAGGGGGAAGGGGAAAGAGATGGAAATTTAAGTGAGACCAAACTTTAGCCTTTCCCGAAAAATGTTGCCACAAAACGCAATCTCATTCATATTTTGTTGCCTTAATGTGACACAACTAACTAAATTAGCAGTAAATTTAAGCAGCTTCTATTATATGCGAAAGTGTGTGTGTGTGTGTGTGTATGTGTATGTGTATGTGGGTGTAACTAACTCAATTTGCTGACAGGCAGGCAGACAACAGCAGGAGCTGCCACGAGGCAGAAACAGAGGCTTTTAGCGTTTCTATAGATGAGAGCCGGGAACAAAAGGACACTGATTGCCATTGACAGGATATCTAATGATGATTGTATAGGTATATAAAGCTATTTTAGCTCATATGTCATACTAAGGACTAAAAAGGGTTTTCAGTTTCCACTTCAAACTTAGAATTTCTTCCACCTGAGCTATTGATTACATTATTTACCTGCAAGCAATTTAAGTTCACCTGTAAATTCAACAATTTTAATTGGTTTCATTTAATAGCCACGCAGCAACAGTAACAACAGTAACAACATTAACAACAACAGCAATAATAATAATAATAAGGACAAAAATAGTAATAATTATAAATATTTATGAAACCGCAAACAATCCAGCGGCAGCCATTCCCTTATTTATCCAGATTTTTCTCCTCTTACTCCACCTCCTGTGCTTTTAGTTTATCTTCCTTTGCTTGCTTCTACTTCTGTCACCTGCTCACCTTCCCGCCATCAATAGGCTTCAATAAATGGGGCTTTGAATGCCATCAGTTCAATTTTTATTGAGAGAAAGCGAGAGAAAGGGAGAGAGAGAGAGAGAGAGAGAGAGAGAGAAAGAGCCAGAACGATTAAATTAACTGCTCTATCAAATTACGCATACGCCGCATGGGCCTACGTTCATTAAATTGCATTTAATAGCCCGATCTGAGTGGCAAGTCAATATTTATTAACGACATAATCAATAATTTTCACCCATTTCTTTTAATGAGATTAAAGTGCGAATGAAAAAGTATCACAAAAAAATAAAATGCATATAAACCAATCGAAAAAATACAATGCAAAAAAAACCGTTAATGCATTTAGTTCTATTATGCCTTCATCCTTGTGTACAAGAGTGTGTGTGTATGTGTGTGAGGGAGTTTTGTTTCCTTCTTGCTTTTACTTTGAACTTTTCTGCACGAATGCGTCAGCTTTCATTTCCTGCAGAACTTTTGAATTTTCAAGTAGCCATAAACTGGCTAAGCGCAAGAAAAAAAACACAGAAAAAAAGGATGCTCTTTTCCCTTTCCTTTTACCCTATGAATGCCAGTTGTTTGAGAGTATGAGGGTCTAAGTGTGCGTATGTGTGTGTCAGTGCATAATTAAGCCTCGCAGTTTGGTGACATTAAGCGACATTGAAGCGATGACGACGACGGCGACAAAGACAAGGACCAAGACGCGTACAAACGATGCTGGCAAAGAAGCTTTAGAACATTATATTAATACACTTTCGCAAAGAATCTTAATTTGATCATAATGTTTCTTTGGCATGGAATGTAATTTAAGAAACTCTAAGTCACTCCTCTTACTTCAAATCTAAAATTTTTTATTTTAAGAGAAATGAATATATTCCTTGGGGATACTTTGCACTTGATTTTTTCTAATGTCATTTTCTTATCTAATTTAGATATATCAATCCAAATAGTTGCGGTTTTAGTAAGCAAACGCCATGGAAAAAATCAGTTTGGCGTCCTTTAGTTATGCTGTAATGTTTCTGCTGATTCCAGATAGTTTTTTTATTACTGAGCGTCAACTAAATTTGCGATCCTTGCGTTCCATTCATTATATTTTGAAAGATATGAGTTTGTTACTCAAAGATTTTCGACTATGAGGTACTTTCCCGTTTACGTATGTATATGCGAACATTTTCAATGTCTAAATTCTGTCTGATGTGAGAAATGTTTGAGATCTAAGCATCTCAAGCTACCACGCAGACACATACATAGACAGACAATATATGTTACTGTCAGTGTTCACAACACACAAAAATGCAGCAGACAAGCTGCAGTCACGCGGAATGGAAGAAGAATCCTGCAAATGTGTCTAAATTTTTTCAATGCGAAATTCTGCGTATATATTTCAACTGCAACTAAACATTTTTGGCAATTTTCAATTTTGGTAAAGTTTTTGCATAGAATTTTATGTATGTGACTTAGATTGTATAAACATATCTGATATTAAAACCAAAAAAAGTTCATCGATATTAAACTGGCTCCTAGCTGTCCTCCGATTTCAGCTTTACTAGGGATTTTTGGTGTAAGAGTATAGGAAATTCGTCAAATGGTAATGTTTACATAACCAGTAACTTATTTTTTTTTCTTTTTTGGTTTTTTGTGTTTTGTTTGTGTTCTGTCTTCTTGCCAACTTTGGGGCGACTGTTTTAGTTTTATTTGTTTGTTGGCTGAAAACTTAAGCTCCCTCTGGCATTTGCTATCTCTATCTCTTTTTCTATCTGTCTCCATCTTTTTCTCTTCCTGGATGTGTGTGTGTGGCCGCAAAAGTTTGCGCGACTTAATAAATTAATAAGCCCAGCGAAGAAAAATATGAGCCGTATTGCCGCGTTGTCTGGTTAAGCCTGTGTCGCATCAGTCGCAGTCCTGAGTTGTAAGTGCTCAGCTTTTTGGAGTGGCAAGGGTTGAAGTTCATCATCAAGAAAAAACATTATAATCATCATCATCATTATAATCATCTGGCTTTTGGGCTAATTTGTCGGCTTGCCTTTGATAAGCATCTGTTGATCTGGTACTTTTCGAGTTGTTTGTGCTTGTATATAATTAACGAGTATATCATTCATATGTATGTATGCGTGTGGTGACTTGGTGTGTGGGTGTGTTTGTTTATTTATGGAAAAGTGCTTTCAAAAATTTACTTAAAATGTAAATGAAAATTCGTATAATTGTAATTGAAACGCTTTCAATTCTAACTTACACCCAGCCAGGCATTTCCCTTTCATTCACTCTCTCTCTCTCTCGGTTTGTCTCTTTCCAAATCATTTAAATCTGCGGTTTTGGCCGTTCAAAAAACGCATAAAATAAAAAAAAAAGAAGAAGAAATTAAGAGGGTAAAGAGAAAACTCAAATGGCTGACACACTTACAGAAGCTTCGTGCTATTGACTGGGAATGAAAAGCATTCAGACGCTGATTTCACTGCGGCTTGTGGCCAAACACAGGAATACAGAAACATCAGAAAAACGAAAGAGTATAGCGGAGATGGTGAATGGGTTGGCGGTGGGGGGGGGAGAGAGATTTAGCCGCAGTTGCGGTCTTGAGGTCAATCATTGCAATTACTTTAAAGTATTTTCTCTTGCATACAGAACGGAGACAAGCTAATTTCGGACAAAAATCAATCATGGCCATATCACAGATTTTCATTTCAAACTTTCTTTTGCCTGTTTGTTTTTTTTTTTTTGCTTTCTTTCTTTCTTTTTCTGTTGTAAATTAAATATATATGCATGTGTGTGTGTGTATGTGTGTGTATGTGTGTGTATACATATATATGAAAAGTGTTTCTCCCTTGGTGGGATATGTCACCTGGGAAAGAAAAACTTTTACATTTAAATTCTTTGACAAACGTTTTTTGTCCTCTCTGCTCGACTCAGTTTGGCTTGGTTTGGCTTGGCTCAGCTCTTGTCAAATGGATTTGCTGGGCATTGAAAACTTTACAATGCCAAGCAAATATTTTAAATTATTAAATGAAATTTGCCCACACACACACTCACACCCACAGTAATGCAGATATACAGAGCTACAAAAATGTAGCGAAAGAGAAAGAGAGAGTGTGAGTGAGTGAGTGAGTGGGATACAAATGTGTCACAAAACTTTTGGCAGGCAGTGTGTAAAATTTATGGCAAAAGATTTTGCGCCTGCCCAGCAACTATGTGTGAAATGTTGACAAGCCAAATGAGTAAAATGAGCAGAAATGTGGCATTGTTTGCCAAGTTGCCTCCGTTATAAATAAATAAACCGAACATGGGTAACACATTTGCCTGGCAGCTGGCAGATGCTGGAAGACCAGCACAGCCCAGCCCAGCTCAGCTCAGAACAACGAGTGAAGGCATGAAAGAGCAAGCAAACGACAGTGAAGCAGAGAGAAGAAGACAGAGGGAGTCTTCTTCTTTTGGCCACAGCTGGACAGCAGGGCAGCATGCTGGCCCAGAGCCTGGAGCCACAATTGTTTGCACGTTACGTGGTCATGTTAGTCGGGTCAATAATTGGTTTTTTCGATAGCAAACAAGTTGATTGTGATTGCCAAATGATTACACGAAATCAGGCATTGGCAAAAACGAGAATTTTTATATATACATACACACATACAACCATACATTTGGCCAATAGCCAGAGTCAAAGCCATAGTCCGAGAAGTTGTACCCACAAAAAATTGGCTAACTCACAGTTGGAGTCTTAAAAAATTAAGAAATCACCCAATTCATTCATTCAATCTTTACCAAACCAAACACATGCACAAACCCACACACACACTCACATAAAAGCCAGAGACAACGAGAGAATTTTCGTTCCATAAATTGCTCTGTGTAATTATGTTTGTTGCATTTTCATTTCGGCCCTAAAATTGAAGAATTTTGATAAATGTGTGCCTGTGATTTAAGGGCTTGGCCAGTCCGGCCGCCTCTTTCAGTAAATTACACATACGCCACATATGCCCGTAGCTAATGAAGTTCAAACCCTCGCTACAAATAGTTGAAATGTCTCTGTGTGTATGTGCTTTTTTTTTATTGGCAATGGCAATAAAATTGATTGTAAAATCACTCAATTCGTTTGGCTTTATGACCATCCCGAATCGTCAATACAATTCAATTCACAACTCTAATCGGAACTTTAAGAAAATGAAATAAAAATAACTGCCAAATAAAAATCATCGTGTGATAAGCTCATTGAAATAAATACATAAAGAGGAACGACATTTTGCCCGTTTTGTTTGGTTTAAATTGACAAACTGGAAGGAAATCAAAAGGAATTAAAAGGTTTCAGAACTATTTGACCAATATTGCTCATTATATTCCACTATAAGATGACCCATGTATACTTCTTAGTCACCTTTTGAAATGTTTACTATGCAGAATTAAACATTCTTCGCCATCGCTCGATGAATATACATGAATATTAAAACCAGAGGGCCGGGGCTAACTTCGACCGCGCCGAATTTTGTGTACCCTTGCAAGTTGTTTGTTACTCTTTCCTCTCTTATAGCCGTCAAAGTGGAAAAACGTTTTATCTAAAAAGAGTAATATTTGCGAAAGAACGACCCACAATCTTAACATAGGAAATAACGACGTTATTGATCAAAGTCACTGTTTTCGACTGATCATTCCTATAGGAGCTATATGATATAGTCAATCGATCTTGATCAAATTTGGCACAGTCGTTTATAGGTGTAATAAACTGACAATACTAAATTTCAATACAATAGCTCAGAAAATGACGAAGTTATTGAGAAAAATTACTGTTCGTGACTTTACCATTTGTATGATATAGTGGTCCGATCCGGCTGAATCCGAGATATACAACCCCTGCAGTATATACAAGCCTACATGCAAAATTTCAGCTCTGTAGCTTCCTTTTATGCGTTGCACACTTCTGACCAATTTAAATGAAAAAAATATATTTCTCTGCTGAAGAAGTTTATTTCAAAGGCAGCACAAAAAAAGTAAGCATGTTGCCTGTATAGAACCACCCAATTCTATCATCGGTGGACTTTGCTAATGAAGTCTAGAATGGCAACTATGGAAATGGAACTATGCCAATTCGGAAATAAGGATACGACATATTCCGATCATTTTTGCTGTCCACCGAGAACTTAAGTGGTAAAAAGTAATCGAGAATGTTTTAATGATCGATTTTCAACTATTTTGTCGAGGTAGATAACTAGAATTCAAATTGTAATTGCCAATTCTCTATTCATACATTTACGTTGTTCATTCAAAAAATTTTTCTATTATTTTTCAGTATGTACAACTAAGTTTCGAACAGCATTTCAAGACCGAAAACGGTGTGATTTCCATTTTAGTTTGAAAACGATTCAAAAACGAGAACATTTTTAGTTAAACCCTCTTATTTTCTTTTAATCAATCACAAGTGTCTCGAAAGGATGTACTCTTTTTTTTAATGGCAAACATCCCCCTAACTGAGTCGGCATTTTAAATGAATGTGCAAGAGTTTAACCACAAATTATCCCTAAATCAATGACTTTTCGGAACGGACTTTTCGGGGGACGTTGATTAAAAGTACATGCTTCAGTTCCTAATTAGTTTACCTTGTTTTGCGTCACTTTTTGAAAGGAAATAAAAACTCGAATAGTTTTGTCAGGGATTTTGTTCAACGCTCTTTTGATTTTGTGTATTTTTTATTATTTTTTTTTCTTTGTTGGACTCTGTACTTAGAGTTTTTTATGTGTGCAACTTGAGCGACTTTAAACGACATCAATAAAAACCTGCAGGAATTCAATAAAAATTTCTAGGCCGTGGCACATTTTGTTGCTCGTTTCCTGGCACTTGGCATTCAACAAAAAAAAAAGTGAGAGAAGAAGGAGAAGACAGAAAAAAGGAGGAAAAAAAAAAACAAAAACGAAAGAATCAGAAGAAAAGGAACAAGAGAGCTAAGAGCTAAGAGCGTTTTTTTCATCTTTTCTTTTTTTTACCCACGCAACGTGAAAATGCTTTTTATCCAAAGTAAACAAACTGGAACTTTCGATATGCGATATATACATATATATATATGTATATATATGTATAATATATATGTCTGTGTGCGTGTGTGTGTGCTGAGCTGCAAACTTTAAGTGTCGATGGCTTTGGGCTCTTTCTTTCACTGAAGGGGCGTGGCAAAAAAGGTGTCAAACTGTGTGGGCCTGTGAGTCGGATGACATTTTCATTTGGAGCGCGTGTTCTTTTTGGTTTTTTATTGCCTACTTTGTGTTGGTGATGGTTGGTGTTGGTTTTGGTTGTTGGTCTTTGCTGAAATCGGAGCATCGGCCATAAATAGGAATGTTGTAGTTGTTGCCCAGCATCTAACTGAAGCTGCACATACACCCACACACACACACACACACTTACACTCACATCTTTGTCAAAGGCTCATTATGCAAATTGTGCACGAACCACGCACCAGGCTAATTTGTCACTGTCTTCAGTTGTCACACTTTCTGGCCGACGGACATGGATATGGAAGTGCTAGGCAGTCATTGCCAATGGCAATTTCCCCATGTAAAACATTGGCACTCGACTCGCCTCAACTCAACTCAACTTGACTCGACTCGACTGGACCGGTGGCTGCTGCTTTCAGCTCTATCACTTTCATTTCCTTGCCCATAAATTAGCAACACGATGCGGGCAGCAATAGCATCAGCATCAACATCAACAACAGCAGCAAGAGCAGCAACAGCAGCAGCAGCGCCAGCACCATTAGCACCCACCACACACCCACATATAACTGGAGTAAAAAGGTAGCCATATTTCTAAGCTAAGGACTCTCACTAGTTGGCTGCTTGACTGACTGGCTGACTGACTGACATACATATACTATGAGCAAAATATTATTCCGTTTTGTCGGTTGTGTAGAATTTATGATTACTTCCGGGCATAATGAAGCAGCAGCCACGTGCTGGTTAACTGAACCCATCTTTCATGCACTCTTTACTGCTGTCCTTGCCATAACGCGTATAAACAACTAATAGTTTTCAGTTCTCTTAAGATTGTCTCTCTCTTTCTTTTTCTCATCTTTATTTCCGCAAAAGGTCGGAGGGGTAACAAAAAAAACAAAAAGAGGCTGCAGCTGCAGCAACTTGCTCAAGTGGCGACAGTGCACTTGAGATGCTTCCTTCTGTTCCATCTCACAGACGGGGCTTCTTGCTTACTTCAGGGCAAGGACCAAAAGGACCATGGGAATGTGAATAGCTCTAGCCATTTCTATTTTATTCTCCTACGTTGTCCTCGTACTCCTACTTCTCCTTTCTGCTGCTGCTGCTGTTGCTGACAGCGGAGACAATTTTCAATTAAATAAATGGCTCGTTTTTTATGCCAGACAACGAAGCGCATCCCATGACACAGTGGGCCGAGAATGCGGCCATTTTTTTATATAAATATATACATACATACTACATATTTATTATAAGAGAAAACAAAAATGATCAATATTAAATATTTTAGCAACTGGAATGTGATAGAAAAAAATTTTCCTTACTTTTCACTAAGCAGCAACTCAATTAAAATACAGTCTCAACCCCTCTCTGACTCTCTCGCACTCTTCTTCTCTATCTCTCCCTTTTGTTTTTCTCTTGCTTTTGCAATAAAAACCAGAGGGTCCGACTAACATGCATCTTGCCGAAGTTTGTATACCCTTGCAAGTTTTTCTGTCACTCTTCCCTTACCTATCTCAAAGGAGAACAACAAAAATTTGAGCACTGTGGCTTTAGCAGTCTAGGAGAAGCTTGCGTTTATGCGAGGTTATATGAACTCTTCTCTGATCAAAAATCTATATTCTGGATATGATCAGAGATTCTGTTTTAAGTGCGTTGCACACTTCTCACCAAAATGAATATTTCCAGTTTGCAAGGGTATAATAATTAAAGTGCAGCAGCTTCTAATACAAAAATATGAGAAAGTTAAACAGCTTTGCTACACACACAGACACACACACACACTGGTGCATTCCCTAATATATTTATATATACAGTGAAAACTCTTTAAAGAGTACTCCCATCCTATCTATAAGCGGATCATCGAACAATTTAAAATTTAAAAAAAATGTTCTCACTGAAAATCGACGCCGAGATCGGCCACTGTTTCTATATGTCATTCTTACATTTAATTCTTGCTTATTAATAAGATAACTTATTTTACTTATATTTATAAGTCTTTTTCTTTTCATTTTTGTTTCATGTGATAAATATGCTTTACACAAAAGGATGCCAATACCTTATTTCTAATGAATATAAAGCACAAATGATTCGTCGTAAGAATAAGAGGACAAGATTAATCAAACTATATATAACTTATTGTACCTATATGTATATACATATATGGCCTTTAAATTTCCATATCGACAAATCGAAGAAAAAAAACGAGATTATTATTGGTGGTCAGCCCAAAAGTGTGTTTTACTGTACACACATGAGCCACATTTACCGGCCAGTCATAAGCCGCATAATCTATAAAATCGTGACCATGGTTAAAACAGGAAGCTCTAGAGGTAGCCGAAGCTGTTAAGTTAAAATTATTGTACAAGCGGCTTAAGCAGACAGAGAACCCTATCCTACCTATGTATGTATGTTACCCTTTCTCTGTCCCTGTTTCTCTGCCTGTTTCTCTGCTATTTCATTTTTACTTTACCACGGGTCAAACAGTTTATACAAATTAAAGGAGCAAAAGGCTGCTATGGGGAGTGAGGGAAAATTGCTTTTAACGTGAGCTTCAGCTCCATTAAAGCTTTAACTGCATATGCTGAGATTGAGATAATGATATATGGGCAGTATGCTGGCTAGCTGACTGGTCCGACTAATGAGCCAAAATGAATTGCTGCTGGCGCGCACACATCAAAAATCAACGCAATTTGGCGCACATTATGTAAAAGGCCAAAGAAAAAACGACATCGACGACGACGACGACGACGTCGAGCCAAGGCGAAACGTCTTTAGGGCTAAAGGCAAAGTTAATTTCATTAAGGAAATGAAAAAGTCATATATCATTTTCACCATCGTCTAACATGTCCATTACAAAGGCAAACGCCAGCCGAGATGAACTAGGCCCCCCAACCCTCCAAACCTCTGCACACTAGCGTCAATCTTACCTCTCTCTCTCTCTCCTTTCTGCGTTCTTCTGGCTTTCTTGTCTATGTGAAAAAGAAATGGCCAAGTAAAAGAAGGAAATGCACTGGACGAAAGTTAAATTAAAGTGTTGAAAATAGCCAAAGTCAAAGGCAAAAAGCCAAAGTAAAAGTAATAAATGTTCCATGCCCCAAGCTTTGACGTGCCGGCCCAAAATTAAAATGCATAATTCAATGCGATGAAGAAACTGGCGGAGTGAGACGGATATCAAAAGAAAGAATAGGCAGACAGGCACGGCGATTGGGCCTGTGTGTGTGTGTGTAGGGCAATGGCATGGAATGGGTAGCATTTGGCTTAGCCAGCCATTAGCAGCCATTTACATGTGAGTTTAAAAAGCCAAACCAGCCCCACGTCCCCTCTCATTTGACTACCCAAAAGATAGCTAAAAGTGTTTCACGTTTCACGCACCATTAAACGCCGAGCCTTAGGGGTGGAGCGGAGGGGTTCGAGTTTGAGTTGAGAGTTCGTCGAGTCATTTTGAGCGACTTATCGGTCCGAGGCGATGACTGCCTTCTGCCTGCATTGTGCCGCCTGATTGATTTCTTTATGCGTGGCACAAAAACAGAAAAGAAAAAGCATATAGTCAGAAGGAGGGGGTATATGGTATACATGTATATGTGTATATGTACATATAAAAAAAAAATAAATAAAAAATGGGGAGACCATCATGCTGGCTATGTATGCCGCTGACAGCCGAAGAATTTTTTAATAAGGCACAAAAGGAATTTTTTATATATGTACATGTACATATGCTATGTCTATCTATTAGTATGTTTATGTGTGTGTAAATTTTTGTAAACGACGGAACCGAATAAAATATATTATAATCAACACGTTTTTTTTCTTTTTGTGGGTTTAGCTTTTTATTCAGATCATCATAATGCCCATGCCCAAGAGGGAAAGGAATGGGATGGATAAAGAAATTGGCATAACATTTCACTTTTTCCTATAAAGATAATTGCATCAGGCAGTGTTTTGTCGTTTTTCAATTTCAGTTCAGTTATGTTGGCTGTGGATCGGGTGTGGTATGTACGTACAAATATATATAGAAATGTTAAATACAACCATAGTGTGCCTCTTCCCTAAGGATTATTTTGCTATTCGTCTGCTATTCGACAATATCCTGCATTTATTCGGCGTAATTAACAAAATTCCCAGGTGTATTTTGACTCTGCCCATCCTGCACACAGACACATACAGAAAGGTGTAGGGGGCGGGTTTGGGGTCTTAGGGCATTTAAAATTCAGCTAGCGTAAATCTTTTATTGGCACGAAATGCTTAGGCAAAAGGTTTGCCAACATCGAGAAGAGGAGTTGCATAATAAATTATCGATGTGCCTGTTGGAATTTTAAGTGGCGGTCGCACTCTTTGGCGCTAATCAGTCGCCCTTCCTCCCCCACCAAAAAAAAAAAAATAGATGTCTATATAGATGTAGACATTGTTGAATAGATGAGATGAGACGAAAACGACAATGACGACGATGTAGACCAGTCAATGCCATGGTCAGGGGGTTTTTGACGATAGTCGACCAAGTTAGTTTCATTTACTTTACAACAAGTCTCTATCTTTCTGTCTCTCTCTGTCTCTCTCTCTCTTTCTCTGTCTTTTTATCTATCTCACTCTTGCCATCTCCTGGCTCGTGCTCGGTTTTTGTGTGTTGCTTGTCAATACCCGCAGACAAATAAATTCTGCTTATCGCTCAGCAAACCCTTTTTTTCCTTTTCCTTCTCTTCTCCATCACCTCTCTCTTTTTTTATCGTTCAATTTATATACCCTTGCAAAAAGGGTATATTAATTTTGGTCATGAGTGTGCAATGCATAGAAGGAAGCATCTCCGACCATATTAAGTATATATATTCTTGATCAGTGACTTTATCAAATAGCTCCCACTAGAACGATCGGTAGAAAAAATGTGACTTTTGTCAATAACTTAGTTTTGAAGCAATTGTTATACAAATTTATATTTCACGGTTTTAGTTATTAATGACTGTGCCACATTTGATAAAAATCGTGTGACTATATCATATAGCTTCCATAGAAACAATCGGTGGTAAACAATGACTTTGATTACTTGTTTTTTTCTTTCTATGTTAAGATTGTAGGCCGTTGATAACATAACATAAGACTTTGACGACTATGGGTAAGGAATGAGTAATAAAGAACTTGCAAGGGTATACAAACTTCGGCACGACCGAAGTTACCTACGGTTTCTTCTTTTTTTTGCATTTCTTTTATGCTACCCATTTTACTCACTCTTTACAAAAGTGCACTTGGCGGTGCTTTTGTCAGCCTCCTCCATTCCCCATGCCAGCATTCATCGTTCTGCTTCTTCGGCTTCTTTTGATGTTTTTCCTTGCTGCTTCTGCTGGTCACAGTTTATAACAGAAAGTACAACAAAGAGAGGAGAATGAGCAAAAAAAAAAAGGAAAAAGAAAATAAAGCGCAACGCAACGAAAGATAAAACTTTGGCTTACCTTGGCAGGAGGTGAAGCTGAAGCCGGAAGAAGCAGCTACTGGAATGAGAATTCTCATGCTTTTTATGGTGTCATGGCAGTTTATTGTTTTTATTGTTTGATAATTATCGCCAAAGAAATGCGCATAAAATCCGCGCGCTTTCGTCTACACGGTCAGTGTAAATAAAATGAAATTAAATCTCTTGCAGGATGACAAAAAGGAAACCGAATGTAATCAACATTAACATCAACATAAACATCATTGTTTAGATGCCATTTTAAATTGTAACAAAAAAACAGAAACAACAAAAACTCGTTTTTGTGAAATGTGAAATATAAGGTGCTGCCCTAAAAAGTATGCTACAATTTTACAGGCTCTATCAATTTGTTTCGTGTTGCGACTAATGAATGTGTCGCTGAGCAACACACTCACCCACTCTCACGTGAGTGTGGTGTGTGCGTCTCTCAAGTGACACAACTCTGCTTTTTGATCTGAAATTCCCCAGTTGTATTTGGTGGTTTAGGTTAGGGTTTCTTGACTTTGCTTGACTTTGACTTGCCTCGCGGACTCGCTGCTCTCTCTCTCATTCTCTCTCTATATGTCTCTCTCTCTATCTTTGTGTCTCTTTTCCACTGTGTCTGTTTGCTATTTGTGTAAATTTAACTGGGTTTAACTACTTTTTAAACCCAGTTATAGAACCATTTATTGCCAATATGCTGGTTTGTATCAGTGTGTATATGAAATAATAATCCGTTTTGCAGCCACTTCTCAATCAAAGCTATCAAGCCCAAACCCCTCAACAACTGCTACGTGCCCCCAAAATAGTTGACAGAAATGTCAGAAATTTGCCGCAACATTTGCCAAACCTAAGATAAACCATTGAGTCTTCTACTACTAGACAGCCAACCCAAACGCACACGTAGATAGATCTTTCAAATAAATGGCATAATTAGCCACAAAAGACGCATACACACGCACAAATATGCACACACAGTCACACAGATTCACAGGGAAAGATTGAGACAGAAAATGGATACAAATGTCTTGAGTTATTTTGGCAGTAACAGTCAGTCAGTCAGCCAGTCAACCAGACAGTAGAAACAGTAGGAGAACAAGACAGATGCTTAGACAGCTTTCAATTTGCACAAATGCACTCGAGCTGCTGTTGCCTATGCCTCAAGACAACAAAGGAGCAGAAGAAGCTTGAAACAGGAATAGAAGCAGAAACAGAAATGGAAACAGGAGTCAATGTATTGTCATATTAGCCTTATTGACTGACTGACTCTCTCTCTCTCTCTATTTCCCTTTGTCATCCCTGTGTCCCATTGTCTGAGTTTTGTCTTAGTCTAGTTTCTTAGTTTCTGATTCGACAGAGACTCAGTGAGAGAGAGAGAGAGAGATGTACACCCATACAGAGAAGGCGACACAAATATTGTCTTGACTTTAATTATTAACGAGTTCACAATTTGGCCTAATCAGGTCATACCAAATTTCAATTTGATTGAGTGCATTGTATAGATATGCATTAAGTTTTCCAAAATGCATTACTAATTCAAATCCATATGACGCATTTAATAATGATAATTATAATTAAAAGAAGCCCTGATTATGCACTGTGAGTTGCACACACTGTTTAATGAAAATTTCCTACAACAATCAGACAAACAAAACAAACTTTTGAACGATTTGCCTTGGAATTTCGCAACCAAAAAAACGAAAATCAATTTTAAACATTTGGTGCAATATTAATTTAAAACCAGAGGGCCGGGGCTAACTTCGACCGCGTCAAAGTTTGTATACCCTTGCAAGTTTGTTAGTAACTCTTTTATCTAAACTAACTGTTTTATCTAAAAAGGGTAATGTTTGCGAAAGAACGGCCTTCAATCTTAGCATAGGATATAACGAACTTTCTGATGAAAGTCACTGTTTTCCACCGATCCTTCCTATGAGAGCTATATGATATAGTTACCCGATCTTTACCAAATTCGGCATAGTCATTAACAGATATATTAAACTGACAAATGTTAAATTTGAAAGCAATCGCATCAAAAGTAACGAAGTTATTGACAAAAGTCACTGTTTTTGACCGATCGTTCCTATGGGAGCTATATGATATAGTCACCCGATCTTGATCAAATTTGGCACAGTGGTTTATAGTTACAATAAACTTACTTATATTAAATTTCACGACAATAGCTTAAAAAGTAACGAAGTTATTGAGAAAAGTCACTGTTCGTGACTTTGCCGTTTGTATGGGAGCTATATGATATAGTCACCCGATCTTGATCAAATTTGGCACAATTATTAATAAGAACACAAAACTGACCAATACCAACTTTTATGGCAATTGGTGATAAAATAACAAAGTTTTTGAGAAAAGTCACTGTTCGTGACTTTGCCGTTTGTATGGGAGCTATATGATATAGTGGTCCGATCCGACTGAATCCGAGATATACAAACCCTGCAGTATATACAAGCCTACGTGCTTTGTAGCTCTTACGGTCTAGGAGGAGTTCGCATCGATCCAGACGGACGGACGGACGGACGGACGGACGGACGGACGGACGGACATGGTTATTTGAACTCGTCTCGTCGTGCTGATCAAGAATATATATACTTTATATGGTCGGAGATGCTTCGTTCTATGCGTTGCACACTTCTGACCAAAATTAATATACCCTTTTTGCAAGGGTATAAAAAAATGTTTTTACCTAAAATTTTGCTTGTTATTTTTATTGTTTCTTATTCTTTTCTATATTTTGTCCATCGCGTCAATGTTTTATATAATAGAAAAAAGAAGTTTCTGAAAGAAATTTGTCAAAAATTTCAAAAGTTTCTTTTTTACTTGAGTAAGTATATTACAATTTACTTTTTTTTACAATTAAGTTCTAAAGTTATGCCTTCTTACAAATAAATTTTCATCAAAGAAGTCACTGTGCGGCGCCTATACAGCATATAGCATATATGCCTGTATGTATATGAATATGTGTATGTATGCATGTATGTGGCATGCAGCATGTAATTTTCTATCGTATCTCGAACATGCATTAAGCTTTTGGAGTCAACTTAATGAGTGGCCTGGCCTGGCTGGCAATCGGAATTTGTCGCCGGCACGTCCATGAGGTGGCATAAAATTTTTTCTTTGAGCAATTTCTAATTAGCTGCAGTTGCAGTTGCAGCAGCAACACTCATTCGGTTTCAATCCTTACGGCGTACTATACGTGACACAAAAGTTCCAAACTTTCATTTCGTTTATGGGGATATGGAATTTGCTGCCTTGGCGCAATTCGAAACGTAGCAAAACTCTAAGTTAAGTCTTAGGCTAACCTAAGCAAATTCTCCCACTAATTTTCTTATAACAAGTTTCGGCAATTGCCATAATGAAATTATAAATTGACACCAACGCCAAGCCAACCAGGCAGGTCAGGGCAGCATGATAATAATCTAGGCGCGCTCAGGCAGTTGGCATTACTCGACAGTCATAAAATACAAGTAAAAATGGAAACCAATTTGGCTTCGAGTTATCTTTTTACGGTTAATGTTTCTTTTCTATATACATAAATATATATGTATGTACATCGCGACAATTTGCCAAATGGTCAGCTAGTAATTTGTTTTTTGTTTTGTTGCTCGTTGTGATAAAAATTGGGTCGTAAAACATACGGGAAAGCTCACGCTGTCTCTCTTCCTCTGTCGCTCATTGTGTGTAAATTGTCTAAACAACAGTGAAGAAAAAAGTGAGAAATAAAGAGAAAACTGACGACAAAACTTTAAGCTATTTTACGCTTTGTATAATGGGTAGACCTTAAGCTTTCTTTTTAAGTTTTTTTTACAGCCAACACTAACTGCATGCAGTCAGTTTAGTATATAAAAGCCAATAAAATGCAATTATCTCAAAAGGCATAACTGTCGATGAGTCTGTCTCTGCCTCTGCCCCTGCCACGAGATTTTATCCCTTTTTTTTGGCAACATAAAAACCTTCTGCAAAATGGTTGCCAGCAAAATTTTTTTTCTGTTTGCAAAAATAAAAATTGCCAAAGCGAGTTGACTTTAATCTAATTTGGCAATTAAAGTTAATTGTTGGGAAATTTTTCAACAAGTTAAAGCTGCCCTTGGCTAACCAAAAGTTGCCTGCTGCTGCCGTTGTTTGCCAATGAGCATGCCGCCATTTTCCGTTGCACGTTGCACACTTTATTAGTTTTCATACGCGTTATGCACGCTGCGGCTGTTTCGATGTTTACCACGGCCACCGATGCTGCTGCTGCTGGTGGTGTGGTGGTGGTGGTGCTGGTGCTGCTGCTGGTGCCGCCAGCCAAAAGGTACAAAAGTTTTAAAACCCCCTATCCCTTCCCCTCTTATGGTTATCCCGACAACACCACCGCCTACAGTTTCTCCTCTCGTTCGTCTGTGTGTCAACCAAGCGCAAGTCAAATGCAAAACATGTAACTTTGGGCCCATGAAACTTTTTGTGTGCAACAAAAGATGCAAATTTTCCAACCATCCAAACGTGAGTTTGCCTGCCTGCAAAAAGGGGACACACCCCACACACACACACACACTCGTGAAAAGGCGGCTAGTCTTTAAATATTTTCATTTAGCAATAATTAAAGAATAATTTATTAATCATCAACATTAAATATGTAAATAAATTTAAACAAAAAGGAATAGAAATAAAGAAGACGTTCTGTTTCTAAACTTAATAAATTAAGGGATCGTAAGAAACCAAAAAAATCCTGCAAGATATGTGGGGTCTACATAAATAGAACAAACCTCAATCAAAATATATCCAATTATGAATGGAAATAAACTTAATTACTCATTGTTCTGCTATAAAAGCTTTGAAATTGTAAGCAAGTCAGTTAATATTTGGTGCGTCTTTAGCAAACAGAGACAAACAAGTCACCATCTATAACGCTTGTCTGTTGGCTCAGACGATAATTAGGCTCACTCTTAAAATAAATATCTCTTGTTTCTCCTTTCATCTTTCCATTCCCTATATTTATTCTTGCAAAAAGGGTGTATTATATATCATTTAGATCCCATAGGAACGTTCGGTCGAAAACAGTCATTTTGCAAGGGTATAGAAACTTTGTCGCGGCCGAAGTTAGGCCTGACCGTCTGGTTTTTCTATTTCTTCAACACAGAAAATGCCAGCTTACAATTAGACCCTGTTAAAAAGAAAAATATATATGTAATTTTTCAGTTATTTTAAACTTAATATAATATAATGACCTGGATATTAGTTTGAGTCCATATGGGGAATATTGAATGTCAATGAATTGTACGACTTGATTCTATCCAATTGGAATGCAATATAGCCAATACCAGTCGATCGCAGTCATCTATGATTTGATCGCAGGTGTAACAAATTGGAAATATTTGCGACACCAATGACATTATATGTATATGTAACAAGCGACAATCCATTCCAGAAGTCAGAGAAGAATAACAGATTGAATAATGTACAACCCAAAATTGTATAAAAACTATTTTGTATTGTATAAAAGTAGTAATCGAAAAAATTGATTGAATCATTTCAAGTCTCGAATAATACATACTCTAAAATTATTGTATTCTACGTTATGCATTCAATTAGTTTATAAACTCTTTGTCAGAAAATTTGAATGTGAGCTCTCAGCATTAGACAACAAATGATATTTAAGACATTTATTAGCAGCTGTTGACACATTACAAAACTAACCAGAGGGCCGGGGCTAACTTCGACCGAGTCAAAGTTTGTATACCCCTGCAACTTTTTTGGCAACTCTTTTCCTACCCATTGCCATCAAAGTGTAAAAACGTTTTATCCACCGATCGCTCCTATGGGAGCTATATGATATAGTCACCCGATCTTTATCAAATGCGGCACAGTCATTGACATACATATTAAACTAACAAATGTTTAATTTTAAAGCAATCGCGTGAAAAGTATCGAAGTTATTGACAAAAGTCACAGTATTTGACCGATCGTTCCTATGGGAGCTATATGATATAGTCACCTGATCTTGATCAAATTTGGCACAGTGGTTTATAGGTGTAATAGACTGACCACTATTAAATTTCACTGAGAAAATAACGAAGTTATTGAGAAATGTCACTGTTCGTGATTTTGCCGTTTGTATGGGAGCTATATGAAATAGTGTCCGATCCCGCTGAATCCGAGATATACAAACTGTGCAGTATATACAAGCCTTCGTTCTTTTTTATACCCTTGCAGAGGGTATTGGAAACTTGGTCAGATGATGCATAGAAGGAGATGTTTCCAACCCCATAAAGTATGCATATATATTGTTGATCAGCATGAGAAGCTGAGTTGATATAGCCATGCCCGTAATAGTTTTGGATATAAAACATCTGATCCCAAAATTTCAATGCGGGCCGAACGTTGATGTATGCATGTATGCACACATACAATTGATTTGCAAAGGTCATGGGTAAAGAAGAAGAAAAGGTTTTAATGTATTGATGAATTGAGTTGCAGAAAAGGAATTTTGAGCATTTAAAAATATTATAGCCAAGAACTGTAAGGGTATTCGGCATATCCGAAGTTAGATTCGTTGATATTTTCTATATAAAAGGCCCTCACTGCGAACGTGCGATGCACTTTTGCATTATACATATTTTCGTCTATCTGTGGGCCTATATTGGTACGTGCTATGGGTCTCCCTTTTACCTGTGACCCTTCTGAAGGCATTATCTGAAGTTTTTACAAAGATTAGTCAACTTTAAATGGTGAATATACATGTGAATTGCCTCAAGATAAATAAAAATCAGCTTAAAAAGTATGCAAACAAAGATACAAACCATTTGGCTAAGCCACTCTTTCAGTCTACCACCACATCTTTCCATCCTTAGAGGAGCGTGCTGGAGTGCTGGATGGGGGGAAGGTGGGAAGAAAAGAATCTAGAAGAAAACAATTATGAAGCTTGTGAACTTTCCGCGCCATTTAGCATCTGTCGAGCCTTTTCGTAGCAAAAGACAAGCCGAACTGCCGAATAAGTAATCAAAGAGAGTTGTTTATTGAAACACTGGCAAATAGATGAAGCAAAGGGAGCAACGGGCAAGGGTCAAAGGGCATGTAATGTTAGTTTTATGAGCACGTGTTGCCATTTTTATGGGTTTTCGGCTTCTCTTCACCCACAATTCTCATTTCTTCGTCTCACATCAGTCTCAAGCAAATAACATTGTTGAAAGAAAGCCACAACAAAGTCGCTTCCCAGGACTTTTGGCTCATTCAATTAGGCAAGACGCAAAACGCAAACACACACCCACCCATACACGCACACACTCTTATATACATACATATACGCACGCATTGAGGAAAATTGCAAAAATTTTCAACATTCTCAGTTGGGTTCACATCAAATCCGAGGGAAGAAAAAACCGCAAAAGAAATTCTTTAATATTTTGATTAGAAGTGCTTGCGGTTAGCCACTAAACGCACCGACTCCGACTCTTTCTAGCTTTGTCTCTTCTTTTTAGCTAGGAGAGCTTGGCTACTATTTGCTATGCAAAATGATTTTATTTGACAGTCATTTGGCGGAGTCTGTGTGTATGCGGTCTCTGGGTGAGTGAGAATTGCATGTCCATGTTTCTGTCCAATGCTCATGTGGGTGCAAAAGAAAGGATTTTCTATGTTATATTTTTGTGTGTTGCCTCCTTTCTGACTCTAGAGTTTTTTGTGTTTTTTTTTTTTGGTGTGGGCAACTGCAGAAGAGTTGGCACAAAAACGGAAACGTCTGTGCCACATCCGTTTCCGCCTTGATGGTTATAACTTCTTTTTCCGGCTCTGGCCAATCAACGTTTTCTGCGGCCAGGATTTCACAGACTAACTGAGGGATGGATGATAGAAGAGAGAGAGAGCAACATCTGGTGCCAGGAATGCTTGACGCTTGTTAGTCGTAGTACGAGTAGTTGTTGCTGTTGGTTTTGTTGTTGTCACTGCGGTACATTTAGCAACTAAACTCCACACTTTGGATGACTGCTGCTGGCTCCAGCTGTTGCAGCTCTTTCTCTTTCTCTGAGCCTTTTGACTGCATTTTGTAGTGTCAGAAACAATAATACTATCAAAAACACTCATAAGCACACACAAAGGTGAGAATGAATGTCATTCAGCAAACACAACACAACACAAGCACGCACACACACTCAAAGTCTATGAGAAAGAAAATGAAATTTTCGTTCGAAGATTGGATAAACAAACAAACTAAGAGAAACCTAATTAATCCTTCCTACAAAACGGGGAATGTATAAGCTTCTTTGTTGATTCCACAATACCTGAAATAAGCCACAAATGTCAAGCAGATATCTCTTTCTATCTCTTTTACCATCCCTCTCTCTCTCTCGCTCTCTGTGTGAGCTAAGAGCTTAAGCACTTAATTTGTTTGGGTGAAAAATATATTTCGACACTTGCTTTTAAATGCCGGGCAAACAATCAGCATTCAACCGTGACTGGCATTCCTGTTTGATCTATCCATTTGCATTTTGCATTTTGCACACGACCCTCCGACCTCCATCTCCGCCTTTATCAGCATCCTCATTCCCCATCCGCCTATAACTGTTTGTCATGAGGTTGGGGGCAGTACCTACTAGCTACCCGGCCAATTCATAACAATTGCGTTTCATTCGCCGGTGGTATAACTTGACACTCAAGTGGAGCAGCATGCCAAACACCCAACATATATTTACACTTCAATTGCCGGGGCGGGAGTGCTGCAACTGCAACTACTGCAACTGCAACTGCAACTGCAACAGCAACGGCAGTTTATATGTAAATTTTTTTTGTTATACGTATTCACATATTTGCATCCCCCTCAGGAGAGAGAGAGAGAGAGAGAGAGAGAGAGAGAAGAGAAGCCTGCTTTTGTATGAAAATTGTCTGCAAGTGGGAAATATGTGGCGCAATACTACGCTGTTGCCCGTTGCCCTGATGGCATCGCTCAGAAAATAACCGAAAAAGCGGCCCACACACACACACACACACACACCGATGGCAATCAATTTGGCCAGAATGACGAAAGTAAATGGCATACTGTTTGACACACAACTCTCCCACATCCACCCCAAAAATGCCAATCCCCGTCATATAATCAAAGTGACCACTGCCATAAACCATATTCAAGTGGGACAACAACAAAAAAATGAAAATTAAATTAAGTTTTAAATCTTTATCTCCTTAACATTTATGTAAATCATTTCTTTTTAATCGATTTCCTATCATTTCTGATTCAAAGCCAATAATAAGGCTTAGGTTTGACTCTAAGAAATTAATTTATAATTATCAAAAACACTCAACTATCAGAAACCTCAACCTGGAACCAAAATATAAATCGCATTTGATACAACAGCTACCACCTGTTCAAAAACAACCCACTTTACCTGGGACGCAAAGATCAAATCAAAATAACGAGACTTAGACTCGGACACACAAAACTTATCCACAAAATTGCCCGTACTGCAACCCAAACATATCAATCAACACATACTTTCAACTGCAACTCACTCAAAACACAAAGACTTGCAATATTGAATAACACCAACCCACTACAATACCTCCCAAACCCCACACCCACAAACATTCTTCTTGATCTGCTCAAGGAGACGAGTCTATGTATGTATATAGCCATGTCCGTATGTCCGTTCGTCTGTCCATTTGGATCGATTCTGCAGGTCTTATATATCCCGGATCTAAGCGGATCGAATCACTATATCATGCACTCATACAAATGGAAAAGTCACGTACAGTGATTTGATCAAGATCGGGTGACTATATCATATAGCTAAAATAGGAACGATTGGTGGAAAACAGTTACTTTGATCAATAACATTGTTATTTCCTATGTTAAGATTGTGGGTCGTTCTTTCGCAAATATTACTCTCTTTAGATAATATGAACGTGTTTCCACATTGACGGCTATGAGTGGGGAAAGAGTAACGAACAACATGCGAGGGTATACAAACTTCGGCGCGGTCGAAGTTAGCGGCGGTCCTGTGGTTTTTTTTTTAATATACAACATTATGAGTGTTTGACTCTTCTTACGCTGAAAATAATATTTTTTTTCTCTTGATATTTTGGCAAAACTATCAAAGTTTTTAATCTAAAAATGGACGATAGTTTGTGCGTTAGAGTATGCCATGCCAAAATTGTATGACTTCGATAGACTTTCGTCATTAATTCTTCGGAGAGTTTGTCACAAAATCTTTTTTTTTTTTAGGGGCCAAGTTGGTTTTTTGAGACTTATTGTAGTATATTAATTTTACGTTGTTCCATATGAAAATTGGCATACGATTTTTTTCCCATCTCTCCTTAATTTTTTGTGGTGAGCCCACATACAGAGCAGAAAGAAAAAACAGACTCTTTAGTATTCCGCCAAAAGGATATTTTAGGGAGAATGGAAAAAAAAACGAAAATCTAAAGCCAAAATACAAAAAGGAAGAAAAAAAATCAACCGTCGAGGACAACGCGTCGCGACAGGCGCATAAAAGTCAAAAAGTGTTGCCAAAGCATAAAATGGACGACAGTCCGTGAAATTAAATGCCAGCAGGACATTGAGAGTGAAACGAGAGAAAATGAGTAGGAGACGGGGAGAGAGAGATAGAGTCAACACAAAATGGCTCAACTAGAAAGTGGAATAGTGGGTGAGAGTGGTAGAGGGAAGAAGCCAAACGAAAAATTCACGCACAATTATTTTGCAACGACAAAAGTCATTAAAGTTGGCTTTTGTTATGTGGCAAATGTTTATGTAAAATTTATTTTGTTTCCGCTTTAGACAGAAAACACAAAGACAACCATCAACACCAGCAACAACAAGAAAATAATAATAAAAAAAAAAACAACAACAACGAAAATGGATAACGGGTGATGGCTAAGGAAAAGTGCCGGATGGGTGAAGGGGGTTTGAAAATAGAGTAGAAAGTTGCATTGTTTATGTTTATGGCTGTTGGCACATGTTTTATTTTTACGCAGATTTATTTATGGCTATTTTTACTGCATACTTTTCAGCTGCCACAGCTCTGGATGTAACCTCAATTCCCCTTGAGAGCATCGAAAAACACACACAAACCAAACCAAAACGAAAAGAAACAAAACAAAAAAAAACACCATATATATATATATATATATATATATATATGAAAGAGAAAATCCTTTTTTTTATCTATTGATTTTCTCTATCGGAGGACCGGAGGCGCTTATTTGTTTTGCATTTTCCACGCCGTCACCCAAATGACCCAAACAATGATGACGGGCGAAAGCGAGCAAGCAAGAGAGCTCTTCTCCTCGAAGAGCTATGAAAGTAAATCTCATGGCCAGTTCTTCTTTCGATTTCACATTCACATTCCCATGACCCATTCCTGTTCTCATTCCCAGTTTACGTACGTTCGTTCACTCATCATTTCACGCTTCCATGCCCTTCAACACTTCGTGCAAATATTTAAGTTGAACTTTTTGATTCGTTCCCGTTTTTGCGTTTTTTGTTTTGTTTCATGCATTGATTTCAAAAAAAGTCCAATAATACAAATCATTCAATGTGTCATAGATATATACATATATGTATATATATTTTGAATACATATGTATACATATGCAAGATGTAGAAAGGGGATCCTTCCTTACGTTGAGCAATTCCCCACGCCAATTAACTCATGACAACGACAATTGATTTCCCAGCGGCATATTTCCCTACAATTTACACACAAATTCAAATTGCATTTATCTAATTTTGAGTTAAACACGCTGGCGCTAAGGACATCGAGATGGACATAGACAAGAAGTTGACTGCTGATGTTGTTGTTGTTGCTACTGGTTTGGGCCCACTCAAGATAAGAACAAACAAATAAACAAACATGAATGGCGTTGTCTCAAGCTGATGCAGCCAACAACTAGATTTCAAACATGATATAATCAACAACAACGTGTCGAATATCAACTAAAGACACACAGACGGAGAGGGAGTACAAGAGATAGAGAGAGAGAAATATGCTTCTAGTGTGATTTCCCCGAGGCAAATGACCAGGCCTTTATTCAATCTGACCTCCCTCTCTCTTTACAATGACTTTCTGGTATTGTCAAGGTGATCTAAATATGCCTCCATATAATTTGCAAAAGTTATCAATCACAAACAAACCAGTCAAAATAATGTTCGTTTGCCATTTTCATATTCATCGATCATTTACTTCGATTATGACACACACACACACACACACGTACACCTGGCTAATACTTTTTTTGCGCTAATGACTCCATTGCAGTTTATCTATAGATAGATAGATAGATGCTGGATGCAAAAACAGATAGATATACATAGCTCTGATAGATGATAGATAGCTTACATTTGTTGGCTTTTGTTTGCCTTAGCTAAGCTCAAAACTAGTTGGAAATAGAATTGGAAATGCCTCCCCCGCTACATGGCCCCCCTAGCTGGCCGTCACTTTTACTGACTGTTTGTCTGTCTGTATGTTGGTCTATCTACCATTGATTTGCATGGCCATGTTTATAGCACAATGGCAAAATCCGCTGCGCAACAACTCAGCTCAGTCACTTGTGCAGCTTGTGCATTTCAATTTATTCCTCGACGACTTTGTTGTTGTTGTTGCTGTTGTTGTTATTGTTGCACACTGTTGCTGACTGCATGTATTTTCAATGCCATTCGTGGCCCGGGTTGCAGTTTGTTTTTCATTTCATGTAAAAATCCACTCCAACACGCACAACCTGCTACTACATACATCTATTTGTACCTATTTGCAGCCTAGCTAGTTTTTATTTAACAACAAACAAAACAAAAAAAGAGAAAAATATAACAGGGAAAAAGGATGAAAAGAAAATATTTACATGCCGAAGTTTCTATACCCTTGTCGCAGTCCTTGGTCAACATTTTTTTGGGGGTATTACTTTTGATTCCGTAAAGATTTGACTGTTTTATAACATTGCTGTCCCCTAGCAAACTTTTTGCTTCTGCTTTCGCTTTTAATTCCAAAAAAATTGTTATAATTGGAATTCTGTCACTTGTCTTTCCAATTAATATTAAGTACCCATTTTATTTTTACTTCCTTTTGATTAAGTATATCACCTTAGCAGTATTTCTAGTTCATTTTTGGCTTAACAATAATTTACTCATCTCATAAATTTGTATTTAAAACAAATCAACTGATTTCCTAAGCTTAGACTAAGAAGAAATATTTCTTCCTCCATAATTAATGGAAAAAAACTGTTGTGTCAAGTACTAAATATATGATCTAGTAGTTTGATTGATCTCAATTTAGAATATAAACGATGTTTTATATCGAGAATACTATTAATTTAAAATGTGAGAGACCCACATAGCTATATCAGCTATATACCTCATTCATGGATCCTACAAAACAAACATCTAACCAATTTAAATATATCCTCTGCAAGAGTATGAAAACAACGACAACAATGTAACGAAAAAAACAAAAAACAATGGCACGAACATGGCAAATTAATTGGCAGTGTGGGCGAATGGGAACAGGTTGGGGGTAAAGTCAGACAGCTATGAGCCATATTTAAGTAAATGTAGCATAAAATTAAGATTGTTATATCATTCATTAAGATCAACCCGTTATTAAATGACATTAACATATCTCCGTTCTTTTCCCTCTCTCATACTATATTTATTTGTATACATATACATTGTATATATATCGAAATGCAGTCAATGGGATTAATAATATCTTGGCTGACCCAAACAATTTCATTGTGGCTCAGATACTAGAGTATTCAGGTTAATCCCCATCACCATCACCGCCGTCTGCCTCATCATTGTCAGTCACCTCGATGACACAACGACTTGGTAACCATCCTCGTTTGGGTCCTTTGCGACGCTCCTTTTCATTAAACTGTTCAACACGTTCACCGTAAAGCCAATAGTCCTGAATGCGAGTCACATGCACCAGATCGTTGGGTTCTAGACATATGCGTGGATCATCTGTATAGGGAATACATATGCCAGTCATTAGGCCCTGTGACCAAATGGGCATCCAATGACCAGTCGCCGGGTAAATACAACGATATCTACGTGTTCGGGCCAATTTATCCAGCTTCTGTGATAATTGTTCACGCGTTAGGGTATACTGATCGCATCCCTTACGGACTGGCCACACAATGCCATCGCCATGCTGTTGAAAATCCGAATCGAAGACCTGATTGAAATTCATTAACCAGCCCAGATCATAGGGGTAGAGAAACATTCGTGAATGCTTCGCATTGAGGACTCGACGAAAACGTGCCTTCTTCACTATCCACTGTTCGATTTCAGTTTGATTCGTAAATACCGATTTCATTTGATTGTAGACCAATTTGCCGGTGGCCATAATTGTGCCAACGGCCACACCGAAACTAAACATGGTTAGCATCACATTGAGCATATTTAAACGGATTGTGGCCAAATGCCGCATGCCATGATAGATGAAATGCCGTCTAAATAGTCCACGATAGAAGGCTAAAGAGAGAATGACGGATGCCTGAAGCATGGTTAAAGCAAAGTAAAGTAAAAAATAAATGAAATACAATTGATTGGCCCAGCCCACACAATTGTTTATCCAGGGGCAATGATGATCCATCTTCTTTACACAACGATCACAGCGTCGGCAATGATGGGAACGTGGTGCTTTATAACCATCGCATGCCTTGCATATTTGCAAAAATTTCATTTCATTTATATGCTTCGGTTGCCATTTCTTTGGCAAGTAACCCGGTCCGACGGTCACAGCTCGTATAAAATTTAGCAATGTCATCATATTAGAGACCAAATATATACCCAGATTAGCCATGGAAGCAAAAGATTCATTTGGTGGCCATAGCATGCTATTCATATGCAATGTAGTCCAGCTAACGCATATTAATAGACTGAAAAATGTGATTGGACCCCAGTGCAGGAAACGTTTCAAGTCGTTTACCATCTCGAAATAGGGACAAATTTATATGTACATATATATACAATAATTTTACCCGAATAGTAGTAGGTAATAGTAGCAGTAAAAGGCAAAGCCAACTGAAAAGTCTCGATACCCAAAGTGAAATGGTGAACGTAATTCAAAATTAACTTGATCTCATAATCATCATCATCATTATCATCATCATCATTATCATCATCATTATCGTCAACATGACGATTGGAGATTAATTAAAAGGGCCAGCCACATTTGGCATCCCGCGGCATTTTTGTGTGTGTAATTAAATAAAGCACAACTATTTAAAATAACCACAGCAACACAGGACAGAGCAATAATTTATAAAATTTATTTAAGGTATTGGCAACAGGCAAGGCAAGGCAATGCTTAAATGCTTATGTACATATGTATATATACCTATGTATGTATATATGTATGTATATGACGCCTGTTCTCTACTTTCACCCATTTTTCTACTCCCACTTAAGCTCGATTTATAAAAAATGCAAATAAATTTAAAAACAATAAAAGTGCAAAATGCATTTCATAAATAAAATGCAGCCAACAACCAGACCTATCGTCCTCTCTCTCTCTCGCTTGGTCTCTCTCCTCCTCTGTCTTTGCTTGTGTGTGTATTTGCTCATCAAAAGTTGGCGGAATGAATGTGTGGGGCACAAACCAGGGAATTGTTTTTATTCAGCTTTCCCTGTTGTTGTTGTTATTATTATTATTATTATTAAAAATTAATAGCAATATTTGCTGCCGGTTGCTGGCTGCTGGACTCAAACAAAAATAAAGTAAAATTAAAAACAAAAAGAATCTCATTGAAAGAGGTAACAACGGGCCCAATGACAACAGCAACAACAACAAATGAAACGCACAAAATTCAATTGAATTTAAAATGTGCCATAAATTTACTACAGACAAAGATAGATAGATGTGGATACAAAGCGAGAGAGAGATAGATGTAGAGACAGCAATAGAGACAGACAGAGACAGTGTATGGTATTTTTGTGTATTATTTATGATACTGCATTTATAACACAAAAATATTTTCATAGCGTGAAATTTTTGCCAAACATTTACTAATGCCCATTAATTGATGATAAATGTTTGCTTTTCCATTGAAGCTTTTGTCGAAATGGCAGCAATTGAAATATGGCCAAAAGATGGCCAATGAAAGGGCCATAATATTTGTTGTACGATTGAATTGAATCTCATCTGGCTGGCTAGAGGGCAAACCAATCGTTTGTTAAGTTGCAAGTATGCCGTTTACTCTAAACAAAATTGAAACTTAATTGTCCTTGAACAAAGCGAAAATAAAGGGAAAACAAAAATGACTCGCATATATATGAAATATAAAACAACCAAATTCATCGATTAACTGCAATGCATGAAAACAAAATTATTGATTAATATTGGCTCAATAGATTTCGCTCATACATGTATTTTATATCCCAGACTCTGCATTTATTTTGCGCTTTCTTTTTTTGCTAAGTTTCTTTGATAACAAAACTGATCTGGCTATAATTTGATGTTGGCAACATTTGCAGTATGTTTAATACCCTGTAACCACAACTTTTACAAGCATATTAGGGGTCAAGTCATATTATGATATTTGTCTAATTGAAATCAATTAGCAAAGCAAAAGGCAAAAATTGCCATTGAAAGGAAACATTCCCGCCAATTGGAATCGTTAGGTAATTGGAAGTCCACGCTGCATTATGTCGAATCTGTTTTATTTTTTGTTTGCTCTGTTGTTTAATAAGATTTGTTTTATGTGTATCTGGTTGGCTATTGTGCCTTGTTAGCGTTGCAGTTGGCCAACCTTAACAAGCTCAAGTCATTGTTGTATGTTTATGTATTGCACTTTGAGCCTAACAAGGCAAAGTGACAATTCAGCGGAAGGACAATGGGCATAAATAAACCTGCTGCCATTTGCCAATGCAGCAAACAGAGAATAGCAGCAGCAGCGGCAGCAATTGGAATTTAAAATTGTTTTCGTTGCGATATATCTTGGGCAATGGAAGCTGTAACCAGAAGTGAGCATGATATAGTCGTAAATGTTTTGCTCTTCTCTTCTGGCTATCTTGCTTGCTCTATATATTCGTATGTGTTTTGTTTTTCTGTTTTTATACCCTTGCAGAGGGTATTATAAAATTGATCAGATGTTTGTAACGCACAGAAGGAGACGTTTCCGACCCCATAAAGTATATATATTCTTGATCAGCTTGAGAAGCTGAGTCGATATAGCCATGTCCGTCTGTCCGTCTGTCCGTCTGTCCGTCTGTCCGTCCGTCCGTCTGTCCGTCTGTCCGTCTGTCCGTCCGTCTGTGCGTATGCGTTTTACTCAGCCATCTTAAGAGATATCGGGTTGAAATTTTTTTTGGAGACTCTTTATTACCTGTGTGAGATAAAGTATGAAAATCATCGGGATCGGACTACTATATCATATATTGTTAAATAATCATTAAATGTGTTTTGAATTCAGTAGTTTGAAAAATATTTGAGCATATTCATAATACGACAACTAATGCTGTTGATGTATGAAATTTCACTTTTCTTATCGAATTAAATATAATAAAGAACTGCAAGGGTATATAAACTTCGGCAAGGCCGAAGTTAACTTCCGTAGCTCGTTGTTGTTGTTGTTGTTTTCTGCTCACTCGCGTAGCAGAAAGCAATCTATTTTGCGCTACAGATTAGATAGCAATAAAATTGATTGAAACATAATTGCAAATTGATACAATAGCCATGGCAGACCCAAAGAAAATTGCCCGGAAATGCCAAAAGCCAAGCACACACACACACACACACACACATACACACACACATATGTACTTGTAGGTGTATATGTGTGCTTGGGTATGGACTTGAGGGGAAAAAGCAATCTATAAACGTATCGAAAATTACTTCAAAGCGAGAAGAATTGCCGTAGAGTTTGTTTTCTTTGCCTTTCTTTATTTTTTTTCTTATTTTTTTTATTCGTGAATGAACTTGAAGAGGAAAAAAAGCGGCAGCAAAGTCGTAACCTAGAAGCATGCGAAATTGACAGAAAACTCGTATTAAAATGTATATATACATATATATATATATATATATATATATTCGATGAATAAAAGTGACTTATGCATGCGCGCATAAATTCTTTTGCGCTGATAAGTATGCTAGAGTTTTTTTCCTTTCAACCCCTCATGGCAAAATGAAATTTCATAAAAAGTTGCCATAGAAGTAGACTTTTTGCCATCCTAGAAAATGGTTTGCATAATTAAATGCATATTATTTTTTTGTTTTTTTTTTTTGGCATTAACTTGCCTAATGCCAGTATTGCCTACATCATTTCTGGACTGATAATTGTAATCATTATAATGATTTGGTTAAACTGTAAGCAGTTTGTACCTAAAACAAAATTCTCTTTAATATTCAGTTTAAATTAAGATAAACAAACTTCTAGTTTGTGGAATGGTTTGTGTATATAAAGTAAAAGACCCAAACGAACATAAATACTTACAAGGGGAACTTCAGGTATGCGAATCACCGATTTGGATGAATTTTGGATATGTTGTAGAATACCCCGTCATTTGAAGCTGTGTGAAATATTTCAGCGCACTATTCTATATTTTCCTTATAAATCGTGTTTAGAGCTATAGCTTCGGTGACTTATAGGTAAAACGCCGAAAGGAGTTCAAGCAGCTCGGCGGTGTAAGGGGTAGAGGTCCCGAGTAAAGTTGGAGAAACTCAGGTTCAAACCCCGCCCGAATCTAGTTAGTTTTGGATTTTTATTTTTTGCCTTCTTAATAATTATTTTTTTAAATAGCAAAATAGGTCATTTGATGATTTTTGATGAAATTAATTTTGTATGCCTTTACAAAAACATTAATGTAATATTACGAATATAGACGTAAAATACACGAATTAACTTCTGTCTTCACATTTTTTGTTGTGATATACATCATACATCATCATGCTAAAATTATGCTTTTGTCCAAAAATATACCAACTTTAAATCAGTTTGAAAGAAAAAAACCAAATAAAATTTTTGGAAAATTACTCTCTCATCTCATCTCATCTCATCTCATCTCATCTCATCATCAACTTTGAAGCGAACCATGCATACTTGAGCATTCCCTTCAATATAAGGGATGACAAGTGGAAATGCACAAGGGATTATACTTTAATTGAATGTAGTCTTCTCTTGATGAAATTTCTCGACTTTCTTAGGCATTTAAGGAGTTTTGCATTCGCTTTAACATATTTTTAACCTGCCCGCAAAGTACAGTTCATAATGGCGTACGTATAGCTAGTATTTCCTCAAGCGTACAAGCTTCAACATATGTATATCAAAAATGTTTACAATTACAAATCATCAAATGACCTATTTTGCTATTTCAAAAATAATTATTAAAAAGGAAAAAAAAAAAAAAATAAATAAATAAAAATCCAAAACTAACTAGATTCGGGCGGGGTTTGAACCTGGGTTTCTCCAACTTTACTCGGGACCTCTACCCCTTACACCGCCGAGCTGCTTGAACTCCTTTCGGCGTTTTACCTATAAGTCACCGAAGCTATAGCTTTAAACACGATTTATAAGGAAAATATAGAATAGTGCGCCGAAATATTTCACACAGCTTCAAATGACGGGGTATTCTACAACATATCCAAAATTCATCCAAATCGGCGATTCGCATACCTGAAGTTCCCCTTGTTAGATATATTGTAATTATTATACATTAGATAATTTTATATAAACCGGTATATAAACTATTAATAGTAGATAGTAAATCATATTATTGAAAGAAATGACTTTTTTAAATTGAAAAACTTTAATAACGCAAACGCGAATCCTTTACGACTAGACATAAACGTTATTTTCCGACTACTTTGGATGGATGGGTGTTGGGTGGGGGATGGGGGATGGATAGGGGTGAAAGTGGTGTTAATCTTTAAGGGTAAAAGTGTGGCATTTTATAACAAGATTGAAGATGATTCTAGTTGTGATGATTGCAATGATTTTTATGTTCTCTCTCCTCTGTTTTAACTATTTATTTTGGCCTTTTCTTCGTCACTTTATGTCCATGGTGAAGTAATTGTCAATGACAAAAGTTTATTACAGCTCAACAAAAAGTAACAGAGCCAAGGATGAATGAGGGTCGAGAAGGATGAGATTTCGGTGATGAGAGGCGGCCGTGGGACAACAGAGGGCGGCGGATGGCGGTACAGAAACAACTTTTACCACAAACTTATTTACTTAATTTGAAAATTAAATTCCGGCATTACACTTACACAAACGCATAAATGACACTTGAGCTTGGGCTTCCTCTGAGTGTGTATGTGGGTGTGGGGGAGAGCGAATGCTGTTTGTTTTTCTTATCAAAATGCCTGCGGCAGAGTGCTGGCAAACACACAGACACACACATACATATGTGTGTATGTACACTCAATATACAGACAGTCTATAGAAGCATATAGCATATATCCCTTAAGACAAACAACGCGTACAAAAAGAGCTCATGCTGCTGACGATGCAGCTGCGTTGAGATCTAAAGGTCTGAGGCTGGGCAAGTGCACGCTTAAGAGTCAAAAGTGCAGAAAAATGCATGGTATACAAAGCGACGATGATGACGAAGAAGACGGCGACGACGACGATGGCGATGAAGACGATGAAGGCAGAGATGGAGAAGACGTTGGCAAGACAAACAAGCAGCCAACCAGCCAGCCAGTCAGCTAGCTATCCAGCCATCTAAAGAGAAGGCATATAAATTGCGTTGCTTGTGCGGGCAGGAGGTTGGGTTTGGCGGGAATGATCGTCTGTATATGAAGGGGGATGATGAGTGGTGTGTGGGGGGAGGGTTTGGGAGAAAAATATGGGGTAAACGTTTTTGGTGTTTGACATACGACGTGCATTAGCAGCAAAGTCAAGGATTAGCGCCACTTGTCTTGAGAGCCGGAGAAAACTTCTCTTTTTTTTTACCATCATCCCCTTTCTTCTATTCTGCCGCTCTTATTCTATACGCTATGAGGCCTTGCGGCTTATAGCTAAAACCCTCCGCCATCGTCCCCCTTAACTCCTTTTAACCAAAGAAGTAAATTTAAATACATTCAGAGACCATTAAAGTTAACTGTGAATCAATTTGCATGTAAGCCATGCCCACAATGGGGCGTGCACATAATGCGGCCAATTCAATTTGGCAAACAGCAGCAGCCAACACACGGGAGTGCCATAAAAGAAAATTAAAACAACTGATGACGATGACGACACTCATAATGATGATGATAATGATGATGATGATCACAATGACCAGGACAAAATTCACATTTAAAGCGTTTGCCATTTCCTTTCCATTTCGCACTATATATTTCTATCTCGCATTCTCTTTAATATGTGTTTAACATTTCAACTAGCCAAAACGGGGAAAAATGGCACAAAAAAATAATAGACAGGCAAAAGGAAAGGCAAAAAAAAAAGAAAGAAAAAGAAAAAAATGCTGAAAAGATAGAAGAAAGAAGGCAAAATACAGAGAAAACGGGAAGACGTCAAGGAAATGCCAAAGCTATCGCAAACGCGTTTCGCAATTTTTGAAGGATGTGTTAAGTCAAAAAATATGCAAATTTAACTCACACAAACACACACACACAAGAGTGTGGCAAGGACACACACATCCATAGACATATACAGGGCGAGCAGAGTTAATACTCTCCAAAAGGCAGCCTCAGGACTAGGTAGATATATGTATATGTATGTATTGTGTATAAATTTATGTGTGTGTGTGTGTATAAGTGAGTGTATGTATATGTGCGGGTGCCGTACGTGTAATGCATACGAAAGTAGTGAAAATATCATCAATGGCAAAAATATGAATATCTAAAAAGGATAACGAAAATGGAGCAAAAAACACACACACCCATAGAGAGAGTAAGAGAGATGGAAGAACCAAACCGGAACCGTACAGAAGAGTGTGTGTGTGGGGAGGGGGTAGGCGATTGGGGTTACGCAGAGCATGGAGAGGCAGGGGCCCATGTGAAAAAGTGCAAATGTCGATTTGAAGTGTGAGTCGTGTCTATGTCTCGAAACTGGCGAAAAAAAAATAACACCATCTAAACGAACGAACGAGGCGAACTCAGTTCATGACATTTGACAGAAAACTAGAAAATTGTTTGCCACGGGCACAGAATGGGACTGACTGAGTATCCGTCTGTCTGTCTGTCTGTCTGTGTGACTGCCTACGTAGGTTCATGCTGTTTTTGCTGCTGCTTCTGTAGTTTAAATTGATATGAAAGAAAATTGACGAATAATCAGTTTTGCCATAATTGCATCAACATTTTTTTATTTATTCGCTAAAGTTAACAAAAAATCATTTTGTACTTTTCTATAGAAACAATAGAGCTTTCAGAACAACATAAGATTTCACCCAAATAGAAACAATTCGCACTTGCAATTCGACTGCGAAAATCTAATAACAATATTCACAATCAAATAATAATAATAAGAGCAAAGCAATAAACCAACAAAACCAACAAAAATCTTTTCATTTCATAAAACGGGTGAGAATTCTTTATAACTTGGCCATTGTTTTTATAAAATATTTGAAAATAATTGTTTGTGTTCGACGAATGAGAAAAAATTCTTCTCATTGTTGTGCCACGAAAAAAGATTCTTTACATAAAATATTAATACATACAGAGCCAACAAAATTAACAGAATTGCAAATAATAAAAACAAAAATTAAAAAAAAAATCACCTTCTGATGGGTTCATATGAACCTAAATGCAATCAAAAACAGTTTAAGAGTTTCAAGTTTTAAATAAATTTTCATTCATGAAACTCTCAATAAAAGAAGGTTTACTCTACCTACAAGGCTATTTTTAAGAGGGTTCTAAAAAAAAGTGTATATACTGTGAGTTAGAAAATTTTGAAATTTAGTTAAGGATTTAATATTCGTTTCATTTCGTTTCGTATCGTTTCTCTAGGCGGGGGCTTTTAAAAAACGTTCAGTGGTGAGTTTGCGAATACTCTGGCGCGACTCCATTGCCGACAGTTACTGCTCGGTCTCAGGCTCTACCTCGGCCCGCATAAATTTACACAGCGTCTGTTGTAAATTACATTTGAAGTAGCAACTTTGCCATAAATCTTTACTACCCAAGACCAGCAGTAGTAGCAGCAGCAGCAACAACAACAACAACAATAACAGCAACAAAAACGGGAAATATATAAAATAAAAAATAAATAAAAAAAATATATATATAAGTAAAAAATAAAAAAAGCTCAGCCATGCAAACACAACGCGACAAAACTGTGTCATTCCCAATTGTCGCTATGTCTCCCTACCATTATCTCTCTCTCTCTCTCTCTCTCTCTCTCTCTTTGACATACACACTTACCGTATCTGCATCTCTTTCTGTGTTGTTGTTGTTGCTGTTGTCTCTGTTTTCACATCCGGGTCCCCGTCTCGGTTCAGAGCAACTTGAATTACGTACGCCGCAAGTAAAGTAATGAGCACACAGCTGCAGCTTGAGGGACTTGACGCTGCACAAACAAAAAATAAGCACTCCAAGGCAAAAGGGCGAGGCGCTCAAACAGAATGAGGGAGCAAAAGCAAGAGCGAGAGTGATAGCAAGTGCAAAAGAACTGCAGAGCCGGAAGCGGAAATAAATATTAAAGCTGCAAGCAACAGCATCAGCAACAGCAGCACCAGCCACAATAAATACAATATAAATATGCGATATTTTCAAAAGTCCAACTAATAAATAAAACCCATAGCCAAGTGCCAGCGCATAAAACGAAAGGAGCTGAAATATTTTTCTATGGCCAGCCAATTGGACATTGCCTGATAAACGATGGCTAAGTAAATATAAAAACGCTATGCCAATTTATGTGGTGTAAAAAGTTTTATTTGCCACATTTGCCCAACACTCACACATGGACGTGGTGCAAGGAAATCTAACCAAAAGGAGGGGCACAATGTTGCATAAATTTCAGTGCAGTTCACTTGGACTAGTTGAATTTGCCTATCTATCACAAATATCGAAGAAAATCTAATTTCTAGCACATAGTCGTCGATGTGTGCATATGTTGCTTTACACGTTGCAAAATAAAAAAGATATAACATTTTCTACAATTCGAACCGTAACCGAAGTGAAAAAAGATTTCAAACTTCGGTATATATATGACAATGGTCAAACGCGTTCGGCGACCGTTTGCTACAAAAAATGCATTACTCACTTGCTATATTTATAAACTGAAGTCTAATGTAATTAAAGATGCAGATTTACCATTTCAGCTTGCAGAATTTTAACTGCCTAGGGCCTAGGGCCTATAATTCTCAAACTTCTTATTACCAATTTCTAATGGCGCCCCAATAAGTATGCTACAAAAAATTAAATACTCGCTATATTTAAAAACTGAAGTCAATTGGAATATTATATAAGATTATAATAACATTTAGATCAATAGAATATTTAATTATTAAGCGAAATAATGAACCTTATGAAAAGAGAAGTCCCTTAAACTTATATATTTTATAATTGAAATTCAATTTCCATTTTGATATTTTCTTCCTAGAAAAGAAAAGTCCCCGTCGACTTCCATGCATACATATATGTAAATAGAAATAATGAACATTTTTTTTCATCCTTTTTTTCTGGGATGAAGTAACTGAGAACAAAGAGAAAGAGAGAATTATGACTAGAGATAAAGCATATAATAAGAATTGTGTATTAAAAGTCACATTAAAGCCATTCGTGATCACATCTGCTTATCAGAGCAATTTGGAACTTAATTTTTATGCTTTGCCACTTAAGTTCATCTATTGCCGCTCTTGTGTGCTTTCTTTTGCCAATTGCTTGGCACACATTCAGACACGAATATAAACACACACACACACACACATACACAGTGTGGCCAAAAGCTAATAAAATTATGAGAACACAAAAAGGCAAAGATTTGTAGAGCCATTTGGCATAAGTTTTAGTGCCCATTTTACGGCAGGTGCAAATGGTTTTGTTTCAGCCCTCTCTCTCTCTCTCTCTCTCTTTCTATCGCTCTTCTTTACGGTCTGAATTATTGAAATTGACTAAGGCAAAGATGGGTAAACAAAAAGATGAGAGGATGGAGGAGTACCAAGTAAGGGTAAATAGCCAGTTGTCAGCAGTATATGGATATGAAAAAGCATTTCACACAGACTATTTCATCAAGCTATTGCCATTGAGGCAGAGACAGAGATGCAGATGCAGATGCAGGTCTGGCCTCAGAGCAGGTGCGTTTCATTTGAAATGCAAAGCTAAATGAATTGCACGTCAATGTAGTTGTATAGACACAGACATAGACAACAAAGACAACTTCATGCAAACTCATTTAAAATTGTTTAAGACCCAAGCAAATCAAATTGAAAGTGAGGCAAGCAGGCAGTCAGGCAGGCAGTTACCAGACGGCAGGCAAAGGACATGCAAAACGACGACAAAAAAAAAAGGAAACTTACAATGTGCCACATGCTTAAGTAACTGCTGAGAGCGAATGCACATTCAAAAGACATGGAGACGAAAGACTGAAAGAGAGTAAGAGAGCAACTGAGGGAGAGAATGAATACAAATGGCAATAGCAACAATGATGATGAGCCAGCCAAATGGGGCATGCCACACTAATACACTCTTGTTCTGTCTCTATGTCTCATGTGCTGCTGCATGTTGCCAACAGGCGAAAGCCAAGCAACGACATTGCAACTTGGCTATTGGAGCATGTCGAGCGACACCAATAAGGCTAAGAGTGTTGAGTAAAGCCAGTGCTGCAAAAGTAGTAGACAAAGGAGATGAGGAAGTGGGAGAAGCAGCAGCAGTTCTTGGTGTTAGTGGAACGGGCCATCATCGTCATCATCATCCTCACCCAACATTTTCGTACTTGTTGTTGTTGTCTGCGTTGTCGTCATCTTTTCAGAGTGCTTAAGGGCTGCATAAAAGCATTTATTATTAGATTTGATTCAATTTTCTATTCACTTACGTTATGAAAATGTGGCTCGCCGTGTTGTATACACTTCACTTCACCTATACTCTTCGCTCTCTTCTTCTTTTTTTTCTCGATCTCGATGGCCATGTTCCCGGTGCTATTGTTGTTTATCTTTCGTACACTGCACTTAATTCACAGCGGTAAATAAAAATCAATGTTTGCTTTTACTCCAATCGCGTAATTCTATTTGCATAAAAGTCAATTGGATTTTGTGCGAGAGATGAAACAATTTCAATAATTGCAAATGCCGCCACCGCCCATACAAAGATAGAGATAGAGCGAGATAGATCGATAGAGAGAGAGAGAGAGAGAGAGAGAGAGATATGGGAGTGTGGGAGAAAGCTACTTCTTTTTGTTTTTGGTTGCAGGCACATAGAAAACTAAGCCAGTCGAGTGAGCCGCTTGTGTCTGTGTCTGGGCCAGGGCCAGAACCAATAGCGAGACCTGTGTGTCCTGGTTTCCAGTCCAGTCTATGTTCAGTTTCGAGCATAGATAGCGACGCCAATGTGGCGCCCACCCACTAAAAATACGAAAGTTTTTAACATACACACACACACAAGCCCACACAGAGTCACCCGAAAAAGGCTAAAGGCGACATCCATAAACTGTAATCAAAAGCTATTATCTCTGCTTGGCGTTGGCCATACTCCCTCATCCCCATACACCATAGCCAACCCCTCATCCTTTCCTCTAGTATGTCCATCTCAACCAAAAGCATGCATCGCATCGCATCGCCCCATTCCGTTCTAGTTTTTGGCAACATTTTTCTAAACCATAAATTTTGAAAGCAAATTCAATGGAATTTGCTTGCCAAAAATCACAAGCTTCCGCCATTTTCAGTTTCCCCTAGTCAGATACATATATATTTATATCACAGATATATGTACATATACTCTCTCTTTTTTCCTCTTTCTCTCTCTCTCTCTCTCTCTCACTCTTTCGATGTGTGTGTGTTTTTAAATTTAAAGAAAAATTCAAATTATATTCATATACCTATTCATTATTTCATTTATTCGGTTCGCTCGTTCTTTCTATTTCAATAAATTATTCAAAGTGCAACCAACATATTGAAATTGAAAAGCTTCGTCGTGGCATAAGCTGATTGCCTTTTGTCTAAAATTATTTATTTTAATGTTAGTCAGTTTTATTTTTTTTGTTTTTTATATACATAATTCGCCTCTCTCCCTCTTGCCCACCCATTTTGACTTCTTTGTTGTTGTTTTTTTTTTGTCCTTCTATGCCCAATGGGCAAATCCCTTGAGCTAAATTGTAAATTAATTTGTGCACAACACAATTCCGATTTTAATATATATACATGTATATATACAGAAAACGTTTGTCACTTATTTTGCATATTTAATTCGATTTTTTCCGCTTAATTGTTGCTGTTGGGACAAAAGCAAAATAAAACAACAAAAAAAGGCGGTACAAGTGTTTGTTTAGTTTAGCCCAAAGGTTAAAGTTTATTAAATTTACATGCAGCAGATAGTGTAAAAGTGGGAGCCAAAGTGTGATAAACATTTGATTTCTAAAATATGAATGGGGCAAAATGGTTGGTCGGCGGATTAAGATGAATGGATATTGCAAATTGAACTAATTAAAATTGGATTGTGCAATCTACATTTATTGCTAAGCGTTTGTAGTTCTAAGCCTAAATTAATTAAGTGCGAATATTGTTTACAAAATGAATTAAAAACAAAAAAACAACGGAAAACACAACGAGTGCGTTGTGACAGAACCTTTTAAATTAGTCAAATAGTTTTTACAGGATGGCACTCACCCGATCAAAATGGATTATTCCTGTTTTATTGGTTTCACATTTCATTGATTTATACCTGAAACAAAAAACAACCACAAGTTTTTTTAATTAAATATTTGGGATTACAAAAAATTTGCTTGTTTTTTTTATGTAATAATCAAATCTAAGAGGCAGGAATTAGTTGTCTAGCTATTATTTATTTATAGTTAATATTTACGGATCATCATCAACTTTATGATAAATTATTTAAATTTATTTTATTTATGTGTCAATTACGAAATTGCTAAATTAAGCATATTCCAACATATTTTAATTGATAACTACCCAATGTCTTCCAAATGAAATATTAATATAAGACTTAATAAAAAATAAAAGATTTATGTCCTCTCCTCACTAACGCAGGGTTTGATTAATAGCTCAGTCTGTCGATAGAAATAAGTTTTGTTAAAACAATTGAAAAATGTTCGACTGCCAGACTATCTCAGGTGAAAAAGAGGACACCCTGCTTCGTCTTGCCGTCTCATTAGGAAATGTTCTGGCGTTGTCGTAGGACTTAAAAAGATACGAAGGTTTATATCGAGAATAATGTACTGATTTAAACGGTTCAACGGCTCCCATACAAATTGCAGAGGCACAAGCTTGAATGTTAAATCAGTCGATTGCTAACACTTAACGTCATAACTCAACGTCAATCGATTATGTTTTTGAGCTAAATAGACGTTCTACGTCTGATCAGTATTCCTTTTTAAAAAATGAAGTAACTGATCGTCTCACCGACTTAGGTATACCATAACATACCAAATATGGTGTCTCTAGTTGCAATAGTTTTTGAGATAAACGTTTTTTTTTTAATTGCGGGGGCGGAAAGGGGCGTGGCAAAAATTTCAAATAAACTTGATTACAGAGGGACGGACGGACATGGCTATATAAACTCGTCTCGTCGTGCTGATCAAGAATATATGTATATACTTTATATGGTCGGAGATGCTTCCTTCTATGCGTTGCACACTTCTGACCAAAATTAATATACCCTTTTTGCAAGGGTATAAAAAGTCAAAGAAAGAATTGGTCCTATTGGTTTACCTCGGTTTAAGATGTTATCACCATCAAATAATTAATAGTTTCGAAAATGAATTAATAAGTGAGATAACTGCAAATCAACTTCTGTCAATTACATTATTGTTTTACAATTGTTATTAGCTAAAATACATTGCAAATATATGGTAAAAATAAAAAAAAGAAATGATTTATTTAAGTGGTTAAAGATAACTTCTGTTGATTGCATTACAAAATTAATTGGTAATAAATAAATATATAAATAAATATACAAATAAGAGGCAAACTTTCATTTTAATACCTCTTGATTGAAGGGATCAAATAACATAATTGTATGTAAAATGTGTGATCTGTCAAAAGAGTCAATGATTTAGTGTAAAGTATAAAAAAAATCAAGTAGTTTTATATTTCTCTAATATTAATGTAAATTTTAGGTTAAAAATTGTATAATAATTCCATGCATAAATCGGCTTAAATTGCAATATTCAAGAGACGGAAGAGATAATGTTGAACATGAGAAACTAATTTCAGTTTACTTCGACCTCAATTCGCTCTCTGTATGATGTTGGATGAAGAAAGTATAACAATAATTGCATTTGGCTAATGCGAATGGATATAATAATATACAATATATGCCATATGTATGTATGTGTGTGTGCGTGTGTGCGCGTCTGTGGGTGTGTGGCCATTGGGCATTGGTTAAATAATTCATTGCATATTCTTAGAATGCCAAGCGAAATGACAAAAACAAAATATGAATAGGCCAGGCCTTTTGAAATGTTAAGAAATATAATAGAGATTTTTGGACTATCTAAGACGTGTGTGCATATATTAAGACATAAATATCATGCACAGGCACAGACCACAGATAGAGAGACAGAGTCAGATATATGAATGTATATAGAAAGACGAGAAACAGGAAGCAGAATCCAAAAACCATATTGTAATGTGAATTCACAAGGACGATGCATACACATAATGATGATAATAATGATGATGATGAGCTATGAGCCAAAGATGGCGAAAGGCAGAAATGGGAAACCGGAATGAAGGAAAATATGGCCAAAAGACAAGCAAAGTGAGAGACGACAAGAGGGAGGCCGGATTGGGGGTGAAGGCGAGACTTTTGCCCATCTTACATTTGCCAAAAATTACAGTTATTACTGCAGACAGTCGCCCAATTCTCGTCCTTGTCCACGTCCTTAACACACAGCCACCGCTACCGCCACCGCCTCCCACCCCACCTCGGTATCCACAATGCTCACTGCCAAGGCGCGGCGGCAACTGCATTGGAAATTTAATTCAATTGCCAGGCGGCGGCATGCCCATAAATTCTACACTTTATTGCATCCGCAGTACGAAATGTTCACGCATAATGGGGCAAAAAGCGAGACGTGGTGCACAGGAGAGAGTGGGACGTTTTTGAAAAGGGGGTTGCTGTGTGTGTAGGACAATCCTACAATTTTAATGAGCTAACGAAAATTTAGTTTATTAGTTAGTTGTCGTTCGGATTTGTTGTACTTCCAAAAGGAAGAGAAGTCACGACGAGAGCGTGCACGCGAAATGGACCATCAATTTTTATTCATCCTCATTTCGATTTCTTTCTGTTAAGGTTGTAGAGGAGCGAGTGTGGAGAGAGTGGTCCCCGGAAGTGGTGCACTTTAGCACGACATCCGTCTGGCGGCCATTTGGTTGTTGTTTCTGCCTTACCTCGAACGGGAAAATTGCTTGGCCATTTCCTACTTTCAATATTATTTGCGTGCCAGGAGTCAACTCATTCTTTTTTCAGTAGTCTTTGCCTTTTTGATTTTTTCTAATTATGCATATGTACCTACAAATATGGGCAATGCTCCATTGTCAAATGCAATATTTTAGCGCAGTCAATGTAAAAAAACATAGGCCACAATACTATTTAATTTATTACCATATATAATTGGTGACAAGGCTAAAGTTGTACCAGCCTACGTTTTCGAGAAAATATCAAAACCAGAAGTCAATTTTAAAGCGTACAATTTAAATGCCTAAAGCTTAAAAAACATTTTAATACACCATTTTCTTTTACATATTCTGGTTTGAAATACATTTATAATGATTTTTATTTGATTTAAATATATAAAGTACTTTTTTGCAAATTGAAATTTAATCACTATCGCACGTGACGTGTCGAAAGCGACATTTTTTCCACTACACATTTTAATATGTTAATTATTAATGTCAATCATAGCACTTCTTGTATAAAAACCAAGACTTATAAGAGCAAGAGTCAATGCATAATGCGTTTCAGTAATAATAGTAATTAATTTTAGAGATTCTATATGCCAATGGATTGACTCTTTTATACAATTTCCCATTGATTTATAAGATGCAAAACTTATGCACTTTTTATGCCTGTCTGGTTATCTGGTGTTGGGCCCAATTTAACCCGCAGTTCAGCTCAGCTGGGCTGAACCTAAGGTCCTTAATGCAAAAAGGGTTTAACCTAAGCCACAAATATCATGGCGGACACAATGCAACCGAGCAATTAGACTTAAATTCATGCAGCCGTGCAAAAAGGAGCTGGAGCAGAATCTGTATCTGGGACCCACTGAGCGTTTAGGTAAACAATCCAAAAAAAAAGCAAAGAAAATAACAACAAGAATAAACAACACACAGAAAAAATGAGAAAAAAAAACAGATACAAACCAACAAAAGGTGTATGAGAAATGCGCCAACTGCACAACGCGGCGATGTAATTGAAAAAGAAAATGAAAAGCAAGCCGCGAGCCTGAAAAAACACTGCAAAAACAAGAAATGAAAATGACAGGAACTAACTATACAAGAATTAGTGAATATCTGAATACCCTGTAAAAGGTAGATGATAAAAATATGCACGGATACAAATGTCAAATGGTCCCTCCGAAGACCTACATTGGTATTTTTATTTCTGCATAGGATGATTCTTGACTACTTTTAATAACAATAAATATTTATTTAAAATATAATAAATTTTGTTATTTAACATTTAACATAGATTTAACATTTTAACGCTAAAAGCACTTCTCTCTGAACAAATTAATTAAAATTTTTCTTGTTTAGTTTCATTTTTTTAGTACCTAAACTTAATTTGCCTTGCTGCTAATTGATGTTATAAGTAAAAATAATCCAAACCTTGATTTATGAAAAATATTAATGTTAAATATTAATGTTAAAGTTCATGAGAAATGCAAAGTATCATTGCTGCCCTCGCATTTTATGAACAAAAATAAGAAAAAAAAAAAAAGGTAAACTAAGGGCACAAAACACACAACGACGACAAAGATGCCGACATTGTTTTGTTTGTTCTTCCTGTTTCGCCTCAGACCATCCTCGGCCCCACCCCCCCTCTTGCCACTCACTTGTTCACCATTCCGCCCATTCACTTGCCATGTATCTTGAACAAAAATGCAGGTCATTTGGCAATTAGGTCGTTAGTAGTAGAATCTCATCGCAGCCTCCGGAGAGGAAAATGGAGACCAGCTTTTGGGTTGGAGGCCAAAATTTTGTACCCACTGTGTCATTTGATTTATGTATAAATAAAAATATTTTTCGTTGTAACTCCTTTCAATGGCTAATTAAATTTTATTCAAGCAATCAAACAGACAGTAAACCAAGATTACTTCAAGATATAGATATAGTCAGAATGAGAGAGAGCGAGAGAGAGAGAGAGGGAGCTGGTGAAGGCGGAGAACCCAAGAGCCACAACTTCTGCCCACTTGTGTCAGTCAGAAACAGCCACAATACTAACAATAGCAAACTGCAACTGCTGCAGTTGCATCTGCTGCTGCTGCTGTTGAACGTTCTTCCTATTTGCCACTTTTTGCCTTGTGCTTCACTAAGATGGGGTGGGGTTGGGACAGGGATGTAGCAGAGTTGCCTGCTGTCAGCAGTTTGCGCCAACCATGCAGCAGCCACTTTTTCACACTGCTCAAGTGCTGCATCTTCAAGCATAATGAACACTTGACTCCTTTGACCAAACAACTGACTGGCTGTCGTTGACAATGCCCAGAGCAAACATTTTTACCGCAGGCTAAGACAAAAGCCTGACAAAATGAAGCGAGCACGGCTCGCGGGTAAGTACTTGAGGTTCCACAAGTATCCTTTTGGAGGCAGACAAAACACACGGAAAATAAGAAAGAGTAAGAGAGAGCAAAAAAAAAAGGTCAAAGAAGTCTCAATGCTAACCCAAATAAGAAATGCAATATGCTGGCTGGCTGGTTGGTTGCCTGGTTGGATGTCTGTCTGGTATTTCTACTGTTTCTGTTGGGAAATTCATTAAATATTTCAAGATAAACCTATGCCACATTTTACCATTCGATTGCGAATCATTTTCATCAACTTGATGTAAGTTACTCCAAATCCGGCCCCAAAGGCCCAATCATTTACATAGGTAAGTTAAATGTAAATTCTCTCTGTTTTTCTCTTTCCCACTCTCTCTCTCTCTCTCTATATATATATATATATATATATATATATATATATATATATCTATATATCTTTCTGCCTTGCCTGCATAAATTATAAAATTAGTGTAGAAAATACAAAACAAACACACGCAAAATTTTCCAACGAAAAACTATTTCAATTTAAATTCTTATCTCATATTACGGAACTAGGCAAATGAGACAGACAGACAAACAACGAGACAGACAGACAGACAGACAAGTGAAAAAAGCCTCCAAGCGAATCCAAAAAAAAAAAACCTTAAAATAAAAAAAACAAAAAAACGACAACGAAGAAAAGCATTTTCCTATCTTCGTGTTTGTTGCTGTTTGCCTTATAAGCTGCTTAGCTTTTGCTTTTGCCATTGCCATGACTAACTTTTGACGTTTCGACGCCTTAAAGCGACTACTTAGAGAGACATCCACCAGCCAGCCAGCCGTTACGCTTCTTACCTAACCTTCCACCAACAGCCACCATCTCTCTGATCCCTCCGTAGTGGCTCTAGCTATGGCCATTGCCTCTCATGGTATCACATATCTTACTTAACGTGCCTGCAAGACTTTTTTCATTAGGATAAGTCTATTTTATGCCAAACATCCGACACACCCATACACACACACACACACGCACACACATATACACACGCAAGTTTTGCGCCGCCTGTTTTCTCCTTTAGCCATACTTTCCTTTCTTTCTTTACTTCCTTGCCGCCTTGCCAAAATGTTTATTTGGTTTCTTATGTTATTTATTTTATGGCACCTTTTGCCATACTTTATTTTTTTGCTATTTGGCTGATGCTGCTGCTGCTATTTCTACTGCTGGTTTTTCGGTTATAGCAGCTGTGACGTCTCTGCTAGGCGTCCTTGCCTTGAAGAGGACTCCATCCATCGATATAACAATATCCTTTTGATGTAATTTCCGCTTATGGCTTATTTTCACAATGGCAGGTGTAAAGGTAATCGTTGATTGTAAGTGCCTGCCAGCCAGTCAGCCAAGCCAGCCGCCAGGATTTTATAAGCTAGATATGTATATGCCATAGGTTTAGAAGTGTGTGCCAATCTCTCTGCCTCTCTCTCTCTCTCCCTCGCGCTCTATCTCTGTGTGTGCGTGTGTTTGTTTGGCTTTTATGTCAATTCTCAATTATATTTCAATCATTTTTATTACATCGTCTAATGCCCAAAGAAGATTACTTTCCATCATAAATAAGTTATAAATTTAATTGGAAAAGCTTTTGCCTTTTCTCTCCTTTCTCCTCACACGCTCCAACTTTCTCTATCCCTCTTTCTTTCTCGCTCTTTTTCTGTCTGTCAGTCTGGCTCTTTCTTTCTCTTTATTACACATATATTGTAAATATATTGAGAGAGAGAGAGAGAGAGAGAGTATATATTTGATTGGAAGTATAATCTGGTATCACTGTGTATTATTTCTCTTCATTTCCGTCGCTTAATTAGTTGCTAAATTATTACCATTTTCTGACTGACATGAAACGTTTCGATGCTTCTTCTCAAGTGACAGTTTCGATTCAAAATGTGACCTGTGGCCATTGTCCCCATTGACTGCTGGCATATTTGATTTCAATTGATTTCAAAAGTGGTGAGCAAGAACAAGAACCAAGAAGGGGTGAGTGTGTGTGTGTGTATGCCCCCATTATCTGACACGCTTGACAATTGCGACACGCGACGAAAACAATGCCAATCATGGTTAGTTGATTCAGCAATTCGTGTTAATTTCCACATGGAATACGGCCGCATAATTGTGGTAATCGTTACGCTGAAAATTGGCTTAGCTACCTACCAAATAATTCTACCTCTAACCACCTCATTTCACAGTGTGTGTGTGTGTATGTGTGGGTTACGTTACATTACGTATACGCACCATTACACCAAATAAAAAAAATGTGCGACAGTTTGCCAAATTAATGAAGTAGGCAGAAGAAAATTACAATTCAGCATTCTTAATTAGCATATAAATTACAGTAGGTTAACCCTAGAAAGACCCAACACATATGTATGTATGTACATATGTGCATATTGATTAAATAAATATGGAAAACAAAAGCAACGGAAAGGCAATTAATACCTCAAGTCCTTTGATCTTAATGCAGACATTCCACCTAGCCCCTAATCATCATCAAAAGGGTCAGCAGGTGTTAAGTTACAGCCAGCTGAATGGCAGCATCATCATCATGATATATTCAGATGGTGGCAACGGCATTGCTTTATAAATAAATACACATGGCATACATTTTTTTGTTTGTTTCTCTTGTGGCACAGCTGCGTCGAAGTTGCTGAGGTGCTGATTGCAATTACCTGTGAGAAGGAGGTAGGTTCCCATCGTGAACGAGTAGAAGACTGAGACAGAGACCAAGACCAAGATGAAGCTGGTGAAATGAGAAGAGAGAGAGCAAACAACATCACATTGCTTGCCACTCCTGTTTACGGCCGACCACATCAGCTGTGGTAAGGACTTGGGGTTTATATTAAAAGATGGATGAATGGGAGACGCGACACCCACGCCCAGCAAGCGGGGGCAGTGAAAAAAGGGAAAAGCAACAGGCAATAATGCCAGCGTGTCGACATTGCCCGATGAATTGCGTGACTGTGCAACTGAAGCCATGGATATAATAAAAGTAATTAACAAGTGTTTGCACTGCATGATGTGGAATTTCAGGCGCGGATAAGCACACGACGATGCCGACGACTGCGGCAGCGACGACGATAGGGCGACGGATGCGATGACTCTCTACGTGTACCATATGTCAGAGGTGAAATGGCCCCGACTACCTGAATCCTCGGGGGCCTTTGCCCTTGCCATTGCTCAATTTCCGTTACCGTTACCCATTCAGCATTCAGGGGGAGAAGAGGCGAATTTCTTTAAGTGCCACACAAAAATCTAATAAAAATCAAGCAAAAAGGCAAACGTAAAGCAAAGAAAGAAACCAAGCAAGCAAGAAAGCAAAGAAAGAAAGAATGAAATCCGGAACCAAACGGAAAGAAAATCTCTCTCGACAAATACTTTTGACAGCTTAGGATATTTGATGCTAAAAAACAAAACGTAAATTGAAAAGTTTTACACTTAATACAGGTGCAAATATGTATGCGAGTGTGTGTGTGTGTGCGAGAGTATTGTAACTCTGACTTCTTCTTTGGTGTGTGTGTGTGTGTATGTATGTTGAAATCAATTTGTGTGCATTTATTGAAAATTGAATTTCGAATGAGCATCGACGCGTGCACACATGTTGCTCATATGATTGAGTTTTTTTCCACATTTCCCTCTCTCCTACTCAATCTCTCTCCCTCTCTCTCTATGTCCCTTTTCCTCCTCACCATCACTTCAATGTCCTGCTCTTGTTGTATTTGTTGTTCTCGTTGTTGTTGTTCAAGTGAAGTGTTGAAGTGATTGTTCAAATTGCGTAAAAATTCTATGTTCCAAGTGTCCTATAAAAATTTAGCATGTAACTTTATTGAGTTTTATAAATGAAGGAAAAAGCCTTCATTAGACATCAATTGAAGGAGACAATAAATTGAAATTGAAACTAAATGGCAAAGAAAGTGTAGCAATTGCCAATACAAAACCAATCCCAACATCAACCACCCCACCCATTGTCTTGACTGAAACAAATTTCAATTTATTTCATTTCTTTTTTTGAGTTCCTAACATGTCTCAAATATCAAGACCAAGAATAATGTCAAAAACTTGTTAAATTTAAATAAATAAATAATTTTATCTAAAAGTTTGAATATAACTTTGACAATTGTTTTATTCATGTTTAGACAAATTTTGCTGTCAAATTTTTAATGAAAGTTATTTCTTTCTTTTTGCAACATTTCTATTTGTTTAGTCATATTTAACGTTTTTCGTTTATGTTCTTTTTTGGTAGGAGATTTTTGCATAAATCATTTTATCCATTTTCGTGTTGGCTCGGCTCTGTACTGGAATTGTAGTTCATATAGGCATGGCAATTAATTTATAATAAATTGAGATTAAGTAACGACTGTTTCTCGACGAGACGAACCTCAGATCCACATCCGCTAATTCAAAAGAAATAATACCGAATTGAGCATATGAAGAGCTCAAATGGACAGACGGATAGATGGATGTGACTAGATGGCAAAAATATATATACATAGTTTAGTGTTTTGCAAGGATTTAAAAAGATAAAGAAGGATTATGTTAATTTTGATCACAAATATATAATTAAGAAAAGAATAAAAGAAAAACTTGCAATGTATACAAACTTCCCGTCCCGGCCTAAAATGTGTCTCAAACAAAAGTCTCACTTAATATTTGGATTCAAAAAGTCTGTTAGAAAAGTATTCCCTAGCCTTTAGGTTTACATTTAGCCGCACTTTAAACTCATAGCGAATATATTCAACAAACAGAGACTTTATAGATCTTCTCTTGATATATACATATGTACTCTAAACGCGTTGTACCGCCTGTTAAGCTCTTTAAAGCCAAGAGCACAACACGTTTCTGGGCATTTGTATACATATGTATATACATTGCAGGAAATATATGTACCTTGGCCCGTATGTGCTTAAGGCTCAACTCTAAGTTCATTAAAGCTCATTAAAAGTGGCTCATTTGGGCACTAAACCAAACGATATCGTTTTCCAATTATCATAACGAGATGAGAGAGAATATTGTGATGTGAATATATTCCAATACAATGTTGCGATATCCACAAGAATAATCCCTTCTCATAACTTTAATATGTTTAGCAAGTTCAAATTGTATTAAGTATATATGCATTATACATTTTGTGAAAACATTCTTTTTTGCATAATATTCTGAGATTAAAATAATTTAATAGCATAATCTTTTGGGTCTGATATCTCCTTAATAGTTGTTAAAATTTTCACATCAAAAGTAATTATGTTTGAGTGTCAAGCTAATTTCATATATATTCACTTTATCTTAGCTCAAAGATTTCTTTTCAAAGTTATTAAAATTCAAATTGCAATTCATTCGGTTTAATCGTTTTAATTTAATATAGTTATTCCACATTATCCGTGTTATAGTGGTTGTCGAACAATCGCAACAATAATTATATTGTAATTTCAATTTGAAATTCCAAGCTAATTCGCCAACAATTTGTTTGGCATTTGGCAATTTGGCTTAATCCTTTGCTATTGCCATTGGATTCGATTTAAATCGCCTAAAACTCGTTGCAAAAAAACAACAAGATAAAAAAAAGCAAAAACCAAAACTAAATGCTAACAACCATTGAAGGAGAAGTAAGCAGAGTAGTTGGAGTAGTAGAATCACCATAGACTATGTTGCACTCACGAACAGGCAATAAAAAGGGCAGCCGGACAGGCAAGAACGACAAGTTGTTACAGTTGCTGCTGCTGCTGTTGTTGTTGTTGTTGTTATTGTTGTTTGCCGCCGCTGTTAAGTTCGTTGGGAGTAAACTTGAAAAACGGTTACTAGGTCAGTAATACTGATGGAAATATTCGTTTAACTCTCTCTCTCTCTCTCTGACTCTGTGAATCTTTGCAGAAAAATCTCACAATTTCTCTCCTCTTTTTAGACCAAATCTCGAGAGATGACTGAGAGCCGCCCTTTTTAGTACACTGAGAGCGACAAAGAGTTTTGTAGCTTTGTCGCCCAACACGACTGGCAACAACAGCACACTTCGTGGATGCTGCGAATTGACTGAGGTCCTGCCTCAGTACTCAATCGTGCGCGCGTCGAACAGGACGAACACGTCGCATTGTGCCGCATAGATTTAACATTTTTGGCCAACCTAACCAAATCGAATACGGACAAAGTGCCGAACTACTCCGGCTTTGAGATAAAGTGCCGAAACCGTTCGAGTATAAAATAATAGCTAAACAACAAAAATACGAGAAACTCACAACAAACAAGCGCAAAAAAGGAAACAACAAAAAAAATTGCGGTGTCCTCGGCATTACGTGATAATAAAGTATTTTTTTTTTTGCTGTTTTTTGTAAATTTTACTTTGTTGGTTTACGTTTTGGTTTTTTTTTTTCTGTGGCTTAAATTGCCCAGCTTATGCAAATGTAACAGTCGCTTAAGAGGCAATTTTCCTTCAAAAAGAAAAAAATAAAAGAAATAAGTCGAAGAAAAGAAATAAGAAGAAAAAAAGTAAAGAAAAAGAAGCCAAAAAAGAAAAGCAAACGAAAAGCCTCAATAGCCAGGGCTAACCATTTAAGTGTCCTCTAAACAAAAAAGAAAAAAAAATAAGAAAGCACAATAAAAACAACAACATCTATGAGAAGAAAAAAACCGCAAATGAACAGCGACAGGAGGAACATTTGCCAAGCGGAATCTGCTTTTTTGTAAGTGTTGTCGAATTTGATAGGCATTGACTCGTACTGTCTATCTGACTGAATGACTAAATGACTGACTGACTTGACTTGACTTGAGTTGACTTTACTTGCCTTGCCTTGCCTTGCCATGCCTTGCCTATCCTAGCCTCAATTTGGCCCCAGACATTTTCTATATTGATGAGCATTAATATTAACAACGGAATTTGTGCTCATTATTTGTGACTTTGGCATTTGTTGGCATGGGAAATGGCACAACAGGAAAACGATGAGGTCAAAATAGATTTCCTTGCTTCTCTGCTTTCATTTTCTCCCCAACACCCAAGAAATTCAGAATTACACGAAAAGTCAGCCAATTTAAGATGCCCAAAATTGCCAATATACATACGTACATATGTACATACATACATAATATATATGTATGTATATAAATACACCCCAGATGAAGTCTTTTGATTAATAATTGACAAAATAATGTTCATGTTAAGTGAATTGAATTGATTTTTAACACATTAATTTATCACAGATACATATAATAAAAATTCTGAAATTTAACTAATGTGCCGAGTGTTCGTTTAATTGAATTTTTATTCTTTGTATTGACAGTCAAAGAACTCTAAATTAATTTGTTAAACTGTTAGTTCACTTTCTTTTAGCCATAAAAAAATGTTTATTGTCTGCATAAAATTAAAGTACACAAATTTATTATATAGTTGAAATAAATTTTCAATTTTAATAGCAATTTTCTTTTGGAAAATAATCCTATCTAAGTACTTCTTCAATTTGAACGTTGTATAGGAGATTGTCATTTGGCTTTAAAGTCATCAAATTCAAATATGTTGTATTTAATTTCAAAAGTGTTAACACATTTTTCATTGAACCCCTTAAAACTCTAAAACATATTGTTTTAGAAGTGCCTAAACATTCTAAATGTTGCTTTAAAATATTTTAATAAGCTCAGATTTCACTAATAGTTTTCCCCTATTTCCCAAATTTTATTAATATTTTTATGACGTCTATGAACTCTACAGTTAATGCTTTTTAAGAATTTCTTAAGTGAATTTCTCAAGTGTCTTTAACACACTACTAGTTTACCATTAAGTTTATAATATAGTTTAAATTTAACTACCTACTTAACATTTGTTATATAATAGCTTGGGTATAAAAAAGTTAACATTCGTCAAAAAATTAAATAAAGTGGCACCATAAAAATACAAAGTTATTCAGTTTTAAAGTTGGAAAATGAACTCGATATTAAATGTGATCTAGTAAAGTTATAAATTATTCTCTTAATGCTTTTCAACTATCATCAATTTAAAGACAATCATAAATAGAATATGTTTAGAAAACGTCAAGCTTATCTAACGATTAACTAGATTCTCACGCATTTATCCTAAGGACTCGAGCCTTTTTTAGCCTATTTTCAGTTAAAGCTTAACAAATTTTCAACTTTCAAAATGGCGGAAGCTAAACCAACAAAATTTAATTATAGTTCATTAAATTTAAAGCTTCCTATATATGTACATATATTCTTCCAAACCCCCCAACAAAAAATTATTGGATGAATACCTTTTAGGTATTTGTGTGTGTGTTGGTCTTTCTTTTTGTTGCTATTTTAGCATGACATTGGCATACTAATCACCTCATTGAAATGCAAATAAGCTGGCTTATATTATGGATTTTATCTGCGGTCTAATAATTTTCCAGCAACATTTTTATCTCACAGCCATTCGCTAAATACCTGGAAACGTTTTCGTTCGTTTTCGTATCAAAAAAAAGAAAAAAACACAACTTTCAAGGCGTTTGATACACACTGGGCGACGGTTGAGGCCCTACCTTGGGTGGGCGTGGCTGTAGCAAGCACGTGTCGGCATAAATATATAAAACAACAACGACAGCAGCAGCTAAAGCAGCTACAAAAACAAAGAAAGAGAAAACAGAGGACGATGAGAAAATGCCTTTTTGCCATGGCTACCTCGACCGATGTACCAATTTTCATTTTCTTTCATTGAAAGCAGGCAAAGTTGACGCAAAATTTTCATGCGGATGCCATTGCCTGCTATTGTTGTAGCTGTTGTCGTTGTTGTTGTTTTACTTTCGGTTTGGCCTGATGGCTATCAGTTGCTCAGCAGTAAATTACTGGCAACACTCAACACAAAAGGTCAGTAACCATGATGAGCTTTAGCAGCGGCAGCGTCAGCAGCAACTCGCAATGTGTTAAGTTGCAAAAAGTTGAATGAATAAAGAAAGGCTCCGCTAAAGTCAGAAACAGAGGTTGGCGGACTGGCACAGGGTCTGTTTAAAAAAGTCGAGTACAAAGTAATCAGCAAGTGGCTACAAAATAATTATTTAATTAACGGAAGTGCCGGCTATGCACCAGGCCTCATCATCAACAGCGGCAACAGCAGCAGCGTTAGCCTGGGCAGTATCATCCGATTCCGGGATCCTGGGCTACATTCTCTTGCTCTAAATACCCATTCATTCGTTTCATTTATCTAGTTGGGCCTCTTGTACCTACCCACCTTTCTACCTCCCCTACTCCCACTCACTCCATCGCTTTCTGTCTCTCCCCTCTTATTGACTTTTTGTGTTTTTGACTGTTTCATATCCTATAGTTAAATGGCTTAGCAAGGTACATACCTATATCTTCATGGAAGTTGTCTAGTCAAATGATAGCTTCCAATTTATTTTTTTTTACCATTATAATTAAAACAAAATGTATTTCATAAGTAAAATATCCTTACTTTATATAGGGTATCACAAAATCGATTCATGGTACATGCAAGATTTAGTATTTAGCTGACGACTTGGGTTCCTTCGACTCGCTTTCGCTCTCGTCTTAGCCACTTAAACGTCCGTGACGTTCAACTTTAGGCTTCTAATTTAAATTTAATTAAGTGGGATCATTCGTTTAATGGAAACTGGCCCCATCCTACAGAGAGAGAGAAAGAGAGAGAGCCTAAGCGAGGACTCTTCTCCACTCTTACTAGAGCTAGAGCGCTTCAGCATCATTTGCTCTTTCAATTTTCTACTACTTTTGCTTCTTCATCGTTTCGTTTTCAGGAACGGCGACGTTGGCGTTAACGTTGAAGTTGACGTTGACGTCGACGGCAACGTCTCTTTCGTAGATTCGCATTAGTTTTGCCATCGTCATTATATAATGAATAAAGTTCCAAGTGGCCAAGTGGCCAAAAGGGCCATGGGCTATATGAATATTAAGCGTCTGTTAACCTATTTTCTAAATGCTCTAAATAATCCTCTATCTCTCCCATCTCTTACTTAGAGATGATGAGTAAGCCGATTTTGCTACTGGCTTTGCTTTTTACGAGTCTCACAAAAAACCAACAACACCAACAAAAACAGCAGTAACAAAAAATAGTCTGAAGAACAGACTGCAACTTTTCAGTCAAGTGGTTTTTATGTAAATTGCCTTGGTTAATGTTCGGGCTAATGAATGAATGGGGAGCTAAAATCGTAAAGAAAAACGAGAGAACAAAAAAGGCCTTTGTCATTCTAACCTGCAGTGCAGTAATAGGTAAAGAAACTAAATTTCAAATGAAATGAAATTATCATAAATTTTTCATGTATCTTATAGAAATGTTTTTGTTTTATATTAAGATCTGGTAATTATATTTTCATGACCAGAAGGTCAACAAGTTTTTTGTTTCCTTTTTTCGCCATTAAACATTACACAATTATAGTTGAATCGTTTTGTCTTTGTTGCCCATTTCAATCACACAAATGTAAAGACTTTATATAACTAAAGAGTAACCAAATGAATTGAATTTTCCTTCTCTAAGGAATTTGCAATAAATTCCATTTGTCATTTTGTATAAATTAATATTCATATTTCTCCACAAATCAGTTTATCAGTTTATTTTGCTTTATATTTTTTTTGGTTTTTCGTTTTTGTTTTTGTTGTTCGCTCAGTTTCCCCATCCATCTGGCGCACACACACACACACACACAAACACACACACAGAATTTAAGCAAAGTACAAAAAAATGCCACACAAATAAGCCGATTTAAAAAACAATTTGAAAAATTAAACGAAATTTAAAGGCCGCAGCACATTAAAAGTGAACACACACACGCGCACACAATGAATGAAAGAGCGCCAAAGCGATTCAATGGGGGATTGGAAACGAAAATAAAGTGGTGGGGGAATAGGAAAGGGGCGGTTAAAGTTGGGGGGTAGGGCGTTTGGAACTGAATTCCATTGAATAAAATAACAAGTTGGAAAATAAAATGCCAATAAGCCGAGACCGGGAGAAATGGGAATACAAATTTTTCAGCAATCCAGGCAGTCATTCAGTCATCCAGAGTTGTGAAATTTTAAATAATTAACAATAAAAAAGTATAAAACAAAAAAACAAGAAAAAAATTGCAACATAAAAAAGAAACAGACAAAAGACATTTAAGAGTGAGAGAGAAAAAAAACGACACAAAAAAGCGCAAAATCAGCACAAAAACAGCCAGCGAACCGAAAGGATAACAGGGCGACAAGGCAGGAACGACACACAGACAGACACACACACACACACACAGATGTATGTATATGTAGTGGCAACAATAACAGCACAAGCTGCTGCTGCTGCTGGCATAGTGACACACTGACAAAGACAAAAAACAAAAAAAACACCAACAACAGCAACAGCTTCGCACACCTGGTTATATGTATGCATGAGAGAGACGATGGTGGTGGTGGCAAGAGCCAGATAGGCAAGTGTGTACATATTTGCCTACAGTTCACTGAATACACACACACGCACACACACACACACAAAAGAGCGGGGCGACAAACGGACGTTAAAACATAAATGCGAACATCAGCGGAAAGTGAATGGAACTTGTACCAACTTGGTTTGCCATTGTGCAAGGTGCAAAAGACACGTGCAAGTCAACGCGTGCCGCTTTTAATGCGTAGATATGTACGAGTGCGTGCCTATATGCTAGTTATTTGTCTCTGTGTTTGTGTGTGTGTGGCCCAGTGATTATTATATTATATTACACAAAACGCAAAAACGGTTCCCCAATTCATCCTTAATAAGCAACAAGCGACATATCTTTGGATTACAGAATTCCTCAGGCCCGTAATTAAATAAAATATTACTATGCTACAATAACTAACAAATATCGGAATCAGCTTAAGGCATTTCGCAAAAATGTAGAAATTGATTTGGAATCTGTGTGAAATTGTTCAATCTGCTCTTTCACAGCATCTTACAATACTTCACTTCGACACACAGAAATATCCTTTATGCAATTAGTGTCTAAGCACATATATATGAACTTATTGAGAGCCTTTAAGTAAGTGCAGACATGACTCATCTGCCATAATCAGCAGCTGGGTCATATCAAAATGGAATACGATGGTATTGCTCACGTCGATCTAGTCTTATCTGTGCGCGGGATTCAGCTACCCTTCCCCTTTTGTGTTGCTGCAGACCGCAATTCTCGGGCTCACAAACGCTCATGCTCAAGCCTGGCTGCACGGCTTTTGGCTGGTTCCATAATAAACCTCAGCCTTTGCCCTAGACGCTCCGTCTGCCGTACCAAGTCCCGCTCTTCTTCAGTCCTATTCAAAACATTTCTTCTGATTCTTTCTGCATAACATAACATAAAATCATGGAAATGGATTCTCAATTTTTAAAATATGCACACACACAATTAAATTAACTTGCATTGAAAAGTTAAATCAATGACAAATCAAAATTAACTAAAAAGCTATAAGAAAATTACATTAATAATGTATTATTATTATTACGAATTGTATAATATTTACTGCAAACGCAATGCATTATTAAAGTTTATTTTCGGGAAGAATAAATTTGGCAACTGTCAAACAAATTTTTATTTAATTAACATCTTCTTCCTGCACACTTGCGAATACAAGCTAAAATGCCTTTTTAATGAAAAGTGTTTTGTGATAAATTTGTTTAATAGATATGAACTGATTTAATTTAAGTCTAGCCAATTTGAACCAAATTACTAAAAAACCAGAGGGCCGGGGTTAACTTCGACCGCGACGAAGCTTGTATACCCTTGCAAGTTGTTTGTTACTCTTTCCTCACTTATAGCCGTCAAAGTGGAAAAACGTTTTAACTTAAAAAAAATAATGTGTGCGAAAGAACGGCCCACACTCTTAACAATCGAGAAAACGAAGTTATTCATCAAAGTCACTGTTTTCCACCGATCGTTCCTATGGGAGCTATATGATATAGTCACCAGATCTTGACCATTTGGCTCAGTTGTTTATAGCTATAATAAACTCACTAATATTAAATTTCACGACAATAGCTTAGAAAACAACGAAGTTATTGAGAAAAGTCACTGTTCGTGACTTTGCCGTTTGTATGGGAGCTATATGATATAGTGATCCGATTCGGGTTAATCCGAGATATACAACCCCTGTATATACAAGCCTACATGCAAAATTTCAGCTATGTAGCTCTTACGGTCTAGGAGGAGTTTGCGTTGATCCAGACGGACGGACGGACATGGCTATATGCGTTGCACACTTCTGACCAAAAAATAATATACCCTTTTTGCAAGGGTATAAGAAAAGTATATACGCAAAATTTATTTGATTTCAATTAAATTTTTAAAGTCGTTTAGTTTGCTTTGGAGACCATTTATTTTAATCAAATGCACTAAAGCAAAAGAAAACTAAACTAAGCAACTCGATGCTGGAAAGTATGCTATGAAAAACGAAAAAGGAGCATAAAAATGCAAAACAATAAAAACTGCTTGATATTTGTATTCAAATTGAAGAATATGTTTAATTTGTTCCTTCTCTCACTCACTTAATTTATTAAACATGGAACAAACGCATGTTTTTGGTTTTACTTTGACACTTTTATAAAAATGTACACATTGTATAAGAGGCAAATTTGAAATGCAGATTGTTAGACACATGTATTACAGAAAAAATACACACATACATAGTTTGTAAATGCAAAAAACTAGGAAAATTTAATAAAGCATTTTGTCAATGTATTAGCAGCAGACAGAATAGAGCAAAAACTACAAGTTTACAGATTATACCTGAGAGCACAACACAATACAAAATGAAAGCGTATTAAAAGATATGTATTTAAATATAATTGCATAAGTAGAATATCTGATGATGAAATTATTTGCCTCGCCTCTCCTACAAAGCCTCATATTTTAAGCCCATTTTTCATAGAATGGATAAAATTGCAATTTCATTTAGTTCTTCTTCTTTTCTGTTATACAATTTTAGGCAACACAACAAATTATGCAAATGTCCACGTTAAGTGCAGCAGAAAAATGCTCACAATGCCAGCGATGACAACCAAGAGCCGGAGACCAGCAACAAATAACTAAAAAAGAAAAAAGGTATAAAGAAAAGTAGAAAAGTAGCGAAATTAACAATAACAACAACAACAACAACAACAACAAGGGCAACAATAGCTGCGTCACCAACAACAACTACAACTATAAGAACAGCAGCAACAGCAACAACACTAAAAACTATAAAAACAGCAACAATATCAACTGTCTGCAAAATGCGCTTTGGCTTAAAGTTGAGCTGCCTTTGGCCAAGCTTTTTATTATGGCTAACATGGAGCAGCAATGGCAACCATAGAGGATCGGCCATGGGCTGGGGAGCCAGCGCGCAGCCATCATTAACCGAGAAAATCCCATTAGGTGAGTAAACGTAAGCTCCAGCAGCAACAGCGCCAGGAACAGCACAACAATCTCCTCCACTAGAGACAGAGACAGAGAGAAAGAGCTCCAGTTTGAGTTGTCGACCTGGCTGTTTGCTATGCCGGAGCTGGTTTCGTTTGGTTTGGTTTTGGTCTGGTCTGGACTTATTTTACTTTATATTTTCTGTTTTGTTGTTGTAAAACGCTCAACTGCACACGTCGTCACCACCGAAGTTGCAATTCTTTTTATTTTGTTGTAGAACTGCCGCACTGCCGCGTTTTTCGTCTTATGTGTATGGCAAGGATTAACTTGCTTCGTACCTCTAACCATATTGCCATTGCCTTCTTTCCCATTCGCATTCGCATTCTCTTTGCCTGTTGCCTGTTGAATTGGCACAAATTTGCAGTTGGCTAGCAAAATTAAGTTACTGGGAATGTCTGACATTTCGAATCTTACTTTCTCTACCTCTCTCTCTCTCTCTCTTTCTTTCTCTCACTCTCACAATCTTTGGACGAGCTTTTTTCAAAAGGAAAAAAAGTCAGTTTCATTTTTCGGCATGTGGCCTAGAAGAGCGGGAGAGAAAGAGAGAGAGAGAGAGCGAGTGGATGGTTAGCTGTAGCACTTTGAAAACTGAAACGCCACGCTTATTAACTTGCAGCAAGCGCCACTTAAAAACTGCCTCAAATTGCCCACCACAACAAACACAACAGCAACAACCAGTAGTAAGAGCAGCAACAGCAACATTCAAAGTTTTACCAAAGAAAAAATAAAACAACCAACAAAAAATCAGTTCAAAATGTAAAAAAATCGACTTTAAAGTATCCTCCATAAACTTGAAATTGTTTAGTAAAACGTGGCATATAAAAATTTTGTTAAACCTTATTTATAATTTACTAAGATCAATAACTTTAAATTTGGTTAGGCCTTTTTTGTTTAACTTTAACGATCTGCTATATAGGAATGACAAAGTTTGTACTATATAATCAAAAGGTTTATTTTCCACCATTAATGGCATTGATTACTAAGAAGTTTATGAATAGCTAACATATTTTCCATAAATTTTTAATTTAAAAACTCAAATGCCAAGAGTTAAACATAGCTCTCTGCTCGAAATACCCTGCAGTCATGTTGTGTAGGGTATGCAAAAAAAGAAGCAAAAGAGGAAAAAAAAACATAAAAATAAAAGAAAATAGAAGAAAGCTCAAATAAAATTCGAGAGCAAAAGCAATTACAAAGTTTAAAGTGCCTTTGCTTTGAACTTAATTGACAATTTTGGCGGCAGCCGGCAGCAGCAGTAGCCGAAAAATGAACTTTTGCCTCCTTCTCTTGTGAAAATGAAACACATTTTTCTTGTATTTTTTTTTTTGGCTTTTTTGCTTCAATTTTCCCTCGTTTCTTGTTTTAACATTGTTTTTTTTATTGTTCTTGTTCTTGTATTTTGCAGGTGCCATCTTTGAGCAGGGCACAGATGAGGTGCAATCGGCCTTCAAATATGCCATGCTCAATCATAATTTGAATGTCTCGTCTCGTCGTTTTGAGCTGCAAGCCTATGTAGATGTGATAAATACGGCAGATGCCTTCAAATTATCGCGATTGAGTGAGTAATTCCCGCAAAAACGAAAATTCAAGAAAGAGAAAAAAAAGACTTGAAATATTTTATAATTGTTATGCAATTAAAATTGTGAATTTTTTTATTTTTTATGAATTGTAAATGAAAATGTAAATATGCAATAGCAAGATGATAGCCGTTGATAGCTGGCTGAATCTGTAAAAGCGACAAAATTTATTAATTATGCGCATTTTTAGCAAAAGCATATTTTCACTCTATTCTATACATTCATTAACATTCTTTCTTCCTCTTTGCCTTTGTCTCTCTCTCTCTCTCTCTCTCTCTCGATGGCTAACAAGTTTGCAATCAATTCTCAAGAGGCGTTTATTCCATGCTGGGAGCGGTCTCGCCCGATTCATTTGATACGTTGCACTCCTATTCGAATACATTTCAGATGCCCTTCGTGACGCCTTGGTTCCCAGAGAAGGTAAGTAACAACAACAAGAACCACAACAATAACAACATTTACCAACCAACACCAAGACAAGGCAACAACACATCAACATTAAAGCATTAATAAATATTAAAGCGCCTATTTTAATATGAAATATTAATCATACGCACTGTTGACTCTCCTTTGCAAAAATAAATTGGTGCTAACCTTGAAACCAACAAAAATAAAAGCTCAAACAGAACGGAGAGGGGGGAAAAAACAACGCACACAGAATTTATGACCCAACCAGGTACAAATCATTATAAATACTAGGCTGCTGGCTGCCACTTGTGCCATGGCGTTTTGGGCCCATAATGATGTCCGGTGCGTGCGCTTTAAAAATTTATAACACACTTTTGGCCCCCCTTCTCCCACCCCTCCCACACGTTTTACAGAGGCGGTGAACGGGAGCAGTAAGGACAGCCTAGGACAGACATAGCCCAGAAAAAAAAAGCGGGGACAAGAGCCAACCAGCCAGCCATACAGCTAGCTAGCCGGCAGTTCTATAAATCAAGCAGGCAAATGCCCAAAACGAGCCAGAAAACAAGCATAGAGAGCAACAAGAACACACAAAACAACAACAACAATGAGCACTCAATAATGATTCATGTTTACTAACTTGCCATGTCCTTTCTCTCTCTCTCTCTCTCTCTATCTTTCTCTTTCTTTTTCTGTCTCTGTTTAACGCTGTATGTTCTGCGCGCGTGTGTGTGTGTGTGGCTGTTTTCCATAATTTTCGCGTTTTAGGTGCTTACGCCATCGTCTGGATTTCTCGACTTTGCCCTCAGCATGCGACCGGATTATCATCAGGCCATCATTGATACAATACAATTTTATGGCTGGCGTAAAATAATTTATCTCTACGATTCCCACGATGGTGAGTTGAGAATATAAGCATATCCAAATAAGTATCCTATATAAAAGTCTCTCTTGTATATGTGTGTGTGTGTGTGTGTGTGTGTACGGAACACCCAACTGAGTCAATAATCATTTTTTTATAACAACCAACAAAACCTCAGGCAGCCTTTTTGCCTATGCAAACTACTCCAGTCTACTACACATATAAACATATATATACAAACCATCCATCTATACTAAGTAAGAGACTAAGAGAATGGAAACCGTAGTGAAAACCCCTAGAGTTGTCTAGGTCGCTGTGTAAATTTGCTTTGTTATAAGTTTTTCCCCCATTTACTCGCTGCATAAATAAAGTTTAATGACTGACGTACACACACACACATACAGATGATTTTCTCCTGTCGTTGGCCTGTCCTGGACCCCGGTTGGCAGACAGAGACAATTGGTTTATGAGCCAAAATCAAGAGGACGCGACGGAACCAGATGAGATGAGACGGCACAAGACGAAGTGTGTGGTTTCCATCTGCCATATTATTATTATTATTATTATTATTATTATTATTAATGAATGGCACGTGAAAATTTTTTTGCGGTCGCCAACAGCACTCAATCAATTCAAGCGACAGGCAAGAGACCAGTTATCCTCTGTCTCTCGAAGCCATTCTCTTCATCCATTCTCCATCTCTGTCTCTGTATTTGTGGGTGTGTGTGTGTGTGTGTGTGTGTGTGTGTATTTGTTTTGGCGTGGAAGTGTGAAAAGCTGCTTTAGTGTCCATGTGGCACTGAATCAATTCTAAGCACAACTAATCATTTTACGGTTTGTTCTTGGAGTTGGAAAACAAACCAAAAATAAAGCAATAAGTCACTCAACTATTAGTTGTCATGAATATGAAAAATATATATATATAAAATTTATACCTATAATATAAATTTATAAAGAAGATATAAAAAAAAAAAATGAAAACCGATTGATATTTACTTTTGCATTTTTGCCTTCATTTTTATCGTAAAAGCTTTGACCATTGACTTAAGTGTACTTTATTTTCTGAGCCCAAAATAAACGTAATATATATATGTATATATTTTTTTTTGTTTGGGTAAACTCATTTACAACAACCACAACAAGAACCAAAAAATACAAAAAAAATCCCCTTGGCAACAACTGTCCAGAATTGTGGGCGTGCTATTTTAAAACCTGACAGGCATTTTTCATTTTAAATACCCTGCACGACTTCAAGGTGAACAAAGGTATATACATTCATACTTATGGTGCGGCATTTACAATGCGAATCGCCTAAGGCGGAATATTTTTGAAGACGCGGCAAGATGCCAGATATTTTTAAACATTTATTAATATTGCTTCTTAGTAAGCAATAAGCAGTTCATTAATTCGTTTTTTAAAACATATAAAGAATTTTAGAAAATCCTCGAAGCTAACATAATTTATATACGAGTACTAGCTGACCCGGCCACGCGTTGCTGTGGCTAAAGTTTTTGTTATATTACATTATAGTAAACAATCTAAGAGGAACAATAGGAGAACATCAGTCACGGAGTCCACTATGCTTTTTCACACAGATCACACAGATGGTATTTGTCAAAAAATATGGTGATCTCCCTTTTTGACATTCTACTACTATAACACTTCAGTACAATGAAATTATTTACGAACAAAGACGAAAATGTTGATGTTGGTATACAAATTCACTGGATTGAGATTTAAAGGGGAAGTACGTTGAACACAATTAATTAAAATGTTCTTACACTTGATATTAAGCAGAAATCAACAAAATTTATCAGATTTTTTTTTTTCCATTTAATTTTATAACAAATATAAGTATATTACAGTATAATACAGTAAATAACATGTGACGCTTGAACTTATGAATGAGATAGGCAAGGCAGACAGTCTTAAACTTTTAAAGATTAATATCTATTTTTTTAAATTATAAATACTTTCAATTTCAATTTAATTTAACACCAATCGGTGTTAACACCATAAGGTGTTTTTAGCTAACACAAATAGACTCGACGGTTTCCCAACACGTGAACACGCAACATATAGTTGCCCATGAGAAAAACATGGATTTTCCAAATCTAAACCATAAATGGACATTGTTTGACCTTGAGAAACGAATTGGAAACTGTAGCCTTTTGAAGGGTATGGTAGAATCTGATGGTATCATCGGAATATGTGGCAGCAGGACCACTTTTCCTTTAAACTTCCCAGCCAAAATGGTTGTTTCAAGAATGTTTCCGGTGATCTTTTTGATGACCAAACGCGTACCGTTACATAATTGAGGTGGATTTAAAATACGGAGGAGAATAAAAGGGGAACCAATCTTTAATCGAAGATTATGTGGTGGCATTCCAGGGATATCTAATGAATTTAAAAATTCAATCGGAAAAGTTACACTTTCATTTTCATCAACAACAGTATCGATTGATTTAAAAGACATCAGATCGCCTGGTAACAACTGTTGTATCTGGAAGTTAATTTCGTTAACTTCAACGTTTTTGGCTGCCAAAATCGCCCGTTACTAAGCCATTCATGATTCAAATAATTATTCTGTATATCCGGGAAAATACTCTGAATCAATTCATTTTTATCCTGAACAACAGTGCAAAAATTGTGTGCAGTTCTATTTTACCGTTCCCAATATCTAGTTAAATTATAAAGTTTTGATCAATGAAGCACAAATAAGAAAACAACAGGATTAATTTCACTGTATTACACTGTATTTACACTTGGCCGGCTATGCTAACACCAAAAATGTAAAGAGTGGAAATAATTGAATTACACGGTATTTCGTTCACTACAAAATAAACTGCACATGGTGTGGGAATTTTATTATAATCGGTTAAGTAGTTTAGGAGTCCATTGAGGACAAACATTGTGACACGAGATTTATATATATTAGGATAAGATATTACAAGTTACATATGAAAAGTTAAAAATTTCTGGAAAACAATTAATATTTTTCCTCCCTACTATACTGTGCGTAGTCTCTGGGATTCTGTAGCTATAATCTTTCAAGTCTCCTTGCAATTGGTATATAGATGTGATCATTGTAGTAAGAAGAAAGATTTAAACACAATTTCCATAACTTTAGAACCCCGAAATATGCGGATCGTAAGGTCAAATAGGTTATACATCATTTCTAACACAGTTTATGTCGTAAATATTTAAACTCATTAAAATTGGCGGTGTTGAATGAGTGAATGAATTAACGTATGCTGATCAATAAAAACTCTACAAGCTATAAGTATATCAATTTCGGATAGCTAAATGGATAACATGACTTCGTCGCTTTAACTTTATCTTAAAGAATATTTTGCCTTTAATGTAAAAAAAATGCGTCTCATTCTATTTGCAATTCTTTATGATTCTTTTTTTGGCTGCTTTGTTTATGGACATGTTTACCAACGAAAAAAAAAAAGAGGAGAAGACAGTGAGCAGGGGTCTTAGTTACTTGGCACGCAACGCCTACGCTAGCCAGTTAACGGCTTTTGTTTTTGGCTGCCACGCATGTGGCATAAGTCTCTCCCTCCTCTTGCCAAACCCCAGCAAAAAAAATGGCTTCTTTGCTTTTGTTTATTTCGTAGAGCGGCAACGAGTTTATTAGAAAGAAAATAGAAAAACGCCAAACGTCAACGAATGAACGGACGGACGGACGGGCGGACGAACGGTCGGAGAGAGAAACTATTTATGGCCAATGGCCATCTTTGGGCCATGTACAACAACAATCGAACTAACTGTACATACATATTTTGGCATAGGCCCTTTAGCTTATAAGTTTATTCTCGCTTTTATATTTACGACTTGGCCCGAGAAATTGGCCCAAACACACACATACACAAACACACACTGACATAGATATTCGTTTTAGCTGTGAAATTATTGTTTTTGTATTGCAAGCCAAAAAGAAACAATAACAAGAATAACAACAACATATGGAATACATAGACGCAAAACATTTCAACATGTGCGCCTTTAGCTATGCTATACAAAATACATTTCGTAGTCTCGCTGTGTCCGTTGTGTATGTTCCACTAAAAAACACTTGCGCCGCCTGCGGCTATTGGATTTTCCACAGACAACACGAGTTGAATACCTCCCACCCCACTTCTTTCTTTCTCAATAGGTCAACAACAAACAAATCCGAAAAAAACTTGTGCCAAATGGGAGAAGGAGTCGGGGTGTTCTTTTGGCTTTAAGAAAAAGTCAGAATAGGTGATTTCTAGCACTTCTTTAGATGAATTATTTAGTCGCCTTTTGTATAAGACGGCAGCTCGCTCATATTGCCTTCGCTTTCCCCTGTTGTTCTCCTCCTGTTGTTCTTTTTGGCCACATATGTTCGTGGCATAAGCACTAGGAAGTACTTGTGCTTTATAACCGCCTTTTGCTCCACTTAATTGCCACCCAGCTGGCAGCAAGTTCATATTTAGCGCGCTGACCCAATTTTCTAGTTTCTGGTGAAGTGCGGTGGTATAGTATAGTATAGTAACAAGTGCAGAGTGAGTGTGAAATGCTATGCTCTAAATAATATACAATATTATATTTACATACACATATACGCATATTTGCAATGACGACGTTTTCATGATAAAGAGAGGGCGGATCCCTCATATGACAATGTCGCTAAGTTGGCTCAGATTAAGGTCACTACCAATCGAAGCACAAGTAAAAGGAATGAAAATGAAACCATGTAGGAAAGTGAATTTCTTATACACATATGTATGCACATACATACAGTGAGATGTGTTTGGGGCCATAGTTGAAATCAAATATTCGGTGTTAAATCAAGCAATCTTGAGGTTAGACTTAAGCAATTTGACATGCCGCAGCAAGTCACCAGCACATCAAGTATCAAGTAACCAACAAAGTCATTGACGCCAGTCAGAGCCCAATGCCAAATGAGGCGTGTATAAGCAAATTTTCTCACAGACATGTCAAGCCGACACAAAAAAAAAAAAAAAAAAAAAACAAAAAAAAAAAAAACCAAAACCAAAACCAATGCCAATGTATTTTGCACGTACTCTTCTTGCCAGACACAAGAACAACAACAGCAGCGACTGCCACTGTTCACCACGAGTCGCACTTTCTATTCCTTAGAACTCAACACTGCATGCTTTTTTTTCTGTTCTTTTTCTCCCTGCTTTTTGCTTCTACCCATCATCATATGACACTCTCCATACCCCCATTCAAGAGATGTCACGCCATGTTCAATATTAAAAAGCATACAATCAACAGTCTGCAATGAAAGTAAATGTCTTACTCACACATACTTTCACATACACACACACACTCAGACATAACCACGTGTGGGCAGGAAAAGAAAATAGCAGATGGCAATTTAACTCATATCGAAAAAGCTATACTCTTTAATTTAATTAATTTCCTGCGGTTTGTCTTAGACAGCTGAACTAACCTCACTTAAGTGGATCGCCATGTCAAAGTAGCATTCTGATACATACAATTAGTTAGTTAATGAATCAATCTCAAGATTGTATATAGGGTTACTACTAGGAAGGATGCTTCTATTTTAAAATATATTTCTTATTCTCCAAAGATTCTCTAATTCTCTTAGGATTCCCTAATTTGAGATTTAGGACCTTATTATCACCTTACCTATTATCAGTCATATTCAATGTGAATATTGGATACAAATTGGCTGGGTTAGGGGAATTCTAACTACTTTTTCTTGTTTAATGTTCAAAGATTTTTAACATTTTTGTTTTCTAGAAAACTGAAAATCTGTGGCATTTTTATACCATACACCCATAGGGTGAAATGTTATATTAAAGTTGCCAAAATGTATGTAACAGGCAGACCCGACCCCATAAAGTATATATATTCTTGATCAGTATCAACAGCAGAGTCGATATATCTCTATCTCTCTCTATCTATCTCAAATTTGATATGTAGGTTCGTGTATGTAAAGTGATCAAGTTTATTTCAAATTTGTGCCACGCCCCTTTCCGCCCCCGCAATTAAAAAAAAAACTTTATTTCAAAAACTATTCTAGAGACTCCAAATTTGGTATGTATATTTGCTTAGTAAGTCCGCATATATATGTGTAAAGATTTTGTCACGCCCCTTTCTGCCTCCGAAATTTAAAAAACTCGGTTATCTCCCGTAATTTTCTACCTTGTGAAATCAAATTTGGCACACTTAAATTTGATACTAATATTACGCAAAATACCAAATTTGATCAAAAATAGCCAAGTTTGCATATAAACACTTTTCCATAAGGCCGCAGCTGAACGTTGGCTGGTGGGGGCGCTAGGGTGCTCGTATCGTTCGGTATCGTTTATTACCTTTTATTAAGATTTTTTTCTTCAAAGTATTACATATTGTTTACATAATTTATTTTTAAGCAAAACTAAAATACACATAGAAATAATACAATATCTATATTTTTGTTTTTTGTTTTGAACTCTTGACAAAAGCATACGCAAATACCTAAAGAACACGCAAAATAATCAAAATAATACAAAATAAGGCAGAAATTACAATAACGGAGATGTTATTCTGAGTAAAATCTATCTAAAAATCAACCTAGAGATCAATCGGAAAGGGAGGGAAGAAGGAGGGTAGTATAAAAGTCTTCAATTGATACATAGCCCATCACAGAAATCTCAATTCTGTTTGAAGCAGTGAATTACTTATGCTGCATATAAACAAAAACCAGAGGGCCGGAGCTAACTTCGACTGAGCCGAAGTTTCTATACTCTTGCAAGTTTTTTTTGTTCATCTTACGCTCCATATAGCTATCAAAGTGGAAAAACGTAATGCGGAGTATACCGATTTTATATAGTTATCCGATTTTGATCAAATTAAAAATTGTTATTAGGAGGTTTATTAAACTAACGAATATTAGCTCTTATGACACGGACGTCCAGACGGACGGACGGTCATTGCACGCTTCTGACCAAAATTAATATACACTTTTCGAAAGGGTATTAAAAAAAACAGCAAAAAAGCGTATTTTTGGTGAAAATGAATCGGAGGCAAAATAACAAGAGACGAGTGGTAGGCGGCATTGCCGTGCCCTTTTTGCCGTGTTAACAGCACATTGACTTGCTGTGAAATGAAATTTATTACGCAAAAGGGGAAAAAGAAGCAACAGCAGAAAAAAAAGGGAAAAGAACAGAAAAGGGAGGGAAAAAAAATTTCGTTCTCTTCTGTTTGTTCTTTGTGTAGTATAGAGGACCAATACCACCGCCGACTGATTAAGGACGTGCGAAAATCTGCTTGCTCATCTCTCAATGAATACGTCAGCAGTTTGGTCTCCTCTAGTGGACCTTATTTAATATTTTATGAAAATGCCTAAAAGAATGGGCCAACACAACAAGAATGTGGAAAATGTGGAGACTGAGAATAAGAACGGACCAACAGGTATTAAAGTAACACGAAACTAATCGAAGATCACGAAAATCGAAAAACCGTAACAGCCGAATTATGCAAATGGTTTTATTTATAGATGAAAGCCTTGATTGTCCTTTGCCCACACACAAAAGCCAATCAAATATTATATGACTTCTATATATTTGTATGTGGGTGGTGCTGTTGGCGGCGGATTGGTATTTTAATGTGTGTGTGCGTGTGTGTCTATGTGTGTGGGTTTGGTGCATATAAAAATCTGTACCAAATCTGAGTTAGAATGAGCATCATGAATAATAAGCAAATGTTGATTGTTCACATCATTTTGGTGGGATTGGTTGAAAGGACACGACAGCAACAAACACAAAAAAAAAACAAATATAAATACAAATATAAACGGGAAAGGGAACAAGAAAGAGATAGAGAGGGGCAAGAGCGCGATAAACAGAAAGAAAGAGCACACAAAACTTCACTTCTAGCTATGAGAGAAATGCTACATAATTTAAATCAAAAAATTTGCATAAACTGCGTCAAATGGCAGCGCAAATTGCCAAGGACTCAACTGGAAAGTTGGTCAAAAGTAGAAGGATGAGGATACGTCCTCTGGTGCTGTTGCTGCTTCTGCTGCTGCTAATGCTGCTGCTGCTACTGCTGCTGCTGCTGCTGCTCATGCTTATGCCTCTTGCTAACCATTTCCGTTTCTGGCTGACTGCCATTAATTTAACCATTATGGGGTTTTACTACGCTTTCACTTTCATGTTATTTGATACTTTTAATGCCAGCCGACGACGAGGCCATTGAAAACATATGCGCAAAGCCTTTGAGCCTTGTCAGCATAATTTTAGCCGGCGCGTCGGCAGTTTCTAAGTAATTAAACCGAAGCAAAGTTTTTGATAACACAACAGCAGCAGCAGCACCAGCAACAGGAACCAATACAAAAGTACGACTTGAAAATTACCCATTACTAATATATGTTTCTATCTCATCCCTTCAGTAAATTCATTATTTGAAACCTTTGGGAACTAAACCTGTTTTCACTTGTTTTATTCTACTTCATTGCCGCTGAAATGGAAAATTTTATATTTCCAGACATGCTAAGAACATTGAAATCGTAAAACTCATTTTCCTTATAAAGATAAACTTAATTTATTGAAATAGGTAAAGTCATAATCAGATATCCTTCAAATATGCAGAAAATTAATCAAGCAATTTCAATTGCAAATTTGAAAAATATGTTCAATTATAGTAACCAAGATAAAAAGAAATTATATCAAATGAATGTTAGTATACCCAGATGACAGTGTATGAAGAAAATATAGGGTAAAAAACAAAACAAAAAAAATCTTAACAAGCTGCTAAATTAGGGCGAACCCAAGAGAGTTGCAATTTAAAGCTGATAAAAAACAAAGATATGAAATATAAAATGTGTAAAGGTTTTCTGGTGTCCATGAACTTTATGTAACAGCGGTCCATAAAAGGAAAGTTGGCTAATAATTATTACATTTGTTTATCTTATTTTCTATCTTAAACTCAATCTTTATCTTTATCTCCATCTCCCGTTAGCTGACAGGAGACTTTGCCTTTGATTGCTTCTCCTTTTAAGCTCTTCAAACAGGCTTGTTAGCCATATGGGAAGTCTGATCTAAAGTGAAGCCTGCCTGCTTCAGTATGCTTGTGTTTGTGTGTGTGTGTGTGTATGGCAGGAAAACTTAATTTCCGCAAAACTAACTTTTGTTTAACATAACAAATTGTGTTGTTTACTCTTTGGTCGTTGCGCTGAGTGAAAGTAAGTCTCTTGATAGGGGCGTGGCGGCTGTGGCAGACAGCCAACTAGACAGATAGAATGAAATAGATAATAACCAACTATGTATGTATATAAATATGTCTTCTCAAACAATCAGTCCCAGAGACGTTTTGCCAATTTTCAAATTCAATTTCAATTCGCTTTGCTTTTTTGATCTTCACTTATATTCTTTTTTTTTTTTGCCATCTATTCTCAAGTTGTGCTTGAAAATAATTGAATTTGCGACATAAAAATGAAAAAATACGAAACAGCAAAAAAAAAAGTAAATATAATTGTAAATTAAATTTTGTTAGGTATACATATACACGAAATGAAATGAAAAGAGAAGAACAGAACAGATATAAAACAATAAAAATCGCAACGGAAATACTCAAAGGGAAAAAAGGAAAAACACACACACTCACACCGACACACAAAAGAGATATACGAGAAGAGGATAAGTACGGACAGATAGACAGACAGACAGAACAAACGGGCAGATGCCAGGACATACAGACAGACAGACACCGCCAATTTTTCGGGGCCATAAAGTAAGTCCGTGTATTATCAGCGGGGTGAGCCGCAAATGTTTTGATATCAAAAATGAAATAAAACAAAAAGCCCCAACCGCAACAGCATGCTCTTCAATTACACTTTCGATTTTGGCCAAAAAACAAAAAACATGCACACAACACACACACTCGCACACACACACAGACACACAAATATAGCAAATCCAGGCGGCAAATCTCAAATCGAAAAACACAAAAACTCAAATCCAAACACAAGCCAAGCGTAAGGCAGATCAAGCTGGTGGAGTTGGTGGTGCGGTAAAATGGGGTGGTTGGGCGGTATAAACGGCAGCAAATGAAATTGTATAAAAGGCAAAAGCAGAGAAAATTTATTGTGCAGCTCGCAGAAAAAAGGCCGTTCACATACGCACACACAACAATAACAACAACAAAAAGCGCTAGCCCCACCCACCCCCAAAACAACATATCGGAAATACATATCGAAAGAAGCATAATAAACCAATTGATACCCTGCTTAGTTAGTATTGTTTAAGCTGCAACAAACCAACAAAGAGCATTTTATTTTTCAATTATTTTAGCTTGCAAAAATTTTGCACAGCTTTTTGTAATATCTAATTGTTGTTTTTATAAATCGATTAATTATAAATGAATTTAAATTTCGGTAAGCTTTATTTATGTTATTTATTCATAATTTCTGAAAATTCTTTTTTCCAAATTGGAATTATTATATTCTTATTAAGTTATTTAGAAGCTTCAATTAATTACTTTGTAACAAATATTTGGCTTCAGTTGACTTTTTAATTATTCAATCATTTATTTGTATTTTTGTGATAACTTATTCATTTTTTCAATTATATATTGATTTACTTAATTGCATCGTTGTGTGATTCCATTCAGAAGCTGATTAGTTGTGTGTTATCCTTCATTACACAAGCGTGATGCCAAAATGGTTTAAGGTCAAAAAAAATCTTCGACTTCCTATAGCATACTTTTGAGCGCAAATTTCATACATTATGTATTCTAGCAAAGAAGAACCTCTTTAATATTTTGTGAATAAATAATTTCTTTATGATACCTTTTATATATATAGATCAAAATAATAAAGTTTTAGCAGAGTATTATAATTATTGTCAAATACAGTTACTTTGAACAATTTCAAAGACTTTTTTTCGAACATCTGATGTGATGGACAAGAACTAAGTACTGGATTAGCAATATTTCATTGAAAAAAATGCAGAAACTTTCTAATTTGAGAGTTTTATTTCCATTGTTGAGGTAAAGGATGCTTTGCAAGTTGTGGTTTTGCAAATAAAAATGAGAGTCATGATCGTGTATGTACAGAAAATTTTAAAGATAAACCAAACTAAAATGTTTTCTTTACTATTCAATTTAAGCTATTTTCCTTTGCTAAGTTGCTGTGGCCTGACCAACCCCTCTTGACGATACCCTGTAAGCATCACTATACTGACGTATGTATGTACAATGTACATATACATATATATATATATATATATAGATATATCGAGTAAAATAAGACAAAAAAGAAATGATGAGGATAAAAGGGAGGACAAGCAAGAAAGAACTACAAACCCAACTCGAACGAACACATAGTGCAAATCAAAGCAACAACAAATTGGAATTGTATTGAGTGCGCTCTGGCCATGCGTAAGGGCGAAGGAGCGAGGGAGTGGGCGTGGACGTGGGTGCCAGCATGGGCGGTTACAACAATATCTAAATCACAACCCAACAACCAGGGCCGAAAGCAGAAGCCAGAAGCAAAAAGAGAAAAACCAAATCCCATTTTATCCGCAAACATAAATTGAAGACGCATTGAAGTTGCAACGCGCCATGTCTCATGCGACATTCAATGAAACACACACACAGTTAGAGAGAGAAAGAGAGAGGAGAGGAGAAAGAAGTTTCTTTTTTTTTTTCATCTCTTCCACTTTTTCCCCCTCCGCCCCCTTTCTAGGTGATGGTTTCTTTTTCCTCTTTTCCTCTATTTTTTGTTTTTTTTTTTTTGCAGTTTTTCCTCCTTTGTTTGCTGCTGCTTCTGCTGCGTAGCTGTCATACAAATCATCATCTGTCTGTCCGTCTATGGGGCTCTGGGTCTCCCCAGCGCATTGAATCGTCGAGTTTTGACTCGTAAACTTAAGCAAAGTCATCCGCGGTAGAGAGACCGAGTGAGCGGGGTAGTCTTCTGGGCTTCTGGGGCTCTGTTTAAGTGCGAATGAAAGCTGCATGGGGAAGGCCAGCAGTTAGTTGCAGTCATAACTCAATAAGCACAAATGCAAATTGCTTCAGCTAGCATACAGCAATGCCATGACATTCCTATCTACCAACCCTCAGCCCCCTTCGTCCCCTCTACCACCCTTTTCAAAATTCAACTCTCCAAATCTTCTCCGAATCATATCACTGTGTAGTAGGCCCAACGATAGTTCCGGCCAGAAAACGAGAAACAGAACTAGAACCAAAACAAGAACCCAGAACTTTGCCTTGCCATCGGCATTGTTGTGTGTGTGTGTATGTGTATGCGTATACATGTGCGTGTGTGTGTGCAAGTGTGTGGGGGAGGGAATAAGATTGGAATATGGGTTAGGTTAGGCACATGTATGTAGCTTAGCATCCGTTTTTGGTAAATTTCCAATTGAAACTGATTTTGCTCGTTTTGTGTGCCTATTTTGTAACTAAAATTTGCCTTCTTGGCGCACAGGCGACAAAAGGTTACTTTAAGGTTTTTAGCCAATTTGAAAAATCGGTTAATAATACTTTTAAGCCGATTACTTATTCTTTTACCTACCTATATGCCTATTCAGTGCCTGCTTTAAAGCCGCTTTACTTTTTTTTCCTTTTTGGGCTTTTATTTAATAAGATTTACGATTTTGAAGAATATTGTCGGGTGGGCGTGTATGTGTGTGTGTGAATGTGTATGTGTATATATACATGGTAGTAACTGTTAACCCCTTGAGCCATTGACTTCCTTTGTGTGTGCACAAAATGTTCGTCTTGTTGATAAGGGACTCATCGTCCGTCGGAAGGCTAACGATTCGCAAAACTGTTGATGGTTGTAATTTGTGCCAGAAGGAAGAGAGTATTTTTTTGCTCTCCGTACATACATATGCAGTTACAAATGTATATTATGCATACGTATATACTCTATCAAACAGAAAAAGTCACTTAATTAACACTTGCATTTGCGTTTTCTTTTTCTCTCACTTGGATTTTTTTTTCTCTACAGGATTGCTTCGCCTACAGCAAATCTATCAGGGTCTAAAACCTGGCAACGAATCCTTTCAAGTGGAACTGGTCAAACGTATCTCGAATGTCAGCATGGCCATTGAGTTTCTGCATACATTGGAGCAAATCGGTCGTTTCACTAACAAGCACATCGTTCTCGATTGTCCCACGGCAATGGCCAAACAAATACTCATTCAACATGTGCGCGATTTGCGTTTGGGTAGACGCACCTATCACTATTTGCTGAGTGGTTTGGTAAGTGTTCCCGACCTCCCCCCATCCAACGCTTGCCCATCCATACGACAGCATTCTGCATTTGGAGGGTCGTTTCGCTCTCCATTGTTGTCATCGTCGTCTTTTGCCACTTTTAGGTCATGGACGATCGCTGGGAGAGCGAGATAATCGAATTTGGTGCCATTAATATCACTGGATTTCGCATTGTGGACACAAATCGTCGTTTGGTACGCGAATTCTATGACAGTTGGAAGCGTTTAGATCCACAGATGAGCGTTGGAGCTGGACGTGAATCGATTTCGGTAAACTATCAACGTACTACAACTACTAAAATTTAATGTTTATTTTACACAGAAAAAGAGGGGTACACGCATAAAGAAAGAAAGAGAGTCTGTGCTTTGTGTTCACCATGTTTGTGTTGTGTAGTCAAATAGCAGCTCAACCGGGCGACAGATTTCACTTTTAGCAGGACAAAAACTTGCAGTCAAAGGCATATGTGTCCTTGCTGTGTTGCTCCGTTGTCCTTGTCATTGTTGGCATACATACACACACACACATGAATAGAGAATGAGACCAAGATGGGGGATAGAGCAAGAGAGAGAGAGAGAGCGGCAAAGTTGGTTTAGTTTGCGTTTGCTTCATGTTTATATTTGTATTTCCTTGGCATTATCCTTGTTGACAAAGATTTCACTTTGTGGCGCTTAAATGTTAGTTGAATTCTGCTGCAGGACAACCTCGCTCCTCCTCCAATGCCCCATACCCACCACTATACTCTCCGCATTCGCTGCTGCTGCTCTCTTTGACAATGTTTGTTTGTTTATTTGACTTGTCAATGTGTATGTGTGTGTGTGTTTTACTCACTCTATTCCCTTCTCCCTAAGAGGAAATTTATATTAAAGTCTCTTTCTCTGCCTCTTGGCATTTCTCTATTCTACACGCAAAAACTTTAAACAAAATAAAAGTCTATGCTTAAACGTTATCCTTCTTTTTTATAACCTTAAAGAGAGTATAATAAAATTAATCAGCTGTTTGTAACGCTTAGAAGAATACGTTTTCGATTCCATGAGCTATATATATTTTTGATCAGTATGGGAAACCCAGTCGATATAGCCATATTCGTCTGTCCGTCCGCCAGTCCGTCGACTAACCAAAGCTTGTTAAATGCAAGAGACAATGAGGCGATATTTTGGTGCTGAAGGGTAAAACACACATATGAAAAGCTTGCAAAGGGCATAGGGCAAAGACAAAGAACAAAAATTACGGGCCTAGAGAGGGAAATAGAAACAGACGGAGTACGAGTTTGAAGGTTATGTATGTTATCTATGTATGCATTGGCACGAAGAAAAGGAACTTAAATATATTATGGTCAAAGTCTGCAAGTGTATATAAGCTTCGGTGTGGCCAAAGTTACCTGCTCTGATTATTTTTTGTGTGTTGGTGGTTGTGTGAAAATTGCTTCTTGTTCAAATATTAAATCACAAATTTTGTTGTGGTTGCTGTTGTTGTTGGGATTAATATGCCACACGCAACAAAAACAACAACAGCAACAACAATAGCATTAATAATCGAAAGAGCCAGCCCAGTGTAGCTCCCTGCTGCCTGTTAATGACTGGGCCCATCAACTTTTCCTTCTTTCCGTCTACCCGTCTCGTCCCGTCCCACTCCGTCCTCCTCTTTGACGTACTCTCTTGGTATCCCTAACAGACTTTGGCTTCATCAAGCATTAACACCCACTAGAATAAATAAAATGAAAGGCTCCCCTCACTCCCTCTCTCTCTCTCTCTCTCTCTCTCTCGCACTCCCTCACTCCCCAGAGGGCAATGGTTGGGAAAATTGTGAATAACAGCGTGTAATGCACTCATTAAATGCCAGCAGCCGAAGCTAAAGCTAACCTAAAAATTTCATTTTCTACCATTTTTTTCTCTCTCACTCTCTCTTTGTTGTTTTTTTGCTCCTTCATCATCTTTTCTACCGTTTCACTTGATTACAATCTATAGGCACAGGCTGCTCTCATGTACGATGCGGTATTTGTTCTGGTCGAGGCGTTCAACAAAATTCTGCGCAAGAAACCGGATCAATTTAGGAACAATGTGCAGCAGCGTCGCAGCCAGACGCTAATGGTAGCCCAAGCGGCAGCATCAACATCCAGCGATGGCTGGAATAGCAGCAATAGCAGCGGTGGTAGTAGTAGTAGTAGTGGCAGCAGCAGCAGTTATAACAACGGAGGAGGAGGCAACGGAGGTGGTGGTGGTGGTGGCGGGAACAACGATTCCGGCTCCAATTCCGGCGGCATTGGCTCCCGAGCATTGGACTGTAATACGGCCAAAGGATGGGTGAACGCCTGGGAGCATGGCGATAAAATATCGCGTTATTTGAGAAAGGTAGGTCTACATATACGTCCATACATACATACATATATACAACCAGATTGTAGGTGGGCTATACGCCGACGATACCCTAGGCTGCGGCATTATGGTCGACAAGCTGACAAAGCAATTAAACACACAACACATCGTGTTCGACTTTCTCTCTCTCTCTCCCTCTCACTCTCACACTCACACTCACTTCTATTCTTTCTCAACTACAGGTGGAAATCGAGGGTCTAACAGGCGACATCAAATTCAACGATGACGGCAGACGCGTCAATTACACGTTGCACGTCGTCGAGATGACAGTAAACAGTGCCATGGTATGTCTATGTCTTCGTGTGTGTGTGTGTGTGCTATGGGTTTTTGTTTGCCTAAACTTCCCCTCATCCTTGGGAACGCTGTAGCTAAACAAGCTTAAGGGGCCAAACCAAAATGAGACAAGTTGACTTTAACTGTAGCTTCAAGAATGATAGCGGCCTGCTGGCTTAGGGGGGCGGTCAACAAAGTTTACCTACATATGTACATACATATCGATTTCATCTTGAAGCGGCTTAAAAAATTGTCCTAAGTTAACATCCTTTTTCTTTTTTTATTTCCTAGTCAACAAAATACACACACACGTATATGTGTATGCCAATATATGGACAGTATTTATTTGCAAACAAGTTTGGCTTGACGAAAGATTGCTCTTATCAAGTTAAAGGAAAAATCTTCTCAAGCATTCTTTATACAATAGAAAATTTTATTCATCCGCCTTTTATGGTCATTTCTAAGGAAAGGACAATAAAAAAATGAAGGAAGTAAGTCGTCTCGCCGACTTAGGTATACCATACACCAGTAAAACAAATATTTCAAATTTGTAATAACAAATGCATTTGCCTATTTTAAAAAAGTTCCGTTCACATGCTTTTTACAAGCATATCTTAGTATCTCGCTCACTCATGCATATGAGCACCCTAGCGCCCCCACCCACCAACGGCCAACACCGGCCTTATAGAAAAACGTTTATACGCATAACTTGGCTATTTTTTGTACGATTTTGATCAAATTTGAAATTTTGCTGGGTATTAGTATCAAATTTAAAAAATTACGGGAGATAATAGAGTTTTTCAAATTTCGGGGGCGGAAAGGGGCGTGGCAAAATCTGTATACATACAAAATATGCGCATTTACTAAGCAAATATACATACCAAATATGGTGTCTACAACAGTTTTTGAGATAAACGTTTTTTTTTTGAATTGCGGAGGCGGAAAGGGGCGTGGCAAAAATTTGAAATAAACTTGATCACTCTACATACTACATGAGCCTACATACCAAATTTGGTGGCTCTATCTCTTATAGTCTCTGAGATCTAGGTGTTCATACGGACAGACGGACGGACAGACAGACATGGCTAGATCGACTCGGCTGTTGATACTGATCAAGAATATATATACTTTATGGGGTCGGAAAAGCTTCCTTCTGCCTGTTACATACATTTTTGCGACTTTAATATACCATACCGTATGAGATAACATTTTAAATCAGTTTTATTTAAAAAATAATTTACAATTTCTAAAAGAGTCATTCTTGTCAAGAATAAAACATTTGTATAGAACTGTAAAACCAAGAATATTCAAATTTATTTACTAGAGTTTATTTTTTAAACATTTAATTATACCCTTGCAGAGGGTATTATAAAATTGGTCATATGTTTGTAACGCACAGAAGGAGACGTTTCCGACCCCATAAAGTATATATATTTCTTATTAAATTTAAATGAAATATTTAGAAATTTACAAATATTTTGTTTGCAGAATTGAAAATTTTGTATAATATTGAAAATTAGTTAGTTAAAAGTTTTTGCAGAGAGAAAAAAATCTTTTTAGAATCCAACACTAACAATTATTTCTAATTTTTGTAGGTCAAAGTTGCCGAATGGAACGATGATGCTGGTCTACAGCCATTGAATGCCAAATATGTGCGTCTGCGTCCACATGTTGAATTTGAAAAGAATCGCACATATATTGTGACCACTGTGCTGGAGGAGCCATATATAATGTTAAAAGAGCCAGCCTTTGGTGAGAAATTGCATGGCAATGAACGCTTCGAGGGCTATTGCAAGGATCTGGCCGAGCTGTTATCCAAGAAATTGGGCATTAATTGTAAGTGGCTGCAGATGGTGATGATTGCCTGGTTGGCTAGAGGAGGCTAGAGGAATGGGTACAATGCTTTTATCACATGCATATATATATTTTTTTTTTTGCCTTGCCAATTGCAGATGAACTACGTTTGGTCAGGGATGGCAACTACGGTTCCGAGAATCCAACAGCCCATGGCGGATGGGATGGTATGGTGGGCGAATTGGTGCGCAAGGTAAGTACTGAGTGGTGAATGTGTGTGTATTTGTATGTTGGGGGAATAAGGGGATAGATAGCAAATTGCACCAGCATCTTATGCCATGCTATTTGATTCCGTACTCTCTATCTCTTTCTCTTTCTCTCTCCTCTTTTGCAGGAAGCGGATATTGCGATTGCCGCCATGACGATTACCGCTGAACGCGAACGTGTCATCGACTTTAGCAAGCCGTTCATGTCGCTGGGCATTTCCATTATGATTAAGAAGCCAGTGAAGCAAACGCCCGGCGTGTTCAGCTTCATGAATCCTTTATCACAGGAAATTTGGGTGCGTATATATATGTGTGTATCTTCCCCCCACCCACGCCATTACGTTTCTCGTTCTGGTTCTGGTTCTGATTCTGGGTCCCGTTCTCTCAGTGTCTAGAGCACTTCCCTAGCAGCACTGTCGGTTGGTTTGGTTGGGTTGACTGTGTGTGCACTTTGCTTCATTGGCGCTCACCGAAGCGATGCAACAAGGAAGCTTTGCCAATGCCAATGCCTTGATGCAGTCGTCGAGATATTGGCTTGTCTCTCAGATACAGGGGCAAAAGAAATGCATATAGGATGGGGGGTTGGAGTTTTGGGGGTGGGCAAACTTCTTGCTTGTCAAGTTGTTGGAAATTTCTCTCTGTGTGTGTGTGTGTGTTTTTGAGGCACACCCAATCAGTCTATGGCGCTTTATGCCCATATGTGTTTGTGTGTTGTGTTGCTGCTGTTGCCTTTGTTTATTTTGACTTTGTTAACGAGTCAAAAAAAAAACAAAAAAAAATGTTGCACAAAAATTGCTCGGCATACAAATGAGTAAAGTTTTTTAAACAATTTTCTTTCATTTTTGTTTGCCGTTGCCTGGTAATTTTTACGCTAGCCAATTTTTTTCGGTTTTTGTTTTTATTCTGTTCTGTTACGTTTCTTTATGTTCTCATTTCTATTTTTTTTTTTTTTTTGTATTTTTATTATTTCTATTTTTTGTTTCGGTCTCTTTCACTCTTCTAGTGTTACTGCTGCTGCTGGCCGGGATAAAAGTTTTGCGGCTCAAACTTTCGACTTGTATATTTATTTCTTCTGGTTTCGGCTTCAACTTGGCACCACGTAAGCTTCCAAAGTTTAATAGAGTAAACGACAAAGTTTTTTTGTGCATTTGCCACTGTGTTTTTTCATCCCCGCCTCGCCGCTAAAACCGTAGTCGTACTCGTCGTCGACATCGTCGTCCTATAACCTCTGGCGCAGCATTTTTACATTACTAGTAGCATATAAACAACAGCAAAGGACAGAGAAAAGGACTGTGAAAATTACGTGGCCGTCAAGTTTTAAACTCTCACAGTTTCTTATACACTTTCATTGGGCAGAGGTATATACAATTTGTTTAGAAGTTAGCTAAGTCCTTATGCATAATCATAGTGAATTGGAAAACTTTATCTACATTAATTATGTATATAATTTTAATTGTAACCTTTCAAGAGAAAGGCTATTATATATCGCTGTCTATTAGATCAAAGTTTGCAAAGTTTTTTTGGTACTCGAATGTCTTCATCGAACTAAATTGATCAGAGACATAAAAAGGGTATACAATGAAAAGTTTCTTTATTTCCGTTTATTTATTTTTTTGTTTGCCTTTTTTTGCTATTTTATATTTTGTTTTTTTTTCGTTTTTTGTTACAGTTTTTTGCTGTAGCCAAAAGTTTTCCGCTCGAGGCTTGTTTAAATAATGGCAACCCATCAAATTTGTATGAGCATTTAGTTGATGTTTATGTTAGAGGTCTGGGCTAGTGTGGGTGAAATGGGGAGCAAGCGATTAGACAAATTAGTAAGCCAAAAAGATGGCTTAACGACAAGGACGACGACAATGAGCACGTTGAGGATGACACTGGCTGCTCTTAAATTTACGCATAATAAAAAATTCATAAAAAAGGAAGAAAGCGGAACAACGCGAAGGAGAGTGAGGCAAAGAACCCACACCTAAACCCGCAGCATCCATCCAAAATGCGAAATCTCAAAAGTCAAAAAGTGTTGACAGCGCGACAAAAGCAAAATTAAATGCTAATAAAAGTCAGCGAAAAGGAAAAAGCGCGCCAAAGTGAAAGCTAATGCGTAATTTGACATGAGCTAAAAAATTACAAATGCAAATTAGTTTCGAGGGGGTTGGAGCGGGGAAGAGAGCGGTAAAGAATGCCAGCCAGTATAAAAGGGCGACTGAAAGGCAAAAGGCGCAAAGTTAACAAGCTAATAAAAAAGTCTTTCAACAACAACAGCAACAACAACAACAACAAAAAGAAAAAACCAAAAATTTATCATAAATTAAATGAAGCATTTTAGCTGCACACACACACACACGCAAGCAGGCAGGCATTCAGGTCTGGAGTAAAGGGAAAAAGGAAGCTAACAACAAAGCAGGCGGCAACTCTGACAGGTGCACAGCAGGTGTATAGAGAAGCAAAGCACAAGCAGGCCTACTTGTAGCAGAAGCAGCAGCAGCACCAACAGCCACCATTCAGGCAACGGCGACACCGACAAGGACACACCTTTCCTTTCTATCACACAAAAAGCTGCGCTGGGCTCCATGGCAGCACCATGAGAAGGTGCTGACAGACATACATATACACACACACACATACACACACACACACAAACACTTAAAAGCAGACACATGAGCCCAACACACACAATGATGGCAACAGTTGCCAGACAGCAGAGGCAGCTACTTCTGCCGATGTCCTTGGTTGCCTTGGCATTGTCTTGCCATCCCCGATTCCATCGCCCTATTAGGCTAATGTTTCGTTATTTTCTAGGAAGCCGTTCCCGTTGCCATTGCCGTGTTTGCCTTGTTGCCAGTGTGCGACATTGTCGTTGCTGCTGCTTCCGCTTCAATTAGTAAAGAAAATTTAATGAAAAATTTTCACTTGCAAAACACACAACATTCTCATGTTTAATCTATCTGTATCTTTCTCTTTCTTATCTTGTCTCTCCTCTTGGCCAACAGGTGAGCGTCATCTTCAGCTATATAGGTGTGAGCATTGTACTGTTCTTTGTGTCGCGTTTCTCACCATACGAATGGCGTCTTGTGCAACAGCAGTCGCAACAATCACAGCCGCCAGGTAAGTTTATACTCCTGTCATTGTCTATTCAACTCCATGACTTAACATTGAGCACAGTGGTAACAAATTCGCAATAACACTGACTTTATCCTACATATTATATGAAAATAATTATTGAACTGGAAAATGGGATTTTTCATGGGGAAACTTACCATTTAAAACACTTTGGGACGTTTTTCACACAAACCAGCTGAAAAGTAAAAATACAAATAAAATTAGTTATTTAAAATCAGTTAATCAAATAATCCTTAATCAATAACAATCATACGCCATGGTGAAATTAAGCCAGAAGAATAATTTAAAAGGTATATCGGACTATCTTCAATCAAGGAGACTATTATTTTTGAACAGAGTTACAACAAAATTATTTCAAATATTTTATATTATTATTATTAAATTCAGTAAAATATTTATAAAGTCCATATAAAGATATGCCAATATTCACATCACATCTTGGGAGCATCAAATTGATTTAATTGGTTACATTTTGAAGCAATGATAAAAGAGTTTTCACCACAGTGACCCCACATGGAATCTGATTTCATTATGTATTTTTCTTTTATTAAAATTTTACCAACAGCTTCAAAATGAGAATCAGGGAATCAAGCAAGGCAAGAATTATAATAGGGGAGGGCACAAAGAGGGGAACGGACTAAAGGATGAATTGCGAGCCACAGCAAGCGAAGATGGGTGGCGGGTTCAGATAATGTTATGCATTGCTGCATAAGTTTGGACTTGAACTTGTTTTGCATTTCTTGCCATTGTCTGATATTCCAATTCAATTCAATTACTTCAATTCAATTTGGTACTTTGTTGAGAATCAGATGTCGGGACATACATACATATGTACATATGTTTGTGTATATATAAATTGGCAGAGAATTGCGGCTGCTGTGTTCCTCATAACAATCTATTGACATCCTGCAAAACATCCTTAATGTAATTTTAGCGGAAAGTAAACAAAATTTTGTATGCAGGCAACGTGTTACAGAAAATGTGTAAAAAAAAAAAAAATGAAACCAAACCGAATGAAACACAACAACGACAATCAAAGCGGTGGATAAGGGGAGGCCAAGCGAAGGCAAGTACAAAATAAAAACCTGACAGTGAAGTGCATGAAAATGGCAGGACATGGAGAAGCATCATCAGCAGGAGCATCGGAGGTACCCAGCATCCAGACGCATCACCATCTACCAGAAGCAAAAGCAAAAGAGTGTCATCATAGCTTTCAGGCAGTGGCAAGTCAATGGTTTGGCAATTGATGCAAATGGAATGAGAACCGGGGATATGGGCATGGGATTAGGAGACACATGAAGGCTATATGGGTTTGATTGCATATCAATTAGAGCAGGCGCAAAAAAGGAAAAAAAAAAGAAAGTGAAAGACTAGGTCCAGGGCAAAGTCGAAGCAAGCGAACCCAAACCAATCGAAGCCATACCACAGCATTCCAAAAACCCAAACGAAATGATTGACGGTTGGACATTCGACATGGGCACGTAGTTGTCTCCCTGCACAAGGGCGAACTAGACGGACCGGAGGGGCTTAGAAGGGACATTGGGTACTCGACTCTGACTCTGACTGACTCTGCGTTTGCCGTCTGCGGTTACGTTTTGTGGCCAGCAACTCACGATGATTTCCACCTTCTGTGTTGCCCCATACAGATCCACATGCACATCACGAACAGCTTGCCAATCAGCAGCCGCCCGGCATTATTGGCGGAGCACCGATACCAGCACCGCCTGGCCCACCAACACCAGGAGCACAATCGGCAGCCGGGGCAGCTGCCTTACAGGCTGCCTTATCGGCCGGGAGTTTGGCATCCAGTTCAGCTGGCGGCAATGGAATAGGTGGCATCGGTATTGGACCCGGAGCTGGCAACGCCTCGGCCGTTAATGAGTTTAGTATTTGGAATTCGTTCTGGTTCTCATTGGCCGCCTTTATGCAACAGGGCTGTGATCTGTCGCCACGTTCCGTTTCGGGACGCATTGCGGCCGCATCTTGGTTCTTTTTCGCTCTCATACTCATCTCATCGTATACGGCAAATCTGGCTGCATTTTTAACAGTCGAACGCATGGTAACACCGATCAATTCACCAGAGGACCTTGCAATGCAAACTGAAGTCCAGTATGGCACTCTGTTACATAGCTCAACCTGGGATTTCTTTAGGGTAAGTCCACGAACCCCACACCCCATCCTTTCAATTCAAACAGCCTGCCTGTAGCTGTTAGATATGTAGGTAGGCACAGTGAAGGGCCAATTGTCTCAGAAATAAGAAAAATTTATTTTAACAAAATCACGGAACATTTATTCATTCATTCATTTATCTCAACACTTGACAACCGCACACAAATGTGCTCAAATCAAAGACAATAAAACAAAATGAAGAAGAAAAAAAACAAAAAAAAAAAAAAAAAACCAAAAGGGCCATTAAAGAAAATTTCCGAGTTTCTTTTGATAAATCAAAAATGGAGCGAGTCAGAATCAGAGGCAGAGGCAGCAGCGGCAGAGCCAAGGATTAATTTGCGTTAGGCAAGAAATAAAAAGCAATTTGCCATTCGTCGAAATGAGACGCAATTCTATTTTTTATGGCTACATTTATTTGAGATGCTTTTAAGCACACTTACGCTCTGGCAGCTGCCTTTTTCCTGCTTTTCTTTAGGTTCTTTTTTTGCCCCCATATTTTTCTTATCCATATATGGAATACAGTCAAAGTCATGTTTATAGAAACGATTTAAAGTCGTTTATTCAAACTTTATTTGCCTGGAGTAATCTCTTGGCCCAAAGATTTGTAATATGTAGAAATGTTTTACTTTTAAGTTCAATTCAGTTTTCAACTTGCAGATTTATTATTAAAGTATTTCAGAGTTTAATTTTTAGTTTATTTAAGGGAAAGTTAAAGCACATAAAGGCGTTTCTAATTATTAAAATTGTATGTAACTCATTTTATCTCTCTCTTTATATGCTTAAAAATATCATCTATTTATAAGCAAAATCTAAAGTTTTAACACTTTTAAGTTTTCGTTATTAGTTAAAAAGTTTCAGACGCTGTGCTTAAAGATATTTAGGGCAAAAAGAGCTTTATTGTGCGAGTGAGAGAGTCATAGCCGATGAAGTTGGTATTCAGTTGGCAAGCAACGTTTTTTTTTTGTTGTAGAAAATTCCTTTTTGTATTCCCCTTTCTTCTTACCGTCAATGGCATCCATTATATGTGTATACAGCGCTCCCAAATCGGACTACATAACAAAATGTGGGAATACATGAACTCACGCAAGCACGTCTTTGTCAATACCTATGATGAGGGGATAAGACGCGTGCGCACCTCCAAGGGCAAGTACGCTCTGCTTGTTGAATCGCCGAAAAATGAATATGTTAACGCCAGGGAGCCATGCGACACAATGAAAGTGGGCAGCAATCTGGATACAAAGGGATTTGGTATTGCCACGCCGCTTGGTTCTGCACTCAAGTGAGTACAAACACACACACACTCCTCTCAATCCCCAAACACCACACCCATTTCCCGCCCCGGCTCAATGATGCCATTAAAAATGTGGATAAAATAGGGCAAAAAAATATACACACACTCACATACACGAAAAATATGAATGTTTTGAATGAACTATTCTTAAGCGTATTTCCTTCTTTCCCATATTTACTATTACAGAGATCCCATTAATTTGGCCGTGTTGGCTTTGAAGGAAGACGGTGACCTAATCAAGTTACGTGATAAATGGTGGTATGCCGAATGCAATCCTCATAAAGATAAACCATCCCACAATGAACTCTCGCTAAGCAATGTGGCTGGAATATTCTATATATTGATTGGTGGTCTACTCGTATCCGTTTTTGTTGCCGTCATTGAGTTCTGTTTTCGCAGCAAGCACAATCGACGATCGTCTGCAAATGGCGGTAACGGCAGCGGCTGCGGCGTTGGTGGCCTAAGCGGCGGTTCAATGGGCAGTGCCGGCAGTGTGGTGGGCAAGAGCAACGGCTCAATGATGTTGGGTCCATCTAGTGCTGTACCCGGCGTTATGCCGTCGACACATCAAAGGAACACCCTTACGGACACCATGCATGCCAAAGCCAAATTGACCATTCAAGCGAGTCGCGACTATGACAATGGACGTGTGGGGGTGAGTTGAAATCAACAAATAAACAACGTTTAGGCCTTTGTAGGGTTGGATGGGGTTAACAAGTTTATTTTTGTACGCACAATTTTTATTTCGAAAATAAAATACTAATCGACGCACAGTATCTCAATTGCGCCTCGTTGCAGTATTATCCGCCCGCCCAGCTATCGTCGGCGGGCAATGATGCCGCCGAGGCTCTACACATGAATGCCCATGGTCAGGTTTGACATGAACACGCGCAAGAGTCGCGCCTCTGACGCACTCCTTGCGCACCAACAATACGCCGCATAATGGCCAATAGTCGCCAGGAGACCGAAAAGATGATGGGCGGTGGTGCTACCAATGGCGGCAATAATAGTAGTCACGAAGGCAGTTTAACACTATCGCCCGGTAGCGGGAGTGCCACATTGATGCGACACTCACCGGACATTAACCAGCATCCTTATGCCAAGTAAGCAAAAACCACAAGCAGTTTTAGTGTTAAGTACATCTAGGTAACATAGTAAGAGCGAAAATGTGAAAAAAGAAGAGAGAAAAATGTATAAAAATCATGCCGCATGCTGCTGACATTACATACTTACAACGTTGATAAATAAATTGTAATTCCATGGATTAACTTTTGTGACTGGAGGAATTTCAATTCCCTTGATGATCTCTCGATTCAGAGATCTATTGGCCGCGATTGTAAGCGGTAATTGAAAATTACCGGCATAAAGTGCATTTCATAATAAATTTCATACGCGTAGGCGCGCGCAAATGTATGCTATGGAATATTTATTTGGTCACACATTGAAATAATTGCGCTGCGTAATCAATTGGCAAATTTTTGTTGGTTTTTTGTTTTTGGTTTATTTTTCTTTTTTTTTTAGCCAGTTATTATACCCTGGTCAGGCTGTCAGCAATGCAATAATGTAAATGAGAATGAGATAAATTATTGCATTACTGTGTTAACAACAGTCAGATGAGGTGGCTGAATAAACAAACAAACAAACAAGCAGCAAGCATGCGAATCAACTAAAGCCAGCCAACACGAATGCAAATGCAACAAAAACGTAATATCCATAATAGTGTAATAAAATAAACAAACAAAATGACAGCAACAACAACAACAACAAGGACAACAAAAAGGAAAATCAAAAGATAACTAAAAACCATTGAATCGAAATTTATATACCCTTGCAGGTTTTGCGAATCTCTTTGCCTCAACTCTGTTAAACGATCTGACTATTGAAATTGCTTACAATCCTGCCAAAATCTAGTATGACACAAGAAACTGTATCATTTCTACACTCTTTAGACGGTTGTTGGATATTGAATAACCTGACACTATTTTTCTAGTTTGAGGCCTTACAGCCTCATAGCTTCAGACAGTTTCGTCTTTTCATTTGGCATATAGTTCCATGTTTTCTGTGCCCGTCAATACAACAAACAAAAAAAATAAATTTTGAATGTTATGTTTGTTATTTCTTTTATTAAACCAAAGATTTTGAGTTATACAAAGGCTAAACAAAGTTGTTTATTTTTAGAGATTTTATCAAATATTTTCGAAACTAAAAGAGATATCAAAATAATTGAAAAACCGCAGCAATGGTAATAAGTGTCGATAAGATGAAACAAACGTAAATAGTTAGTGTAAATTCTCAGCTAGGTGAGTTACACGCATGCACATACACAAACATACACACACGTACACACGCATACAATTATACATAGACATACAAACTTACATATATACTGATGCATAAGTATATGCGTACATGTAATGTATATTGCAATTCATTGCATTCAAATGACTGATTAATAATTTTAATAAACAATAAACAACACAAATATGGCACAAATCGAACCCCGCAAACGGAACGAGTAGTGCAGGGGCGGGTGCAAACGAGGTGGGGGAATAATGGGCAGGGGCAATATAACGACAACAACTGCAGAATTAAAGAAAGGAAAAAAATTAATATAGGAAAAAAACCAAAATGTAATACAAACACAGCATAAAGTGTTCATAACGGTATTTTCCTTTGTTAATAACCATTTTTTTCTTTTGTTTTTTGTTGCATTGTGTGTGAGCATTTGTTGTTGCATATTTGTTTATAATTAAATTACAGAAACCTAATGAATAGAAGGGTAGAAGAGAAGAGTCGCGGGATGGGAGGGGAGGCTTATAGTTCGTGGGAAAGTGTAAGCTTAATATAAATATTGTAATAAATTAATTAGCGATAAATAAAGAAAATAGTTTAAAACTGTAGTCGAAATCATGAATACGAAATAATATATGTATATACATATATATATTGAATAAAAAACAATAATAAAATATATAAAAAAAACGAGTGTCAGAGATTGGAGAGGTAGAATTAAACAAAACAAAAAAATAAACGATGGCAAGCAGAATTTTAATTAAATTTATTTTAATTGAAATTGTTATTGTTATGATTTGATTTGTCAACTGGCTGAGCAGAGATTTTTTGTTTTGTTTTTTTGTTTCCATGCTGTTTGCAAAATAAATAACTATAAACTAATTGATACGGGATAGTTAGTTAGCTGATATATTTATTATTTCTATCCCATGTGGATTCTCTTGCCATTGTTAAACTATGTGAACTAATCTCTAAGCATGAGTTGGACTGTTAGAATCATGGAATTTGAGGTCTCCTTGGCAAAGGTTTAGCGTTGTTGGTCTTTAATTCAATTCTAATGTCAAACTGAATAGTTTTTTTATCTTTGAGATACTTTTGATTAATTTTACTTGAAATTTCATACATCCGAATCAAGCAGTTGAAATTCAAAATGCTAAATGTACTACTCAATTAGATATAATATTTTCAAAGCAACAACAAACGTCGCATACTTCCGCAAAAAACAAAGAGCATAAACTAAATCTAATATATATATAAATAAAATGTAGTTAATAATTAACAGAAAACTAAAGTGCTTAGTAAATAAATGTATTTTTTTTTTAAATAGATAATTAATAAACTTAAGGGTGGGTGTGGGGCTTAGGGTACGGGAAGCGGGAAAACAATAAGTGAATATACCATAAAAAAAATGGCTCAAGTCATATCAAAAGACATTTAAAATGGTACTAAATTTATTTCAACTAAACAAATAAAAAAAAACAAAAATCAAAAGCGACACTACTATAAAATGCATATAAATTTACTTTTATATTTAATAAAACATACATATATGATATATGGATATATATGTGTATATATTATATTATATTTATTGTTGCTAGCTACAAAATTTATGTATCTATATGTGTGTGTGTGTGTGTGTGCAACTCGATTAGAGAATCATATTCTAATTGAAATTCTAGTTGACTTTTTCTTGGTTTTTAAAATTATTTTGACTAGCATTCCCTCTTTCTGTGTGTTTAGTTATTTATTTCTGTTTTGTGTATACCCTGTATCCATAAGAAAAGGTATACATAATACACCGAAGCAATTAAAGAGATAAAACAAATAATACAATGATAATAAATTTCAACTTGATCGGAACGTACGAAAAGGAAAATCATTTGGCCAATAGATAACGAATATTTTGGCATACAGGGTATTTTAAAGTCGGCTTACTGGCCGACTTAAGCTGCAATATATATTTAGTTTGTTGCATTTAGTTTGAAAGCATAAATATTTTACGAGACTCACAGAAGTATAAAAAAAAACCAAACAAACCAGTTGCAGGTAAATTGCATTTAAAACTCAATTTCAGTTATTTAATCTATGACTAAAATCAAAACACACTAACTGAAATCAAACAAAAGCCACTAAAGTGCATAAATAACTAAATTTAATATCAATAGTCAACACAAACGTTAAAACATACAACTACCGAAATATACATACTTATATATGTACATATATATAAAAATACCTACAAACTGTCTATAAATAAAGAATTAAAAAAAAAATACAACCATATATATGTATGTACTTGTATACAGAGAGGTTGGCTTTCTCTTTTGGAAAATGTTTTCAAAGAATTTCAATTATCCAATAAAGATTTTGAGCCTAAAAAAATATCAAAGAAACCAACTTCGGTTATCCCGAAGTTTTTATATCCTTGCAGTCTCCTATTGGCCAAATTATATTAAAAATTAGACAAGTTCTACTTATTGGATCTGATTACAATTTGAGAATGTGACATTAACAAATATCTGAATTGTAAATTTTGTTGAGATCGCACAATATGTTCTAGTGATCCGATCTAGTCTGACTATATACTCTATCCCTCTGTGTTATTTAATTTAATGTAATTAAAGAACAAGTTTCATAAATTGAGGGCGCCAGGCCTTCGTCATGTTCGAAAGTATATTTACTCTATGAGATTCCAAACGTCTCATCTTTTGCATTTAATGATGCTCTCTGCAGGAGTATAAAAGGTACAGATTCCAAAAAGAAATGCCAGATACCACCAATTAAATGGATACCTATAGGAATATTTTAATGGTTTTATTTCGTCAGTCAGTGGAAATATTATTTTGAATTATTTTCACATTTCTTTTTCAATTTTACACCTTGTCTAAATATACATACATATACATATATGTATATGTTTGTATATGTATCTCTTTACTGCCAATATAAAATAAAAGTATTGAAAACCCAAGTCACCCACTGCAAATAGGCAAAATGTAAAGGCAGAAGCAAATCAAACGAATTTTGCCCAATGGCAACATTTAAACAAAACGAAATAAAAAACAAAAAAAAAAAACAAACATGGAGACACTACTACACACACATGAAAAAACACAAACACACACACATTGGACATGCAAAGAAAAAACTATTCATAAAAATCATAGCCGTAAGTCGAAACTAATTGCAATTGTAATTTTATATATATGTATACTCAGAAAGACATTTTCATTTCAATCAACTTTTATGGTGACATATATACATATATTTATTTGTATATATTTGTATGTATATATGGTACACGTCGATTTCTGTGCAACGTTTTTAATGTACTTTTTTTTATTTTGATGTATGTGTAAAATATTATTAAAGTAAATAACAAAAACATCAAGCAAAACAAAGAAAAAAAAAGTGAAGATAAATGAGCAGCCAAAAATGGAATATTTGATATATTTATTAACATTAAGCAAACATATTGTTATCGTATTGCATTTAAAAATGAAAACAACAACAAAACTAAAAAGGCAAAAAAAAGAAGGAAATTACCAAAAAACAAACAACCAAAAACTGAAAGTGTAACAACAAAAACCGAAAATAAAGGCTAAATGGGCAAATAAAACTAGCATAATAATTAATAAACATTTTAAATGCTGACTGTGTTTGATTTTGGGGACAAACAAATTTGTATTGAAACTATATCGTAAATTTGTTATGTCAACCACATTTTTTTGTACATTTTTTTCATAATTCAAAAAGGGAAGGCTATGAAACATCATTATGATATTTATTTGGTTGCTTTGACTATATAAACAGAGACAACGACTTCTATTTAACCACGAAAAATTAATATATAAAATAATTCCGTAGGCAATTCAACTTACTGAACTCTATAGTTGGAGAAAAAAATAGTAAGTATATACTTTTCTCGCCAACACCAAGGCAAAACCCAAAGCATCAAAATTCATGATGTGCATTAGCCCCAAAAACGAGAATTCGGGATAAATTGAACATTTTTGGTACGCAGTTCAGTTTAGTTTAACTAGGCCTTCACTTTCTTCAAAAGATTCATAAATGTATCGGAAAATTTAAAAGTTTGACCAGCCTGAATGATGTCATCTTGTGTTAAAATCCACCTGGCGGAGGAAGGGCGAAAGCTGGGTGATGAAATTTATTAACCAAAAGTTACTTGGCCACTGCGTATATATGTACGGTGAAAGCTCTAGTCGCGGACTGCGCCCGCAGGCGAACATCTCTCCTGGCCGAGGGGATGAAATTTACACCGCCAAGAGCATCATTTTCATACGAAATCCTTTCCTGCAGGCGGACATCTTCCACAGGCGGTCAACAATATTGGAACCGTGGGGGAGCTTTCACAGTTTACACATCTGTCTAGGCACATTAATCAGGTCTTTTTTAATCAGATTAAATTTATTATATAAATTTCGTTGACTTATTCTTTATGCATCTTCTCCATCATTTTACTCGTACATTTGAAAATATTTGGCATTTGGCGGTTTTAGTCGGTTCATTAGGTTGATAATTTATTTTTGAGATTATAATTGCTTAAATATAGATCAAATTTATTTAGTTTAAAACTATTTACATATCACGTGCGCCTGCTTCTTACGATTAACCTTGGGATTTGATTAAATCTGATAACCAGTTAACCTGTTACCAGCTTAGTTTCAATAGTAACGTATTTAATGGTAAAAGTGGTAGAAGAAGGACGATTCAGTTGCCGTTTTAGCTGCTTAATCAGTTAAGTTTAATATATTACATAACTGATTAAGCAGCTTATATAAAATTGACAAATATTTAATTTGAAAGAAATCTTGATTAAATTTAACACAGTCGATTATATAGGAGCTTTATAATATAGTGGTCCAATCCTGCTGAATCCGAGATATGCAACCTATACATACAATATATACAAGGCTTGTATTACAAGCCCACATGCCAAATTTCAACTCTGTAGCTCCTGGAGTTCCTGTTGATTCAGACGAACGGGCAGATGAACGGACAGACAGACGGACAGATAAACGGACGGACGGGCGGACAGATGGACGGGAATGGCTATTTGAACTCGTCTTGTTGTGCTGATCAAAAATGTGCATACTGTCGGAGATGATTGGGTTGCGATGGGTTGCACATATGTGACCAAAATTAATATACCCTTTTTACAAGGGTATTTTAAGTTAAAGTAACTTGATAGTCTCCAAAATACAAAAAATTTTGATTAACATTAATGTGGTGAAACATTGTTTGCGAAGTTAGAGATAGTTAATTGTTTATTGGCTGTTTAGTTGAAGAATGTGATTTTGGATAACTTTAGGTAGTTTGTTTTGGTTTGTTTCAAACTTTATTGAAGTGTGATTGTGCACCAGTTTCTATTTATACTGAGCGGATGTGCACTAACATTGGGATAAATATGTTTTAGTCAAAATTAATTTTTGATTAATAGGGGGATATAGCATGTGAGTTTTATATAATTTTGTGGCTGAAAGTCAGCTTTTTGTTAAAGTTTATTACTTTGAAGTAGACAGAGTGAATTATATTGTTATAGGTACTTGAAAGATGTCAATGTTTACTGTCTGGGTTCTCTTACTTATGAATGTCAGATGAACCCAAGGCAATAAACAGAAAAAAGGAAATCCATCTTGAACAAATTCAATAAAGTATATATTTAAAATGATTCTGAAAAGGTAATTATGTGTTTTTTCTAATCAAACTAGGATTGTTTCTACGTGTTGTCATTTATTTGACTATGTAATTCCATGGGAAGCCATAGCACTTTCATTAATTTTTAATTATTGTTTAACATTTGCAATGGACGGTTTGGTTTGGTTTGCTTTGTCTTGGTTGAAAGGAGAGCGAAAGTATCTATATACATATATAGATTGAAGAATCTTATAGAGTTTTCAAGTACATAATTGCATTTGATGTTTTTTGGGGTTCTTTGTTCTAAATCAAGGCAAATTTGCTTAAGCAAATAAACTGCCAGCACACACACACACACACACACACAAACGCATACTCAGCTAACTGAAAACATTTGCACAAATTGACGGTCTACCGCATTTGCCACATGCGGCAGCAAGGAGATGCTAAAGCACACGCACACAGATATAAATACAAATATATGTATGTATGTATTTGGCATATGTATGTGTATATAAAGACGGCTTCATTATGAGGCCGCCGTGTGCAGTGCAGTGACATGAAGTACTCTACCCTAACCTCATCCCACTACCCCACTGATTCCTTCACTTTACCCTCCCGCACGTTTACTCGCACTTGCTAGCTGATTTCGGTAAACTATTTACAGCATACTCCAGGGCGCTTGGGCGCCTGCAACATGGAACTAAATGCGTTTGCGGTTGAATTGTTGCCTTGCCGTTTGTGTTGTTGCTATTGTTGCTGTTGTTGTTGGTGGTGGTGTTCTTGTTGTTGCTCGACTACTACCACCTCCATCTCCACCACCATCACCACCATCAACTCCAATGCAACATAATTAGAAACCGGCAACGACGACGGAAGTAAAGTCATGACTCATGAGTGCTGCACACGCCGCAGTAATTAACACACAAACAGAAAAGGCGACCAGGCTAAAGCTAGAGTTGTAGCTTGGCACATAGCTTGGCGGCTTAAGGATTCCCATGTTTGCTTAAAGGCCACTGTAAAACCTCAAAAGATCTGCCAGCCTCCCACTAAGCTACCCAGATAGCCTGCCATCCAGCCTGCCATCAAGCCTGCCATCCTGCCTGCTGCACTCACCACCCACACTTTTGCACATTAGCATAAAAACCACTGAGGCCGAGCTAAAGAGACCAAATGAAGAAATGTATGTGTGTGTGTGTGTTGGGAGAGGGGCTGTGTGTGGTGTGGTGTGAAGTCAAGTAGCCCTTGGGGTATGAAAATTTTCCATTTGACAAGTGCCAAAGTTGGGCCGTCATAAAATTAGCGCCGTTTTTAACTTGGGCTTCGCCCCAATCCAGTCAACAAATAAAGATGGGAAGCTACTTTATGCCCCACCTTATTCAACTACCCACCCACCCACACACACACAGATATATACACATACACAAACATTTCAAGTAAATAATAAAGAAAGGGCAACAAAATGTAGGACCATAAAAAGTAAACACGAACCTTGCTCTAAATGTGGACTTTCGTGCTGGTAGCGTGAGTAACAATTGGCCAAGTCATCTTGCATATAAAAGTCTTGATAATCCTCCATATAGAGTGATTTGGAATTGCAGACTTTTGATTAAAGTATTATATACAAAGCACAAAGGTTACTTTGTCGCTCAGGACTTTTTGAAATGAAGAAAGAGTTATCGCATCCCATGTTGGTGAAATTAACTTCATTACTTCTAAGTTAAAGCAGGCATATAGTATACGTACTTTGGCTTTTATTGATAAAGTGACATATTAGATTGTTGGAGAACATTATTTATAGATATGAAGGGCACAAGTAGGATTTGGTGGCGTTTAAGTTTTTCAACTCACGACATCATCGCTGACTTTATTTTTGGTAGGTTTTTTGGGCAGATTTTTGAATGTTGTTTTCACTCTCACTGTCTCTTTCTCTCTCTCCCTCTTTCTCTGTTTCTTTCTCTAGCCCTGGCATAAAAACAAATGAGGCCCCAAATGTGCTCGGGCAGGGCATGGCTAGTCGAGCGTTTCGTGATGAAATGGCAAACATTTCCACATTGGACCAAAACCATTTCTCATAGCAAAAGTAAATAGGCTGCCCCGGAAAGACCGCACCGAGAGCCATGTGAAATAGAGAGAGAGAGAGAGAGAGATTGTGAATGTAAGGGAGAGAAATAGAGTGCGAGAGAAAGCGCCTACTTTGATGGCCCTAATCGATCAAAGGCAAACGCCAAATCAATTGCCTGCCACCTTTTTGAATGAAACATGGCCCGGGACCTATGTGGGTGGCAATGGCAATCACTTAGCATAATGAGAGAGAGAGAGAGCCATGGCGAATCGAGCACCAGCGAGGCAAGCCCTAGCCATACGTGCTAATAAATCTGCCTGAATGTGTTTATTTATTTCAGTTTGCCTTACAATTTTCATTGATTTATATGCTGACCGCATTTGTCGTTTTAAATATTTATCGAAATGATTGGCAACCACTTGCTTTACATCTTAATTATCGTTTGCCCTAGCCCGAGTGGGATAAAGAGAACCTCGAGAGTCATGGAGAATGCAAAATGCAGAAATATTCGAGAATTATTATCATTATTACCGTGAACAACAGAGTTTCAGTTTAACTCGTACTATATGCCTTATCACTTTCATTTCTTTTGCTGACCAGTGTTTTCCAATTAAGTCATCTCTCTGCGTGGGCAACTCATCGGGATGCGTGATTCAAGTGCTGCTGCTGCTGTTGCCGTTGCTGCTCCTCCGTTTATGTTAACCAAACGAGCTTAATGAGCGAGTGGTTGGCGTTCGGTCATCTTCAATTAATGTGCAAAAAATATGTATATCCATGTATGTAAACATACTCATACACACACACACATACACACAATTGTTTTTAAGCATATCACTTACCTACATATCCTGCTTAACTTGCCTACATACCTTGCATAACGCCCAATTTATTGAAATTCAACACTCGCCTATAAGTTTTGCATTACTCTCCGAACATTGTTGTAACACACAGTTAGGCAAAAGTCCACGTAATTTTCACAAATTACGTTTCTAGCATTTCAAATGGAACAGAAAGAGGGAAACTGAAAGAGAGAGGCAGAGACAGAGGAACAGGGAGAGCGTACAGGCATTTAGATGCCGAAGCCCTAGAGATATGACTTTAACGCAAAGGCAACACGAGAACTGCAGAAATGTTTGTTGTCTAAGGCTATGCCTTAATTACCCGTTATATTAGGGCAAGCCTCCACACACACAAACACACATAGAACACATATGCATACATATACATACATACGTCCCATATTTTTTGGCCCTATAATTGATATTTTGGGAATTGCGGCCCTGTCTGTCTGTCTGTACTATAAATATATATATATTTCATGGAGAACAAAAAACGCAACATGAATATTAAATAGTAGAAAGACAGAAAGCGACAAGCCCCACGCAGACCTCATAGACATAAGAGAGAGAGAGAGAGAGAGAGAGAGAGAGAGAGAGAGAGAGAGAGAGAGAGAGATAGATAGAGAGATAGAGAGAGAAAGAGGGAGATCTGGTCCAGTTGATGTAAATGTGTTGGAATTTTCTAATTCTCAGATCCAATGTCAGTGAATAATTTGGTTGCACATGAAGTCAAAATTGATTGACTAAAACCCGTCAGAGTAAAACGTTTTCGATTTCGAATCATTACAAAAATATTTCATGCAATTGCCTGTGTCCTACACTTTTCGCATAGATTCAAATCCAATTTAAGTTTTCCAATATCAATTTAATTATCGATAGCAGTAATTAAAAATTATTGCGATTTTCATTCGCCTTTCGATTTCGAAAACGGGAATACACAAAGTGGAGAAGAGATACTCGAAAACTAAATTATTGAATCATTCGTTGTTAATGCTATTATATAGCAGAGAGTGAGAAAGAGAAAACAAGACTCACTTGTTTGGTATTCTTTCACTTTTTAATTAATGTTAATTAAATTAATTAGCTTACACTTTTCAGAATTCTGGCATGGTGTCGACATAATCATGCTATTTATTTTTACAATAATTTAATTTAAAAATCTTGTTAAACGAGAGTTCAATTTAAGTTTTTAACCAGAGGACCGGGGCTAACTTCGACCGCGTCAAAGTTTGTATACCCTCACAACTTTTTTGTTAACTCTTTCCTTACCTATAGCCATCAAAGTATAAAAACGTTTAACTACAATTATGTTTGCGAAAGAACGACCTACAATCTTAGCATAGGAAATAACGAAGATATTGATCAAAGTCACTGTCTTCCACCGATCGTTCCTATGGCAGCTATATGATAAAGTCACCAGATCTTTATCAAATTTGTCACAGTCATTAATGGGTGTAATAAACTCACCAATATTAAATTTCACGACAATAGCTCAGAAAATAACGAAGTTAATGAGAAAAAGCACTGTTCGTGACTTTGCCGTTTGTATGGGAACTATATGATATAGTGGTCCGATCCGGCTGAATCCGAGATATACAACCTGTGCACTATATACATGCAGACATGCAAAATTTCAGCTCAGTGGCTCTTACGGTTTAGGAGGAGTTTGCGCTGATCCAGACGGACGGACATTGCTATTTGAACTCGTCTTTATGTACTTTATATGGCCGGAGATGCTTCCTTCTATGCGTTGCACACTGCTGACCAAAATTAATATACCTTTTTTGCAAGGGTATAAAAAGACATTAGCCTGTAAGATTATACCCAATTATCAATGTTCCAGAAACCAAGTCGTGCTATTTCTATTAATTTTGTATTGACTCTGGTCTGATTCTGGTTTGTTCGTCTTCCATTTGAATTTTGCAATATTAAAAGGTTTTGCGGTTTGATTGTTAACCAATTTGCTTGATTTCAGTTTACATCGGACTTTTGTTTATCTGTCGATCGACTCGTTCTCTTTTTCTCTATCGCTCACTCAGGGCCTCTTGTCTGTAAATGAAATATTGAAAACTTTTGTGTGGTCTGTTACTGGACATCACTTTTTTTTTCTCAACATTTATTTTTTGTTTTTTACTTCCACTCTTGCATGCATTTCCGCAATTGTCAATTAAAAGTATTACGAACAAAAACCGAGTATAAGAGTGGAAGGGTGGATAGAGAGTTTGGTTGGTTGGTTGTAAAGAGAAAAAAAAATTACCAACGAGTGAAGAAGCATGTAAAAATCAATCAGAGGCCAACGACATCAACCGCATTAGCTGGCCAACTAGGCAGGAGACCAAAAGAAACCGCAGTCAACTTGCTGCTGCTGATTGCCCTTTGTACTTGCCCTCCATCCACTTCCATGTCCTCGACCTCATCGTCATCGTCAACGTTGTTGTCGTCATCGTCGTCGTCGTCTTCATCCGCTTATAATCCCTACCAAGAGTTTGCTATATACATAGTTGTTGCTGTTGTCCTTCTTCTTTGGTTTCTCTCTAACTCCTCCGCCTTGTCGTCTTTTGTGGCGGCACGCAGAAAGTTGTTTTTCCTCTCCTTTTTTTTGCCTAGTTGTGCGCTCAATTTAGTTTTTCCTGATGGGACAAGGATTGGGGTTTTCAGGGTGGTAGGCCGGAGTAAAAAGGCCCAAAAAAAAGTTTTCTTTTTTTGCCAATACAAGAGTAATTATCGGAAATGCGGTCGGTCTAGACGTAATCTCAGCTAATGAGCAGTTACGACTCGTTCAAGTGTCACAAAAAGCGTCGTCTGTCAAAATATCAACTGGGTCTGTTGGGCTGCTGTTGCTGCATTTGACAAACCGACGGAAGGACCGAGCGACAGACATTCCGACAGACGAAACATCTGTTAAATTTCCTTCCTCGTCGTTGTCGTTGTCGTTGCTGTTGTTGTTGTATGCCTTTTTTCACTCTTCTCCCCTCCCTCGGTTAGCTGAATCAGAGATTCGTAGCGTTTCGTAGACTGTGACAGCTGATTGATGCATTTTGCAATTATTTTTGACGCTGCCTTCGAACTGAGATTGAAAAATTGTCAGTTGCATTCGAGAAAAAGAGCAAAAAAAAAGTTAAAACAGATTTGACAATATGTTATCATCCGATGATAAGTTGTTAACACACTTTACAAAACTATAAGAAATCCTCATAGTTAACTGGCTCAGGTGAACTTACCACCACCCACGCCCCCTTTTCAACAACCTGCACCATCATTTCGTTGTGCAGTCAGAGGGGAGAGAGAAAATAGAAAAAGCGACCCCCAAGAGACTTTTTGATACACGCCTCAGCAATTTTTATTTGCCACATTTTATCTACAAGAAAAGTTTGGCGTAACAAAAGATTAGTAAAGTTATGCCAAAAGAGCGAAAACTTTACATTTTTCCTTATTTTTTTTTTTTTACCTTTCCCGGAGTGCTACTGCATAGAATTCAACTAATTAAGATGCAGTGAAGACAGAGAGAAAAACGAGAGAGAAAGATAAGGACACAGATATGAGTGAATGAGATAGAGGCAGAGAAAAAGAAAGAGAGAAAGATCCTATCGCTTGTGTTGAGGTGCTGAAAAATATTAGAAACTTTTTACCGCTGCCATCAGAAACTTTTGCCTTTGACCATCATCAGCACAAGCAGAACAGCAGCAGGAGTAGAAGGCAAGACGACCAAAAGTAGGAGTAGCACAACGACAAATGACAGCAAATCCTCGAAGGCATCGAGCGATATGCGGACAAGCCAAGATGTTGCCGTTAGAGAAAGTGCATTTGCAGTTTGCTGCATAAAAATAAATTGGCTGGGGATCAAGCTTAGCTCGAAAAAGTATATATATATATATATACATATATATCTCTATATTCATAGAACAAACTTAGAGTGACACACTGGGTGCAAGGAAGATAGTGTGAGAGATGCAAATTGCTTAGTTTTATGGCTTTGGCCTGACTGGCTGAAATGGCTGACTTGCTGGCTAATCGAAGTGAAGCCAATGAAAGGTAATAAGAGTTTTCTCGTGTCTTGCATTTGTGGCAAATATCTACATATATACATAGATACATTTTTAATGTATATATGTGTGTATATATTTTGTAACTATTTCCAATAAGCAGATTTTCAACGAGAAAACTTTCTGTCATTTATGGAAAGTTTCTTTTCCTTTTTCATTTAGCTTATGCATGACTTGCTACTAACTAAAATCTCTTCTTTAATTGTCCTAAGCAGTTTTCATAAACTGACAATTTAAATTGCTCAACCTTTAGTACAATGGGCCACATTTGGCATGAACACAACAAACTTTACAACTCAATTTAAAGTTTCGCATTGCATAAAACAATTCTGAATCATTCTTTTGTGCAGGAAATCTATTGTTATTGCATTAATGTATTGTAGAAAACCCTAGATAATAAAAGTTTTCCGATTAATTCCTTTGAACTTTATTTGCTAGTTACTGAATGAGAAACTATAAAATTTTGTACTTTTATCTAATACATATATATTTTTTGCATTATTTAAGTCTTAGTCTCTGACCTTTAATAAGTATCTCTAATAAAATTTTAATTTAAATTATTTCGCAAATTTTTAAGAAGATCCGAAAAAAAGGTTTGTTCATTTTGTTTCAAATCATTTTCGACCGCTGCTCGACTACTCAAATACTTTTGTATGTTTCGAAAAGTTCTAAACTTTATTTCATTATTTTTAAATTCATTTATATATATACATATGTATATATATGTAGTTAGTTGGATTGATTTGTTGACTTTTAAGATACCAATTTTCCAAATATTTCGTTTATTATGGAGCTAGAACCGTTACGATTTTTTTTTTTTTTGTGTTTATGGTTAAACATTAAACATGTTTTCCTTAAAACTATATATTTTAATCTATAATTCGAAAACCTTTTTTCTTTCCATCTATAATGTCCACTTTGCAATCTAATAATTTATATTTATTTTATAGAATTATTATAGGAACACAAAATTGCAAGTAACAAACAAAAAAAACTAAACAACTATTTTTTGTACACATTTTTTTTTAAATTTAGGCATTTAATGCCATATGTATCTACTTTTTTTTAATGTAGTAGATGTTTTAATATTGTTAAGTTTATGAACTAGTGACTAGTTCAGTTCAGTATGAGAATTGTTTTTTGTTGGTACATTTTGACCCAGTGTGTCAGGAATACAAATTGTAAGCCGCTTGTAAGTTGAGCAAGAAATGGGCAATGCTTTTTATGTTTTCGCTTGCTCCCTTTTTTTCCTCTTTTTTAGTATAATTAAGTATTTACTTTCACTTTGTGTGTGTGTGTTTGTGTGCGTGTGTGTATAGTAGAGGAAATGTGATGCGGCAGAGAGAAATCAAGGCAGCAAAAACATGATAGTAGAAGCCAGCCAAGGCAGCCTCGACATGAAAACTAAGCGAAAAAGCAATTAGAGCTAAACAATGAGAGTGAATGGGCCATTTGGGGGAAGATGCTGCCGCTGCTGCTGGTACTTGCTGCTGTCTCTGCAAGTTGATATTAAGGGGCTGCCATGTGTAAAATGCAAGCGAGCACAAAAATCCCAGAGTGCAGATGCAGAAAGCAGAAGCCGATGCTGAAACCGAAGCCATTGCAGCAGGAACAGGCAGGCGAGCAAGCAGACAGGGGCCCAAACAAGCTGGCAATAAAACTTATGTGTGCATATTTTCAAGCAAAATGCAACATAAAAACATTAAACAAATGCCAGACGACCGACGACCGACTACGACGACGATGAGAAAGAACAAACTCAAGTTGCTGCCAGCGACAGCGACACATGAACATGAAACATGAAACACGTCCCTGTTATTTTCTTTTCTCTTTCTCGATTTTTTTTTTTTAGCGATAAGTGTGACAAACTGACATGGCATAAGGCATACACACACACACACACACACACACACACAAAGAGAGAGAGGAAAAAAGGGGCGTGGATAAGGCATAGCTGGAAACTGTTGCAGACTGGTAATTTGATATGAATTTGCAATTTACACTGACAATTTTCAGTTGCAGTCTGCAGCAGTTGCTTACGTTTAACGTGGCGTATGCGTAATTTTGGTTTCTGTACACACTCACACACACATACAGAGTTGCCTAGAGGCTGGAACTTCAGCAATCAAAAGCAGCAATTTGTCTCACTGAGTGACAGTCAGATAGATAGACAGAGAGACAGCCAAAGTCAAAGCCAAAGCTAAAAACTAAGCGGCCTGAGGGAAACTGAACTTTGATTAACTCCCTTGTACCCTATTCCGCTCCCCCTGACCCTACCCAGGCAACTCACACTTTGACTGGCTGGTTGGCTGCTTAGTTGCCTGGCTCCATACTTCTTTTTCTGTTTTTTTTTTTTTTCGTATTGGCACGCGCTCGCTCCTGTTGAGAAACTTCAATAAACAGCAAAATTCCGGTAAAGGTTCGAGATCGAGCTAACCTCCATCCCAACTCGACCGACCAAACGACCGACCCCAACTCAACGAAACTCAGTTGGTTTCCTATCAAAGACTAATTAAAAACTTTGGCCAATGCCAAAAGCAGAGTAAAAAAAAACACAAAAAATTGAAACCAAAAAGAGACCAGCCAAACTGATAGAGAGAGTAAGAGACGGCGAGGTGAGGTTAGGATAAATGGAAAGATGTGGGATGGAGTGAAAGAGAGAGACAGAGAGAGAGGAAGCAAGAGAGAGTCATCGTCGACGTCGTCGTCGTGGCATGTGCAAAGTTTTGTCATTTGAAAATTTAAACAAAAAGCTGAGACAGCCAACGGCAACAGCAACAGCAGCAACAACAACAAGAGCAACAGCAACAACAACAACTGCAACAAGTGCCATAGCTTTGGCTTGCTTTGCCACTGTGTTGCAACTTTGAAATTAATAAATTATTCATGATAAATGAAAGTTGTGCGAGTTTCGCTTTGGCGCATTTTCGCGGTATGCACAAAATATGGGTAAAAGGGAAAAGTTTACTTCATTCTCAACCTTTCTCTTTCTCTTATATGCTTTTTATCTTTGTTCATATAACGACAGCAATAATAACAACAACAACAACAACAGCGAGATGAAGATATTTACTCTATTTGTTAAAATCAATGCAAATAGAAGAAGTATGGTACGTTGCACGTTGCAAAAGCCAATATTTAAAATTTATATTACAAGGCCAGCAGCAACCAGCGAATAAAAGACAAACCATTCATGACCCAACAAATAGTCATAAAAAGTATAAATTGAGTATATTCACTTTGGTCTACAATTGACAAAATGTTGGCCATTTGGAGCCAAGCTTAATTCCACTCAATCGGAGTTATCCTGAGAATCATCTTGATGTAAATTCCTTGATTTAATTTCTTATCATCGTTTAACCCTAATAGAAATCATTAGTTTTTTTCAGACATTTCGTTTTCGATTACTTTTAATTATTTTGAAGGGTATTCAAACTTTAGTGTGGACAGTTGCCCTGTTTGATTTGCCTGTGGCATTTGGCACAAAGACAAAAATGGATATGTCAATCAGAACGCGCCGTTAAGCAGCATAATCAAGCTAACAAAGGTTATTTCAGGGTTTTTATTTTCTTTTTTTTTTTTGTTTATTTTCTTTTTGTTTTTTTTTTTTGCTACATTTCTTTGTTTGGTCGGTATATATAGGTATATGTGTTTTTTTTTTGGCTTTGTGTTTATTTGCTTTTTTTTATTTCACGAGTGCATCGTGAGCCAATTGAAGTTTTTGTGCATAACATTTAAATGGGTAAACTTTGGGTATATTGAAATTAAAAACGATTGAAATATAGAAAGAAATTACGAGGAGGGTTTACAAATATAATTGAAATAGCCAAAGAAGATGAAAGAAAGAAAATTATGAAATCAAAATTCTTTGCAAAAAAATAATGAAGAAGAGTTTAAAAAAAGGAAGCAAAGTTATAACATTCAAGACAATTTGTGTAATGTAATATTTGAAATTCGTATTAGTTGAAATGAGTATGATATTTTCTGTTAGTAGTGTATCTACATAAAATAAAACCTTAACTCACAAACTCTTAAATTTATAATATTTATAGAGGTTTAATATGAGTAAACAAATTGATTTTATGGAAATTTTTAATAATTTATATACATAGCAACTTGGATTTAGGATTAAAGTAAATATGGCAATCAAGTTTAAATAGTAGTGTTATAATAAAACATTTACTGATCTTTTTTGTGTCAGTCTGGTAATTTTTTCCAAAACGCAGTTTTATAAATTTCAAGAAATTCAGAATGGTGCATGGCATACAAATTCGCCCAGGGTATTTCATCAGACTGGACCAAGAACCTCTGTCAATTTTTATTTGCCCATTGGCCTGGATTTTTAAAAACGTTGACATGAATAAATATAATAAATGCAGTTTACCACTTTAACAATTTGTCTGGCGCTAGCAACATTTTTTTCCCCCACTCTCTACCTAGCAACCTCTCTCTCAGTTTCTCTCTGTCTCCTCTATCAGGATTTTTCCGTTTTTTTTATTATTATTATTATTTTGCGGCAACGAATCGAGACTGAAAAATGCATGTGGCACAAATGGCAATCAGCGACATTAATAAATAAAATCGTTGGTCTTTTGCCAACCGACAGTAATAACATGAACAAAACAAAAACAAATGATGACAAAAATGGAGAAAAGCAAAAAACAAAAACCGACAAATAATGAAAAATGAAACTGAAAAGAAACCGAATAGCAAGTAACAGCAATAATAACAACAACAAGAACCTTGCTTGCTGGCAAACAAAACTATGTCAGCGTTTTTCGCAATGATGTGCCAAAAGGTATAAAATTGAAAATGGTATCCTTCTCTCCACCAAAAGTAGCCCAGAGCCTTGATCCTTTGAGATTATAATAGCAAAAGTAAAATTTTCCTTGCCAATGTGTATATAGCGGCAAATGTTTACCACATATGTATACACATATGTATACATTGTAGTAATATTTAAGCTAAGTATAAGTATCCCTAATGATAAACTCTAATAATACCCATTGTGCAATACATAGATCTTAAGATAAAGATAAGCTCTCTCTCACACAAAGAGAGAGATAATCTTGATCCACGAGATAAATGAAATAAAGAGGCATTCTGTGAGTGACAATCGAAGTGAACAGACGTATTTAATATCCATCCTAAAATTCAGAAGTGGGATAAAACCTAAAAAAAAAAATTTGTTTTTTTGATCGCAACCACTCACAACTAAATAAAATGAACGATAAAATTAACATTGGTAACTTAAATCTGCCAGAGTTAAAATTAGTGTGTGAAAAACTTGGAATTACAAGCCATGGAAATAAAACAGCTCTAATTGCTGCTATCATTCAGGCTTTACCATCCTCTTCATACACACATGCGTTTTACTACGAAAAGTCTTCGATGGAAAACAACAACGAAAGTACAGTCAGTGGTGAAATACCAGAAACTGACGCCAATGAAAACGGCGGCAATCGTGTAACGGCAAGCACGATTCGGCAATTCTTGGAAAACAGCGACGAAGAGGGAGACAACAACAACGCATTAACGGACATCGCAGCGAGCTTCGCCAACATAGAAATCGATGACGTCATGACAAATATGCTGGAGAACAATACTTGTGACGATCCTTATGGCAACATTGAAACTAGTGGCAATGCTGAAACTGGTGGCAATGCTGAAATTAGTGGCAACAATGGAGCGGTTGGCAACGCTGAAACTAGTGGCAACGATGGAGCATCACAAAAGCAGCTAACAAAAGTGGCTACACTGCACTAATGAAAGTCGAATTCAACGTCTTAAAAGAAATATTACCTGAAAATGATGGGCAAACTAAATTTGATGAATGGTTAACAATTCTAAATACCATCAAGAACAATTTTGAGATAGATGATCAAAACTTACGCACACTCATATGCGTACGACTTAAAGGAAAAGCTAGTCAATGGCTTATGTCACGTGGCTCTCTTTTAATGGGTCCAATTGACGAAATATTGATGCAACTCAAAATGGTTTTCGGTGAAAAAGAAAACATTTTAGAAAATCGTCGAAAATTTGAGCAACGGAAGTGGCAAAAATCTGAGAAGTTTGCTGAGTATTACCACACCAAATCGGCATTGGCAAACAATTTGCGCATGGGGGATAACGAGTTGGTCCAGTATTTAATTGATGGAATTCCGGATACTCAATTGAAGAACCAAGCGAAACTCCAGCGCTTCAAGCTACCTGATGAAATGTTGGAGGCGTTCAACGATATTACATTGAAGATCAAGCAGAGAGAGAATAAAACTAACAACAAAATGATCCCGGAACAGAGGATTATTACATGTTACAATTGCCATAGCAAAGGGCACCTGGCGAAGGACTGTCTGAAACCAACACGTGCTAATGGAGCATGCTACGCTTGCGGAGAACAAGGACATCAAGCAAAGGAATGTACCCAATATAAAAAAGGAAAGAAGAGCAATGAATTTGTAAGATATTTTAATGTAAAATTCACAAAAGCAAGTAGTAATAAGGAAATTTTTATTCCCATAGAGTGCCTTATAGATTCAGGAAGTGAAGTCTCATTCGTAAAAAAATCAACGTTACCACAAAATGTAGAAATTCAAAGAGAAAACATAAACCAAAATTACTTTGGAATTAATGGAAGTAAATTGAATACAATTGGAAAAATATATTCTGTTATAAAAAATAAAAGTAAAAATATTGTATTAGAAACTTTGATTGTAACTGATGAAACTACAAGGTACTCAATGGTTCTAGGCAGAGATTTTCTTAAACAAAGCAATTTAAAACTTGTCGAAATTGATGAAATGGAAGAAATTTTTACTGTAAAAAAGGATAAAAAAGTAATTGAATGCAAAATGAATTATCAAAACGAAAAAGATGTGGAAAATGTAGAGAACTATCTAAATGGAAAAACTGAGAAAAATGTAGAGAACTATCTAAATGGAAAAGCTGAGAAAAATGTAGAGAATTATCTAAATGAAAAAGCTGCGAAAAATTATCGGTATAGAAAAGATGCGAAAAAGGTAGAGAATTATCTAAATGTAAAAACTGAGAAAGATGTATATGTAGATGGAACAGATACGGAAAAAGAAGGAAATGGAAAATGTGCGAAATTAGTACAGAATAATAACAATGTTGCAATGGAAGAGTTCGACAAGCAAATGCTTAACATCAATGTAGTAGAAGATAGTAAAGTAACCTATAAAATAGGTAGTGAAATCAATAGAAATGTAATGTTGAGATTCGAAATTTTTTTTGAAAAGCATTATGTAGCACCGCAAAGACCAGTAGAACCCAAGGAAAAGGGTGAAATGAGAATCATAGTTGAAAAAGAAAAACCATTTAGATGTACACCACGTAGATTATCATATGCAGAAAAAACGCAAGTGGAAAAGATTTTAGAAGAAATTTTAGCAAAAGGATACATAAGACCAAGTGAGTCAGAATTTGTTTCGCCTATTGTATTGGTACCTAAAAAGACAGGAGAAATAAGGATGTGTGTCGACTACCGTCGATTAAACAAAATAACATGCAAAGACAATTACCCGATCCCATTAATAGATGATTTGTTAGAACGATTAGTAAATAAGAAGATTTTTTCCAAATTGGATCTCAAAGATGCATTTAACCATGTAGTAATGGATGAAGATTCAATCAAATTTACGTCATTTACAACGCCAATACGACAGTTTGAATATCTTAGAATGCCGTATGGCTTGACAAACGCATCTCGCACTTTTCAAAGATATATTAACAAAATATTTTCTGACATGATACGCACAGGAAAAGTCGTAATATATTTAGATGACATAATGATCGCAACTGAAGACATAGAAGAGCATTTTTCAATTTTAAAAGAATTCTTCAAACGAGTAGTATATAACAAATTGGAACTGAGAGTAGATAAATGTGAATTTTTGAAGTCATCAATAGATTATCTGGGATATACTGTCACGGGAAAAGGCATACAAGCCAGTAAGGCAGGTGTTGAAGCAATAAAATGTTATCCGATTCCAACAAAAGTTCATGAAGTCCAGAGTTTCTTAGGACTTTGTTCATATTTTAGAAGATTTGTGAAAGATTTTTCAATAAAGGCAAAGCCTCTATATGATCTGTTAAAAAAGGACAAAGAATTTAAGTTTGGAAAAGAGGAACTCGATGCATTTAATACACTTAAAAGCAAGTTAGTAGAAGCACCCATTTTAGCAATTTATGATCCAAGAGACGAAACAGAATTACATTGTGATGCAAGTGCTTTAGGCTTTGGAGCAATATTATTACAAAGGAAAAGTGATACAAAATTTCACCCAGTGTTTTATTTTTCAAGACGAACTAGTGAGGTAGAGTCTAGATATCATAGCTTTGAATTGGAAACATTAGCAATCATATATGCATTAAAACGCTTTAGAGTCTATTTACAAGGAATACAATTTAAAATAGTAACGGACTGCAATTCACTTACACTAACATTGAACAAGAGCGAATTAAATCCACGTATCGCAAGGTGGGCATTAGAATTGCAGAACTACAATTATAGTCTAGAACATAGGGCTGGAAAAAGAATGCAGCACGTTGATGCCTTGAGTCGTAACAACAACATCCTTACGATAGAAGCGAATACATTTGAAGAAAATTTAATCATATGTCAGGGAAAAGACGAAAACATTAAAAAGATAAAGGAAATGTTAATGGAACAAGAAAAAGAATTTTATGAAATGCGAAATGGTGTCATATATAAGAAAAAAGAGGGTAGAATTATGTTTTTAGTACCAGGGTCAATGGAAGAAAATGTAATATTTAAGTATCATGATGAAATGGGGCATGTAGGAGTAGACAAAGTAATTGACTTGATAAGTAAAAATTATTGGTTTCCTACCATGAGAAAGAAAATTGATAAGCATATAAAAAATTGTCTCAAATGCATAGCGTTTTCAAATAAATCAGGAAAAACAGAAGGATTTATTCACTCCATACCTAAAGGAGATAACCCATTTGAATATTTGCATATAGATCACTATGGACCAATACATAGTAAAGATAGCAAAATGAAACATATATGAGTCGTAATAGATGCATGCACTAAATTTGTGCGGTTATTTGCTACAAAGACGACGAAATCAGTAGAAGCAATCGAAGCACTGAAAGAATATTTCAAAGTATATAGCAGACCCAAGAATATAATATCAGATAGAGGCAGTTGCTTCACTTCGAAAGAGTTCGATGATTTTACTAAGGAATGTAATGTTAATCATATAAAAGTAGCGACAGCATCACCACAGGCTAATGGTCAAGTGGAGAGAGTCAATAGAGACCTAGGACCCATGATTGCGAAGTTAATTGACAATGAAAATAATAAGCAATGGCATAAAGTATTAGATAAGGTAGAGTTCACAATGAATAACACCAGAAATAGATGCACCAATGAATATCCAAGTGTAATGCTATTTGGTATAAGACAAAGAGGTAGTATAATAGATAGTTTAAAGGAAAATGTAATAGAAGAGAGTCAAGTAAAAGAAAATCGGAACTTAACAGAAATAAGGGAAGTCGCAGCTATCAGGCAACAAAAAGCACAACAGTATAATAAGCAATATGTAGACTCCAAACGACAGAAACCAACGCTTTTTAAGGTTGGAGATTACGTAGTAGTCAGAAACTTTAACTCACAACAAGGTGTATCGAAAAATTAATTCCAAAATTTAAAGGTCCATATGTAGTTTCAAAAGTTCTTGAAAATGATCGATATTTTATAAAAGATGTGGAGAATTTTCAGCAATCTCAAATTCCGTATTCGAGTATATGGGCAATACAGAACATGAAACCGTGGCTTACAGAAACACATAATGAAAATATAGAATTGGATGAAGGCATAGAATTAAATGAAAATATAGAATTAAATGAAAGCATAAAATTAAATGAAAATGTAGAATTAAATGAAAATTCTGAGTTAAACAGACAAGTAGAACTAAGTGAAATTACAAAAGTAGGCAAAAAGGAAAAGAATAAGAATAATTATGTACCAAGTAATATTATAACCAGAAGTAAAGCAGCGAGTATCAGGGGATACTCAGGGTCAGGACGGCCGAATTGTAGTAATAATTAAGCTAAGTATAAGTATCCCTAATGATAAACTCTAATAATACCCATTGTCATTGTGCAATACATAGATCTTAAGATAAAGATAAGCTCTCTCTCACACAAAGAGAGAGATAATCTTGATCCACGAGATAAATGAAATAAAGAGGCATTCTGTGAGTGACAATCGAAGTGAACAGACGTATTTAATATCCATCCTAAAACATATATATTTATAATTCCTATAACAGTTATACAATTCAATTTAAATTTAATAAACAAAAATATTTTACACAAGCCCCAAATAGACACAAACATATATACATATGTAAGGATATACATACCACTGACAGACAATGCCAAAAACAATTTGCCCAATTTGCAATGGCATTCAAATCCAACTAAAAGTCACATCGATGAATTCAATTCAAAGTGCAACTTATCAACAAAATTTGACAATTAAATATGGATAAATGCCAGAAAATGCACAATCGAAACTGTGTAACGCTAATAGGGAAGAGAAGTGAAAGAAAGTTTAAAATTTCGTCAATTAATTTAATTGCGAAAGGGCAAAGGAAACAAAAAATGTTGACTAAAGAATGTCTGATTTTGAGAGAGACAGAGACATAGATAGCCCGTCAGTTGGTAAGATAAACGAAATAATACGAAAATTCTAAATGATGACACATAAACTATTTCTTTTAATATTTACACACATTGCAACTCTTTAAGAAGTAGAGAATGTGGTACACGTCTTTACTTTTCGATTGTCGCACAAGAACTAATTTATTGTGTTTTCTTATTGCTAGCTTATTCTAGATGGTTACATGTATGTGTGTGGATCTTATAAATGTTGATAACTCAGATAACTTGGTAGTGTGAGGATCCACTGTGGGACTTATGTTAGTATGACTAGGTGATGCCTACAAGAACAACTCACTTAATTTTGAGTCTTTATCGAAATTCACTTGCCAATGGATACCTAAACGAGTGCATTTGAGTACCTTTTTCTAGTCGACCTTAAATACAATTTTTGGTTTCAAAACTACTCGATTTGTTGGTTGTTTCATTTGTTGTAACATATAAAACTAATTCAAAGAATTTGCTTAACATGTGAGAAAGTCTCTGGTCTGAAAAGATTTCAAAGAACTTTATTTTCACAAATTTAAGTTTCGTCTTTTAACAGTTAACTCTTGTCTAGTTTCATTGTCAAATTTTTCAAAATTTTAGCACAAAATTTAAACCAAATTGACTTCACACTTACATTAACATGTGTAATAAGTAAAACCCAGAAGGAATGAAGTAAGTAAGTCGTCTCGCCGACTTAGGTATACCATACACCAGTAAAACAAATATTTCAAATTTGTTATAACAAATGCATTTGCCTATTTTAAAAAAGTTCTGTTCACATGCTTTTTACAAGCATATCTTAGTATCTCACTCACTCATGCATTTGAGCACCCTAGCGCCCCCACCCGGCAACGGCCAACTCCGGCCTTATGGAAAAACGGTTTTATGCATAACTTGGCTATTTTTTGTCCGATTTTGATCAAATTTGGTATTTTGCTGGATATTAGTATCAATTTCAAGTGTGCCAAATTTGATTCCACAAGGTGAAAAATTACGGGAGATAATCGAGTTTTTCAAATTTCGGGGGCGGATAGGGGCGTGGCAAAATCTGTATAATTACAAAATGAGCGCATTTACTAAGCAAATATACATACTAAATATGGTGTCTCTAGCTACAATAGTTTTTGAGATAAACGTTTTTTTTGAATTGCGGAGGCGGAAAGGGGCGTGGCAAAATCTTTTTAATTACAAAATGAGCGCATTTACTAAGCAAATATACATACCAAATATGGTGTCTCTAGCTACAATAGTTTTTGAGATAAACGTTTTTTTTGAATTGCGGGGGGCGGAAAGGGGCGTGGCAAAAATTTGAAACAAACTCGATCACTCTACATACTACACGAGCCTACATTCTAAATTTGGTGGCTCTATCTCTTATAGTCTCCGAGATCTAGGCGTTCATACGGACGGACAGACGGACGGACGGACGGACGGACGGACGGACGGACGGACGGACGGACGGACGGACGGACGGACGGACGGACAGACGGACGGACAGACGGACATGGCTAGATCGACTCGGCTGTTGATACTGATCAAGAATATATATACTTTATGGGGTCGGAAAAGCTTCCTTCTGCCTGTTACATACATTTTGGCGACTTTAATATACCATTTCACCCTATGGGTGTATGGTATAAAAATCAATGAGTCACTTTTTGGTAATAGTTGGTTTTTGAACTTGTTTATGTACAATTTACTACAAATAACAACGAGAACTTTAAAGATTATGCAGAAGTTATCTTTGTTATTCTTCATCTGATTGTTGATAAGTATTATGAAGGACCAATTTCTTATATCGATTTAACACCAAGGAAGAAGATTTATCCCCTAAACCTTCACCGAACCTGCTAAATGAACTTAGTAGACATTTATGTTTCAAAATTTGGTGCAATTCTTAGCCTATATTTTCTCAGCCAAAGGGTTCTTGATTTGAAGCAATTAAGAATATTAGTAACAGAATTGAACTTCAAGTGAAACATATGTACATATCTGATAGTTAATCAATCATTGCTAATTTAGCCCATAAGTGCAATATACAACAATTGGTTTTTCAATTGCTTTCCTCAGGCACTTGTTGTTCAATATGTGTATAAGCAAATTCGCAATTAGCCAGCTTGGCCAATAAGATGCATCCATCTAGACAGTAAAGCAGCAGCTGTTCCTATCTTTAAATCTTTAAAGTTTAGTTAAATATTACCTTGAATTGTTTTTTTTTTTTATACTAAACTTTATATATTGCATATATGCAATTTGATAATTGTTGGTATTACAAAGTCGTTTTGGGTCATGATTCTAAACCATTTAATTGCAATTAAACGAAAGTTTAAGATATTCACAATTAAATAGATAAATAAATTAAAGACATTTTCACTTCCGGCGAATTTGTTAATGAAAATAATATACAATAAACACAAAAACAACACAAAATTCATGATAATTTTATGCTTTTGTCGTCAGCAAAGCCGTTGCTCCAAGTGTCTTAGACCATTTTGTGGAGTGCCTAAAGGTACCTACTGGAATAATGGACGGACTCAAGTGGTGGAGTCACAGAACTGTGAAATAATTTACAATTTATATACAGAGAATGTTTCACAATTTTTCGAAAACTCTTGATGTTTTTTCCACAATTTGGGAAAACAAACTTAGATGTTGACAATTAATCCCCAATCATTGAATTACCGAAATACTTTTACTCGAGAGATTTGTTTTTGTAAGGGTTAGCAGTGGTTTTCTTTCCTTTTGTTGTTACAAATAGTTAAATACGTAGCAAAAAAAAAAAAAACAGAGGGCCGGGGTTAACTTCGACCACGTCGAAGTTTGTATACCCTTGCAACTGTTTTGGTAATTCTTTCCTTACCCATAGCCATCAAAGTGTAAACACGTTTTATCCAAAAAGTCTAATGTCTGCGAAAGAACGGCCTTCAATCTTAGCATAGGATATAACGAACTTTTTGATGAAAGTCACTGTTTTCCACCGATCGTTTCTATGGGAGCTATATGATATAGTCACCCGATCTTGATCATATTTGGCACAATTATTAAAAATAGCACAAAACTGACTAATACAAACTTTTATGACAATAGGAACACCAAACTGACAAATACTAACTTTTATGACAATTGCTGATAAAATAACGAAGTTATTGAGAAAAGTCACTGTTCGTGACTTTGACGGGAGCTATATGATATAGTCACCCGATCTTGATCAAATTTGGCACAATTATTAATAGGAACACCAAACTGACAAATATCAACTTTTATGACAATTGCTGATAAAATGACGAAGTTATTGAGAAAAGTCACTGTTCGTGACTTTGACGTTTGTATGGGAGCTATATGATATAGTGGTCCGATCCGGCTGAATCCGAGATATACAATGCCTGCAGTATATACAAGCATACGTGCAAAATTTCAGCTCTGTAGCTCTTACGGTCTCGGAGGAGTTCGCGTTGATCCAGACGGACGGACGGACGGACGGACATGGCTATTTGAACTCGTCTCGTCGTGCTGATCAAGAATATATATACTTTATATGGTCTGAGATGCTTCGTTCTATGCGTTGCACACTTCTGACCAAAATTAATATACCCTTTTTGCAAGGGTATAACAAGAAAAAAGTCCATCAGTATGAAAATCTCTTGCAAGCAACTTTATTTGTCACTGATTCTTGTTGTTGTTGTTGTTTTTCCTCATCAGTTGTGGAAAGTCAAAGTTCTGTGTGAGCGGCTTATGTGGCGTATGCGCAACGTAAAGCCAAACAATTTAAATTGCACAAAAGCTGCTCTTGCCAGTTGTTGCTACTGTCGCTATTTCTACTGCCAGTTAGTTGCTGTTGCTGTCGTTGTTTTCTAATTTTAATTGTGGTACTTCTGCGGTTTTGCCAGCTCAAAATCCCACCCAAAGTGGGGGAGCCAACTACAGAAAAAGTAGGCGGACAGAAATGAAACGGTAAGCGAGCGCTGTTTGTTTGTCAAACAAATTAGCAAACTGCCTTGGAAGAGGCAGCAGAACTTGCAGTAGTTTTGTTACAACTTTTGCTGCTGCTGCTCTGTTATTGCAGCCAAGGCAAACAATTTTGTGAAAATTTCATTAAAGTTTTATTTTTTTTTTTTGTGTTTTCATGGGCTTTGCTTGTTTAAAGACCACTTGAGAAACCATTGGAACGGAGACGACGAAAAAGAAGGACAATGATGATGATGATGATGATGATGGAGGACAGTGAATAGTGAAGAATGCTGAGAGACCAGAGAGAGAGAGAGAGAGAGTGAGAGAGAGTAAGAGAGAATCGAGAATGGTGATTGGTGAATGGAGAATGAAAATATGTCAAAATCACGAAAAATTTGCTGGCCATCGCTGGTTACGTTGATCGATTGACTCGTTGCCTGTGCCCATTTCATTTGACTTGCTCTCCGCTTCGCTCGCTTTCTCTCTCTCCCTCTCTACCTTTGTGTGTCAGTTCTTCTCCTTCATCGTTCGTGTTGGTTGAAATTGTTGGCAACATTTTTCAAGTTTTATTGTTGCTGTCACTGACAGAAGACGGCAAAAGCAGCGGCTATGTGTCTGCGCCTGTCCTTTTCAAATAGTCTTCTCATCAATTTCGCTTTCGCCCAAAAAGAAGACCAGCCCCAGATGATGATGATTGTAATGATGATGGTGATATTGAGCATAGCAGAAAGAAGACAAAACGCAAAAACCCGAAACAAAAACGAAAAATTATGTCGGCCCATTTGCAAACAAGCCACTCAACTCAACTCACATATATGTATACAGAATAGCTAGCTGCTTAACAACTGCTGCAGCAATTTCACTTGCCTCTTATTGTCTTCATCGTGACTGACTGCATCGTCGTCGTGGTTGTAGTTGTAGTCATTGGTTGGTTGGTTGTTGGCCGAATGCATTTGCAGCTTAAACTCAATCAGTTGCAACAATGCGGCCACACATATGTATACACAGTAAAAGGGTTTTAAACCAAATGGATATCCACAGTAGAGCAAAACAAGAACAGCACAAGAACAGAACAGAACAGAAAACGGTCCAGTCTAGGGAAACTATGTTAACTTTTCGAAAGGCATTATCTCCGAAATGAGCTTATCGCGGGGGCAACATACAATGCATTCGATTGGCACAACCAGGTATTACCAACACAATCCCACAAACTGACCCAACCAATCCTCCCAGTCATCTTAAGTGAACACAAGCAAAACAAATAAATGCTAAGTAGTATATGATAATGCAAGAAATTTGCTGATATGCTCATTGTGGCTAACCAATTAACCCAACCAACAATCGAACTTCAAAATGCATGCATATTTAATGCTTATTTGATGCCAATCAAGTGCAAGAGAGAGACAGAGATCGAAACAAAGAGGAACAACAATTCAGAAACAGAATAGAATAATTATGTATGTTATGATTTATGATTATTCAGTAAATGGAGCCAGCTACAGGGTGGCCAAAAAATTAACCAATCGTTTCGAGTGATGCAAATTTAGAGCGGGTGGGGGCAGGGAAGAGGGGGAACTAAAGCCCTATGTAGGTATTTCCACTCATAAAGCCGATTTATTTTCAAATTTCTGCTTTACCACTAGAAGATTACGTTTTCAAAATTGGTGTGTGTTTTTTTGTATTTCAATATTGCAACTATTCTGTGGAAAATTAAAAGTTTTTACTGCTACTGTTTATTTTATAGGCATTATCAGAATCAAATTAGTTGCATCTATTTCATCTATGTGGTGTTTTATTATCTGGCTTAACTGAAGTGTCTGAATGATAAATTAATACTCAATATAGCCGAATTTACAAATTTTTAAAATTAGCGGTGGGTAAATTTTAGACAACTTCTCCACCCAAATTTTTTTAGGTTTTCGTAAGCATATAGCATTATTTATGCCAAGATCTTAAGTACATTTACTTAAAACAATTAATATTATCAAAGTCTATTAAACAAAGTTTTATTAAGAAAACTATGTAAAATAGCTTTAAGTACTGATTTTTTATTTAATTGTTTGTTATAATTATTAATTATTATAATATTTGCCAAAAAAACAATGTAATAGATCAAGTACTAAAAAGTTTTCGGACTGAGAAACATACTGTAAACGAACAAGGAGGCAATTACTAAATTTACTTGATTTTTGTCGACTTCTTCAGTGTTTCTTCTAGTCTGGATCTGGCACTACATTTTGCGGATCATAAACTTTAAGAAAAAACCATAGGACCGGGGTTAACTACGACCGCATCAAAGTTTGTATACCCTTGCAACTTTTTTGGTAACTCTCTTTTTACCTGTAATATATAATATAATACGATATAATATAATATAATGTTTGCTAAATAATGGGCTACAATCTTAACATAGTAAATAACGAAGATATTGATTAAAATCACGGATTGTTTTTATGGGAGCTATATGATATAGTCACCCGATCTTTATCAAATTTGGAACAGTCCTTAACAGATATATCAAACTAACAAATGATTAATTTGAAAGCAATCGCATCAAAAGTAACGTTAAAGTTATTGACAAAAGTCACTGTTTCGGACCGATCATTCCTATGGGAGCTATAGCATATAGTCATCCGATCTCGATCAAATTTGGCACAGTCGTTTATAGCTATAATGAACTCACTAATATTAAATTTCACGACAAAAGTTGAGAAAATAACGAAGTTATTGGGAAAAGTCACTGTTCGTGACTATGTTGTTTGTATGGGAGCTATATGATATAGTGGTCCGATCCGACTGAATCCGATATATACAACCCCTGCAGTATATACAAGCCTACGTGCAATATTTCAACTCTGTAGCTCTAACGGTCTAGGAGGAGTTTGCGTTGATCCAGACGGATGGACAGACGGACGGACGGACGGACGGACATGGTTATTTGAACTCGTCTCGTCGTGCTGATCAAGAATATATATACTTTATATGGTCGGAGATGCTTCCTTCTATGCGTTGCACACTTCTGACCAAAATTAATATACCCTTTTTGAAGGCTATAATAAAAACCAAAACTTCACATTTTAAAATAATATTATTTAACATATTACTTTTTAAATCTTGGCTGTTATTTGGCGACCTGTTTCTTCACAAAAAGCAAAGTTGAAAAGAAAAATTCAATTAACAATACATATACTCTGCGTGTGAAAGTGCTACATAATGCGATAAGAACAACTATGAGCAAACTAAAAACTAGACTGTCTGGCCATAACAAAGGAGGTGATACCAACACATAAAAAAAACACAGATGCAGCAAAACCACACTCCCGCCAAAGATTTATTTTTGAGATGCACCAACAAATCTCAAATTAAATTATAAAACGGACGCAGAAATACTGAACTCACGCGAATGGTGTAAGGCGTCCACGTCGGACAAAACGAACAAAGGAAAAAACTTATGTAGACATGCATTGTTATAGATTTAGGATCAGGAGTGTCACAGCAATCGATAACAACCTGAAACCAACCCAAAAGCGAGTGTATGGTGTCACAGAAATGTCACTTGATAGTTTCAAAATCTCGCAAGTTTTCCTTCAACATTTGGCTAATATTGCGCTTTTGCCTCAAAATCACTAGAGATTTCTGTGACACCCCTGATAAATTTAAAATGGTTTTGTCATTTGGTGCATGCTATACCTAAGTCCGACAGTCGACTAACGTACTTTATTTTATTTTGTTCTGCTGTATGCATCAATTTTAAAATTTCATTGACTTTGCTTTACCTTTTCTTTTTTGGTTTTTTTTTTTATTGTTGAGAGCTATTTTCAATTTGTCCATTTAGCCGGAGGTTTAGATAGCTACAAAGTAAAAGTAGATGTTGAAGTAGTGGGCCCAAAGCGCTTACAGCTTGATGACTGACCAATATCGCATATGTTGCACATTCGACTTACCCATATAAGCAGCACACCCACATACACACATGCACACCCACACACACGAGGTCCGGAAATGCCCATTTTCTGGCCATTTTTCCGTTTGTCAAGAACCATTGTCACCTTTTTTTCTTATTCTTTTAGTTCCCTTTTATTTTTTTTCCTATTTTTCTTCTTTTTTTTTGCCATGTCTAAAGAAAAGCAGACAAAAACAACTGTCAGTGGCTTGTTGCCTTTTTATTATTTTCTTTTCTTCGACTTTTTTTGCCTCTTTCACTCTGTCTGTATTTTTTTCGATGCGTATGTGAAGAGGGTAACATTTTATGCTATATCCAAAAACGAACTGTCAACGCAGCAGTTTCTGTCTCTGTTTCTTTCCTTAGGTTTGGTTTCCTTCTTTTTTTTTTTTGCTTTGTAATATTAGCAATCCTGACTTCTGGTTTTGTGTGTGTCCTGGCCCAACGTCAGCAGATGGCAGCTGCCAGTTGTTGGCCAGGCATACTTCCTGTTGCATCTAATCGCATAAATGTGCTGCCCATGGAGTGTTTGTGCTGCATATTTTATAAGCAAGCATAGGCCTTCTTTTGTTTTTAAACCCCATCCCCCCTGTTCCGATTTCAGCCCATGAAAGAAACAGAAGGATGAAGGCACCGAGGGGGTCGGACAGAGGGTGGCTAAGAGAATTGCATGTCAAGTCAGTTAAAGTAAAAGTTAACAGGATTAGGCAACAGGCAAACTGCAGACAAAAGTTGTAGATTTTCAAGTTTTTCAACTTTTGGTTCCCTTTTCATCATTATACCCTTGCAAAAAGGGTATATTAATTTTGGTCAGAAGTGTGCAACGCATAGAAGGAAGCATCTCCGACCATATAAAGTATATATATTCTTGATCAGCACGACGAGACGAGTTCAAATAACCATGTCCGTCCGTCCGTCCGTCCGTCCGTCCGTCCGTCCGTCCGTCCGTCTGGATCGATGCGAACTCCTCCTAGACCGTAAGAGCTACAGAGCTGAAATTTTGCACGTAGGCTTGTATATACTGCAGGGTTTGTATATCTCGGATTCAGTCGGATCGGACAACTATATCATATAGCTCCCATACAAACGGCAAAGTCACGAACAGTGACTTTTCTCAATAACTTCGTTATTTTATCACCAATTGCCATAAAAGTTGGTATTGGTCAGTTTTGTGTTCTTATTAATAATTGTGCCAAATTTGATCAAGATCGGGTGACTATATCATATAGCTCCCATACAAACGGCAAAGTCACGAACAGTGACTTTTCTCAATAACTTCGTTACTTTTTAAGCTATTGTCGTGACATTTAATATAAGTAAGTTTATTGTAACTATAAACCAATGTGCCAATTTTGATCAAGATCGGGTGACTATATCATATAGCTCCCATAGGAACGATCGGTCAAAAACAGTGACTTTTGTCAATAACTTCGTTACTTTTGATGCGATTGCTTTCAAATTTAACATTTGTCAGTTTAATATATCTGTTAATGACTGTGCCGAATTTGGTAAAGATCGGGTAACTATATCATATAGCTCCCATAGGAAGGATCGGTGGAAAACAGTGACTTTCATCAGAAAGTTCGTTATATCCTATGCTAAGATTGAAGGCCGTTTTTTCGCAAACATTACCCTTTTTAGATAAAACAGTTAGTTTAGATAAAAGAGTTACTAAAAAACTTGCAAGGGTATACAAACTTTGACGCGGTCGAAGTTAGCCCCGGCCCTCTGGTTTTATCTAGTTTTTTGGAGCTTACCTGGGTGCAGCAGTTGGGTTAGAGGTTGTGCTGGATGTTGTTTGAGGTGGGTGGTCACTAAATCGCCTTAGAATCAGAAGCAACCATTGGCAACTTATTTGGCAAAGGATTTGAACTTGGCTTAATGATAGTTTCAATTATCGCCCATGTTCCAGGCGCACACACACATGAGCCTGCCAAACCAGGCGAAACCCAAACGGACGCAAACCCTCCTTAGAGCTCAATCAATACAGGATCCAACCAGGAGAGAGAGAGAGATAGAGGCAGCAGCAGAACAAAAAGGAAATGCGTTTTCGGGCTCAACCCAAACCATATATACTACTACTAAGCCAAACTGAAGCCTGCTTATCATTTGGCTATCTTACTGTTAGTTCGCTCATTATGGCCAAGCGCCAGTTGGCCGCGTTTCTCTCAATCTCTCTTACTACACATTTATACATATATACCAACATATATGTATATATCTTTCTCTTCTATCTGTATTTGTATGTGTTTGTCTGTGTGTGTGCGTTTCTGTGCAATTGTTCAAACAATTTGTGCATGTGCCTTGGACTTGTGTGTGTGTATGTGTGACAAAGGCAAATTATGGTTCCAAACGAGAACACAGAGCAAATGGCTTGAAAATGAGGCAATTTAAAGACTCGACTGGCACAAAGACCCTTGGCTGAAAACTGCCTGAAACTTCTGTTTTCTGCTTTTCAATAATTTATTTAAGTTGCACTCAGCACAAAGTAAAATCGGCAACATTCAATGGTCCAGCATTTCTCCACCTACTCTCTCTCTATCCCCCAACCCCACTGATTGCGTCCCATGTCCTACCAACATTCCAATGCCCTCCCTCTATATCCATCTACCCAGTCTTTCATCCACTTTTATTTCGTGCTCAACGAAAGTTAGTCAATGCGCGCAATTTGCTAAAAATAAACACAGAAAAAGTGAAGAAACAAAAAAAAAAAAACAGCAAAAGGAAAGCATCCAAAAAGAAGAAAAAAACGAGCAAAAGGATACAATCGAAATCTTTGCAAGTCGAATTGCATTATGCTCTTACTATTTAGTTTATCTATTGAATCAAAACTGATAAATAAATATATTAATGAAGACTTTATTTCGTTTTTTACTTAGAATGTTAAAACTACTTCTTTATATTGAAATGTTTAATTATATTATAAAAATTCGACAAATATAAAATGTCTTAAGTTTTAAACATTTTCATACCGTTAACGATATTGAAAAGGCATAAAGGCATGAAATGTGATCTCTCTAAATATTGTTAAATGAAAATCAATTACCTACTTATAGGTGAAAATAAATCTTTAAGTCAATAATTAAGTATATAAAATATTAAAATATAACTCTTGAAATTTTGTTACATTTTCCTTACTATCACAAATATTCAGTGTAAACCACAACGAAAAAAAAGGGATGTTGTATACGTGATTTCCTATGGTGTAGGGTATAATGAGGGGCTATTGGCAATTTGCTACATTTTGCACTTTGCTACAATGTCTTGGGCCCCCTCCTCCTTTTCCTACTTTTGGAATATTTTTTTTTTTTGTACTCCTTGGCTCTCCCCCCTTCGTTCGTGTTTCGATGTTTTCATGCTTTCGCTATGTTTTTTTTTTCTTTTTCTACGTTGTTGCTTTGTGTGCTTTAGGGAAAGGAGGTTCTTCTGGCCATTGTGCATGGGACTTTTTGCCTGTTTGAGTTTTTCGTTTTCATTTTCATTTTGATTTTCATTTGCCATTTTCCATTTTTATGATATTGTAATATATTTGCTTTCAGCGCGTAATTGACATGGGTCGTTTGTTTGGGCAGCGAACATTGAATTATTCTATTTTTCATCTTTATTTTTTTCCCTCATTGCATGAAAATTGATTTCCTTTTTCTTTTTTTCAGCTTCTTCAGCAAGCAACAGAAAAATTTTTTCATTCGTTTTCGGTCGTTTTGTTGTGTGTTGTTGTTGTTGTTTTTTTCATCATTTTTTTTTTTCTTCTTTTCATTTCTTCCTTTTTTCTTGGTACTGTTGTTAACAAATTGGCCGAGCTCAGGTTTCTGGTTACTGGCGAAAAGGTTAACTTAACTAAGTACTCAGCGGTTGGTCTGTGTGTTTGGACAGCTGCCATTTCATTGGCAGGCATTTTGCCTTTAATTTTCCTGTTGGGAGAGAGAGCGGGAAATGGGAGCAATTCGTAGGATATGGGTATGGAATTTTTCGTGGAAAAACTTTTCTCAATGGTTTCATTTTTTGTTTTTGTGCTGGTTCCCCCGGAATATGTTTTAACGGCTTCATTTCATTTTTAGTGGCTCACATTTCGTATTTTGCATGATGCTCAATTCGGAGGAGGAACATCAAAATCTGTGCTCACACAATTCATAATCATGCCCCAAGGTGGCATCAAATGAAATGAGTGTCGCTTTTATTGCGACAATGTGTATGTGTTTAGAGAGACAGGAACAGAGCGAGAGAGAGAGATTGACATATTGAGAGAAAGGAATAGGAAGATGAAATAATTTGAATATAAATTCTGTTTCATATTGTTATTCTTAAAGATATTTTTGCTCAGAAAATTTTCATAGCAATAAATTAAAAATATATATGTATGCATGCATGTGTATTCATATATGGGAGGGCGACCAGGGCAAGCCACAAAAAGTTGCTGCAAGAAATTAAAATACTTTTTGGCTAACTAGCCCGAAAGTATGCACATTAGTGTAAGTCTCTCTCCGATTAAGTGTGTGTGCGTGAGTGTGTGTGTGTGTGTATATATATTTAAGGACCGCCTTTTGCAAGTTTTGAGCGATTTTCAGTGGCTCAATGCTCTCACATTGGGCCATTTCTACGCAACTTGCCAAACAAATATAAAAATAAATTGTTGTAATAAAGCGCAAAATCCACACACATACACTAACGCACACACACACACACACACACACACACACACATACAATTGCACATACGCAAAGGGCAAGAGCTGGTATAACATTTGCTCTGCTACTGCTGCTGGTGATGCTGATGCTTAGCTTAGACAGACGCCTGGCTGTATCTTTTCTATTGCCACGTTGTTGAAATCTATTAGCCACATTTAGTGTGGCTCATAAAATTCTATTGCATCATTTGTTTCTGGGTAACTGGCAAGCAGTCGGCAGTCAGGGGCATTCAGAGGCAATGGGAGACAGCAATGTGCAGGCGTAGTCATCTTCATCGTCGTCGTTTTCGTTTCATGTTGGCCCCTTTTTTGTTTTCTTTTTTTTTCCTGCTTACCAAAAGTATTTCAAAACAAGTTTTTGCGCAACGGGCTAGGCCAGAGAAAACAATTTGCTAGCTTTCGACATTGTCTTCTTCTTAACTGATAAGCAAATGAGTTTATGGACAACGAAGGGATTGAAATTGGCTTGTCTTGGGTCCTGGGTTTGGGCTAAACTGTTGCCAACTTGGTTTGTACAGTGAAAACTCCATTTGTTGGCTTACTACTCTTTCATGACCTCAAAAATGTCGGCGTGTGTTATTATCAATTACTTTTTCTAAATGCTATTTCAAGTGTGTCTTAACTTTACTTTAACTATTCCATTTGGAATGGTTCAAGTCCAGGATGTCCAGTTAAGCCAGTCTTTACTATAGAACATAACACATTTAAGAAAAGTAGGAGCTAAGGTTGAATCTCTTTCTAGTTTAGTGTGAGAGTTATAAGCATTAACCTTTGAATAACTAATTTGTACGTATGTATATACTGGCCAAAATTGCTGTACAGTTTATATAGTGAGATGGTGGAGAAGAAGGTTGGGGGTGAGGAGTCCAACAACTTAAGTTGAAGCGAAAACCATTAACCGAAGCTGACCAAATCACTACTGGCAGAGACTGGGCCAGAGATCGATTCTCCAATAGAAATTCTTGTTCTTATTTCCATCCTCCTCCTACTACTACTTCTGCTCAGACTCTTCTCGACTGGCTGGCCTGTGGCATGTGCCAAATGTCAATCACTTTGAAAATGTAGTCAAATCAACTGTCAAATAAGCGTTGCATTTGCCCCATCTATGCCTGTGCGTATGCGAGTGTGTGTACAGTGTGTGCGTATGTTTGTGTGTAAGTGTGTATGCAGCACTCAACGGCAATTCAATTGAAATCAAATATGCAACAGCAATCGAGTTAACCAACGAGACGGGTGCCACCTCAATCTCCTATTTCTCCCTCCTATATAACCACCCCGATAACGACACCGACAAACATATCCCAGGACCAAGGGGTACCGGGGGCTTGGTTTGGGGAAAACTGCTATAAATGTTGCTTGGCGTGTTATGTAGGTGTTTGCAAGTATGTCACTATCATCATCATCATCATCATAGTCATGAGAGGCTTGTAGATTGAGGGACATGGAGTGAGAAAGAGTATCGTGTAGATGCAGTAGCAAATGGCGAAATGGATATTGAAAGTGGAGACGTAGGAGACGTAGGTGACCGTAGCCGCAACAGTGTGCAAACAAACATTGTTGTAATTGCTGAAAGTGTGTCAAAATGACAGGAGACAAACTGTTTGAATATAGTTGTGCCTGCATTTGAGCGAGTAAAGGTTTCTTATTAGATAATGGACTTTAAGATTTATTACTTTCAAAGCACAGCAATATCAATTGAGTTCGCAGTTTAAGTAAATAAAACAAAAAACAGACAAATAAATGAATACATACATCATCATGAACATATCAGTCCTCCAAGTCCCCTGCACAGTGAATCAATGTTTCGCAAATTTTCGTCTACTTCTCCAATAAACAGTCTTTACATAAATGTTCAGAAAAATCAACACAAATCAAATCAAATCACAAGTCAAACTGTTTCTTTAGTTCTTCACGAAAATTAATCCCTTGAGGATGGTCAAAAGTGTTTGCACTTTTGTTTACATAAAAATAAGGTGTAAATACATCCCAACAAGAAATTTATGATTATTTTACAATTTAACTCTTTTGATAAATTGATTAAATTGAAATCTGTCAACGAATTGAATTAAAGCAACAAGTTTCTGTGAAAAATCAAGTCACTGTGCCCCCGTTTTCCGTAGCACTTCCGTTTCGTTGTCTCTTCTTGTCTCTTTTTTTTTTTGGTCGCTACTTCTAGGTACTGTAGCCCCCAAAGGATAACTTAGCTTAATTTAGGTGTAAAACAGCTATTGCCACGCCGCCACCGCTACAAGCGACTATGCCATTCATCTTACAGGTGCGAAAAGACATAACAACACCTGCCGGTTGGCCGGATGGTCGGCCATTTGGTTGGCGCCGCTACACACAGACAGATCATTAGCAAGGCAAGCGTAAAAATGCTGATTAACGAGTCCCTTGAGTCCTGACTGGGGTCCAGGTTACTAATACTGCTGGCTAAAGCTGAACTGAACCGTACAGAACTGAACTGTACTGAACCGAACTGAGCTGAAACTGAAGTGAAGTGAAGTGCTTTGGAACTTTGTTTCCGGTCAAAGTGGCGGCCGAATGGTTGACTGTATAATATTGTTGTTGTTGTTGTGCTTTTTCTCTTTTTGCTCATTTTTTGTTTTGTTTTCGTTTTTGTATTTTTTGTTTTGTTGGTCGCTTAGATTACGAAACATAAATTTAAATTATATTAAATAATCCGCTATCCATGCATCCATCCATCCATCTGTCCCTTTCTTCCTTTTACAGACGCTGTGCTGCTTCATTTTCAAGGACACTGGCAATGACATTTATTATATAATTTATAGCCTATTTATTGGCGCCTCATAGTCGTAGTCGGAGATCCTCTTCTCTGTTTAATATTGATTGCCAAATAATTGAGATTTTTCTTTCGCACATAAAATTTGTAGCCATATTTTATGGCTATGTTAGGAAATTACCACCACACACACACACACACACACACACACACACACACACACACACGCATACAAACAGCATCCTACAAGCGCAGTCAGCATACCATACATTTATATATAGTGTGTCTGTAGAAGGGAGGGGGAATGGGGAGATGGGAGGCGTGGCCAAAATAGGCAGTCGATTATATAAAACATAACTGCGCTCAAAATCTCATTTGGCCATTTATGAGCCTCGAGGTCTCAAGAACGTCAAAGTCATAGTAATAATCACAAGGAAAAGGTTGCCCTTGCTCCCCACTTCCACTTCCAGCACTTTTACACACAAGCAAATAGGGCGTGGCATGGGTGGCTCAATAAAATGGCAAATGCCGAATGCCGATATAAAAACGAAATAAAAATCAGCAAAAGGTGTGAGTATATTGTCACGAAAAAGGAAAAACTTTAGAGGGTAGACATTGACATCGACTTGCTCACGTTTTTCTTCTTTTTTTTTGTCTCTTTCTGTTTTTTGTTGCCCAGAATGGCCATTTGAAACGGCCTAAACGAAAGGTGTTTGAGTAAAAAAGATTTGCTCAAAATGTTTGTTGTTTTTTCCCAAAGATTTAGTTCGGCCAGCTTACCTAATCGCCTTAACAAAAAAGAAAGAAAAAAAAACCAAGAAAAAAGCAAAGGAAAGTGGGGACGAAAAAAACCAACAACAACAACGAGGTGAACATACTGAAAGAAAATGGTTTTTGCTGCTCTGTGGGTTGCTTAAGAGTTGAGCAGAAAAGTAGGCAATATATTTTTTTTCCTTTTTATATTTTAAAGAAAGTCTGTAAATTGCCGCTTTGGTCCGGAACCGAGGTTTATGACTATGGCTATATAAACACCTACAGCAGTCATATAATTTACTGTTTTTTAGGAGTTAATAAACCAGCGTGTTTTTCTGAGTATTCGCATATTATTTCCTTTCTGCATCAGGCAGTCAAGCAGAGTCAGCCAAGCGAGTCGAAGGGCCACAAAAATTGTTAATTACAAATGAGTGAAGAGTGAAAAAAAGAGTTAAGTCTTGTTCACTCAAAGTTTAATTGATATGCCAATTGTAAAATATACAAATAAAATAAAGAAAATGCAAATGCCAACTTTTTGCTAAATTGAAAAACGAAAAACTGCATAAAAATTTGTAAAAATGGATTGTTTAAAGACAAGTAGTCTTTAAAAAGGACTAAGACTATTTTTAGATTAGATTACAGATTTATTGCATTGAATTCTCTAAGCTAACGTTGAGAGAATTTAGAAATCATCTGTATAGAATAATTAAGAAACAATTTAAACAAAACTAATGACTTTAGACAAAAACTGTTAAAAGATACATCATTTTTATATCCTTACAGAAGGTATTTTAACATTATTCAGATGTTTGTAAAGTAGATAAGAAGTCGTTTCCGATGTCATAAAGGGTGTAGCATGACAAGTATCGCATAATATTGATAACTTATTTAATGAAATCTGTTTAGCGAATTAAATTTTTTAAAATTTCTGATAGTGCAAGCGTATATAAACTTACAGTAGACATAGCCAAAATAGTCTTCTTTGATATTCTTGAATAAAACATTTATAGGTTTATAGAAGAGTTTCCATTCTATAGCGTTTTCAGTTTCAAACGATCTGTTTTCGAAATACAACAATATCTACATAGATCGATCTTTATTTTTGTTTAACTAATACAAGAAAATAATACCAAATAATATAGAGATTTCAAATGAGATCTCAGAAGGATTTTTAATGTATGTTGTTGTTCACTTTATTGAAAAAAAGGAAATTTAAAATTCAAAGATGGCAAATTTACAAATATTGAATAGGGATTTTCAAAACTACAACTAAACAACCCAATCTTCATTCGTTGAATTCAAAATATGAACTGAATATACATATGAACTCTTATATAAATGAACTCTTAGAACCTCGGAAGCAATAATTGCTCTTAAAATCACTTATTCTAATGACCCATGTTTTTCGGGGTTTAAAAATTAATTATATTTCGTGCTCAGCGTTGGCCACAAGCATGGATGCATGTTTTCTTTGGTTTTAAGCAATACTTAAAATATGTATGAATCTTTATGACTCTTTCTTGTTTTATATTTTGTTTCGCTTTGTCCATATATTTCTTTGGTGTATCTCATTTGGTGAAGCCGTTTCAACTGAAACCAGATGGCTGGGGCTAACTTCGACCGCGCCGAAGTTTGTATACCCTTGCAACTGTTTTGGTTACTCTTTCCTTACCCAAAGCCATCGAGGTGTAAAATCGATTTATCCAAAATGTCTGCGAAAGAACGGCCTACAATCTTAGCATAGGAAATAACGAAGTTATTGATCAAAGTCACTGTTTTCAACCGATCGTTCCTATGGGAGCTATCTTATATAGTCACCCGATCTTGACCAAATTTGGCACAGTCGTTTACAGCTATAATAAACTTACTAATATTAAATTTCAATACAATAGATTAGAAAATAAGAAAATAATGAAGTTATTGTGAAAAGTCACTGTTCGTGACTTTGCTGTTTGTATGGGCGCTATATGATATAGTGGTCCGATCCGGCTGAATCCGAGATATACAACCCCTGCAGTATGTATGTACAAACCTACATGCAAAATTTCAGCTCTGTAGCTCTTACGGTCTAGGAGGATGATCAAGACGGACGGGCGGACGTACGGACGGACATGGCTATTTCAACTCGTCTCGTCGTACTGATCAAGAATATATATACTTTCTATGGTCGGAGATGCTTTGTTCTATGCGTTGCACACTTCTGACTAAAATATGTTGCAATTATGATGGTTGTTTTTGTCATTTTACACAAATTTAAAAAAATTCGTTTAAACAATAAAGAGAAACACCATGAGCATTTAAAAACAATTGTTTATAGATTTAGCCGATCGTGATAACAAAAAAACATTTTTATTTAAATTCTAGTCTTACCAAATAAGTTGAAACTGGATAAAATTGTATTACCATAATCCCACGACCTTTATTTATAAGCTCAAGAAAATAAATTTCAGTCTTATATCAATTAGTTCAATTTTCCATTATATAATATAAACATATTTCTAAATTATTTAAGAGAATTTTTTAGAGAAGAAGATTATCCCCCCCATCAGGTTTCCGAGTGGTGCAACTTTTTGCCCCATTACTGCTTTGGTATGCATTTAAGCTGGTTGTAAGCTACCGCTTATTAGACACCCTAAGAAACAAACAAATAAAGAACAACCACACATGCAATCCATAAACATTTTCATACTCATACATGTATATATTTCTATATAGGAGGTTTTTGTAGTCACACAGTCCAAAAGCCCAGTTTATGCCAGTTGCTTATCTCATTTCATGCAAATCCCTGGAACTGAACTTTCAGGGAAAATAAATTTACATTAGCGACAATCGGGTGTCTGAGTTTATACTGAACTGAACTCAAGTGAACTCATTGCAATGGTCTTGGCGTTTCATTTTTTGTTTCTTTTGTTTTTCCATTGGAAGGGGTATGGAGGGGGAGTGGGGAGTGTAGCACGACAAAGTCAAAAGTCACGACAACGCGCACTTGTTAGGGATTAGCGCAAGGATTGACTTTAAGATGTCAGGCAAAAGCGGCAAGTGGCACACTGGATATATAAGAGAACTGCCTGACAATAAAGAAAACGAAGAAGATGAAGAAGAAAAAAAAAAGAGTAGGCCAATGGGAAGGTGGGATTGGGGGAAGAAGAATCGAGGGTGGCGGGTGAAGGTGGATGGCAACGTCTGCTGCGTCTGTGTCGACGAAATGGCATAAATTTCAAAGTTTATTGCATAAATTGTCGTATTTTGAGAAATCTTATTGCCTTTATAATGCTCAGAGCCAGGACGGAGAGAGTGAGTGAGGGAGAGAGTCAGAGTCAGATTCAGAACCAGGTTGGGCCCACCTGTCTGTAAAATGCCAAAGCTTTGGCTAGGGTTGCCACATTTTTTTTCGTTTTCTTCTCTTTTTTTTGGTGAAGTGAGGGAAGGGAGGTGGTAGTTAGGTGGTAGGTGAAGGTAGGGGATCTACCTACGTTATGGCTACGGCGCCTTGGCGTATCATTTGCTTGTTTGTGGCAAAACGCCTAGGCGTCGCTTGACTTTTTTTCATGCCCGCTTACTCTCCTCTCGTCTCATCCATCCTCCTTTATCTCTCCCTCTCGCTCACTCCTTGTGTGTGTGTGTGTGTGTGTAGGAGGGCTTTCTTTGGCTGCTTGCTCTAGAGTTTTTATTGCGATAATAATCATAAAACATGCACTTAACAAGCAGCTTGAAATATGTGGCCAAGCCAAAAGGCAAAGGCGAAGAAACTCGGCAACTTAAATTTTTGCACATTTTATTGAGGTTGATTTATATAGTAGAGAGTCAAAGCACACATATACATACATATATGCATATATTTGAATGTGTATATGTGTAATATATGGTGATTGTAGAAGTCAGCTAAGAGAGTAAAAATCCAAATCAACAACAACTTAATTGAGATTGCCGCCAAGCTGACATCCGCACCCATCCCCACCAATCGCTCTCTCTCTCTCTCTCTTTCGGTCTCTCGCTTTTTCTCTCTCTCTCTTTCTCTCTCAGTCTCTCTTTTGGGCCAATTCATTTGTAGGCACAAACAAATTTGTTAACAAATTTGCGTTAATGCCATAAGAAATATTTATACAGTTTCCTTACTTTTCTACTTAGCCTCCATCCCCAACCAACCAGCAGCGGGTTTCCCCACCCCGTCACCGTCCCTTCCCTTCTCTCACTCGCTCTCAAGCCATCACCGTCACCACATAAATTCAATTGTGGGCGTGTCTTGGCGTAAGCCTTTCGACCTTCAATGTGGCATGTGCCAGCAGCAACTCATTAAGCGGGGTGCCATAGGGTGTCCTGGGTGTAGGGTCCTGGGTGTTGGTTTTTGCTTGCTCTTGGCTCTTGCGGTTTATTTTTGGCTGTTATTATTTGTTTAATGAAATAAACGCACGACTTTCATCTTCATAAAACGGCATTATGGCATTAGCGCCGCAAATTTATGGAGCTCAAACAACCATCCTCCACCGCACTCCCCCCGACAACCCCGCACTTGCCCTAAAATCACCCGTTTACCACTGCCCTCGGTTCCCCTGACGCACGCACAACTCTTGAATTCAAATTGCAGAAGGCGTTAAATTTTGTGAAATTAAAAGAGGCACCATTGAATACGCTTTCTCCGCTTGAATTGAACCAATTGTTAGTGCTTAAGCTGTTTCAATTATTTGCTTCTATTTACAACTATTTTCAGTTTTCTCTTTTATTGACCAGAATAAAATTAAATGGACAAATAGGCAACAGTTGGCAATCGTTTTGATTTTATATCATTTCCTTCACTTGTTGCCTAAAATAATAATAAAAGCGAACAAAAGTTTTAATATTTAGCCTTCCCTTAATTTGACTACATGTGAAAAGCCTGAACAAAGATCAATTCATTGGTTTCGATATATTATTATTAGTGACGAAAATCAAAAAGGCTGACAAAAGTATTTAACTAAAATTACATAAATGGAGTTGAAATGAATAGTTTTTAACCCAGACACAAGTTGAATTACTTGGCTTACATGAATACAATTGAATGCATTCGAAAAGACTGGCAAAGACAAATTAAATAATTATTAATCTTACGATAAATAAATATAAGCGGTCTACACAAATGTATTCTATGTGAACAAAGTCAGTGAACAAAGTGAGTGAAAGCACAAAGCGAAACGAACGTAAATGAGTAAAATAAAACATAAAATATGACAGTTTCCTTTTTTTCGAATAGATAACTCGAATGCCAATGTGACTGTTTATAGAGCGAAATCCTCAATCAGTAGGTTGGTAGTTTTTCTCTATCATTTCCCATTACTCTCTCACTCTCTCTCTTTCCCTCTCACTCTTTTTGTAATGCATACTAAACATTACACATTTCAATTGAAAAAGTTGATCTAAGTTTGGGCTTTTTAGTCTCTTTTGCCTATCGTTCGTCTGCTTTAGATGTGAGCGATAGGATGAAAAGGATGAAGTAATGGTATTTATCAGTATTTTTCCCAACCTTTGCATGTTTTGAGTCTTTCGGGTTTTTATCCTAGGTCCGAATACCTACATATATTAGATTTTTGGGAACATGTGTTCTTGACTCAAGCCTGGGGACCACGGACAGGACTCATCCCAAGTCCAGAACTTACAAACCCCAAGTTAAGCATTATGGCTCTATTTCATAGGCAAACAGTTTAATTACTTCAACTGTTACACATATAAAATTGACAAGTAATAAATTGAAATAAATATATTTGCTATTGCAACGTTAGGAAAAGTTTAAAGAAAATGGCAAATGGCAAATAACTAATTTCAATGTTCTACGCAAATTGTAAATTTCAATGAATTTTCTTAAATACATTCTTTCCTGCTATACAAATTGAACATTCCAATTTTTCATCTACCATTTTTGTGATTTATATAATCAAGTAAATTTAATGGATGTATGTAAATGTCTTAAGTTCGATTTATGGAATATGTAATATACCCTGCATAAGTGTCACGTAATGTCTAAACATTTCGTTTAGTAGTTGATTTTTATGAACTTGGCTTAAACTTTTTTTTTGTACCGCAGCGGCAGAGAGAGAGGGAGAGATCCTTTGCGTTGGCTGAGTAAGTTATAAGCGAGCTACGTGTGGGGTCAAAATTTGTGGGCGTTGGGATGCTAAATGTGTCGCATGTCTCTGTTTTGCCTCCTCTAATGTGATGTGGTGGTTGTTGGTGTTGTTGCTGCCGTTGCAGTTACTTACTGCTGCTGCTAACCCAATTCCCGAGTGAAAATGTCATGGACAAAACGCTCCGTCATGCTTGCGACCGTCGTTTTGCACAATCATGCTGCGCAATCAGCGCTCTCACGCTTTGCATGCAACATTTGTAAGGCTCATTTGGTTCGGGAAAATGAAACACAGAAGAAGATACCAAACAAGGACTAAAAATGCGAAGAGAGCGAAAGTGAGAGAGGGGGCTAGGGGTCGCAACGCATCGCATCATATAGCATAGAGCATATAGCATATAGAGAAAATGTAATTTTCATATTTCTTTGCCAAAAGTTTTGGCAAGCCAACGCGACAATGACATGGTTGATGCATGGGCTGGCCTCTTACCAAGTTCACAAGGCGCTGAAATTTTGACTCTGTGTGGCGGGGGAGAGAGAAAACGAGGCTGGGTAAAGGGAAGTTGGTAAAAAGATACATCCACATGGCATTAACAATTGATCAAGATAAGAAAAAAAAGGGAAGAGAACAACAGCAACAAAAGTAACAACAACGACAACAATATGAACAACAACAATAAGAAAGAAAAAAATTGAAAAGAAATAATAGCAGGTGCCGAATTACATGAAAAATCACTTAGGAAAATTAAATTTCACATATTTTTCACTTCAACGCCAAGCAGCAATGTCTTTGAAGTTTTTCCTTATATTTTGATACCCTTCATTCTGCATAAGGTGTAAAAAGAGTATATTAAAATGCAACAGAGAGAACAGATAATTTAAACATCAATTCCTAAAGTACAAACTGAGAAGCAAAATTGTAACAGTTTAGAGTTAACCCAATTTAATTCGCTTCTGTAACTATTTTACTCTCTTCTACAAAAGTTGAAAATCATTTGGTGAAAATAATTTTGGTGACTATAAAACGAAAGAAACATACATTTCTCAAATTGTTGACAAGTCATAAAGAGGAATGAATGAAGCCTTTTGCCAATTAATCACTTTGTGCATGACCATTTTGATGCAGGGTATATCATTTTCGATGCTTTAACCAAGTAACTTTATTCTTCTTTTTTTCCATGTTCTATCGCCAATTGTTGTTGCTGTTGTTGCTGATGGTGTTGGTGATGGCTGTGCAGCTGTGTTTACTGCCACCACAAACATGAGTAATGTGATGTCGAAAGGTGAGAAGATGAGGTATCCTGCCTGCTGCCTGTGTGCGTTGGCAAAATTGTTGAAATTTCTTCTTCTTTTTCGCCCCTTTCTCTAGTAAAAATCATTTAAAGTCATCTAAATCAATTACATTATTCAACAGTTGCTGTCAAATGCAGCAAAAATGAAAAGCTTCCTTTAGTACCACGAAACGGAGAGACAAAGGGGACAAGTGGACAGACCTGGGGGTTTGGGGAATTTCAAATGCTTCGAGAGTTGCACAAATAAATATAAAATATAAATACGAATACAGACCATAGAATTTTAAAATCATTTTTGTCGTTGTACAGATTAGCAAACAGCAAACGCAAAAAAAATAAAAATAAAAAGAGAAAAGGGGGAAAACAACTAACAAAAAGCATACGAAGGCAGGACACTCACAGCAACAGAGCACACAGTTAGAGAGTTGGAGATGGAGAAGTTGAAAGGAACTTGGTGCTGCTTCTTAGTGCTGATGCTGATGCTGATGGTGGCCAATGATGTCTGCCGCCTCTTGGCCAGGCGTCGTCATTGTCATTGTCGAACAGAATAAACAAATAAACAAACAGACGAAGAGACAGACAAATAACAGGGGACACCAAATAAAATAAAAACATAGAGATTCACTCGGAAATCCTTTTTGGGGCCAAAATACCAAGATTCAGAAAAGAGGAAGAGAGAGAAAGGGAGAAACGTTTCCACTCGATTGCTTGACTCAGCTTCACGCATTCCTCTACTCCCTCTTTCTGTCTGCCTGTTACGCTTTCACAATTTCTATATATAAAGACAGACAGAAAGATTGTTATTGTGCTTAAATATGCGCAGAACAAACCTCACGAACACATCAATCAATTCAAACCAAATGGCAACTTAATTTCTCATGTTACCTGACTCGAACACACACATACAGACTCTCTCACTCATACACACATTCACACAGAGTCAGAGAAAACTTGAACAACAGCAACAACATGAAAAATTTGATTGAAATCATTTTCAACAAGTCAAGTGATTGATGACAAACATGTTAGAGATTAAAATAATGACCATAGAAATTGACATTTGATTTTTTGCGTTGAGCGTGTGTATGTGTTTGTGTGTCTGTGTATCTATCCCAGCAAGCATATGGTGGACATTTATTTTGTGAAAGGATACGGATGTCAATATTTTATCACCTTTTAAATATGGTCCTGCCCAGCTTTAAAATGGTTTACTTATCCAATTTTCCAATATAGAAATCACTTCTGAAAAGGAAACTTTCTGCTTTTGTTCTTTAACTCTTTCGTTCGTTTATGGCTGATTTATTAGTTTTAGATTTTAAAAATCCTAGGAGTTCAACCCATTCTGAAACTCAGCAATTGTCAGCTATTTATTTACCTTAACAAACAAACGCTTATTTCAAACGTATTTTTCCAGAGCACATAAAGTAGGCGAGCTAATTAACTGGGACAGTTAGGGTTTCTTTTTTAATACTCTACTACTTTTAACCATATTGGCTATCATGATCTTAATCCGATTGAAATCCTTTGAGCAATACTCTACGCCATTTGGCGCAATACGATTATCAAAGAAACTAACCAAGGGTCGACCTTGCAGTCCTTAGCTGTACCTAATAATATAAATTCTTTATAAAATGCCATTCATTTTACAAGTTAATTGTAGTCTATAAGGGTTTACAAGAAAAGACGGCAATACAAGATGTTACATGACAATCGACGTGTGACTCAGCTCGACTTTGGCATTCGTCTATGATGGTTCGACTTTCCGCGCCCGATTTTGGCACTCGACTTTAAGTGTCCGACTTTTACACTCGACTATGACACTCCGACTATGACGCAAGACCTCAAAACATGTCTTGTTCGACGCGCAAAAACCAACTTTCTGTCGTCATCTCTCATGCGTTTTCACGTTCTCTCTTTGATCGTCGTCTGGGCTTTGTCTACAAAGGGAGTGATGTTTATCCCACATATATATGTATATATATTTATATATAAATTATTATGTGTTGGCCATATGACGTAATCTCAGTAATTCTACTTATAATATAACGAAGCCAAATCGAAAGTAGAACCTAAAATCACAATTGGAAACTGTGTCGGGGAATAAAACTACAAATTTCTGATGTACAATTTCTTAGTTTGACTAGAACGACAATTTCTTCAATTGTATCAATTATGTAAGATATCTTTGTAGAAACATCTTAAATTAGTCTAATCTAAATTTAGCTTTCAACTTACCTGCGGAAAAGAACGACTAAAAAATAGATAAGAAAATTTACATTAAAATGAAGGACTAATCAACGAAAAAAAAAAATTGAAAAACAAATTACTATGTAGTTAAATTAGAGTGTGAAACACACAAAACTAGTAAAGTATATGGCCAAGAGGGCATGGTTCATGGTTTGTATGTGAATTTTTCTAATTTCAACAATAAATTGATGTAATTAAGACCATGTAAAAGAACAACCAATAACGATTTGTTTAATTTAATAGTAAATAATAAATATGCTTACTGGGATATACACAAAATATACATACATGTGTACATATTTTGTGTTTTTGTGTTTATTTATTTAGGTTTTGATAAATATTTTTAATTGATTTGTTTTAAACATGATTTAATATTTTTTTCTCTTTATTTTTTTTTTTTTTGTTTCGTTTATACTTTGCTTGAATTAATCTTTATGAAGAAGTTTCAACTTCAATTGCCTGAACTGCGCCCTCATCCACCCAACTGTTTTCTATTCTCAGCCATCGTCGTCGTCTCATTTGTGCGTCTCAATCGAAAGTTGACTTCTTTTTTTTTTTTGTTTTTGTTGTTTTTTTTCAGCTTTTTACATAAATTTCTTTGCTAAAAAGTTTTACTTTTTGCCAAGTTTTATGAGCAACGTAAAAGTTTATTAAAGAGAAAAAGAGGGCAAAAAAATCCCAGAGCCAAAGCCAAACCGCAACAAAAATATTATTGCTAAAATGTTGCAAAAAAAAAAAATAAAATAAGTAGAGGGAACCAAAAATCAAGTAGCAACAATTTAATATCTTTTAAGAAGTAAGAACCCACAGAGAGGCAATCAAAAGTTCTAGGACCTGTTTAGTTAACTCTATTTCAAGGTCATGGCGGAAGAAAATGATAACTGAAGGCACGAAAGTGCTTCTCTCACTCAAATTTTTTTTTGGAACATTTGTTACACAATATTTCAATTGAATTTTAATGAATGAGCAGAGCAAATAAGAGAACCCATGAAAAGAAGAAAAAAAGATGACTGAAATTGTTTTAACTTGGCTCTACTTCAATTTGAAAGGCGCCCATTGACATTGATTGATGAAAAATTGATAAATTAGGAACCAACTAATTGGATATGTGTGGGTCCCCGTATATGAGTGCGTGCGTGTGTGTGCACATTAAAGTTTATCATTCCTGAAAACGAAAGAGAGAGAGAGCGAGTTGGCAGAGAGAGTTGAATGAAATGCGAAGCGGGTAAATCCTTGGAATCCTTAAAATTTATGTGCAGCATTTTGCAGGGTCCCAACTAGAAAGATGAAGAAGAAAACGACGACCAACAAAACGAATGTCAACAGCAGACGATCAAATTGTAAAACTCTTGCACATAAATCTTGAGTTGTTGTTCCTTTTCTTTTTGTCATAATTCACACACAGCATGCATATGTGAGGGTGTGTGTGTGTGTATGTTGTGTGGTCGCACCTGTTTGGGCTTGTACTTTTTGTGCAGTTCTTCCTTGCTTCTTTTTTTTTTTTTTTTGAAATGCGTCACGCATTTTTACGTGCACGTCCCGTCCCATTCGTTTCATTTTCCAACTTTATTTTTTTTTTTTTTTTATTTCTGGTTTCCGTTTTTCCTGTTGGGTCAACATAAAAAAGGCAACATTAAACATATTTTATACCAACATTTTGCCTTAACGTCTGCCTAAATAACTTTTTGATATCTAAAATACTTATTGGTATACAGACAAAAAGAGAAAAGCAACAACAAAAGATGCAGGAAACTAGCAACGACATGTAGATACCCTTGATAATAATTACAATCTTTATTCCTTTCATCCCAAAAAGAGCTTAATTCTAAGACAGCTAAAAATAAATAAAATAAAAAAGATAAACAACAACAAAAAACTACAAAAGCAACTGACAAGTAAGAAAAATTGGAGTATTTATCCCTTAGAGATTTTTATTTGGTTCACTACTTTAAAGACCTCAACTGGTGCTCCCTCAATTCCGAGATTTTTACCTCTAAAACTGATTAAATTTCGACTTCCAAGAATGATGTTTCCTTCCGATCTCCCCCTATCAAAATCATGAGGAGGATCCGCCACTGTTCAATGTGTTTTAGCCTATTAGTAATCTCTTCATGAAAATAAAAACACAGGGCAAAACGAAACGAAAATGCCCCAAAGCAAGTGCACGCAAAGTGGAAAGAGAGTCAATGAAACAAAAAAAAAAAAAAAAAAATAAGAGAAACTGAAGAAGAAAGAAAAACATAAAGTTTTAACTTTCCCGTCGATGAAATATCATAAATATTTCGCGTTAAATTCTTGAAGCTATTGTCTTATTAAATTTTCAAACCAAAAACAACAAATGAAACTTTAACAAAGTTGTAAAAACAAAGCAAAAACAAACAAATCGACATGGCAGGAAAGAAAAAAATGCTTTCCTCTTGATTGATTTCAGCCATCGATAATATGCCTAGGTAGAACAGAGAGTAGCTAAGAAGGCAATCTCAGGGGCAGGGGCAGGGGAAGTGGAAGTCAGCCGCCAATTGCTTATTAGTACCAAACAAAATGCACATAATGGACGGCTTGCAGTCATTATAAGCCTCCCTCTCTCTCACACACACACACACACATACATATATAAAGGAAAAAATATTGTTGCCTTATTATTATGCAAATTTTCTCACTGTGTGTGTGTGTGTGTGTGAGCCAACTACTGCGCCATCTAACTAACAATGTCATTTCCGCATAAAAACGCCCGAAAATGATGCCGCCCTGTGGCACCGTTTCACCCATTTTTCGCCGCACATTTCCGTCGCAATTGCCACCATTTATAACAAGTTTTTTGGTGTGCGCCCAATTTACAATGAAAAGGCTAGCAAATTGTTTGGGGAGCCAGCAAAATGAATGAGCCACATTGAGCATAGTTGACCACCTAATTGACCAGTTACATAATGAAGATGTTAAGTCCAACACCACCCACAACACCCACTCCAACAACAACAACAGAAGACGAAAAAAATATTAATAAGAAGAAATAAATCTAAAATTAAAGCAATCATATTTGTCCAGAAATTTCAATAAAAAACAAAAAGCTCATTGCACTTTGCCACCTGAAAAATCTTTTCGCAAAAAAAAGGCATAGAATTATAAAGCTTAAATTTGATATCGAAATATTCTACACTCTTTTAATTCTCAGGTAGACCTTAAAATAGCTCACGTATTATGAAATAATGTTATGATTATGAAATTGTTTCAAAATGTTTACAAAAATCTAGTTTTTATGCATATGCTTTAGAAACTTGTTAATATTTCTTACAACTGTTTGTCTAGCAACATAAAAGTACAAATGTCACTTATACTGACATCTCTGTATGTAGGGGAAAGTGGGGCTAATCGGCGCATTTTTTTTTAATCCTTTAAAAATCCTAATCGGGAGCTCGTATCCTCTCATATGAGCACTTAAATGAAAGGTTAATTCATTGTCCAACAATTGGTCAAAGATACGATACGATATAATTTACCGATACAAAGCAATAACGGTTTTTTCGAACATACCCAAATTGGCGTTGTCAAAAATAGCGGGGCAATGTGGCGCATCGCCGTTTTACAAGTTTTTTATATAAAATAAAACGATTTCTCGAAAAAACAGTATACGAACAACATTGGCTTAATATTAAAAAAATTTGTTTTATAAAAAAAACTTTTTATAACACCAACAATGTTGATTGGTTTAGAATTTCATTTATGATTGTTAATTTCGTTTGTATGGCAGCTATGTGATATTGTATTCTGAGCCGTCTGATTCTGGCATATGAACTGTTTTTATCAATAACTAGTGTATATATCGGACTTTTATTCAAATATAGTTATGATTTTAAAACGCCATACTTAAATTTCTACTAGTGCGCCATTTTGTCCCACCCTTACCAACATTTAAAATTAAAAATTTTAAAATTGTGTGAATTTTTTCCAATAAACGAATTACACACCATAAGTTAATACATGTCGCAACCTGTTTAAGTTAACATCCAAAACCATCCAAACCATTTCTTGGCGGAAAAAAATTAATTTTTGAGGTTAAAAATTACATAATTCCAAAAATTTCGGATATTACGAATTGGATGCGTCTAAGCTTATTATCCAAATATAGGCCACCAAAATGCGATCTTATGACACTTATCACTTTTTGGATCGTGCTATTATACATATTTCAAGATAATTCGACTGCGCCGGATTGCCTCATGCGCCGATTAGCCCCAGAGAAAGTCGAAAAAGTAACCATTTTAGTTGTATGTATTTAAAAAACTAGAATTTGTTTCCAAAAAAGAAATATGGTTTTGTATGCAGTACACTATATAAGTAATATTACAGCGTGATGCTTCGTTAGTTTAAACGATGCTTTTTCCACTAATCTGTTGACGCTTGTAAAAACAAAAAATTAACTTTGGAGTTGTAAGCTATGCTTGCCTTTTTTCGCTTCATCCAGTTACAATTCACAACTAGTTTTAGTGTTGATGTAGTAATATGGCCCTACAATTCTAGAGTGCTTAGCAAAGCTGCCGATGAGAGAACTTGGTGTTCTTGAAATAGCGTTCTGCAGACAACTTGCTAAGTTTTTCCCCCCGAAAATGACCTCGAGCCTGCTCATTTATGTATTAAAAGTTAAACAAAATGTTTAACATTTTTTTTTTGCGCTTTGAGGTGAAAGCGCTAGTATTTTTAAGTCACTTTCATCTTTTTCCTGGGTAACTTTGACGACTGGAAATTATTTCTGTTACTTTCAGTACAACTACAACTATTTACGAACTGGTAGCCTATAGTAAAATTTTGGAATCCACATTTAAAATTTAAATACACCTGGCTTACTGTTGAATTTGATTGCTGAGGCAGTTGCCTAATGAAAATCAAAAATGTCGTTCAAATCTATGTTTATGGGGGGTCTAAATATGTATATATCTATGTACATATATCTATATCTACATATATCTACATATCTTTTATTTTAATAAGAAATAAAATTTTGTTTGAGTCTCATTTCCTCCTCAGTAATTGATTTTGTTGAATTTAAGTGCAATTTTAAATTGTTCTAACTCTTTGTTTCTTATTCCAACCAAATGGCTAGCAGTGGTCAATGTTTTAAGTATGCAGTGTCTAAAAATCTGTCATAAAAATGCCTAGAGCCAACAAAAGATTGACGAGCTTAGATACTTGTTCGCTAAATTTGATGTTCATGTTGTGTGTGTCTCTGAAAAGTGGTTTTCGTCAAATATCACCAATTCTTTCTGTTAACAAAGAAATTGTGTGACCCGGAAAGCGAAATTGAACACCTGTTTACTAAACTACTTCTAGGGTCTGAGATTGTAAACTTTTAAAGAATCAAAAGCAATATGATTTAATGAACTAATTATTATGATAGCTAATGAAGTACTTAACTTTATGAGAAAAAACTGGAAGATTCAAGCATTGCCGGGTCTCCATCAACCAACCATCTGAACTATTTTTGTGCAAAGTTTAATAGGTAATAAAATTTGTGTACTTGGGAAAACTTTTCGAGTCGAAAAATTGCTCTAACCCACCCAAATCGGCTGACAGAAAGGTCATAATGAATGAGTTGAGTGGAATCGACAGGATAATGTGACCTTTTGCTGATTGTTGTGCTGCCTTGTTTAGTTTTGAGATGTTTAGGCTCTTGCGGCAAGATAGTGGCCAAAATGAATGTAACCTTTGGCCAGGGAATACAACAAAAAAGAGAGTATGAGTGGGGGGAGAGAGAGGGTGAGAGGAGAGGAGAAAATAAGAGGAAACACGAAACATTTTCGAGGCACCAACAACGACACCAACAGCAAGAAAATTTGACAAATTCGACAAATGCTCGTAAATCATTGCCACCTTTTTTTTCTTTTCTGCTCTTCTCTTTTTTTATTGTTGTTGTTAGCCATGGAAAAGGCCAACCAAGAGGATTGAGTGGAAGCTTTTGTTGCGGACTGCCAGGCTGCCATTTGCCAGTTGACGTTGCCATCGTCGTCGTTGACGTCGACGTCGACGTCGTTGCTCGCCGTGCTAATTGTTACGCTTGACAGGTGCGTTTGACAGTTGAATTTGACAAGTTTATACACGAGCCAAGCCCCGAAAATCACAGGACGAAATCGGGGCGGGGGGTCCCAGAACAAAAACCACCAGCACCAGCAAGCAGCAGCATCACCATCATCAGTTTTCCCTCACCCCGCCGCAGAAAAGAATTACAAAAAAAGTTATGGCCAGAACTTGGCAAAATGTTGAGTTTGTGAGTTTGCTGACAGCATGTGTATCGAGTGACAGAAATACATAGGAAACTCGATTGGATTGCCGGCTGGCCCTTAGTAAGGTAGATGGGTGGTATTTTAGCCAATTTAAAGATTCAATCAAATTAAGGTCACATTTCGTTTGATTTTCGGTGACTAATTAAAAACGAAAAAATGTGCATATTTTAAATCGATTGAAAAACGAGCAACGCTGCAAAGTATGCTACATTTAATTATAATTTCGAATAGAAGACACTTGAACCCAAAATCCTCTTAAGCACTTAATTTTATAACAGCAAATCGCAAAATAATCAAAATGATCGCCATACACACACACACACATCCTGGCATCACGTTCGGCAGAAGTAAATTTAGTTATTCTCAGTGTTTTGACATTTGGCATCGCACGTTTTGCCCTCCTCCCTCCCTTGCATGATTTGTATACCCTGTTTTCCAATGAAAAAGAAGAAACAAAAAACTGGTTGTTTAAGAATAAACATCGTGTTCATCTGAAGCGGCTTTTCCAAAAATAATGAAGAATGAAGATTGGGTTATTTTTCCTTTTGCCCTATCGACTGAAAAAAAAGGCCAAGTGAATCATGTTTCATATGTTTTGTATAGAGACCCGAAGTGAAACTTTCGTTCTTTTCATGCTATTGGAGGATCTTTGGCTAGAGAATGAAAGCTGTGTCTAGATTCAGATGTGAATGTAATAACACTTCTCATTTAGTGACAAATATCATTAAATAATGATTGCCAAATAAAAGTTATTTTGTCACGATGTTTTTTGAATTGCCTGTTACTCTATGCTGATCCGAAAAGTATACTATATTAAGCCCCCTTTTGCCTCTCTCAGATTTTAACCTTTTTTTTTTGCTTTGTAAACAGGGTGTCTAAAAGTTCGTGTCTGTGGTGTTACATTCTACAAATTTTTGTCAACTTGTTTATGCAAATGATGTGACTCTGTTTTAGATGATGATGATGAAATAGGGCGGAGAGCGAGGTGAAGCGGGGGGGTTGGCCTGTATAAAATTTGTGCGTTTGTTTGTGTTTTGCAGCTTGAAATGATATGAATGTACGTAGAGTTGACTATGCTATTAATATTAGTTAGTATTTATTAGTGCACGATTAGAGTTGCCCAACTATGTGCGTGTGTGTGCAGAGAGTTTTGTGTTGTGGCGGCAAACTTTATCAAATTGTTTGCATGTCACACACAGGCTTACAAACATATATATACACACACACGATGCTCCTGTTATGCCACAGAAAAGTGATAAAAATGTAAGCCACAAAGTTCCTTACCCATTCCAAAGGATCCCCTCTCCCCGCTCTTCCTCAGCCACTCTTTGTGGGCACTCTTTTTTGTTGGTTTGACTAACAAGCTAAAGACAGTGACAAATTAGTTTTGGTTAGCTGCTTATGTGAATTTTCATGCAATTTGCATAATGAGCGGCTGGCCCTTCCTGTGTGTGTGTGTGTGTGTGTGTGGCATAAAAATGAAATAAAATTAAATCATTGCTGACACTTTTTGAGTAGTGTTGATATATAAGCACTCAAGCTTGAGGTTTACTCATTTCTACCCACTTTCTTTCCACACACTTCCTCTCTTTCTTTCTCTCTCTCTCTCACCCTCACTCGCTCACTCATATATTATATATAAAAGTATATACATATATCTGCTTCTTTGTGGCATATTTGGCAACTTGATGAATTGTTTTTGGGGGCCAACAACGTATGAAGTAAAATAAGAATAAAGATGGCGTAAACGAGTGCCTAAACCGGCATGAAATGGTCCTCTTTTTCCGTCCTTTTTCTTTCCTCTTGCTTGAGATTAACATATTCGTTGAGAATTATGATAAATGTTGTAAGAAACTGATTGAGTTTGAATTTAATTAGAATTTAGTTCACCATATTTTCACAGTATATTTAGATATCAATCAAAGATAGTTGAGATATGTACAAAAATAAAGAAAGAAAATGTGTTTACTTGGCCTAACTGGCCATAACTATTAAATCTTGACTAATTTGATTCACTTTCAAAGTCAAACCCTTGCAGAGGGTATTATAAAATTGGTCAGATGTTTGTAACGCACAGAAGGAGACGTTTCCGACCCCATAAGGTATATGTATTCTTGATCAGCATGAGAAGCTGAGTCAATATAGCCATGTCCGTCTGTCCGTCCGTCTGTGCGTATGCTTTTTAATCAGCCATCTTAAAAGCTATCGGGATGAAATTTTTTTGAGCTTTTTAATATCCGGGTAAGATAAAGTATGAAAATCATCGGGATCGGACTACTATATCACATAGCTCTAGAACAAACATTTTTGCAAAAATTGGAGTATCCCCATGAAATTTTCCAATATGATAGAATATAAAATCTCAGATCCGAAAATTTGAATCTGATCGGATAAATAGAACACAAGTTACAGTCAATATAAATCGGTTCAAGCGCTGCTTACTGCCTACTACGTCATCTTCAAATCAACAGAGCACATGCATACACATACAAACGCAACTCTTCATGAACCGTATGTGTATGCGTGCCGTGCTTTCTTAGGGAATGATGGAAGAGGAAAAAATTGTAGTAAAAAGAGTAATAATTTGAATGTTTTGTTTGTGTATTGATGTTGCAGGAAAAAAAATTATAAGTAGAATGTAAAAATATTATTGCCAAGGACTGCAGGGGTATATTAATTTCGACAAAGCCAAAGTTAGCTTCTTTGATATTTTTTTTATTTAATACATTGTCTGATTCGTTGCTTAAATTAAACTTCCTGTAGTTGGTTAATGCTCGATATTTATAAACATGGCTAAATCGACTCGGCTGTTGATACTGATCAAGAATATATATGCTTTACGACTTTTTATACCATTTCACCCTATGGGTGTATGGTATAAAAAGTCGTAAAGCATATATATTCTTGATCAGTATCAACAGCCGAGTCGATTTAGCCATGTCCGTCTGTCCGTCCGTCCGTCCGTATGAACGCGTAGATCTCGGAGATTATAAGAGATAGAGCCAGCAAATTCGGTATGTAGGCTCATGTAGTATGTAAATTATCTCCCGTAATTTTCTACCTTTTGGAATCAAATTTGGCACACTTAAATTTGATACTAATATTAAGGAAAATATCAAATTTGATCAAAAAAGTACCCAAGTTATGCATATAAACGTTTTCCATAAGACCGGAGTGGCGGGTGGGGGCGCTAGGGTGCTCGTATGCCTGAGTGAGCGAGATACTATGATATGCTTGTAATAAAAAGCATAAAAAAAGTGAAAATGCATTTGTTTAATAAATTTGAAATATATGCTTTACTGGTATATGGTGTACCCAAGTCGGCCAGACGACTTACTTGCTTCATTAATGTTAAAATAGACAGTCCCGAACAGAGACTTTTTTAAATAACTTCGTTGTTTTCTGAGCTATTGTCTTAAAATTTAATACTTGTTACTTTCCTCGTATATTAATGACTTTCAGATCGTGTGACTATATCATATACCTCCCATAGAAACGATCGATCGATACGCACGATCTCAAATATTTATCTATGTTAGGATTTCCTCTTTCTTTTTGTCCGGCCGTAAAAAGTTTGAACTCCTTTTTGGCTGCTTATTTAATAGGCCGCATCGTTTGATGTCTGATGGGTTTGGGGTATCTTTCAGCCTCACTCTTTATCTGTATCTCTCTCTTTCTAGCTGGGTCTCTTTGACTGCTGCTAATTTAAATTTTATTTCTGGCAATTTGCCAAATTTGTTGCCATTTGTGATGACACGCTCATTTTATGACAATGATACACAAACGAACGACTGGGCGAACCGCCCTGGATGAACCGTTGGCTGCTTGGCTGACTGGTTGGTTGTTTGGATGGCTGTTGACATTCATTGAAATTCATGCTGTGTTGCCCGCGTTCAATAATAAAACGCAAATACATAAATAAAATATAAAGGTAAATAAACGCAAAGGCAAGAAAAAAAAGAGAAAAGGGTTTTCTCAGGCTAATGGCGCCCAACAAACAGAAAGAAAGAAAAGGACAAAAAAAACAGACATTCTTCAAAGGAATAAATGCCAGAGAGAAGAGGTCCATAAAAACTGCCCTCAAAATTGGTGTGTGGGTGTGTCTCCCTCTCTCTGTGTGTGTGTGTTTGTGTATATGATATGGACCCTAGCCAAATATTTAAAGCTACAACCTTAAAGCAAAAGTCAAGTATAGCCTGGCTAGGCTCCTTCATCGTCACCGACTACGCCGCCGCTGCCTCCCAGCCGCCGCTATCCTTTCTGTCCTTCCCGCCGCATGCATTTCAATTAGACGACGCCGGCAAAATGTGCAACAAAATTAAAATGCGCATTTATGCAGATTTGCACATTGAAACTGTCAACGGCAACGAACTGCCAAAGAGAAAAATGGAGAGGATGGGTGGATGAGGCAAAGGGGATGTTGAGGGGAGTAACTACCACAGTAGCTGACACACACATAGGCCAGAGAGATAGTCAGGCAGTAGGAGGATTGGTAGACTGGGAGCATAGGAGGCGGTAACCTGGTAAACAATGCCCCGAGTCTGGATATAATGCGTGCCAGCCAGCCATCCAGCCAGCAACCTGGTGGCAGGCTCTAATTATTTTTCTGCCGCTGCAACGACTCACCTGAATCTGAATCTCTGAATTGTCCCCCTCCACCACTCCACCCCACCCCATTATTTTCTGCATCAACCTTCTGAACTGAACTGGGTTTGGCTGATGTTTCTCTCTTTTTGTGCTCTCTTGTCTGCCTTCTGGCAGTGCACAATAAACAGGTAAAACTGAGCGGGTACAAAGCATAAACTCCAAGCCCTACCCTCCACCCCTCATTTTGCCCATTTTCACCTCACTCTTCTATGGAACGGGCCCAAGTTTCATGTTGCATTTGCATAATGAACTGTTTGCTTATGTTTCGTATCATCCATAGAACCGACTCGGCTCCCCATACATACATACAAACATAGCTAGAACCTAACATTTTAACCAAATTGTGTGCGCTCTATTATGCAATAGCAACCTAGGAAAAACAACAATAACAAAAAAAAACAAAAAAGGCTAGGAATGCAAAGTTAATTTTTCGAAATCATATGAGTCTATGTTTGTCTATGTGTGCGTCAACCATGCTTTGGTGATGGGGAGGATGAGAGGATGGGGACAAAATCAAACTCAATTCAAAATCATAACATTCTGCGCAATTAGCATCAATAAGAGAAAACTGGAGAGTGACAAATTGAATTAATTTTGCAGCTTTACAGTGCATACAAATTACACAACAAATTAGACAAAAATCTTTTCGAAAATTTAGTTGTTTGTCAATGAGAAAGGAGCTAGAAAGAGATTGAACAATATGGAATAAAGTTTAGTCGAACAAAGTCGTTCTTTTGATGCCAACAGAAAATTTCTTTATGTTATCGACTTTATGTTATACTTAAGAAGACAAATACATATCAAGACCATTACACCGACATTTTTGAGGGAATGAAAAAGTGTTTTAACTTAAATATGTTTTTTTTTTTAATTCGTTTATTCAGGAGAAAAAACAACAATTAACGATAGACTTAGATAACAACAGAAAAAGGATAGAACAGGGAAAGTAGTTGAGTATTTGAAGGAAAAGATATTTGTGGAGGAAAAGATGCCATCGGAGACCTGCGGGACTGCCGGGAGTATTGCTTCGCAGGACGATGACAGTGACGATGAAGTTTTTAGGCGTTCCAGTCGGCGGAGAGTGCCCATGACACTAGCTGCATATGTGCAGACAGCAGACCACTTCTCCTGACTCCCAGTCATTTCAATAACCAAGTTATCGACTGTGGGCGTCCGCCCAAGAATGGCCTCTAGTTCAGCTCTCTCTGTAGTGAATCTTGGACCGTTGAACAGGACATGTTCCAGGTCCTCGGGAGTGTCATTCGGGGCTGGTATCTTTGCCAAAACGGTAAACGGATGACCTGAAGCAGCCATGATCGCTTAAAATTTGGGTTAACTCAAATGTTACCTCGCCAGTTTGTCTGAACAGCCAATCCTTTAAGTTAGGGATCAACATATGCCTCCATCCGGGATCTACGTTGCCACTCCTCCAGGCTCGCTCGTCTGGCCGCTGCTTCCGTTTCTCTTTTCGCCAGCCGTGTCCATACCACGGTTTGCCTCCTCTTAAACACGAGCTCTGCTTCGCGTACTAAAGGATCCATTGGGGTCATCCCAGCTATGACCAGCGCCGCCTCGTCCGAGACAGTTCGGAAGCCACGACATACCCGAATCGCTGTCAGACGGTATGTTGACTCCATCCCGCGCCGATATGTTATCTGCTCCATCGGTGATGCTAATATAGGTGCGCCATATAACACAACCGACTTTAGCACAGACGCTAGCAGTAGCCGTTGCATTTGTCTTAACTTAAATAGGTGTCACATAGTAATCGATGTCGATCACGGCCTACTTAGGCCAACAAGTTAGGTTTTCGAGAAAAATGTGTTGAAATTATTCAAAGAGACCGGATTTGCAATATTTCATTGTACAATATAAACATAATATTAGACTAAAAACGTTATTATTTTAACCCACTAATGTATTAAAGGTACTTCTTTGCTATAATGCATAATGTCGTACACTTAGGATATGGTTCTAAAATGAGTAAAATTTGAACCCCAAAGAATGCTATAGCGAATCGAAGAATGGTCTATTTTTCAAATTTAAAGAGTTATTAGAATCGTATGCATCTAACAAATTGTTTATTTGTAATGTTTGCAAACGGCACCTTCTAAAATCCGCCATAAACATACAAAAAACCAGAGGGCCGGGACTAACTTCGACCGCGCCGAAGTTTGTATACCCTTGCAAGTTGTTTGTTACTCTTTCCTCACTTATAGCCGTCAAAGTGGAAAAACGTTTTATCTAAGAAGAGTAATGTTTCCGAAAGAACGACCCACAATCTTAACATATGAAAAAACGGAGTTATTGACCAAAGTCACTGTTTTCCACCGATCATTCCTATGGGAGCTATATGATATATTCACCCAATCTTTTTCAAATTCGGCACAGTCATTCACTAACAAATGTTTACTTTGAAAGCAATCGCATCAAAAGTAACAAAGTTATTGACAAAAGTGTTTTCGACCGATCGTTCCTATGGGAACTATCTGATATTGTCACCCGATCTTGACCAAATTTGGCACAGTCGTTTATAGCTATAATGAATTCATTAATACTAAATTTTAATACAATAGCTTAGAAAATAACGTAGCTATTGTGAAAAGTCACTGTTTGTGGCTTTGCTGTTTGTATGGGAGCTATTTGATATAGTGGTCCGATCTCGCTAAATCCGAGATATACAACCCCTGCAGTATATACAAGCCTACATGCAAAATTTCAGCTTTGTAATTTTCTGGTATTGCGTTCCATTTACGTCTCACTGCATCACAGCTGGTTCTACCTATTCTGTTCCTACAGGAGGCGGCGTATCATGAAGAGACGCGTGGTTCAACTTAAATAGCAAGGGGCCTATGGACCCAAATCAATGTCTATATATGTATGATTATTTCATCTATTGGAATAGCAGTAAACACAGAAGCAGTCACTAGAGTTTTTTCTCAGACATTATTAATTATAAAGCATTTAAGCTGAAACATCAAATACAATATTACACCAAACTTTTAGAATTAATATTACTGTTCGATCAATTTGTAAGGTGAAGGCTTAAATGCTACCGCTCTTATATTTACTGAATATTAAATTTCTTATTATAGCTAACTTTGGAAAATAAAAAAACAAATAGTACACCAAAAAAAAAATAACCAAACAGAAGAGCTCTGGGCAAGCCTGGAGTCCCATATGCCCATCGGGACTCTCAATTTGACAATAATCATAATAAAATATCTTCAGCTCACTTGGCATGCCCCGGCTGACCGCTTGGTTGTTGTTGTTTTTGTCATATTTGTGGCAACCTATGGACAATTGTTGTTGATGCAAGAACGTGACTGTTGCAGAGATAGACTGAGAGAGGGCGAGAGAGAGAGGCAGAAAGAAACTGCAAGCAGTTGAACCAGCAGAGTCAGTCAGTTCACCTCTTTATCTCTGTGTGCCTTTCTACCAAGTGCTTGACATAGAAAATAGTTTTTATATCACTTCCGCAATCCTCTCAAACACTTTTCCCCATGCCCCTTTCCGTGTCTCATCTCTCCCACTCTGTGTTGTCAAATCATGTTGGCAATTTTCACCTGTTCAGCCGCAGCTTACATACAAGTAAGTATAACAAATGTGGCAAGCATTGTGCTTGACCAATATAGAAAGAAATGTGTGTGTGTGTGTAAAAAACACTCGGATGGGGGGCGGTCGGATGGAATAGATGAAATGCCAAATCCGTTTATGATTTTGCGGCATGTCCTCTTCGTGTTTTTCTTGTGGTTTGTTGGTCATATAAATCAAATGCAATCAGCAACAGTCCCCAAAACTCTAGCCACATCTCACCCAATGTTGCAGCAAGCATATTAAGTATGAGAATAGAAGTGTATATATACATACATATATATATACATATATATATATATATATAGGTATATGTATATGTACATATGTGTGTGTCCATTATGCCATATGTTTAGCACCTAGGACTGCCGCCCACAAAACCCTCTTATCAACCAGAAGGAAAAATAATTTCAAGAGAAATTGAATTTCTCTTTGCAATCGAACACACAGCATGGCCAAATGGGTTATGGGCCATGGGCCATGGGCGATGCTTTTGATGAGGATGGGAAGGGAAATGCAATGCCTGAAAAAGACAAACGATGCGATGCACAAGCTACAAACAATTTCACATTTTTATTTTTATTTCAATATGTACGACCAATATCAAGGAAGAAGTGAGATTGAGGGGAAGTGGTTGCAAGGAATCACTTTAAATTTTTCGATTGACAGATGAGACTTTATTTAACCTATTTGAATTGGTTGATAAGTCTCTGGTACCAGAGAGGACCAGATTTGATTTAGTATTTTCGGGGCCCAATTTAAGTGGGGGCACGCTCCACAAGAGCTACATAAATGGCGATCACCAACACTAGCCGAATAATGAAAAAGTCGTTCCACAGAAATAACTCCCTCTCAAGCCCCTAAAAGCATCTTAATCATGTGGCCAACTTCTCTAATTGCGGCCCTGTCTACTTAAAGCAATTGTAGTTCAATTTTAAAAGCAAAACAGTTAGCCGACTTGAACAGCAGTTTTACATTTTGCTTCTGAGTTATTTTCTACATGGAAACACTTAAAACAGAAGGAACAAAAAAACAAAGCAAAAAACAGATAAACATTCCAATTGGAATCACTGACACACACACTCAAACCCGCGGCCGCGCGATCTCTTTCGCTCTCTTTCTTTCTTTTCTCTAGCTTATTTCGAAGTGGGAACGCAACGCGAATTCACTTACATTTCGATGCAAAAACAAATCTTACTAGATAAGACACTTGAATAGCATCATGTAAAAGTTAATTGTTTTAACTTTATATTAATATAATTTACTTATATTACCAAGCACTATAAAGTTTAAACTATTAAAACACACAACAAACGAAAGTAACAATCAAACGCGTCATGGGGCAGAACTGTGCAACAAGTCGATAGACATCATTGAATAAACGCCGATAACTAATCGCCGTCGCCGAGTATAACAGTTGTCATCGCGCCCGCCCCCGCTGTAGAGAAACAGCTGATCTTTTTGAACCACATTCGACAGCTGGTGGACTTTTTGTTGTGCAAATGTAGAAACCGTTCAAGAAGCTTTTCAATTCTTTACGGCTATTAATTTTGTTTAATTAGTTTTTAGTAGATAAGTTAGTTCTATTTGACATGGTACAAATATGTTTAAAAAAAAATATCAAAGAAGCTAACTTCGGTTGTCCCATCCCTGGGCATAATATTTTTACTTGTTCCAAACGTCTTTTTCTGTAACTCAATTAATCAATGCACAGAAAAAACTTCCAAATATCAACTCCATTTCTTGTTCTTGGCACGCTCTCGCGATTGGCACGCATACACACACAGTTTAGGTAGCGTTGCGTCTGAGTGTGTATGCGTGTGCGTAGTCTGGCAGCGCTGCCGCTTGTGTTTTATTTATCCGATTTGACTAAAATTTCGGGATCAGATGTTTTATATAAAAAACTATCATACTAGTAAATGTTGTAGTGATACTCCGATTTCTTTACCCTAACTATATGATATAGTTTTTCGATCCTGTCAATTTTCATACTTATACAAGTTTCATTGCAATAACTCTTAAGATGGCTGAGTAAAACGCATATGCACTTCCGGACAGACGGGCATGGTTATATCAACTCAGCTTCTCATGATGTTCAAGTATATGTATATATACTTTATGGGGTCGAAAACGTCTCCTTCTGTGCCTTAGAAGAAGTTTGAGAAATACAATAGAAAAAATATCAAAGAAGCTAACTTTGGCTATGCCGAAGATTTTATACCCTTGCAGTCCTTGGCATATTTTTACATTTGGAAATTTCTTTCCCTGCAACTCAATTCATCAATACATAAACAAAACATTCAAATTATTACTCTTTTTACCACAATTTTTTCTTCTTCTTACAATATTCCCTAAGCAAAGCACCGCACGCATACACATACAGCGCTGCGTCTGTGTGTGTATGCATGTGCTCTGTTGATTTGATGATGACGGCAGTAAGCAGCGCTGCCGGCAGCGCTTGAATCGATTTACATACATACATATATTGACTGAAACTTGTGTTCTATTTATCCGATCAGATTCATATTTTGGGATCTGAGATTTTATTTTCTATCATGTTGGTAAATTTCATGGGGATACTCCAATTTTCGCAAAAATGTTTGTTCTAGAGCTATATGATATAGTAGTCCGATCCTGACAATTTTCATACTTTATCTGCTCCGGGCTAAAAGTAGCTCAAATATCAAATTTCTTAATGTTAGCTCTTAAGATGCCAGCGTGAAGTTGATTTGCACAGACGGACAGACGGACATGGCTATATCGACTCAGCTTCTCATGCTGATCAAGAATATATATACTTTATGGGGTCGGAAACGTCTCCTTCTGTGCGTTACAAACATGTGACCAATTTTATAATACCCTCTGCAAGGGTATAAAAATATCGTTGTTAGAAGCTTCAAGTTGCTCCACGCATTGAGTTATCCCAAAGGATACCTCATTGCTGCAGCTCTTGTGGCTTCTTCCAAAATGTTTTCTTGTTATTGTGCTATTTCTTCTAACTCGTTATATGTAGGTATTTAAGGGATATCAAAAAAAATCCTTTAAGTCAACTTTAAACAATATTCTCCGAACAATTGAATTAGTTTCGTACTTTTAGCATTCCATTACTAAATCTTATTGACCACTCAATTTACAAATTTATATTGTATGTACTCTTTATTGTATTAAGTCGATTCACGATTTATACGAATTACATGATTTCTCACTGCAAATCTTCTCGCATCGTTTCCACTTTCAACTTGCATTGGGCGCTGATTGGGACTTGGGCGCAACGTTTCGTGTATATGGAGTGAGTTGCAGTTCCCAAACCATTTTACCCCGACCACCATTCGTCGAATTTCAAATATCTATGCTCTTTAAGTGTATTATTTTAGCTTTCATGTGAAACTCGTAGTACAATTTGGCAAAAAGCAAAAGTATTTAAGGAATAATGGATTAAAACTAAACAAAAACCCCAACTTTCAATTTAAATTCAATTGATGTTAGTTTTCATCTTTCTTTTTTTTGTGTATGGAGGGTATACGAATTTTGACATTTGCCAAAACTTGTCTCTGGTTAATATAAACTGCAGACGAAATACGCTTTGGATTTCCTTTAGATTGAAAACTATGTGGAGAGCGACACTTAAGCTTGAGTTGCTATTGCATCTGCTTCTGGTCCTGCTGCAACTGTTGGCACACGGTAGTGGGCCACGCCCACCTCTATATATATATATATATATATATATATATATATATGTACATATGAGTGTCTATGAATGTGTATGTGTTTGTGTGTGGCTGGGCCAAGAACAAATAATAATGGCGAACTGGAAAACGAAAGAAAAAGACAGACGGGACAAAGCGTTGCTTTGATTGTGTCGCCGTTGTCGTCTCAGCTAGCTCGAAGGATATCATTACCAAAAGCGCAGTCAAGCAGCGTTGTCCAGGACTTGGATTGCTTTGGTTTACTTTGCATTGCTTTAGTTTGATTTGGTTTGGGTATGGATTGGGAGATAGGGAGTTGGGGTTTTTGGGTATGTGTTTTGGTTTGCTTTAGGTTTTCCTTTCCTTTAGCTTTGATTGCATTTGTTGTTGTTCACTCCATGTGTCTCTCTTTCTTTTCCACTCTTGCATTGCATAGAAACGTTTTTATAATTTCTTAAAAATACAAAGCAAATATTATAGAAATCGGTAGCTGTAGAGAAGCGGGGGGCAACGGAAGGTTGCTTGATATAGTGTGGGTGTTCGATGATGCTTCTATCTTGCGTGCATTTTTAGTTTCTTCTTTTTCTCACTCACTCTTTTTGCCATTTAGTTCCCTTGGCAGCATTGACAGTTTCGACAAAAAACTATGTGCAAAAGAAAAGGAAACCGTTGCAAACGGCACTTTCGAAATTGCTAGCAAAAATATGCGAATGCCACACGCCACACACACACTGACACAGACACAGACACACACTTGGCCCCACTCCACACCACTCGCAGTGTGTGGCACTAGAGGAGTCTCTTGTATTTTATTGAAATTGATATTCTTGGCAGCAAATGCATTTGCGCCGAGCATATTACTTTTATTATATGTTGTAGCCTTCTCTCTCTCTTTCTTTCTCTTTTACACGCTATATCTGTCTTCCAATCTTTTGTTGTAATGGCAAACCAAAAAAACAAAACGACACCAAAAACGGAAAGAAAGCACAGTGAAAAAAAAAACCAAGCAGAAATAAAGAAAATAAATATTGAAAATGGCAAATGGGAATTGCAGACAATGGGACTATGCTGCTGCTTGATCTGGAGACCTCTTCCCTTAACCCCTTGCCCCCTTTTCATCATCTGTCCATAGACTTTTTATCCCATATATACTTTGTCATTTTGTTGTCACGCTGTTAGTTTTGGCTCTGAAGTGCAAAAGTTTTGCAAATGAGTTGGGCATATGACGAACATTATTTCATATATTGTTACCCATTATATGGCATATGTATAACGCGGCATACTCATTATATTTAGCTAAATCATTGATATTAAGACTAGTCTTTAGATATTATGACTAATTCTTTTCAATTTTTGGCCCTATGAGGCTCACTTTATTTTTAAATAGTCCACACCCAATTTAATTTCTTTTCCTTTTCTTAAATTTTAATTGCTTCTTGTGTATCAAAGATTACACATAATTCTAAGCTTCTACATGTTTTGAAATTTGTGTTTTCCTTTTCCTGCGTTCTTTTTACTTTGCTCCATCCCTTCTTATTTTAATGTATTACGTGTACTTCAGTGAAGACATCAAATAAACAATGCAAACAAAAATCGGAAAAATGTTTCCATTAATGAATAGTTCGACACACACACATACATATATATTCCCATCTCCGTAAAAAGTCTGTGTAGCTAAACAAAAAGAAATAAAGTTCAAAGAAGTCTTTTTGAAGAGAGCGCTAAAAGTTATGCTACACTTTTTGTTTATTGACTGTAACTAAAAGTTTTATGTTGAAATTTACCAAATTATTAGAATTATTTGAAATTTTAAGGTAAACATTCAAGAAAGATAGATTTAATATTGCTTCATATTTAATTAAAGGGTTAAAATTCTAAGTAGTCCTCAAAACATTGAGAATACTTAGAATCTCTATTGATCAACTGATCTTAACTGGTGTTAAAGTCAACAATTAAACCAATTCATTCATTTAAATCAATTGTAATTTTGCATAAGCATCCGCCTTCATGGTGTCATATTCTTTCCAATTGCCTAGGGCGTTTTTTGGGCGTTATTGGGATGAATGAGGGAATGTGGAATTTAAATACAATGACAATTAATCAAGTGAACGCCTAAAGTCAATTTCAACAAATTGATTCAAATTTGTTGTGCAAACGGCACGGCCCACTTCTTCGCACCCGTGTGTAACTCCGTGTAGAGATTGGTTTGCCCAACGCGGAGCACCCTTTCGCATTCGCAATCGGTATTTTAGTTTGGCAACACGCAAAAGGCAGCCGCAATTGGGCAACACGTATGTATATTCAACACATACTCATGTCGGTGGGTGGGTGGATATGTGTGTGTGTGTATGGGTGTATGCCTATCTACAGGAGGACTTCGAGTTACACAGGCGAACGAAGCGCAAACATTTATTGCATCAATTAAGTTGGACATGTTAATTGCGTTAAGTTGAAACATCACGCACAGGCTTTGGCCCATGCACAGGCACAGACACAGGAACAGGTGTGTGGTTGTGTATGTGTGTTCCTGAATGACAATGGAGGCACACGCACACACACACACACTGCGATTCATCTATTGGGGGCAGCCACAGCCAAAAGCTTTGCCATCAGTAGCATCAAAGGCACCAAAGCTATTTACGCATTGCGTGTTAATTAGAAATTTGGTTTGAGTTTAGCCCAATGAAGCCGCCAGTAGGCGTGGCACACCTACTCATACACACAAACTAAATGTGAGTGTGAATATTTCGACTTAAGTGTGTGCATTTGAAATGTGGCTTAAATTCAATTAAATTGCCTGCCAAAATAAAAATATAACAAAAATCCATAATACACAACATACAAAAGCAAAAGCCAAACAAAACACAAATATAACAACCTGAAAGTAAAGAAACTTCATTAATTACATGACCAGAAAAATAAATTACATTGATTTAACCAAAAAATTTAATTATTGTTTATGACAGATGCCCATGTAATTAGTAAATTTAGTTATGCCATTTTCCATAATGCTATTTTCAACTGTTGGCCAGGCTTTTACCATTTCCCGCCCCCCTCCACGACTCTTTTCACTTGTGGCTTGGCCCTAACCTAGGCCAAAAAACTTACTTATGAACTTCAAGCCGCTTCACTTACATAAATCAAATCGCGCGAGCCCAGCGAAAATGTTCAACACTCACACAAAAACAGTAAAAAAACAGAAAAAAATTAAGAAACTTCTGGCAAAATGTCGCCAGCAAATGTTTCATTTTCCTTGAACAATTTATGGCAACTTTAAAAAAAAAAAACGAAAAGCATATAAAAAATAGAAAAAAAGCAACCACAGAGATTTTTTTTCTCTGTTGATAACACAATAAAAAAGCGACAATTGGAATGCATTTAATTGGTATTCTTTTCAATACAATACAAAAGATAGGTACCCACCGAGTGTAAATATTTGTATATGAATATGTTTTATATGTTTATATAAATGATTTTTTATACCCTTTTGCAAGCATATGTTTCAGATTTTTTGACAATTTGTTATCTTTTTAATAAAAGCTTAATGGATTTACCCTAAATTCTACCATTTCATCTTAAAATGGGTCCAGAAAACATAACAAACAAAATTTCCTTTACTAAAACTTGTTTTTCGAACGATATGATACATATTCTTTCATGCCAATACAAAACCAGTGGGTCGGGGCTAACTTCGACCGCGCCGAAGTTTGTATATCATTGCAAGTTGTTTGGTACTCCTTCCTCACTTATAGCCGGCAAAGTGGAAAAACGTTTCATCTAAAAAGAGTAATGTTTGCGAAAGAACGGCCCAAAACCTTAACATATGAAAAAACGGAGTTATTGACCAAAGTCACTGTCTTCCACCGATCATTCGTATGGGAGCTATATGATATAGTCACCCAATCTTTATCAAATTCGGCACAGTCATTAACTAACAAATGTTTATTTTGAAAGCAATCGCGTCAAAAGTAACAAAGTTATTGACAAAAGTGTTTTCGACCGATCGTTCCTATGGGAGCTATAGGATATAGTCATCCGATCGCGATCAAATTTGGCACAGTCGTTTATAGCTATAATGAATTCACTAATATTAAATTTCACGACAAAAGTTGAGAAAATAACGAAGTTATTGAGAAAAGTCACTGTTCGTGACTATGTTGTTTGTATGGGAGCTATTTGATATAGTGGTCCGATCCCGCTGAATCCGAGATATACAACCTCTGCAGTATATACAAGCCTACATGCACAATTTCAGTTCTGTAGCTCTAACGGAATAGGAGGAGTTCGCGTTGATCCAGACGGACGGACGGACATGGCTCGTCTCGTCGTGCTGATCAAGAATATATATACTTTATATGGTCGGAGATGCTTCCTTCTGACCAAAATTAATATACCCTTTTGCAAGGGTATAAAAATATCTACACAATGATAGTAAAATGCGATTAGATTCTAGATTCTAATTCTCTCGAGTTCTTAAACTAAGGTAAACGGATAAATGGTTGTGCTTATATCCATTAAGTTGTTGATGCTTATCGAGAATGTACATATAAAATAATAACATTTTCTTCTAAGACTTCCAAATACTTCACCAATTTTATTTTACCCTCTACAAGAGTATAATAACTATACTTAACTATGCATTTATGTTTGTATATGTATGTATATTGTAAATATGTTTGATTATACTTAAGTCTAAAATTAAATGAAGCAAACAAGTTATGAATTCTACGAATTGAAATTTAATTCAATTTAAGTTTTTTTTTCCTGAACTCAGTATAAGGGATAACATGAATGTCGATGAAAAGATCAAAATGGACTAAAAAGATCGAATGGACTATTAAAATATTGAGCGAATCCATTACATTATGTGTTAAGCATTATATAAATTGAGAATATCTATAATATATATATGTAGGTACATGTATATACTTGCATACATATATATGTACATATATAAGTCAATTTAAGTTAACAATGTTAAAAATTAAATGAATGAATTGAATCGAGTTCTAGTAAATAACACTCAGTCGAATAACATTTAAACGAAACAGCACAGAATTAAATGAGCTTGAATGGAAGACAATGAGTTGCTTTGTTTCGAACGTACTGGAATACCAATTTTAGTATTTAATTCTTGTGTCTTTTAAATATAAGTTGTTATTACTGGGACCTCAGTGGAAACCTACTTAAAATATAAATATCAAAGAAGCTAATTTCGGCAATGCCGAAGTTTATATACCCTTGCAGTCCTTGGCAATAATTATTTACATTTTGAAATTTCTTTCCTTGCAACTCAATTCATCAACACACAAACAAAACATTCAAATTACTTCTCTTTTTACTACAAATTTTTAAGCAAAGCACAACACGCATACACATACATACATACATACATACGTGTAGCGCTACGTCTGTGTGTGTGTATGCATGTGCTCTGTTTGATTTGCTGATGACGTAGAACCGATTTGTATTGACTGTAACTTGTGTTCTATTTATCCGATCAAACTCAAATTTTGGGATCTGAGATTTTATATCAAATTCTATTATATTGGTAAATTTCATGGGGATACTCCAATTTTTGCAAAAATTTTTGTTCTAGAGCTATATGATATAGTAGTCCGATCCTGACAATTTTCATACTCTATTATCTCCCGGCTAAAAGTAGCTCAAATATGAAATTTCATTCCGACAGCTCTTAAGATGACAGCGTGAAGTTGATTTGCACAGACGGACGGACGGACGGACGGACGGACAGACGGACATGGCTATATCGACTCAGCTTCTGATGCTGATCAAGAATATATATACTTTATGGGGTCGGAAACGTCTCCTTCTGTGCGTTACAAACATCTGACCAATTTTATAATACCCTCTGCAAGGGTATAAAAATGTTGTTCTTGGGCTCAAACCCCGACGAGAAGGCACGTTTTTTCCAACTGGTGAGGCAATACTGAAATTTATTATGATCAGGGAGATTTACACAATGTTTAGTATGTGAGTTTTACTTTAAATTTCTGTGTTAGTGGCAATTAGGTAAAACTTTTAATATGCTCCGAAACTGCGCATTAATTCGGTGGCTTTTGATTAAACGAGTTACGGAATTTGTATAAAAATATTGTTATAATATTTATCTCATTAAATTGTTTTGATTTGAGGTGCTGGAAGAGTATAAAAAAGTCTTCAGACTTTAATTTTCTTCATTTTCGATTTATTGGTTGAAATCAACATGATATTTTTTCTTTTTGTCTTTTGTTTACTATGGTTAAACCACAAAACATTTTAAATCGTGCATTCAATGTGCATTCAAGTCCATAAATAGTTCCGTTTTCGAAGCTTTTTGTCTCAATTTCAGGAATTTGAATTGCATATTAAAGCTTTTTCAACAATGCAGCACAACAACAATGGCCCATAAAGATGGCATATGAATAGTTAGCGATATGTGCATACAGAGGTCGAAAATAGTATCATGTAATGGGAAAGGGATAACAATTTTTGTAATTAATATGACAAGGGCCACAGCCGCTATCGGTGCCAGGGGCCATAGGATCAGAACAAAGGCACCACAAATGTGCATTTCGTTTTTATAATATTAATTAATTTCAAATTAGCCACAAAATGCACCACCACCAACAAGCATTGAAAACCACACCCAATCGGTGGATATATAGGTGTATATATATAAATATATATATGTATATCTGTCTCCTGCTCTCAAAAACGCACCCTAACCCTTACTAGTCTTGGGCAATATTTCACCTGGGCTAAAATGCGATTTCGACCCGGCGGCATTTTAGTTTTAGTGGTCACAAAACAATTGTTTTGGTCGGTGGTTTTTGTTTCTGCAGCAGCAACAACTACAACAGCAACCTGTTTTCATAGACAGGCCGAAAGCATCATCATTGGCAATGAATAATACCATATTCATCTGAACTATCATTTGGCATAGGTGAGGCAAGCTATCTGTAAACACACTTTGTTATTAGCTGCACTATGTTGCGGTTGTTCATTGTCCATTGTTGCTGTTGCTGCTGTTGCTGCTGTTGTTACTGTAGTAGTTGCTGTTGTTTATCTACCCATGGCTATAGTTAAATGGAATTTGCTAAAAACAAATGTTTGACATGACTTTGAGGCTTTTATACAAAAGTCATTTTTGCTTTTTAATTTGCTTTTATCATTTTGTGTTGTTGTTTTTTTTTTTATATACCCTTGCATAAAGAGTATATAAATTTAGAAGGAAGTAGATAAGGCCATATAAAATGTTTTTAGCCATGTCCGTCCGTCTGTATATCTGTCGGACTTAGATTTCTCTGATTCGCCAGAACGAGCATTAAGATCGGATGACTATATTTTAAAGATCCTGTAAGAAGAATCGTTCGAAAATTTTCGTCAAAAAAATGTGCTATGCTATGCGTTTGTCACTAAAGTAAACTACTAACTTATGCTTATATCAATCTAGAATTCTGATTGAAATCGGATGACTATGTCATATGCACATATTTTGGCAGAAGATCATTTGACACTTTGATGCCTGTAGGTTAAGAAAAGAAAAGGGTAACAGAAAAACTTGCAAGAGTATACAATGTTCGGCACGGCCAAAGAAAGCCTCGGCCCTTATTTTTTTTGCATTTCCTGTTTTTTTTTCTTCTTTTGCTATTGGTTTATGCATTGCTTTTATGCAGTTTATTGAAATTGAGTTAAATGCAAAAATTATATTAAAATGTGAGCAAATAGTAATTTAAATTATTGAAATTAAATTATACTTAATTGCCATCAAAATGCATTATTTTGCATAATTCAATAGATTTATTATTTGTATGCATTATAAACATAATATGTAAAAAATTAACATTATTGCCTAATGCTATTTGCTTAAATGATGACGTGCAAAAATGTTGCACTCAAACGATAATTAAATGAAGCTTAACAATCCATATATTCATTTCTGACTTTATTAAATTCATTTAATTTTAACTACGATCGCAAAGTTATGCTTTGTTTTAGTTAAATTTAAGTATATAGTTATTACAAAATTCAATCTATTTATTTCATGGATATTTTTGAAAACCTTAAAAATATTAATTATTAACTAATTATACTCAAATAGATAGACATTACTTTTTACTACTGTATACTGAAATCTAAAAATTAAAAAAAAAAATAAACTAACAAATGTTTAATTTGAAAGCAATCGCGTCAAAAGTAACGAAGTTGTTGACAAAAGTCACTGTTTTCGACCGATCGTTCCTATGGGTCGTCACGACAATATCTGAGAAAATAACGAAGTTATTGAGAAAAGTCACTGTTCGTGACTTTGCCGTTTGTATGGGAGCTATATTATTAAATAAATATACACTTTTTGAAGGGTATAAAAAGAGTTTATTGTGTTTATATACAGAGGGTATTATAAAATTGGTCAGATGTTTGTAACGCACAGAAGCTGGCGTTTGCGACCCCATAAACTATATATATTCTTGATCAGCATGAAACCTGAGTCGATATCGATGTCCGTCTGTCCATCCGTCCGTCTGTCCGTCGGTGCGTATGCGTTTTACTCAGCCGTGTTAGGAGCAATTGGGATGAAACTTGACATTTGGCTACTTATAACCCGGATAAGATAACGTATGAAAATTTTCAGGATCTGAACACTATATCATATAGTGATGACATTTGTATGACATACGACTAATATGATAGTTTTACATACAAATCATCTGATCCCGAAATTTTAATCAGTTCGCATAAATAGAACACAAGTTACAGGCAATATAAATCGTCTCTGCTCAAACGCTGCCAGCAGCCGACTTTGTCATTGCTCGAATCATCAGAGCACACGCATACACACACAGACGCAACGCTACATAAACTGTACATTTTTATTCGATTTTAATTTTAATTAAGATCCTTCATATTTTTATACCATACAAGAGACACCAAATTTGGTATGTATATTTGCTTAGTAAATGCGCACATTTTGTATGTCCCCGAAATTTAAAAAAACTCAATTATCTCCCGCAATTTTCTACCTTGTGCGATTAAGCACACTTAAATTTTATACTAATATCAACCAAAATACCAAATTTGATGAAAATCGGACGAAAAATAGCCAAATTATGCATGTAAACGTTTTTCCATAAGGCCGGAGATGGCCGTTGGCTGGTGGGGGCGCTAGGGTGCTCGTATGCTTGAGTGAGCGAGATACTAAGATATGCTTGTAAAAAGTATGTGAAAATGCATTTGTTTAATAAATTAAGAATATTCGCTTTTGGTGTATGGTCGGCGAGACGACTTACATACTTCATTTTAATTTCAAACTAAGTTCGAAGAAAAAAAAGGAAAAAAGGGTTTGCAACTTTTTTTCACGTCATTGATAATTGAATTACATTTTACAACACTATTCAATCAAAATGCACTAAGTTTTTCCAACAAAAATTTAGACTCACTGAAATTCTGGGTCAAATGAGATATTGTTGACTGAAATTTCACTGTTTTATCTCAAAGATTTCAAAATTATGCATTATTTTGTCCTCCACAGGGGCGATGCTAGCTTTTAGTATTGGTTTTATAGAACCTAAACGTATTGAAAAATAATATAAATAGTTTTCAATTTTCAACTTTTAGTAAAACCTTTTCAAAGATGTTGGTCGTATGCTTTCCTGGAACTACATTTAAAAACTTGTTATCTAATCAATCCTATAGCGAGGTTTAGAAACGTCCTTTAGAATGATTGATTTCAACTCTATTTTAGATCAAATGAGAATGCATATTTCCCATATTGATCACAAATTGAATATATAAATAAAGATAAGCCATATTCTCATCCCGAATGCTTTTGTTTCAATTAATTGATGTCTTGTTTTCTTTTGTTTATTTTTGCTGCTGGAAAAGAATTAATGACTGCAATCAGCACTTGAATTGAAATTTACATTTGCCACGTGTAAGCCTACACAAAACTCACACAGGTTGCATCTCACCTCCTTCTGCAGGCTCATCAATCATTTGGCCCGTCTAGCTGCTGTCTGCCGGTTCGCAAAAACACCCGCCTCTCCTCCCCGTCAATCTTACAAAATAATCAAAAAAAAAAAAAAAAAGAAAAGGGGTGGCCCTAATGATTTATGGTCTGGTGTCGGTCCCACGAGGTAATTTGGTGTGGAGGCGGGTACAAGGTGCAGAAGGTGTTCGATAGCCGCGAGCATTTCTTGGTCACGCAACCATGGCTAAATACGAAAATTCAATCATTTAATTAGCGCAAAACAACAAAAGAAAATTTAATTAAACTTTGAACTCTTGTACCCAAAAGAAAATGAAGGTGAGCATTCAGCAGAGTATAAAGTAAGAGAAGGATGAAATTTTCAAGTAAATTTAATTCAATTTATGTCACGCCCATTTCAGTTTATAACAAGTAGATACATTCCACATTGGAGGCTTGACATTTGCATTATAAATTGTGGCTGCTCAATTCTCATTTACAAGTACCACCATCTAAAAGAGGGTGAAGAGAGTGTGAGTATTGCGATGGCTATGAAAATGTGTGTGTGGGTGTGTGCCAGTATGAGGTGACGACCATGCTGACATTTTGTGATGAGAACACGTAAAAAATTGCACATCCAACAGATCCCAGTGACTTTGTCATGACTCTCAAGTACATGAAAATTCATGACTCTTTCTCCACTGACACTCAAGCTCTAAATGGGCGTGGCCAAAGGGGTGTGGTGGGCAGCAGCTGCTTGGTTAACATCAAAATCTGTGTTGCGGCATTTTAAAGCCAAATTTGATTTACATTTCAATGAGAGAAAGTGAATTTTTTTCCACGTTCCATCTCTTTTTTTCTTTCTCTTTTTGGTCGTGTTAGACACCCAGTCGCCATTTGAAACTAGCGCCATTTTGTTTTGCTTTCCCTTCTCTCGCTCTCGCTATACATATCTATATCTTCTGTCTCTTTTCCCCATTCAATGGAAATTTTTATTTATTTGGGAGATGACTTTTGCATAACTGCACTAAATTAAATTACACAACAACAAGAACAATAAATGTCGCCAAAACAAAATTGCACGAAACCCCGAAAAACGTAATACCCTAACATAAAAAAAAATAATGAAGAAAACTTTGACCACAGAATCAGAAGGATTGTTCTGACCACAGGATCAGAATTGTTGCTAATTGATTAAAAGCATCTTCAAGCTTCTTCAATTCTATACTATATCTTAGAATTTATGTTTCTATATGTATTTGTTGGGTGACATAATTTCTTCAACAAAATATCAATACGACTGTTATAAAATCTGTTGAAAATTAAGCTTAAGAGAGGATACATGCAAACTATATTTTTAGATAAGATTATAATCTAGTTCAAATACAAGTATTAGAAAATGCTCACAAAAGGGTCTACCAAAAATATATTTATAGCAGTGGTAGATTATAGGGAAAACCCCGGACTTGGATCGAAACATTTTTGCTTTTTTAGAGTTGAATATTGTTATTGGGAGAGGAAATTTCATTCATATACTCCCCAAGGATACGAGGGTAATTTGCATCTTAGGGAAAATATTTGTACATTTGACCTGTGTGATTTACGCCGATTGCTTTTCAGACTTTGCTACTTAAATAATTGCCAAGTTCTAGATTTTTATTTTAGTTTTCTGAAAAATAAGCCGTTAACACAAGATATCCTTTCGAACAAAATATTACAAAAAGCTTACAAAAAGTAATAATGAAGCAAAATTTGAAAAGATTCTTTATCTTTCCATACCCTTAAACACTATAAGGGATATTATAATCCTAAAATTAACATATGTACATTTTTCTTGGCTAAATAAAGTTTGTTCTAGACCGGTATATTATTTATTTTCAAATTAATAGTTTAATTAATCTGACCAATAAAAACTGTAGTTGTCAGCTTTTTTATTAACTTACACCGATTAGTTTTGGACTACATTCCATTTATATTTTCAAAACAGATGAAAAAATGTCTTAATAAATTCTCAAAGAACTTTGCACTTAAGCTGAATGCTTCATAAATAAACATCTTTAATAAACTCGGCGAAAGCTTAACTAACCAAAGGAAACTAAAAATGGAAAATTATTCAATTGAAGACTTGTTTGAAAATTGTTAGCAATGCACTCTTCGACAAAGAAGTCGCAAAATTTCAAATTTGCTCTTTCACCTTTATATCTTTGATTCTTTTGCTTTTATTTGTTGTGAGGTTATCTTGATTAGCAAACTTGATAAACTCTTTCTTGGCCATAGTGAATGAATCGAAAAACAAACCCAATGCCTGGAAAATAAAAACGCGCACATTTTTGTCATAACTTTCACAAAACTGTCGTAGCAAGATACAACAAAAACAAAACCAAAACAACAGAAAAAAATATAAGAAATAAAAAAAAAATATTTTGGGGCGAAAAACGAAAATGAAAACTGCCAAAAATTGCAACCAACTGCATACAAAAAATTTGCATTTTTATTGAATTGCAAAAGTTTTTTTTTCGGTCACTGCTGTCAACCAGATCTCGAAAAACTGGACTCTCCCTTCCTACAAATATATATATATACATATGTATGTATATATAGATAGGCGGTAGATAGGCGACCAAGTGGAAAATTGTAATAATATTGAATTTGGCTATTAAGTCGTTAAAGCTGGCCAGTTGTTCTTTCAATTGGTGTTTTTGTTGTTGTTACTCTCTAACTAGTTACAATTGGTCTACCTGCAATGGCAACAAAAACAAAATTTAACTTATATATGTATGTAGATAGTATAAACTGGAATGTCTTCTACATATATGAATTAAACTACGCGCTTAGGCCGAGTTTCTTTTTATGATTATTGGCCATTTACAAAAGGCACGTGACTCGGAAAGAAAACAAAATAAAGAAAGAGGGCAAACTAAAAACTTTGAGAAACATTTTATCGCAAACTTTTTAAGCCATTTAACCGATTTAGCGATACTAAAACAAATGCCAACATTAACTAAAATGAGATAACTAGGAGGGAAGGGAGGATATAACAATGTATTGAGAGAAGGACCGAAAACGGAATCTAAAATTGATTCATAAAGAAACTCTCAAATAAATAAATGTACATTATAACTTGCACATGGCTGTAGTTAGAATTATTTAACTTCAGAGAGGGGAAAACTTTAATTATATTTCCATAATTCATAATTGAAAGTATCTAATTTATATGAACCCCAAATTTGGTAAGTTAATTTCTTAATTTTATTGTTACTACAATAATTCAAGTAATGCAATGTATTGTGCTCCAACAATTAGGGCTCAAGTCGTCAATATTATTATTCTAAGATTAGGCAACCTTTTCTCTATTAAATCCCAACAAATTGATTGATTTTAAACAGTAATAGGTAGTTCTTATATTGCAAGAATCGTTCTATACTAAACCCAAAACGAAGGTTAATGCAAGACATAGGTAGCACAAGATTTACTTAAAGCTAAGGAGACAAATGGAAGTTTGGCTCCTTTAACCTAAGTTAACCAAAGTCGAAAACTCAGGCGAATCTTTTTGCCAGTTAAAAGCTTGTGCATAAAAAAGATAAGTCTACTAAATTACAAGGGCAAAATGAACATAGCAGTTGAAAACCAGTTGAAGCTTTAAAATAGGATGAAAACGCAAAGTAAAAATAAGTAGTTATTTATTGGTCATCAAAAGCTTTTGACCATCTTTTAATGAAACCAAGAACACTCATGTCATTTGCAATTTAATGCTTTAATACATTTAAATTGCTCCTACTATTAAGACGTTCTAAATTTCTATCCTTTAAGAATTAAGTGATAAGGTAAGGAGAGTTACGATGAAATTATTAGATAGTTTTATAATTCAAAGTATATGTATATTTATCTTTTTTTATTTGTTTTTTTTGACAATTTTTACATCCTTTTCGAGGGCCAAATGAACGTAAAGCCTTTGGAGATCATATGTAACATAATGGACAGTGTTTTTATATTTGAAACAATTGGCTTTATAGACTCAGCAAAAAAAAAAAAATACCCCATAAATTTGCTTCAACTTTCTTTTAGAAAGTTTCTTATATGTTTCCGCCCCAAAAATTTCTTTTTGTTAGTGAAGAAACAAATACTCTCCGGGAGGAAGTTTTTTCTCCTGATTGTGGAAGAGTTTTGCCCGAGTTTGATAAGTAGTTAAGTGCAACCCTTTGGTGTTTTTGTTTTTTTAGCTACGCCCATGATTGCACATTGTTGATTTTTTAAGTGAATTTTAAAAGCCTTTTACCAGTTTTTCGCTTCATTTGTTATTTTATGTTGTCTGGGCCAGACAATATTGACGACAGCACACCAAGTAAATGGTTTTATTTATTGACACATGTTTACTTATCAGCAAAAGGATAGATGATGCGGTTGGGGACTGAGGATAAAGGTTGTCATGCTTCATTTAATGCAATTGAAAAAAAAAACCCACTCTCTTTCTCGCTTATCCCATCTACCAATACCAATACCAATACCACAATCCCCAGTTCTATTCCTTCACCCGATTACGCTAGAATCTAGAGACAGCAGCACGTGCGTGTCTCATTAGACTTTGTTTTTGTTGTGCGTGTGTGTGTGTAGATGTGTGTGTGTGTGTGTCTTCAGCTGATAGATGCGCCAATATGTTGAGCGATTGAAAAAAAAAACCCAGATGATGGGTCTCAAAGGGATGGGGAATTGAATTTTGGAATGGGGCAAAAGAGATAAACATTTCAAGTGGCTACAAGACCAATATGATGATTAATTGCGGGATCATGCGACACAAACAAAACAACAAGGAGATAAAAAAGAGAATTCATCGTCAATCTCTTTCTCAGACTCTCTCTCTCTATGCAGATCGAGAATGTCCTTGTTAACTTAAAGCATCTAGAGAAGTAAAAGCATAACCATATCAAGTCTATATAATTACGCAGTTATGTAGCTACATATATGCATAGCTGACTGCACAGATACACAAATGCATATTATGGCAAGCATATTAATGATGATATGCGATGCCAGACCCACTGATGTGATATGAAGTCAACTTGTGGGGCATTTAATAAATCTATGTATGTAGTAGTAAGGAGAATGTTTAGGTGTGTGTGCTTGTGTGTGCTGTATGGGTAATATAATACTTGCTTAGCCGTGAACATAACTTGGGGAGTGGCTCAGCATGTAGACATTTTGTGGACAAAGTTAAGGCAATAGCATATAATGCGACAGATTTCAATCAAAGACACGCCAGACCAAACATTTCAAACATTAGAGCAAGGACCAACATGTTTATTAAGTTTACCTTATGCAATGCCAACAACAACTACTTATCATTTGATAATAATGACTTTTCACTCATTAGTGTAAATTATAAATTGAATATTTCAAATGACCTAACTAACATGATACCATGGAAAACTTGGGTCACAAGATTGTCCACTCAAAACCATATAACAAATTTAATGCTCTATACTCAAATCCACAGAACCTAGCAGAAGTTATAAAGAACTTTTTTTAGCCTGGTCCTAATTTCAGATTTGATGTCAAAAATTTGAAAAATGAAGTAACAGATTTGGTAATCGGCATTTATGATAATTAATTAATAGCATCAATAATATTGTAACAAAATAATTGGATCGATTTGACACCGCCATTACCGCCCATGCAAGGCCATACAAGCTTACGTTGCGTATGCGTAATTTAACTTGGCACAATTTATGTATTCTTGATTCAAAATTATCTTAATTATATTCTAAATCCAATTCAAATGAATAAGGATTTACGGTTTCGCCATCATAATCAGTATCACTGCCCGTGTTAGAACCATCGATAAAAAGTTAATGTGCCAAAAGTCGTAAAAACTAAATTGACAGAAATTGGCAGAAAATTAGCTTTCACTCAACACTAAACACACACGAGGGTAAAGATTCCTTTATTTTAGTACAAAAAAAAAACAATACACAACGTAAGCTATTCGAATAAACAAATAGAAACATTTTGTAGAATATAAATACAAATTTGACATACCTTGCTCAATATTTTCAATTACAAGATATTGTGTTACATTACAATTGCAAGAAAATTATATGTAAGTTAATTTAAAACATTTAACCATTAAACCATTAGAAAGAACTTTCTTAGAAATCAAACTAAACATCTTCCATGATCGATAAATTTATAGTATATCAAATGATTTTTGATAATTTAATTTGAAATGAAATTATTTGATATATTTCGAATAAACTTACATTTTGCAATCATTCGAAACAAATTGAAAAAATGTTCGCCCAACACAAATTCAATTCTCAATTTCAAATTAAAGATACATTTGTCTCGCAAATCACAGTCAGCTACAACGACATACAACCAGGAAAATAATCGTTCTGCGCCATTAAATCTAATGTCTAATGCCGGTCCCCCGACTCACACAACAAAAAAAAAAGCTCCAAAAAGTAACCTAACAGCATACGAAAAAAAAGGCAAACGAAAAAAGAGAAACGAAGAGGAAGCAAAAGCCTCCCACGGCAAATGGAAAAAAGAAGAAAAAATAGAAAAAACAAAGACAACAACAAAATTTGGAAGAAAAAGACGCATCATCGATTTTGGTTGACCTTCGATGGGCCGCCAAGCGAAATAATGACAATGCGAATGTCCAGAGCCGAGACCCTCAGACCCCTTCACTTAAGACGCACAATCGACAAAAGCACTCGAAGAGGACCAACAAGCAAAAACAAGAAGCAAAAAAAAAACCCAAAGAAGAATAAAATGAACAAGTAGTAGTCGTAGTAGTGGTAGTGGCTGCTTGATTGTAGTAGAGTAAAAATGGAAGAGGAGACAAGAGTCCTGGACACATGTCAATTAAAGTTAACGCACGGTTCGCCTCGTTTCTTGAAAATGGACATGGGAGTGATTGTACATTTAGTGTATTTCACATTTTATACTCTATAAATCTATTAGTAGAGTATACAAATGCGTATACCCCATTAAAAGAGGAATGGTGTCAAATTATCTTAGGTATTCAAAGATGATAACATCACTTAGGCCCTTTCTAAAGTCGAAGCATTTATGTATAATTTTCCAGACCATTTTCCCAAACTTTGTCTGCAATAAGGCGGAACTTGTTTCATTCCTCATCTTTCAAAGCCTCAAATAACACCTAAGTTATTATTTTCCAAAAGTTACAATAATAGCTTATTATCAGAATGATTTCAAATTCCCTTAATTTTTGTAAATTTTATGCTTAAAGCGATTTGATACTTTTCACCATTAAAGTCCTCTAAAATGGCGCTTCTTTATGCTAAAACTAATTAGTTAGTTTTTAGAGTTATAACCAAATGAGGAGAAAGATGATTGACAGAGATCGTTTTCCAATTTTTAACTCTTTTCTATAACTTCTATTAGATTCTTTCCATAAAAGAATTGTCAGGAAATGCTTCTTTTTTTTAGAAACATTATATAGAAAACCTTTTTCATTTGGATCTATCAAAGAGTATTTCCAATTGTTTGTGGGTTTTTGCGGTTAGATGTTGAAAACTTTTTGTCCCAGGGACTTTTGGTTTCAATTTTTTGTTTCCTTTTTTTTTTTTGTTATATGTATTTTCTTCTCCTCGCTGACATTAAGAGCATTTGAAAATGACGCATAATTATATTTGGCTGGTTTGTTGGCTGTTGTTGTCATTGATGTTACATTTTGGACTGGTCCATTTAGCGGTTGCCTCAGGCTGCACACCCAATCACACACACACACACACACACACACACACAAAGAGGGAAAAGTAACTGCGTTTTGTCTAATAAACTGATGAAGCCAACAAATGACATGATACACAACAATGATAACAGAGTGGCCAAGGATGACAAGGGATGGGAAGGGATGACAAAGGAGGATGCTAGCAGGATGGTAAGAGATGTGGGTTTCGTTGTGGATCGAAAGAAATGAGAGCAAACGAAGTTTTGCCCGCAGGACATGTAAATGCAATTAAAATGCTGCCTTTGTGCTATGCTTGTGTCCCTGGCAAAAAAGTTGTTGACTGATGCAGTCGGTTGTTGTTGTTGTTGTTGTTGCTATTGCTTTGTTATTGTTGTTGTTGCAATCGCAATCGCATCGCATTGATTGCGGCCAATGTTGTAATTAAGTTAATGGCACTTCTCTATTTCTCTCTCTCCCTCTCTCTCTCCCTCTCGCGCACACACACACACTCCGTCCGTTTGGCTTGCCCTGTTTCTATTTCCAGACAATTTTCTCTTTGTTTTTTTTTTGATTTTATTTTTGAATGAATTTTCTAATAGTTATAAAGTACACAATTGATTTTTATGGCCATTTTCGTTGCCTAATTGAGTTTTCCCGTCAGCACTTTGGGCAACGTGGCAACACGCTAATAAAGTCAAACACTAAAAGCCTCCTTCAATATTCAATTAGACGCCTCACACACACACACACATACACACGCACACACGCGCACGCACATTTTTAAGCTGACTGCCATTGACATTTCCGTTTCCGTCTCGCGTTCTCTTCTGATTCAATTAGCACAAAACTGAGAAAACATAGGAAAGGTGACGACTCTGTGATGGGGGGTGCGTGTGTGTATGTATGTGTGTTCGGGGCGTGAGTATGCTCTTGGAGGTGTGGCTGTGCCCCTCCATTGTCGAAAAGCTTGCATGCCAGCTATCTAGCTCGTCTATTGGTTCCGTTTCATACTATTAGTAGTGACAGACATTTTCAAGTGCCTATTGTGTAATGTCTAATAGAAAAAGAAAGCACATTTCTCACACCCCTGCAGGTAAATTGAGATAGGACACTTTGTGTCACATTACCAAATGTCAGATTTGAAGGGGAAGCCAGCATCTGGCTTCTAATTTTAACATCAAAAATGATTTCAAGCCAAGGGCAAAGAAGACAAGTTCTATACCAAATCCAATTCAATTACAACAAAATAAGTGAATCTGAAAACTTAAACTAAAAATTGTAACCAAATGAAATTATTGAGAATATAATTAGGCAAGTTGTCCCATTGAAACGTCAATAACATAACTCATTTCCAACGAGTTAACAACGAGTTAAGAAATTCCTTATTCCTTTCTGAATACAAGAAAGAGAAGGCCTGGATTCGACATAAGAACTTTAATCATGATTACAGGGAACCTAAAGGTACTAAAGAGAACTTTACAAAGGCACAACAATATGTATAACTTGTGATTCTTAAAAAAATATTGATATTAAAAGTAAAAAGTAGCAACGATATGCTGGGCAAACTCAGCGAGCCAAATCAAAAAGTTACTTTCTACTAAGTGCTTCGCAAATGCCATGAAGTGACATATTTTATACAAATGACACTTTGAAGGTTTGTCCTGATGTTAAATTTAAATAAAAGACAAAAAATGTGAAAAAAGTTATGCTGTACATTACTGCTCTCGTCTGAAAGAACCATACTTGGATAAATGGACTGGAAATCAGTCAAGAAATTTGTCAGAATCAGTGGATCATAACTTCACAAAATATAATTGAGATGAGGAGTAGGCCAGACAAAGTCCTCCTAGACCGTTAGAACTACAGAGTTGAAATTCTGCATGTATATACTGCACAATTTGTATATCTCGGATTCAACCGGATCGGACCACTATATCGTATAGCTCCCATGCAAACGGCAAAGTCACGAACAGTGACTTTTCTCAATAACATCGTTATTTTCTCAGCTATTGTCGTGAAATTTAATATTGGTCAGTCTATTCCACCTATAAACTACTGTGCCAAATTTGATCAGATCGGGTGACTATATCATATAGCTCTCATAGGAACGATCGGTCAAAAACAGTGACTTTTGTCAATATTTTCGTTATTTCCTATGCTATGATTGTAGACCGTTCTTTCGCATCGTTAGCCTTTTTAGATAAATCGTTTTTTCATTTGATGGCTATAAGTAAGGCTATATGCAAAGGTATACAAACTTTGACGCGGTCGAAGTTAGCCCCGGCCCTCTGGTTTTTTTCTTACAGTGACTTGACTTACAGTTATCAAGCTTATGGTTTTTAAAAACAAAGTTTCTTGCTAAATGTTTGTTTCAAGAATTCCGCAATTAACTGATTAAAAATTTTGATTTGAAATAATTATAATCTAATTTTTAATTCCATTAATAAAACTAAAGAGATATAAACTTTTTACACACACACACACACAGACTCACATGTCATCTCCATAATGTTTTCATTAAAAAAAAGTTATCAAACATTCCCTTAATAGCTTAAAGACTTGACTACTAATGACTTGGCAGGAATATGGACCATGGACCATAACGATGAGAACAAGGACGGGAATGAGGATGAGAGTAGAGAGTTGGGAGGTCCCCACACATTTACCCACACTTCTCACACACCCCTTTCGGCCCCACTCTCTCCCTTTGTCATGTATGTATATGACACTTGGAGTAAAATGAAAAGCCGCCACGCGTCCAAGTCGTAAAACAATTCGTGTGCGAGTTTTTTTTTTTTGTATTTTTTTTTTTTTTTGGTTTTGTTTTTTGGTGTTGTTTTTGTTGGGTGGCTCAGTTTACAGAGTAAGTATGGCAGTAGACCCCTTTGGGATGGTCATTTGACAAGTGCCAAAGTTGCCACTCGTAAAGTTGGCGCAATAAAAACCGAAAACCGAAACAAAAATAAGGCAAGCCTAAGACTAGTCCAGTATAAAGACCCACCAGCAAAACAAACTCCCATTTCCCACTCTCCCCCATCCTTAAGGTCATAAATATTATGTCCATTGTGGTCATAAAAGAACCAAAGCACCAAAAGTAGATGGCAAACAGCCGGAAAAGAAAAACGCATATTCGGCTACAAATTTAATTTATGTAAATTAAACTGGCAAATAATTGGCCCAGAGGCAAAACTAAAGGCAAAACGAATGGCAATTACTTAGACCGATAAGGCGATAGATAGCAACAAAAAGATAGAGAAATGGACCAAATAAATGGGTGTGGGTATTCCATGGAGTGGGTAGTTAGGAAATTGGAAAAACACATAGATAGAAAAGCTTACAAAATGTTAGAGAGATGAAGAGAAGAATGTTCACTCGGTAGAATTTCCCTAAGAAATCGCTGCAATCAATCAACGTGCAGTGGCAACAAGCAAAATCAATTGAAATTGAAAGATGATTTCCTTGCCACCACCCGAAGCATCTCCGCCCGCACCCCTGCCCCCTTCTAGCCACCAAGACTATCATTCCCTGCCTGTGCCACCTAACGAGCGCCCGCAAGAAAAATCACTTACATTAATGAGTTCAAGTTGCTTCTGTGTTATATTTTTTTCTCCCTTCTTTTCTTTTTCTTGCCTTGTGGCAAGCAGGTGGGTGGGAAGGCCACGGGCAGGGGCAGGGGCAGGGGCACGGGTGTAGCGGTAAGCGGGTGCTGCTGCTGTTGCTATTGCTTCTTGTTGGTAATTTATAATGTCAGCAGCCCAAGTTATAGGAGAAAGAGAAAGAATCAAAGTATAAAAGAGGCAGAGAAAGCAAGAAAGAAGAGAGCAGAAGTTACATTTCCATGCACAATTTACACCAATCTGCACACACACACATACATGGAGACTTACCACACACACACACACACACACATGCAAAGGCATTCGCTATGGCAAAAGCAAAGCTTGCGGCTGAGCTAATCAATCTCGTGGCATGTCAGCCAGTCAATTTGTGAGCATGTGTGTGTTAAGTATGTATGTGCATGTGTGTGTATAAGTGTGTATGTGTGCATATATGTCTATTGTTGCGTTTGTAAGAAGTTAGTCTAATTAAATAAATAAGTGCATGTGATTTATTTGCCAGACATACCAAAACAAGAAAAAAAAACAAAATTCGAACCAGAATAAGGCACACGGAAATGAAGGCAAAATGAAGCAGCCGACTAACAGATATACGACGAGGGCTTATTGATGTTTACATTTCTGCCTGAAGAATTCCCCTTCCTACTACTCCATCACACACCCCCTCCCTCTCCGCGCCATGTCCCTGCTCCAGTCTTGCCAACACTGCTCAACTTGGTGTCTCTTATATCTTGCCTAATTGAATTATAGCCAAGATGAAAATGTCAAGGAAATTTTTGTTGCTTCTCCACTGCATGAAAAGACCTCCAAATATAAATATGTACACATGTGGCAGAATCACAATTGTTTCTCATGCCAATTGAGTATAGTTATTTCGATTAAAATCCAATTTACAGTATATAATCAGTATATAGTAGCTGAACACAAATAAAGCACACATTTTTAAATCTTTGGACTGCAAAAGTTTGGAGTAGTCATGGCCCCAAATCTTAAAACTTTAACTAATTTTGGTATACTTATATATATATTCATATATATTCTTTAATTTATCTTTATAGTACGTCAAAATTGGAATACAGTTAGTGTTCTCAGCAAGTGTGCAGTAACGGCAAAAATTTAAGACATAAATAGTTTTAATATGTTAATTTATAGTTTTGAATTGATCATTATATTAAGATGGTAAATTTTGTCTACATAGCTTAAGCCTCTTGTTTTCTAAGTTTTAATGCAAAGCCCAAAATTTTAAAGTGGCAAAAAAAACAAAATATATAATCAAAATAAAATTATATTATTGAACTCTTGAAAAAATTTGTAGGTCTATTAAAAGTAAAAAACTATTAAACAAATTTTTTACTTCACAATCCAAGTCCAAGTAAGTCCAATGATCATTTCTAATTTTTTTTCCCTTTTTTTGTCTCTCGATTTGACATCATTTTATATCACTAAAGTACGAACCAAGAACAATGAAAGAAAATGAATTCAATTCGCCGGCGAATAAAAGATTTTTATACAAACTTTTATAAAACCGGATAAAAATGATCTAACATTCGGAGCATCTGAAAAAAATATATTTTAGACAAAATTTTTGTCGTCTCTTGCTTTGTAATTCAAAAGTTCGCTGAGTATTATCTACTCAGAGGATCATGATCAGTTTTTCTATACATATAGAATTGAATTTTGCTAGTAGTCATTCAAGGGCTATTATCATCACAGAAACTGTTTTTCCTCTTCCCCACTCCCTAAAGTGTATCACGAGATTTAAAATGTCACAGAACTTTAAAAAATTGTTTAAGCACTTACTTCATTTGACCGTGTCTAAAATTTAAAACAATCGTGATTTGTGAATGTTCTAAGTAAGTCTTAATTTTGATCAACTTATTCTGTGCGCTTACTCTCCACGAGTCATACATACCAAACTTTAATAGCTTATGTGTTTTTAGTCTTAAGTTCTCTGGTTATTTAAATTGTGAGATTAAAGGGGGCGTATCAAAATATTTAAATAAACTTCATCTTCATCCACAGCACACGAGACTCTAAATCCAGACGGACATAGGGATATATGGACATGACTAGATCGACTCGGCAGTTAAAGCTTATAAAGAATAGATCTACTTGATGGGGTTGGAAAATCTTTCTTCTGCCTTTTTTTTCATGAACATTGGCGACTTTTAAATACAATTTCACGCATGGTATATGAAAGGATTACAAATAAAAAGAAGTATATCCTTTAAGGCCATCGAATCCTTATTCCAAGCATGAAAGTCACTGGCAATAAAAATGCTTTAAATAGCTTTTAAATATATTTTAGCACTGTTTCATTTTAAGTCTGTGACCTGAGTCGTTGTAGGAAGTTTGCAATATCACTTGAATCCTTTTCAACAATCTATATGTGAGTAGTAAATATTCGCCCTACCTTTGAGTTACAAAAGGAAAAATAATTATATTTATTTCATTATGGAAAACTGGGGTCATATTTTTTACTTTCTGAAATACTTCTAAATTATTTTGACGAATTAAAAAACTAAAAAGAAATGTAAAACGAGTAAAAAATGCTGCCTTGGTCTTTCCGCTATGTTTTTGGAGGGCTTTAGGTAGCAGATCTATAGTTGTTTAATTCAGATAGTTTTAAAAAGAAAGTGAACTTATATGTACATATATGTACATATATACAAATATGAAAGATAACTGTATCACAATAAACCATTCCATTTCATTTAACGACAAAGAATCATTTAGTGTGTTTAAGATTTAAATATATTAATTAATAATATCTACAATGTGTTTACCTTGGTTGTGTGATATAGTTACGTAAATAATTTTAAACAGCAATGAATTCGCTTGAAAAATGAATCTCAAAAACCAATATTATCATTACATTGTTTCAAATATAATTTGCATTTACATTTCAAGTTGTGCAACAACTTTCTTAATATTTATATTACAAATAGGATATAATCAAATAGTTGTGTCTCGGAAATTGAAGAGCTAATTTTGCGGTAAACAAATGCATAGACATGTAAATATATGCATTAAATGCGACAAATAAATCATTTTATGACAAATGCAAGCAGTCCCAGATAAATATATATGTGGATTCTTAAGTATTAAATACAAAATGGTTCAGTTTATTTAGTACAACAAAACTTAATTAGAATAATTGTTTTTGTGCTGAAAATTGAGTCAATTTTAGTTTTTGGCAACAAGTTTGAAATTAAATTCCTTTAGCATGGCCAAATAAATGGGCTTTATATTACTTTAGCCAGAGCGAAGAACCGAAGCGTAGGGTCGGAATTCACTTTTAATTCGCACAAACGAGCCACGCCCCAACAACATAGGCAAAAGGCCAAGCCACAGAGGACAACCAAGAACCAAGAGCAGGGCCAGCTTGGGCCAGGCCAAGTCAGACCAAAAGCAGACCGACCCTCGAACAGTTATAACCCGTAACCCGTAACCCTCAAGTCCCAACAATCCTACCAATCCGAGCATCCTACCCACATGAAGCCGCCGTTGCCGTGGCCGTTGTCGTCGTCGCTTTTGCTGCTGCTGCTGCTGCTGCTGCTGCACAAAAACGTTTAATGAATTTTGTAAATTTATTAAAGCCACACGCATTGCTGTAGCCAGGAGTTGCTGTAAGCCACGAGCGACAGACAACACAACAAACGGGGCAAAAATTTAATTAATTGCAGATGGAAGGATGCAGCAACAGCAGCAGTAGCAGCAAGAGCAAGAAGTGAGCAATAGAGTGTAAGGAGGAGAAGGAAGTAAGGACAAGCAAGGGCAGCAACAGCATTCCACTAGAATTACTGGCTTCAGCAATCAGCGGGGCCAAATCGGCGTGGCCTAATGATTTTCCTGTTATAGCAGCGCCAAAAGAAAACATAATGAAGCTATGCCAGAAGCAGTGGCAGCTACAGGAGAAGGAACTGAAGACTAGGACAAGACTTCATTACCAAATTGAGCGGCGTCTGCCATTGCCAGCATCTTCAGTATTCGATGTTGCTGCTGTCATTGTCGTTGTCGTCGTCATCGTCGTCGTCGTCGATATCCTCGTTGCCGTTGCCGTTGCCGTTGTCATTGCAGACTTGCTTCCGTTTCCGTCCTGCACTGACCGAAGCCAAATCGAAGAAGCTGCACAAATACTTAGGAAAAAAGGACCTCATCGATAATATAAAGATATAAACGTGGCCAAAGCAATCAAGCCTGGCTGCCAGTCGAAACAGGGGCGACAATTTCCTTTTAGATTTGCAGTCAGTCGCCTTTTGCCATTGCCATTGCCTTTACCGTTGCCTTCGGGGCCCAACTTGACAATTTCTCCCTCGAAAATCCATCAAAATCTTTGCCGACTTTTGAGGCCATAAACTTGTGATTGATACTGAATTTAATCAACTCAAGCGCATTTGGCTTACTTACTTACTTACTACATACAATACAATACGCACACACACACATATAAATACATATATATGTATATATATATATATATCGGCAAAGATGTGTAACCCCCCTTCCCCCATTATCCAGTTACCATTCTATGGCATTTTACTTATATTTTTAATTTACGCCTCGCAGCACGATTCTGCATGGCTTATCACAGAGATTGGCAAACGGTTCTGCTTCACTGCACTTCAATTAGTTGACCATGGCCAAGAATATGAAGCTATGAATACGTGTGAGACAGAGACAGTCAGACAGATAGACAGAGATAGAGAGAGAGAGTGAGAAATGGAGATTGTTAGAGATATATAAAGAGAAGTCGACCAGTCTGTGGCATAACAATATGAGTTACATATTTATTCTCATCATGATTACTTGTCGATTTTTGGTTTTTGTTATGGTTTCTTCAATTCAATATGCAAAAAAGCAATTGCACAAAAGAGAAAAGCAAAAATTGATTGAGGAGTGAGTAAAATGAATAAATGTGAGGAGAATCCGATGGTTCATCAAGCAAATGAGTAGAAATAGTGAGGGGAGGGGATAAAAATAAAAAATGAGGTCGTACCAACAGCAAGAAGGTCGACTCGCTTACAATTTCAATTTTCCTAAAATTGGTTGACACACATTGCAGCCAACTGACTATAGATGTGTGTCTATTTGTATGTATCTGTATGTGTGTGTGTGTGTATGTGTGGTGTATGCCGCCAAAATATTCATGCAAATGCACTTAAAACATTTTAAAAGCGTTTCTGCGGTTCAATTTGCATAATTCCAGCACACTGTAAAAATGTACAACATTTTACCACTAATGGCACATACAGATGCACAGACACACATACAGAGAAAGAAAGGCAGAGAGAGTGAGAGAGAGAGAGAGAGACATGCATACATTTAATTATCGAAATGGCAACCATTTTCCCTCTGACCCTTCTTCTCCATACATAGCCACATAGGCTATCCACATACCCACATTGAGCTTCAACTGTGGAACGTTGTCGCCTCGGTTTGAACTACATTTTCTGTGAAATTGACCAGACAGAGACTTTAAATTGCACAAGAGTAGTTGGGCCATTGGGCGCCATTGAAAGTCATTCGGTCGGTCGGTCGGTAAGTCGGTCGGTCGGTCGGTCTGTCGCTCTTACGAATTTTTGCCTTGCATCTCTCACCCTCTTCTTGTGTCTCTCTGCACAACAAGGATAATAAATCACTTGAATATTTACTCTATTTTATGTTACATTCACTTAAGCAATTCATTTGAATTATTATCAAATCGAACACTAATTGAAAATCAAATTCAATTAACCAACAAAGTAATAAATTCCAACAGAAAACTTAACATTTCCATAATGACAATAACAGAAAACTGAAAACAGATTCCACACTCAAAAATTTGTGCATCATAGAAATTCCCCGCTTTTGCTTAGTAAGTACTAAATTTCTCTCAATTTCCCTGATTTCTCTGTAGAATTTTTAGAACTTATTATCTAGTATAGTTATCATACTAAGATATATAGACTCCTACTTCTTGGAAATCCTTTAAAAAATCACATCAAAATTATAGTTTTAAGTATTCAAAAAACTACGACTGTTAGAAACGAATTAGTATAAATATATTTTGTGCTAATCAAATGCAACTAGTTTGATTTCAATTAAAGATTTTCTACTTCTGTCTGAATATAGAAGTTTTTGTAATTAAATTCACATCCGATTTCCGATTTAAATCAAATTATTTGAAAATTCTCGCCTTTAAATTCTTCTTCTTAAATTGTTTTTAATATTGTTTTGGTGTCATTTATTCAAATGATTCTAAGAGAACAACCAGAAAATTAATTGGTAAATAATCGATTAGTTTAAAATATGTTCTATATATTATATTTCTATTATATTCTATACATATATGTATTATAGAAATAATCAACATTTAGAGAGAGTTTTGACATATTAACTGATTAAAGGCAAATTTGACGTAAACATAATCTTACAATGATTTAGCCAGCAATTTGCTCGAAAAATCTATGAGATTTGGCAAGAAATTAGAATATTAATTTGATAAAACTAACAAGTTATTCCTATGTAAATCATAATGCTAAAGTCTATTATTCGGAATATGTTGCAAATGTTAAGGCTATCTCGGTTGTGTAACAACATTAAAGCAACGTAACTTTATGCTGCAAGGTTATTTTTGGTTATTCGGTAGTCAAATATAATATTGTCCACTTGCCATTGAATTACTACAAACACAGAGCAGAACAACAGAAGCTGTTATCAATCAATGGCAGAAGTATCAGCAGACTCTGTTAGCCAAATGTGTTAGCTGTTTCCACACTGTTGAAATTGAATCTGTAGCTACGCCAACATAAAATGAAACCTGTAAGTTTGAAGTAAATCTGCTCTCTGCATCAGCAGACTCTATTACATAGAGCTGTAGGTTGATTTATAGCGTGCATAACATTTTCACCCCTTGCCATAAATTCTGTTAGCAATTCCTCCCCTTTAATATTCAATCTGCTATCTTGCATTGCCTATTCTAAGGACGAAGCAGTTATAGCAGAGTTACTTATGTAGTAAAACATTTTCATCGCTTGCCATAAATTCTGTTATTCTTTACACTGGCATACATATGTAGTAGGAAATGCTAACAGTTTGCACCCCTTAAATATTAAATCTGCTAATGCATGGAGTTGCTTATGTGGCATAACATTTTCATTCCTTACCATAAATTCTGTTATTAATTTGCCATTAGCTTGCATAGCTCTATTTCTACTTAACATTTCTACCCCATAACAACAGAGCTGTTAGAGTTCCTATCCATGGCAATAGCTATACTAACATAATATGGAAGCTGTAAATGAATATTCCATGCAGTTCTATTGACAAAAGTAACCCAACTGTAAGTTTAAGCTTGAAGCTGCTATCAGTCGCTAACTCTAGGTCTCTGCTCCATAGAGCTGCTTGAGCTCTGTAACCTTAACATTAAATTCTGTTGTGGAACCCTGTAAAACACCAATCCTTAGCATATTGTGGATCTAGAAACTGTTCCCACTTTCCCCTACTCTGCTAGGATTCCTGTGGAATGCAACTGTTGCAGTAAAAGTTTAATTCTTATCAAAACTGAGTTTAATTCTTATTATATTTCATTTTCGTAAGTTTTTTTTTTTTAAATAATTTTCAAGAAAAGTTTCTTAAGTTTTCCTTTCCTACCACTTGTTTTTGCTCACTCTCTCTCTCTCTCTCTCTCTCTCTCTTGCTAAGTCGTTTACTTCTTCTCAGACAATTATGTACATGGAAAAATGTTTGGTAAAGTCATTAGAAAAACTTATGAGCTAGCTTAACCAAAGTCACGAACATGCATTTTATATGTGAGTTCGTATGCCACGCCTCCGCACACACGCACACACACATGCACACATTGTATAAGAACACTAAGTACTTATCATAATTGCAAGAAAGGCTGCCAGAAACTGGATCTATCGAAATATGTTGACTGCATTTGAAAAATATTTGCTTAAATGCCGCAAACCAAAAACTCAGATAGTTGAAGAATGAAATAAGCGCAAAGGCAAGGGCACAGCTGATTTTAACGTACCGCAAAACGCACATCCAATACGCCCACGGGGTCCTTGGTAACTTTTGGATGGGACCGGAATGCGTATGTTGGCTGTGAGTTGAGGAACTGTGGGGTGCGGGGCGAACAGAGCGGCGGTCGGACGGACGTGTTACCCCACTAGTAAGCTAGATATTGATGTGCACAAAATATGCCAAATATCTGTAGTGATAGGCGCCTGAAAGGGACAGAGTTTTGGAGTGTTATGTATATATGTACACAAGGTTGGTTAGTTGAATGGCTTGAATGGGTGGATGGGTGGATGGGTGTGCTGGTGGGTTATTGTTAAAGCAGCGAGCACCAAATCAAGCGCAAGCTTAAAAGTAGCAACAAATAAAATTTTATGCGCTATGCGAAAAAGTTTTTCTTTTGCATAACGCCCGAAACGGCAACAACATCGCCATCATTGGCAAAGGCAATGGCAATTTTCATGTACAATGCAAAAGTTTCGATTTTATTGTATGGGCGTGAGAGGCGATGGACCGCTCAGGGTGTGGGAGGAGGGGGTGTTGGTCTGAAGCTGAGTATGGTTTCGGCTGGTCGTTGTCGGCGACGATGGAGCCGGGTCTGAGCTGTCTGTTCTTGTTTGTTTCGTTTTCATTTCTGACAGCCCATAGAAGAGCAGATCGAAATGTTCTCTCAGCGATAAATATAACCAAAACCAATGGCAATGGAAGTCAATGCGGCAACATTGACGGTGGCAGCAGTAGCAGCTTATATAGCTGCCGGCAATTGAAAGTCTGAAATAGTTTCAAACGCCATTTGTTGTAGTTATTTTTAAATGCCAGCCGTCAACGATGCCGCCGTTGCCGCCAATTTAAGATCATAAAAACACAACGTACGCCAAGTGGCTGCCACACGAGAACTTTTAAGCTTTAATAAAGCCACGTAACTAAGACAATCAAAAGGTTGCAATATAATTAATGTATTTACGATTTGACAACAAAGGGTGAAACCAGGTGAAACCACTTTTGCCCTTTAAACCAAATAACTTTGGCAAATGATAATAGTTATCTTTTTAACATTTAATAAGTTGTTTTTTATCTGATTCATACAAATAGGTGCACAAAATTGATAACTTAATAACAACAAAATAATAGTCTTAGAATAAATTCAATGCCGACCACGCAGTCGAAATTCTCTCAAGGAGCCTTAACAAGGAAATTCCTTGTTCTTTAGGGAATATCCAAGAGAGCACGTGTATGGAATTCCCTAAGGAATTCTCTATGACCAAGTCCTGTAGATGAAGTAAACAAAACGGAGCAAAAAAGGATAGTTTCTAGGGACAACTTAGGAAGTTTCCATCAGCATAATTGGTTGCAAGACCAAAAAAAAAACAAAGTGAAAAATTATTAACACTAACTTAGTAGTATAAGAGGAGAGCCTTATAGGCACAATTTCTAACAACTGCTGCTGTAAATATTTAAGTGCAGACACGAGTAACAAAAATTTTTGGTTTCTGACGGTGTTTTCTTTTTTGGAATTCTTTATATGCTGGAAACAAATTGTTTCGACATCAAGGAAATGTCTAGAAAATCGTTTCTTGGGGAATTTCAGTACTCATTTATTTATTTTGCCGGAAACCAGAAAACTTAATTTAATAAAGCTTTAGTGTACTATCTTTCACTTTAGTTACGCGAAGTGCTCTGAAAATTTAACAAATTTAACATAACAAAAACTCGGAAAAATACTGAATTAAGACTTTCACTATTAAAACCCAATAAAATTGTTAATTGAACTAGTTTATCGTGGTTTACAATTTTAATCAGCTTTAAGAGTTAAAAAAGAGTTTTGGTTTTGCCTATTGAATCGGCTTACAGGGTTTCCGAACTTTATAATTGTTTAGGTATAAATTTCTTTTTCAGTGCATATCCTGGCAACTGATAACTCAGATTTAATTTGTGAATGGTTTTTTAACTGATTTGATACTGGAAAATAAATTTAATTTTCACACAACGTCGAATTTATTTGTCGTTTATTGTCAACCATAAAAAGTGGCAAAAGCATTTAGATTAGAATCTTGCGGAAACGAGAACAGGTCAATTTGATTTCCACTGCTGTCATAACTTTTTATAAATTCCATTTTTTGATTACCTGACAAGAATTTCCTTGTAAATTAATGGTGGGAACGAAATTATAGACTAATCATTAGGCGATTTGAAACCGAATAAAGAACAGGACTCAAATCTGATTTAGATAATAACATTAAGAATCAGAAACGAAAACAGGACTGTATGTATGTGGCTTTAAAGCCACTTCGACCAGTAAAATATTATGCTAAGCCTCTTTAGTACATAGTATTTATGATATAATTATGGATAACTTAATGTTACTAGAAACGCGAGATAATTGGGATGCAGAATAAACTAAGCAAGCTTTTTCTATTTATGTTTCGCTTATCAAGATCGACGCTTATCACCTTTGGGTACTTTCCTTGTAAGACATTTATGTAAAGTTAAGAACCTCGCACTCGAGCTTATCAATCAAATGTTTTTTTATACTTAAACTTTTTGTTCCAGCTGTTTGCCATTTCAGTTTTGCAGTAGCGATAAAAACAAGCATTTTAGTCTTTAGCAATATATTTACTGATTTATCAAATTGGTCACTCATTTGATACGCAGCCTCACTTTTTGCTTCACCGAGGCACTCTTCATTGATAAGAGAAAAAAAGAGAGAGAGAGAGAGACAGAGAGAGAAGGAGAGAGTCAGAGACATACGTATGTATATAGGGATACATAGATAAATCGTTGGCAATTTGAATGGTTCTGCTGCCAAGGCAACTAAAATTGCCACTGCTTTGCCTCTACAGTTTAAACACTGCAGGATTAGGGAAAGAAGAGGGAAGAGGGTTGTCCAGAAGAGAGTGGTAATGTAGTTTATATCCACAATTTAACATTTGAAATTTTCACTTAGTGCATTTGGGTTTAACTAATTTGCATATTATCTATTTCCGATGGAATTGCATTTCACTCAAGCTAACAAGAACAAAGCTAATCAATTCATTTTTGACTAAAACGTTTATCAGTGCTAAAACAGTCTGCTAAACTTGGCTCAAACAATTTCTTACTATGAAAATCCAATTACCAATACAAATGTCCATACATAACCATATATGTATGTATCTTTGTGCAAAATCTAAGAAAAATGTTATCGAATTATCAATGTGAATTAGTTTATCCAACTAAAACTAATTTTAGCCAGACTAACTAAATTTCATTTTGGGTTAAAAACTAAGAATATTTAATCAACATATTGAGCTTTAAGTATTGAGGCTGTTTTTATAAAAATTAACTAGCAATTTATCCTTTAATTTTTCCCATCAAAATGTGAAGAAAAACAAAAGTTTCAAAAAATCTACTAATTCCCATCTTTAATAAATAATGCAAGTATATGTCTACTAGATATATCGCAAATTCAGATAAACTTCGGGGAAAAAAGTAGATCACAAAATATTGTTAAATTTAACTTTATGTGTTGCCTACTTCTCGGCATGAAATATTAATAGGCGAATATCTACGAGAAAACTAGAAAACAAATAACTTTAAAACTACTTTAAATGTTTAAAACAAATTAAGAATGTATTTGTATTAGTCATAAAATTTACTTTTAACAACAACTGGGAAAGTGTTTTCCGAACTTTTTCTTTTCTATTGCCTTGCGATAACCTAGAAAAGGTAAAAGACAGTCACAGAAATAGAGAAAGAGAGAGTGATAATTATGAAAATCAAGAAACTTTCTTGTTAGAGAGGTTCTTAATTTGTACCAAATTAGCCTGACGACTGCTAAGGAAATTAGAAACAATGACTAAGAGAAAAGGAGATGCTTTCTTGTGATGTGTAGATACATAGATATCCATTGAATAAAAGACATTACTCTTATGAAACGAAAAAGACCAAGTGGCTTAGAAATAAAATCTCACATAAAGAAACTTTCAAGTTTTAGTGAAATGTTTGCATAAATTATCCTTCACGTGATAACTTATACTTGTTTGAATTTCTTGTTCGTTTTTAAATATTTTTATTTAGAAATTTAAGTCAAATGAAAAGGTTATCAAATTAAAGTCTACAGAAATTGTTTTAGTTTCGTTTTTTTTTTGTTCAACTTTCATGTACCTAGACTAGCTGAATTTTCTATTTGTTCTTTTCTCAACTAAAATCACCGCAGTCATGCTTCATTCTCTTTTGCTGCCTGCTGTCGTCGTCGCCCCCTACCCCCTCACTTGCTCCTTTGCCGCCTGCTGTCGTCCTACCCACCTTGCCTTGCCTGCTGACTAACTTGCTAAACACCAACGTATTAGCAGACCCCATGACAGTTTAAATTTCCACAGCGCCATTTTTCGCAACGCTTTTGTTGCATATTTCACTTTGTTTCTTTCCTCTTCTTTTTTATTTCTATTTTCGTTTTCTTTTTCTAGTTTTTTTTTATTTTTTTTATTCTGTGCCCCTTATTGCAGCAGAAGGAAACACAACGAACTGCCAAATGGCTTGCGCAAAGCGGAAGAAAAACTAAAACAAATGTCAGTAGTAGTTGACGCGTTGCCACCACCAAACCAACGGACCATCGGACCAACAGACGAATGGACGCACATACAAAACGTAGCGATCCCCCCTCCCTTTTCCACGTGCCAACTGCCAGCGAAATGCAAATGTCATTTGCAGTTGACACTTGACTCAGCACTTCGCACTGTCCTAGGGCACTTTGGGGTTTTCACCTGCAACTTCGCATACCGCCTCCTGCCTGCTGCTACATCCCTAGACTCTCTTTTTACTCCTAGCAAATGTTGGCACAATGGGTAAAGAGACACACACACATACACCCATTTAAATACACACACACACACACACACAAATAAAGCATAAAAAAATTGAAATAAAATAAAAGTTGTAGAGAACAAAAAAAAAAGAGAAATAAAGGAATGTCAGGCAGGGCAAGCGACTAATGCCATCTGAACATGAATAAAGTCGTGCCCCTTTTGGGGAGTTAAGTTTGCCACCGCATAGGACCAGTGTTACTTGGTGCCTCATCGTCGTCAACCTCATCCTCATCCTCATCTTCATTCTCATTCTCATTCTCATCGTCTCGTTGTCGTTATTCTCGTGGTCGTCATTAGGAGGGCAGACGTCAAAGTATGCGCTTTGTTTTTGCTGCGTGTGCCGTGCAGCGTGTTAATAGCCAGGCCCCCGTGTAGCCGTAACCGTGTTGTTCTAGCCGCCAACACACACAATCCGTCTTACCGCTCCTGCTCCCGCTCTTGAACATTCACCCAATCCATTCCCTTTTTGGCATTGCCTGAGTTGACACAGCCAGCGGTCTCCAGGTGCGGCGCACAACAGCAAAGTCAAGTGTTGCAGTTGCCATCGTGTGGCGAAAGTGAAGTTTGCACAGCATGAACATTGTGCAGCAGCACCAGCAACTCCTCTTCCACCCTTTGGTCATATTGTCTGACATTTTGCTTGGTTTTTTGGGCCATGGATAAACTGTTGAAAACATTAAATTGATGCGGATTACAGGTGCCGGCTAAATGGCTTCAACTTTTTTGTAAATTGTATATTACAAACAGTTTTAACCAAATATTTTGAAAATTACTACGTTTAATAATTTAAAAACTCATTTACATTACCAAGTCAATGGGTCGTATAAGTAATGAAGGCTAAACAACAGAAGGAGATGGAGTCACAAGCCAAGTGTTTGGTTTTTGAACTAATTTGAGCTTTTTCGAAAAGCTTTTGTTGATTAATAATCGCCAATAGATGGCGTCACTGTAGGCATAATATTAACTGTTATTATTTGTTTTTTATTTGTATACCTTGGAGGACCATCCACTTGAACTACATATGCATATTCTGGATTAGCACGGTGGAATGAATTAAAATAGCCTTATAATGAACACCGCAATCGTCTTCTAGTCTCAGCTAGCTGCTACTCCACCTACAGCAGAAATCGGGTCATATCATATATAGGAAATATCAGTGGACATATGTATAATAATTTTGGTCAGAAAACCAAAGTCAATTATTAACTTAAGCATACACCTCGATTTGCGTCGAATTGTAGGGACTGGAGAAATTGGGCGCAATACGAAACGACGCAAATCGAAACAGGATTTTCAGTGCATTTGCTTTGATCTTCAATTAATTGGTTCCAAAATAAACATTTTTTAATGAAAACGATAATTATTATTGATAGTATGTCATTTAAAAAAGTAATAAAAATAGAAATATATTATATCCATATAGACGACAGCTTTTCGAGCATTTAGAGTTAAACAATTTCATCCGCCGGATTTATGTTTTTTTTTTTAATATTGGTCTTAAGTGTGTTAAATTTTATCTGTGTTTTTTTGCACATAATTCTGTAAGTAGCAATAAGTAATGCCATCAACAGTTGTTGCAACGGTTTAGTTTCTATTTTGGTCTGGATCATTATCAGCAAATTATCCATTTTTTTAAGCGGATTCTGACCATATAAATCAAAAATCGAAAATGAGACGCAAATCGAAAAGAAGCAAATCGGGAAGGCACAAACCGAGGCTTTTGTGTCTAGTCATCTGTAATTTCAGAAATTTTTATCAACATCGGAGAACTAGGTTATATATAGATAATAAGCGACTAATATTCATCAATACATCGCAACACTACAAGAACGTTTCCCAAGACAAAACGCCAACAACTAACACTCGAACTGATATATTAAAATTTACCAGAATCAGACTGGGACACACAAATCCACAGCCACATCCTTAACAAATCCTCCTCCTGCAACGACCAATCAACATTTCTCATATACCATAAGCTTAAGGCCTTAGTTGCTATAGCTTAATAGCTTAAATCTCTTAATAATAATACATAATGTAAAACAATATGATAAATAAGTCGCACTGCACTCCAGCTTAAATTCGCAGGCCATTTTCTTGCAGAAATTCTAAATTTCTGATAGAATGTTTTTTCGCTTTCCAGTCTGTGGGTCAGGAAAGGATAACAGAAAAACTTGCAAAGGATCTGGTTTATTTGTTTATGTCTTATTCTGTTGGTATAGCAATTTTCTGGAGCTACTCTATGAATGTTTTTTACGAGTGAATGTCTAAGTGACAACAATGTCAATATGTTGTACTCGCTCATTCCAAATGCAATTATTTACTGTATTCAACAATACAGTACATTCAACTGAATATTGTATATTTTATACCATAGAATTGGATATAAATACATTTATCAGACCTACACAAATTATAAATTTGAAATTATAAAGGAAAAAAGTATATTTTAGAGTATGCAGCATATTCTTAAAACTCCATTAAGGAGTTGAAAGTTTGAAGAATTTTTGCTAAGTTTATATTAATCTATATTTAAATTATCATTTTGCAAATGTCAAAAACACAGTTCATAAAAGATAAACTAATCTGTATATTCTTTATTAACAAAAGATCAGTGTTTGGAACGTGACAAAGTTTCTAAACGTTTTGCAAATGTGTTACCATAAAACTAATCAAATCATTTTGCAAAAAATGCAAAATCAAAATACACAAAAAGAAAACTTTTAAGCATTTAAAAACACTTTTCTTACGAAAATAATAGATTGCTTTTGTTTAAGTTGATTTTATTTAACTAGACTGGAAATTATATTAACATGAACTTAAATTTGTTGAAAACCCTAAAAAATAAGGTGTATGTATATAATAGTCGATACTAACTTTTACTTTGTATAATTTGAACTTGTTTTGTTTTTTCTTAATTTTCAACATTTTACGTTAAAGTGTAATACTTATTAAAAAAAAATTATGTGAGAACAAAGAATTTAATAAGTGTCAATGTAATTTTTATACCCTTGCAAAAAGGGTATATATATTAATTTTGGTCAGAAGTGCGCAACGCATCTCCGACCATATAATGGAAGCATCTTCGACCATATAAAGTATATATATTCTTGATCAGCACGACGAGACGAGTTCAAATAACCATTTCCGACCGTCCGTCCGTCTAGATCGACGCGAACTCCTCATACACCGTTAGAGCTTCAGAGCTGAAATTTTGCATGTAGGCTTGTATATACTGCAGGGGTTGTATATCTCGGATACAGCCGGATCGGACCACTATATCATATACCTCCCATACAAACGTCAAAGTCACGAACAGTGACTTTTCTGAATAACTTCGCTATTTTCTGAGCTACCGTGAATGAAATTTAATATTGGTGAGTTTATTGCACCACTGTGCCAAATTTGAGTAAGATCAGGTGACTATATCATATAGCTCCCATAGCATCGATCGGTGGAAAACAGTGACGATGATCAATAACTTTGTTATTTCCTATGCTAAGGTTGTAGGCCGTTCTTTCGCAAACATTAGCCTTTTTAGATAAAACTTTTTTTCCTTTGATTTCTATAGGTAAGGAAACAGTTACCAAAAAAGTGGCAAGGGTATACAAACTCTGACGCAGTCGACGTTAGCCCCGGCTCTCTTAAGTACATCTCAAAAGAAGAATTGCAATTGGTTTATTTTACACACATTAAACCTACTCTGATTTTATGTAAATATCATTATATAATTTTAAACATCCAATCCTATTATACATCCTATAAAATTCGCCTCATTACTGTCTTTTTGCAAAGCATAAGCAAGTTTGAATCTCAACTATTTTGTTTTCCTCTCGTTTGATTTTTGGAAAAAGAATGAAATCAAATCCAAAAAGACTTAGTCTATTTTCCATAAGTACATATTGCAAACTTAATTATCAGGAAACTTCAAAATATCACACCGGCTTTTTCCATATTTTTAGAGTTCAAGATTAAATAAAAAATATCAAAGAAGCTAACTTCGGCTTTATATACCCTTGCAGTCCTTGGCAATAATATTTTTACATTTAAAAATTTCTTTCCCTGCAAATCAATTCATCAATACACAAACAAAACATTCAAAAATATTATTCTTTTTACTGCAATTTTTTCTTCTTCTTCCACCATTCCCTAAGCAAAGCACGGCACGCATACACATACAGTTCGTGTAGCGCTGCGTCTGTGTGTGTGCATGCAGGTGCTCTGTTGATTTGATGATGACGTAGTAGGCAGTGGTCAGATTTGAGCGGATTACTATACTATCATATTGGTAAATTTCATGGGGATACTCCAATTTTTGCAAAAATGTTTGCTCCAGAGCTATGTGACATAATAGTCCATATGTTATTGAAAAATCTTTAAAGCAACGGCTAGATGAAAGATTTTTTTTCCTTTCTGAATAAAAATATTTCGGCTCACTTTGATCGGGCTAAGTTTATATACAAATAAGTATATACATATACAAACAAGTCTGCTCCCTCATCTGTCGGTGTTTCCGTCTAGGCCAACGCTTACTTTTTGAAGACTGAGTTCCTGGCCTCTTTTTTTCGGAGATGGAATACTTAACGATATATGGTGCCCGTCTTTAGCAATGCGCATATTATTTTATTATTAACATTTATGTATATGAATAATAAAAATGTGGAAACAGTTTTCTGGTTTTCCAAGCTGATTTAAAAGCTTTAAATGCTTTTCCAAGTAAATTAACCAAAAAAGAAAAGATGGTTGAGCTCCTGCTGAACACTTTTTTTCACGATTTTGGAAGTCCTTACGACAAGGACAATGGAATTAAGGACAGCTTTCAATGCAGTTGTACCAAAACAAATATATGTACAACAGTAGTTTGAAGTATAAAAATTGGGTTAATTAGTTGAAATACAGGTTCAGGTGCTTGATAACAACATCAAAGAAAAAATAGAAAAAAAATCGACACACCTCACGGCAATTTCTGGATTCAAGGGAAAATCAAGGGATATTAGAATAACATCAGATTGGGTAGAATGTCCATTTAGTAGGGTCCACCGAATATTACTTTTAATTTTATAGAATTATTAGGAACTTGTATGAATAAGGAATATGTGGAAACAGTTTCCTGGTTTTCCAAGCTGATAAAAAGCTTTAAACGCCGATCGGATGGAGTGTCCTATAAATAGGCTCCACCGAATTATTAGGAACTTTATATAAATAAGGAATATGTGGAAACAGTTTCCTGGTTTTCCAAGCTGATAAAAAGCTTTAAACAGCGATCGGGTGCAGTGTCCTATAAATAGGCTCCACCGAATTATTAGGAACTTTATATAAATAAGGAATATGTGGAAACAGTTTCCTGGTTTTCCAAGCTGATAAAAAGCTTTAAACAGCGATCGGGTGCAGTGTCCTATAAATAGGCTCCACCGAATTATTAGGAACTTTATATGAATCAGGAATATGTGGAAACAGTTTTCGGGTTTCATCCCGATCTTAAGGATGCTTTGCTTAAAGCCGATGAGATTGCCGATGATGACTATCTTTAGCATTGGGAATATTATTTTATTATTAGCATTTATATGAATAAGGAAAATGTGGAAACAGTTTCCTGGTTTTCCAAGCTGATAAAAAGCATTAAACACCGATCGGATGGAGTGTCCTATAAATAGGCTCCACCGAATTATTAGGAACTTTATATAAATAAGGAATATGTGGAAACAGTTTCCTGGTTTTCCAAGCTGATAAAAAGCATTAAACACCGATCGGGTGGAGTGTCCTATAAATAGGCTCCACCGAATTATTAAGAACTTTATATAAATAAGGAATATGTGGAAACAGTTTCCTGGTTTTCCAAGCTGATAAAAAGCATTAAACACCGATCGGATGGAGTGTCCTATAAATAGGCTCCACCGAATTATTAGGAACTTTATATGAATAAGGAATATGTGGAAACAGTTTTCGGGTTTCATCCCGATCTTAAGGATGCTTTGCTTAAAGCCGATGAGATTGCCGATGATGACTATCTTTAGCATTGGGAATATTATTTTATTATTAGCATTTATATGAATAAGGAATATGTGGAAACAGTTTCCTGGTTTTCCAAGCTGATAAAAAGAATTAAACACCGATCGAATGGAGTGTCCTATAAATAGGCTCCACCGAATTATTAGGAACTTTATATAAATAAGGAATATGTGGAAACAGTTTCCTGGTTTTCCAAGCTGATAAAAAGCATTAAACACCGATCGGGTGGAGTGTCCTATAAATAGGCTCCACCGAATTATTAAGAACTTTATATGAATAAGGAATATGTGGAAACAGTTTCCTGGTTTTCCAAGCTGATAAAAAGAATTAAACACCGATCGGATGGAGTGTCCTATAAATAGGCTCCACCGAATTATTAGGAACTTTATATGAATAAGGAATATGTGGAAACAGTTTCCTGGTTTTCCAAGCTGATAAAAAGAATTAAACACCGATCGAATGGAGTGTCCTATAAATAGGCTCCACCGAATTATTAAGAACTTTATATGAATCAGGAATATGTGGAAACAGTTTTCGGGTTTCATCCCGATCTTAAGGATGCTTTGCTTAAAGCCGATGAGATTGCCGATGATGACTATCTTTAGCATTGGGAATATTATTTTATTATTAGCATTTATATGAATAAGGAAAATGTGGAAACAGTTTTCTGGACTGATTAAAACGCTTTAAACGCATTAAACTGGCTTTAATTGCTTTTTCAATTTTAGTAAACGGAAAAATAAAAGGAAGTTGAGCTGCTGTTGCTTTCATATCGAGAGCCAACAAGCAACTGAAGGAGCCTCACACAAATTGTCACCAAGTTAATTATTAGGTATGGGCCATGGCTTACTTCGATGTCAATCACATTGAGTTATCGATAAATTAACCGATTAAGCACGGGTGCTTTTAGAATTGTTCGTTCTAGCAGTATTAGGGTTGAAAACTGTAATCGTCTCCAAAATGAATGTTGGATAATTAGAGTAAGAAAGAGAGGTACTTATTTGTTTTGCGACATTATGGGTAAAGCAAATGAATTAAGTGACATGGTCAATTGTGAAATGGTGTCGAAGTATAACTCTGGTATTTCTGTAGAAAATATCAGTAATTTATACAATGTTTCTCGCCAAACTGTTTATTATCAAATAAACAAGTTTAAAAAACACCAATCCGTCAAAAACCTGCCGCGAAGTGGTAGACCTCACAAGGCAACTGAGACCGCGGATCGTTATATTCTGCGTAAATTTAAAGAAAACCCTTTAGAGATGCCCAAAACAGTTGCCCGGGACCTCGCTGATACGACCGATATTATAATTAGCGAAAGGTCAATTCGTAGGCGCTCTTAAGGAAGCAGAGTTTGGAACGTATGTTGCCAGAGATATTCCCCAGATTACTGCCAGGAACAAACTGAAACGTCTCGAATTTGCCAAAGAATATATTGCTAAGCCCCAATCGTTTTGGCGTCAAGTTTTATGGAGTGATGAAAGCTCCTTTAGCTTCCACTACTCCAAAAAAAAAAAGTTTATGTGAGAATGCCAAAAATCACACATCAAAAAAGAAGACCGATCTGTAAAAAAATTAGCCATTGCGGTGGGTCAGTTATGTTTTGTGGATGCGCTGCTTATAACGGCTTAGGAAATTTGGTTCCCGTCGATGGAACCATGAAGAAAGATAAATATTTGACTGTAATTAAAGATCATGCTATGCCTTCAGGGGATAAACTTATCGGAGAGTCCTTTGTTTTCCAGCAGGACAATGCGCCATGCCATAAGGTAAAAATGATAACAAGTTTTTTTAATAAAAATGAAGTAAATGTGCTGGATTGGCCACCGCAAAGTCCTGATGTGAACATCATTGAAAACCTATGGGCTTATATTAAGCGACAGCGTTGTGCTGATCTCGAAAGGACACGACAAGACACTATTTCTGAAGTTGGAGAGCTCTGGAGACACATTTCGTTGGATTTATATCCGTAACTTGGTAGATTCGCTCCCGAGACATCTACAAAAAGTAATAAATGCTAAAGGAGGGTATATTTTTTATTAAACATAGTAAACAATACGTTGAAACGTAAAATTGTATTCATTTTTGTTATTTGGACATTTGTCAAAATACTTTTGCCACCATGCATTTTGTTACTTAGAATTTTCTGATTATTAATGTTTATTTTAGGAATTCTTTTTTGAGTTAAATAAACTGCGGATATTCATATCTTTTCACCAAAATTATTTCTTTTCTTTTTTATTGTCTTTTAAAAAATACTTTAACATATTCTCTAAAAATTTTGTTTGTCAAAATACTTATGCCGCCGACTGTACATACATACATATGTACCTACAGTGGTGGTCACAAATCTATGACGTTTCAGTTGTCGGCCTTTAGTTCTAAGTTTTTCGGGTCCCAACTGACTTAAGGGTTTTTGTCTAGTCAGAAAGCTAAAAAGCCCTTTTATTTTATTTCTTTGAAAATTTGTACATGTATTTCGTATAAATTTAACAATATTTTGCTATACATACTTCGTAAAAAAAAAAAACTATTTTGGGAGGCTCTGTGGCCTATGTCCTTGTGCTCTTTTCAAAGATCTTATCTTTGGACTGAATCATCAAAAATTAATAAAACAAACGGCATTAGTTTCAGAAATATATAAAATTTCAGGTACCGTCTGAAATAAGAAACAAATTTTTTATTGACAAAATGGCGGACTCTCAAATTCAAAGGTCTTTTAAAGCATTCATTTTCGCCTTAAGTTGTTTATTAAAAAAGGACAATATATAACGAAAAAAAATATCATCCCGTTATCTGAGAAAAAATATATCCAAGAAATGTCAGACCAAGTAGTTCAGTAGTTTTCGAGTTTCGATGGTCACCGATTTCAAAAACACTATTTTGAGAAAAACGCGTTAAAAAGCCATAAAAACTAAAATACTGGCAGTATCGTATATTATAAAAATTTAACAGCATACTCTTAAAACCCTAGACATAAATTAAAATATTAAATATTAACAAAAAAAACAGATTTTTTGAAAATTCTAACTACATATAAGTTAATGAAAATGGCACTTCTATATAACAAGTTTTATCGTTGAAGACATGATATGGCCAATGCAGTTATGAAGTTCCTAACCTTCTCACCTTTTTGTGCGGCTTTTGAAATAATCCTCTTGTTGATATTTACGATCGCGATCTAATTCCAATTATTTCATTAAGTCAAGTGACATTAGAGCTGAGAAATTCAGAACTTAAGGCCGAAAACTGAAAACATTATAAATTATAGATATGGGTAAAGAGACTATGAATCCTGTACTTGGTCTTCATTTACTTTCACTGTTTAAGATTAAACATCGTGTTCATCTGAAATGGCTTTACCAAATCAGATGCACCAAAGAAATATACAAAAGGAAACATAAAGCAAAAACAAATCATAAAGATCCACTCTGTGGAAAACATTTAAGATTATAACAACGGAGCGGTATTAAGTAACAAACGCTGAGCATGAAATATCAACAATTTTCAACTCCCGAAAAACGTAAGTCGTTAAAATAAGTATTTTTAAGAACAATTTTCGCCTCCTAGAGTTTAAGAGTTCATTTACATACACGACACTTTGTTAAATAAAGTCAGTTCATATTTTGAATTCAACGAATGAAGACTGGGTTATTTTCCTTTTCCCTGGAATCCCTATTCATTCACTTTAATGCAGTTGTTGTCAAAACGGATCCATTTGGCAAATGATGTATTAAATAGTTAACACCAAGTTGGCAAAACAAAGACTACTCTCATAGCAGTTAAACTCAATCGGGTCATCATAATACTCTCATCCCGTCATGAATTTCCATATGAATGCGATCATTGGACCTTTGACCCAATATCGGAGACCAGTTACCATAAATTACATGGGCCATTAGAGGCTATGCTATCAGCTACTGGTAAGGCGCATGTTATTAACTTCTCTTATATTAAAATAACTTACATATATGAATATGAATTGTAAATAAAGGTATTTAGATGGTTTAGTGAAAAATCATAGATGGTGTAGAACATAGATTAATCGATATGACATAAAAGTACTTCAATTAAACACACACACGCTACGGGATTGCATAGCATTATGTCTGTGTCTGCGTTTCGATCGCATTGTGAATGCACAGCGTAACACATTGCGCATACGTCACGTATGTCAGTATAAGTTTTAAACAAAAGCAGACCTTCATAAGAGACTAAAGGAAGAGAAGAGAAAAGAGAAAGAAAGAGAGCGCAAAATTGTGATATCACAAATAAAGCCCGGCAAGAAAACAAAAACAAAAACATACATGATGACGCAGCCAACACAGTCAAAGACTACTTCCTCACTTCTTACCGCCACCACAGGGGTATGCCCTCACCATTGTATGTGTAAGTATTTTTTTTTTTTGTTTTCCCCCACAACAAAAACATGTCAACCCAGGGTAAGCTGGGACGCGAGGGAGAGAGCCACCGGCTGTTTTTGCCATCGCCGACGACCACTTGGCGTTACTTCGGCAACGTTTTCAGTTGTTTCAGTTTCAGTGACGAGTTCAGGTGGGGCAGTGGCTTCTCCTTACATTATAGTCTCTTTTTTTGCCCAGATAATTATCGGTCAATTTGAGTGCCACTTGGGCAACCCTCGTGCCCATAATTTGCCACCATTTGCCCCCATTCTCTATCTATCTCGCTTACACGCTCGCTCTCTGTATCTTATACGATCATATTTCTATGATTCAGAATAAAACAAATTAGTCACTTGGAACATTAAACAATTTATATATATCCAGATCGTAATTTTGTTTATTATAATTAACAATAACTAGACCTCAGTGTTTATATGTGTGTGAATGTATGAGTCTCGTCGAGTATGTGTGTGTCTATATATATATTTATGGCAAATAAATAAGTTTTGATAAGACGCTTATTTCCATTTTGCCTACTGTAAGAGAAAGTTCTTCCGATCTCACTCTCTTTCATCAACTTTTTGGTTGTTTTTTTTTATTGTTGTTGTTTTGGGGTCATGAAATTGCTATTGAAAGTGCATTCAGAACGTATTGCGCGTAGAAGACGTGCCACACCAGAGCCGTCCATACTGCCACCATCGAGAGATTCATCAAGTATAGTGAAACTTATCAACCTAAACCAGATACAAGATAATACAAATTTTTCGTATTATTTCATATAGGAATCAACATCAGTCGTCAATCAGTGAATGCAAATCCATCATCATGTTTTACACGCAATTTTCTTGTAGTTGTCACATTAGTTTGCCTGGTCCTTATTGCTGGCATGATTATAACCTATGCGGAATTAAATAAGTCCATAGCTAGAGCACTTGAACAATATGAAAGCCATACAGAGCATCTAATTGTGGAACGTCATCAGTGGGAGGATAGCCCAAAAGGGGCTCGAGGTCTGCGAAAACGTCTCGACAAACCCATCCCCTATGTACTAATCACTCACCTCGATGACCAATTGGTTCCATGTGACAGTTTTCAGCAGTGTTCAATTGAAATGCGAAACATGCTAGAAGCAGCAATAAGTCTGAATAGCGATATAGCTTGCAATTTTTACGTAAGTTTCAATTTAATTTACAAAACACGATTTGCCCAAAACCAATTTCTGGGTCATTCAAATTAAACAGGTCTCCATGGACGGAAACATCTTTGTGGGTCGCGGCTGGGATATGGTGAATTCCTATGCCAATCATTCAATATGCATTACCCTGATGGGTGACTATGAGAATTTGGAGCCCAACATTGAGCAGTTAAAGCGATTAAAACTGATCTTAGACTATGGCGAACAAGAGAAGTATCTTGCTGCGGACTATAAGATTATTGCTCAAAGGCAGGTGAGTTGAAAATTAAATTAAAAATATTAAACTTTTCTGCTTAATGGATAAATGACAAAAAGTTATCATTTTGTTTAGCCATGAACTACAATCTATATTTAGTAGCTGATATCAAATTGAGTTTCTTGTCTTATCGGAAACACCTTAATTTCTTCTTACAAACCTCAAACATGTTTAATAATGGGGACACCAAACATTTAGACTTCCTATGACTTAAGCTTCCAGTGCAGCTATATAAAGTGCTGCTTCCATATTTATTAAGCTTCCCCAGCCGGAAACCGCCAAGAACTCCGTTTTTGAATCAAATGATCTGCGTCAGTTTTGCGTGCCGATGATACTTTCGCTTCAGTGGGTGTGCCAGCATTGTAAACAGTAAAGAAAGTCTCGCTGTTCGATCAGTTTTGTAAGTTTTGTATGAAACTATACATAGCTGTCCTATCGTCAAAAGGCATGGTTTATATATGTAGGTGGCCTTCGTAAGTCTTCAATTAGCTCGATTTCAGAAGAGTTTATGTCTTAATGCAGAGACGTCATGTGTATGATACAATGCCATTTGGGTTCGAGATCCCCATTTTTTATTATGGGTCACGTTTCGATATTGTACTATTCCAATTTTTTTAATGCGCATTCTTCAAATGGACCCTACACATCTGTCACTGATCCCGCCCCTGAAAGATATACCTACAATTTTAAATGTTTGTGATCACTTTCAACAGTATATATATGCGATGTGGGTTCGAATAGAATTAAGTTGCCAAAGTAACTTGTTTTAAGGGTCACTTATGTGAGTACTAAGCTGCTTCCGTTTTATTAAAGCATTACATGAATACATTCATAAAGAAGAAAGTAAAACTATGAACTCAAAAGCTCTATACAGCTGACGCCTAAAAACTATGCTGTGAGTCCTTCTAAACATAGGTAGCTAATGATATTTGTTAGTCAAACAAAAACGAATAGCATAGAGTTCAACTAGTACTTTAACGAAACCAAGTTGAACTCTAACTCGTATTCGGAAATAGGAGTTCTCATGCCAAGTAATTCAAGTTCTCACTTTAAGAAGTTAAACAGAAAATAAAAATTTTCTATTTTTTTATCAGTAATTGCAAAGCACTATTCGAGTTTTAGAGTCTAATGTTCTTTTAGGTGTGAGAAGCCATTGACTTACAACTTACAAACTCATGATGTTACTCTATTGTGAGTGAGTTTTCAGACATTTCAAAAACCCAATGACTTCGTTTGGGCTTTTGAATATATTCATAAAGTGAATATGCTTAGTTTTTAAGTTATCACATTGTAACTTACTCTCCCTTAACAGTAATTAATTACAATGAAGGTTAGTTTTTTCCCAATAGCAAACAGTTTTGTAATCGATTACTTTATAGCTTACATTTTTGGAAACAATAGAGACAGTGTGTGATTGCATGTTGTCCTTCTTTGGTACCTTATTAATTCCTTTTGCCAGATAATCAAAGTGATAAATGAATTTTCTCTAATTTTCTCATCAATTTTCTTAACCTTTATGTGTCAAGCCGAAAATGAGTTATTGTAATTATTATCGGAAGTTTTTAACAAGAGTAAACAGAATCTATTCTCAAAAAAGTCTTTAGAAAATACAATCTTGTTAAAAATCAAAGCTATAAAACTAAGTTTTATTTTCTCAATATAAATATGCCACTTAAAATCCCAAGACCTACTTATCCAATTGTCTATAGCCCAGGTTTTCCTTTCCCAATTTTGGTATTATTGTATCAAGATGTGATCTTTGATTAAGGCAAACTTTCTGTGCCCATACAAAAGTAAGCTATTTTTTAATAGAGAACTATGTGGGACTCGACTTGATAGTGTGTACAATAGAGAGCTGCATGAATGCGAGAAAAGTCAAAGTCAATTGAATCCATTCGAATTGAATTCGAATGAATGAGTGACAACTCCACAATGAAATGAATGAGTGTAGGTTAGTGCTTGTCAAATCTCTAAAAATACGTAACTCTGTTTAATGAAAGGCAATGAATTGAGTGTCAAAGCATCGAAATGTGCTATCATCATATACACGATGTATCTACCTTTTAATATTACTTCACTAGTTATAAAAAAAAAATTCATCTCTGTAGGGGGTTCGAACCCCAGCAATACTAAATACTAAAATCAGAATTGGGATTCGAATGCATTCGAATCATAGCAACTCATTCAATTCGTTTTGTTTCGTTTGAATGTTGTGCAACTGAGTTCTATGTCAACACACTCATTCAGTTAAAGTCGATTTTCGAAGTCATTCAATTCATTCATTTGGTTTTGAATGTTGTTAACTCGAATTGATTTTTCTATCATTCAGGCAGCTCTCTACTGTACAACAGCTTGTACACTGTACAACACTTGATCAACAAATTTCCGGCTGGGATAATATAAGAAGAAGGTAAAAAATAGTATAGTAGAATTAGAAGATATTGAGAAAACATTTTATAAATAGGAATAAAAGACAAAAAGTACAAATATTTTACCATAGTATCTAAAAGAAGAAGTCTTAGGATTACGAGTATTATAAGTAAATATAGCATTATGGTTTTGAAAAGAAAGAAAATGTATACATATTATAACTAACTTCAGATTCAGAGGTTAGATATAAGAAAATATGTAGATACTTGTGTTAATGGATTAATAGAAGAAGAAGCTAACAATTAATAAATAATCAATAATTGATGGTTAACCTAATTAATTGTAATTTGTAATTTAAAGTAAAATTTAGCTGCTCTCAATCTTTTTGTCGTTTTCTACGATATGCAAGATAATGAGACACAACCAAATGAAAGTTAGAGTATAATAGATACATGGATTTTTGGAAACATTTCTTAATCATGCAAAATTTTCAAAAAATTTCCAACAAGTTTAGCAAGTGATATGAATATTAAAATGCCAATTTTTTGTAGAATGATTTTAAAAAAATATTAAAAAAGATTTGCCTAAACCTAAAAAATTAGGAAATAGTTTAAAAACTAAAGAACTAAAAAGACACAACAGTTTTTGACTTCAGAATCAAAAAATTAACGGATTAAGATTTTCTCGAATAAGTATATTACTAGAAAAGGAAGGCAGGTAAGATATACTTAATACTAATTACATTGGTTCAGAACTTATACATAAATTACTTTAATTTTAGGAAGATAACAAAAACAAAATTAATTTGTAGATAAAGTCAAAACTATAATTATTATTATTTTCTTGAAATTTCAGGTGAAATCCACAAATAGTCCTGGTAAAAAAGTTATCGATGAAATCAAAAATTGGAAACATTATTATAAATGTGGCTATGGATATATAGATAAATGTGGCAACGAATTGGGCATGACCGCGGAGAATTGGAATGGCAACCAATGAATATTTTTTGTTTAGGTTCCAATGATAATAGACTTTAATTGTTTTTTTTTTCTTTTTAAACGAAATGTAAAAATAATAATAATAATAAAACTAGTTTAAAAGTAAAAACCCAGACAAGTTGACTATTTGAATTACTAAACGGTTATAATATGGCTTTAGACATTGATTAACTAAGTAAGTAACATAAGCGATAACCGGTTAAGAGGTGCATATACATATAAATACATATATATATATATGCAGAGACGTGGTCAGGTGTTAGTGCTGAAAACTCTCCCGTATGCCATTACCAGTAATTTTTTTGCCATTCGAAATTCTCTCCGATTCTCGCATTCTCCCGCTAACTTGTTGTCGCTGAAAAAGCTGGAAATACCCAAGCGTGAAACCAAACCTATCAGTACATACATATACAGAAATATATGTATATGTAAGTGTGTATAGAGTATATATGAACATATGAGTAAAACATCATTATCGGTAGCTTGGCGTCATTATTAATAACCAGCCCAAAAAAACAAAAATGAACCACATTTGATGCTGTATGTATGTACCTCTACTCTAAAGCATTTTATTTGTTGTTGTTCTTGCTTTTCAAACTTAATTACAACAACAAAATAAAAACAGGAACATGCATGCATACATATATATCATAAGTGAGTGATAAGTGAGAGTCGCTTTTCCTTATCCCCAATTTAAATTGAAAATTTTTATCCAGTTTGAAGCAGGAATTTTTTTCCTCCATTTAATTATTCCTCCGATTAATTATTAGTCAGGGGGAAAACTGATGACTTGACCGAGCTGCTACTAAGCTAATTTCTATAGGCATTCCTTGTTTTAGTTTTATTTTTGCTCTTTATCAGTAACGGAGTTACCCACAGTTCTTTAACTACTTTAATTTATATACGACGCATTTTGCAGATGCCTTTTCAGTCTCTTTCGCTAACGAAGAGCCTAACGAATTTCTGGTTACTCTGCACAAACGTTGCCAAACCGACACGTGTAAAATATATATTATTTTTTTTGATCAAATGACCAACTCAAAATTAAATGAGAATAATTAATATTAATTCAACAATTGAACAAAAAGGCAAGCAACGAATCATACACAACAAAAACACATGTATTTAAGAATCGAATTTTGTACATTCTATTTTTACCATCCACGAATGACGTACAATGGTATATTAAAGTGGCCAAAATGTTTGCAACTGGCAAAAGAAAACAATATCGATGACATAAGTATAAGTATTATTCTTATATTATAATTAGGATGAAATTCGGATAGATTTTCCTCTGATCTAATTACTCCAATTAAGGAGTACTTCATTACTTATGCATATGTCTATTGATTCTAAATGGCTTATTGCCAGGAACAGGTATTATATATGAATCAGTCATATGTATATAATAACCATGAATACGTTATAATTCATTTATTTATGCGTCTAGTTTTCTTTTTTAGAGCAAACTCTTAAATTATAACCAAATTATTGAGGCGTAAAGTGCTCATTGTTGATCTTAAAACATTTTAAATTAGTTCCAATTAGTTGATGAATCCAACTAACTTTAATTTACTTTAGTTTTATTTGCAATAGTTTTAATTTTGAAATATTTCTTTCACAGCTTTTAATGTAACAGACAAACAAAATTTGAAATAGTATTATAATTTTCGGCAATGAATCATCCAGCTTGAATTTCACAACAAATCGAAGTGATTTCGAGTGGAAATCCTGCTCGTCAAATTCGAGCAATCCGTAATGTATTTTATAAGTTTTTAATTGCAAGAAATTAAAATTTTTTTTCAAATTCATTTAAAAGAAAATCATTTAAATGGTTCCAAAGTATTTATACTATTTATTCTGAAATTTTGACGCCCCTAACACGTGCGTTGTGGCTTTTAACCAAGTCATTTTTCAGGCGAAAGTGACTCATTTCAAAATCTCAAGTAATTGTCTAGAAAAACCATTCAATAACTTATGGTAAAATGAAAATTCTAAACTTTAATATACTTTAAATTGCCTACTAAATTAAGCAAAATGTAAATAGTTGTATATATGTAAAACATTACTAGCAAACTCTACATAAAAAAATGAAGTAAGTAAGTCGTCTCGCCGACTTAGGTATACCATACACCAGTAAAACAAATATTTCAAATTTGTAATAACAAATGCATTTGCCTATTTTAATAAAGTTCTGTTCACATGCTTTTTACAAGCATATCTAAGTATCTCACTCACTCATGCATTTGAGCACCCTAGCGCCCCCACCCGGCATCGGCCAACTCCGGCCTTATGGAAAAACGGGTTTATGCATAACTTGGCTATTTTTTGTCCGATTTTGATCAAATTTAGTATTTTGCTGGATATTAGTATCAATTTCAAGTGTGCCAAATTTGATTCCACAAGGTAAAAAATTACGGGAGATAATCGAGTTTTTCAAATTTCGGGGGCGGAAAGGGGCGTGGCAAAATCTTTATAATTACAAAATGTGCGCATTTACTAAGCAAATATACATACCAAATATGGTGTCTCTAGCTGCAATAGTTTTTGAGATAAACGTTTTTTTTGAATTGCGGGGGCGGAAAGGGGCGTGGCAAAAATTTGAAACAAACTCGATCACTCTACATACCACACGAGCCTACATTTCAAATTTGGTGGCTCTATCTCTTATAGTCTCCGAGAACTAGGCGTTTATACGGACGGACAGACGGACAGACGGACGGACGGACAGACGGACGGACGGACGGACAGGCGGACGGACAGACGGACATGGCTAGATCGACTCGGCTGTTGATACTGATCAAGAATCTATATACTTTATGGGGTCGGAAAAGCTTCCTTCTGCCTGTTACATACATTTTGGCGACTTTAATATACCATTTCACCCTATGGGTGTATGGTATAATCAAGCCGAAGGCCCTCGACGCTAGCGCTTATATCTTAAGTTAGACTTTATTTCAATTATATCTAACTTTTTAGATAAATACATAAAATAAATATTCCTTAGCTAAATAATTGTAACTAAAATGACCTTCGCATTTTCCTCTGTTCGCTGCAGATAGGAAGTAAGGCAACTAATAAGAGACTGACAATGAGACACACATCATGGTTAGTTTAATAAGCCCTAATCTGCTAGTTAAAACTATTATCTCAAGACAGACTTGCCAAGGATCAGACATAATTCACTAGATATGTATGCATATCAATTGAAAAGACGTATTTTAGAATGATCTAATCATATTTTCCCCAATACTCATTAAAATGGTTTAAACAATGTAAAAAGATGTAAAAAACAAACAATTGGCTATAATCATTTTATTTCCCAATTACTGTCAAAACTTGTTTTCAATTTTCCTAAAAATAGTTTAAGAATTCTACAAATAAATGATGCAAACTAAGTAAAACTGCGCCTTTGTTTCATTTAGATTCCACACCACAGAATGATCGAGAAGTCACAAAATGGCATTGGTTTTTTGAGTCTTTTGCTCTCCATCGTAGCGTCGATCATTTGCTATCTTGAACATAATAATTACATGAAGATTTTTACGATAACACAACTTTTTAGCCACAATTTACGCAATTTATTTTTAATACAAGAGAAATGTCTAAATAAAAACGAAGCAAAAGAAAGAGAAAAAACAACAACAACAAGATATACAATATCTCTTTTATCTCTTTTCATTTTCTCATTTGGCCGAACTCAAACAAAACAATTCCTGGAAGTGCCACAGTTGTTACTTGTACCCTAGAAATATGAAGATATATTCATTTTCTAATGAAATTTGAAAATCCTAGTAAAACTTTGAAATTTAATTAAATCAGTTTTTACTTTTACGGGGGTTTGCTTTTCCTTACAAAAGGGGCTTATTAATTCTCTCCAGAAGTCAGCGTAGAAGAATCATATTTGATTTTATGAAGTCGATTCCCGTTAGTGATCAGTAATATTCATTATCTTCTTGCATTTAGCCAGATCGGAGCAATGTCTCAAAAAGTTCTCACAGGAACGATCGGCCGAATAATTTACCTTAGTTTTTAATCAATAACTTTAATATTTTCTAAGCGTTTGTCATTAAAATTAAGAAATACTTGTCCCTGGTTCACCACGCTTCATAGAAAACACCGTGTTAAGCGTATCCATGTCAAAATAAGTCATGGTCTTTATACAAAACATGGGGTACGTTCCAAGACTTCCATTTATTGGTGAAATTTTACTGTTTACACATAGCAGACGACTTTAAACAGTTTGTTAAAGCGATTAGGTCTATGATTTCGTGATGGAAAAAGTTGTAGATGTAGGAAACTAGCATACAACAAATTTTTAATTTCGTCCCAGGACAGTCTTTTTGGGGAGAAGTTTTGTAAACCAACTATTAGGCATAGATTAAAATTTTGTAATACAATCTTTTCCGCTTTTCCGACTTTAGGCAGGGTAGAAATACTATAACAATATTTGGCCAGGGTATTCAAACTTCGTCACAATCGAAGTTATACCAGTCTTCTGTTTTTTTAAATTTCGGTTTAGCGAAAATTATTTGCGAATATAAAACTGTATTTGTGGGTCTTGTGGGAGCGTGTGTTTGTGATTTTTGTTTTGTTTATTGGTTAGACAAATATCAAAAACACAAAATACAAAAAAAAAAAAAAAAAATAAGTAAGCAGCTCAACCAAAAACAAATAGTCACAGTCAAGTCAGGTGGGCCAGAATGGGCTGAACAATATAGAATTTCTCGAATTTTTAAAAGAGAGAGCACGAGAGAACCTAAATACACAAAAATGTGAAAATATTAAAAACCACAAAAAAAAAGAAAAAAAAAAGAACCAAAACAAAAAAAATGTATAAAAATTGGAAACTGGTTATCGAAAAAAAAAACTTTCATAATGCTGCACTTGTTCCAGTTCTAGGCATCTATATACTATATATACCCGGGGAAGAACACGTTTTTCTTTTACAATTTTTGGCCTTAACTAGTTGTAAAACATATAAATTCCTTTATATACATAACTTAAATAAAAGTTGTCAAGCTGGTGGAACAACATCTGAACTTTCAGCATAAACCGTATCCAAATATACATTTATGAAGATAATTCTCATTACTAGATTCTAAAAGTCATCATTGTTTTTTTGGAAATTCTCGAAAACAAAAACAAAAATGATATTCAAGAAAAGCTTGGAACAGGTTCAATTTAATGAAACACGGCAAGGGGGCAGTGCGAGGGGTGTACAAAATGTAATACATTGCTTTAAATGTGCTTAACATTAATTTAAAAGCACGAGCGCGACTCTCCCAAACGCACTTGCTCTCTATCTCTCTCTCGGATTTCTCTCTTTCTCCTGCTCTATCTCCCACACAGCAGCAGCAGCAACGGCAGCAATGGCAACAGGTACAGCAGCAACATCGTCGCTCGAGGTTTCGTAGCATTTCGATCGCCGCTCAGTTGATTGAAGCCATTCGAACGCGTCGCGTTGAGCTACTCGAAACTTATTCATTCATTTGGCGCGATTCGCTTCCACAATCGAACCAGCAATATTAACGCAAAAACCAAAACCTTTCAACATACTCGCATATAGAGGAATATATATAGTATAAAAATATATACTTTTGATACGCATTCGCATTTGTTAATTCGTGTTTTCTGATATTTTTTTTTTTTGTTTGTTTTATTGTTTTTTTTTTTGCTGCTGTTGAAGTTTTATTTGTTTGGATTTTTTTATCATTCCCGCTGCAGCTATTCAGTTTGAAGAGGCGTTTTAAAAACGTCGTGCTTTTAGTTTTCATATACATAAATATATTATGTATTTTGTTGGATATTTTTTTTTGTTGTTTTGAATTCGAGAAATGTGTGAAATTCATGGTAATGATGCGTGTGTTATTTAAATTAATATTTATAAATTAAATAAATTGGTTTATTTAACTTAATGTGTAATCATAGCCATATGAAGGACATGGAAAATGGCAATAAAACAACAAAAAACATGCATACATTGTATAAGAAGTGAAGTGAAGTGTACACTGAATGGAAATGTACTCCATTAAAAAACCGACAGCCACATACCCTGTAGACTACAGTAACAATATGAATATCTTGTATATAAAAAAAAAAATATATAAATATACCTCACGTGTTAAATTGTTAAAATTTCTTATTCCCTCCCCTAAAATAACCCATTTTCATCTCAGAATTTAGATCCCTCACTTATCTGAGCAAAGCTCACGTTTGAATTCCAAGTATTCAGATACAGATAGATATATGTAAATCAAACAATAATATAAGTGTTCTTGATCAATCTTTTTATTAGTGTTAGTAGTCTCATTTATATGGAAATCTTACGATACTCTTAAAATAACTTTTTTCATGGTATTCCCTAAAACTAACTGGAAAAATTATAATGGAAAAAATTTCTCTCAGCATTTCGTAAAAATCAATTAATTTGCACCTAGCCATATCTAATGATAATTTTTTTTACACACGAAAACTTGACAATTGCCTTAACAGACTCCGCGCTCCCATAGATCCCCCTTTCTGATCACGACCCACCCCCTGCCCGATACCGATACCCATAAAATCCCCGCTATATAGACTTCCAGACTCGAACAAAGACATACAGAAAATAAAAGAGATAGAAAGGGGGAGAGAGAGAGAGAGAGAGAAAGAGTGAGAGCGAGAGAGGCAGAGAAACAATGCGATAATGGCCGCCGACATTGCCGCTTAAATGCCAATGTATTGGTGCGCTCAACAATTTTGCGGCTCCTCATTGACTCCCTTCTGTCCCCCCTGTCCGCCCCACCCCGTCCATGCCCCGCAAAAACAACAACCAACAACCCCGTTGTTGTCACCGTCCATCGTTTGTTATCGCCTCTGAGCGTCCGTTCCATACTCTTTCCACCTCAATTTTAATTTTCACTTTGCTAATATCAAAATTCTACGAATTTTATAACATAATGAATGAATTTTACTCTTTTCAATACTTCGACCCCTACCCCTACCCCTCACCCGAAAGAAAAAGTCAACTCGATACGTCATTAGCTACTTATAAACTATTTATTACTTATTTGACTTTCCATAAAAAAATATATACTTATAAATAAAATTGCGTTGAGAAAGAGCGTTTCAAACTTTGCTCTTTTGAGATATTTTTATTCATTATAGAGAAGGAGTGACTGCGGGCAAAGGGGCTAGGGGGGCGGTTTAGATGGCTAGCATTTCTCGGAATCCACTTTGGAAACTTACTACGTAAATGATTATAATTTGCATAAGCTATAGTCAATGGAGCCAAATTGACGAATGTCAGAAATGAGAAAATCGGCTAACAATTTGAGTTCAACTCAAAAGCAAACCTAAATTAATAATTTATGATTCTTGAAAAACAAAATGCAAACCAAGTATAGTAACATAGACTGTACAATGTAGAAATTAAATATTTTTTATATCATCCATCTATAAATCGGCCAAATAATACCGGGCCTCTTTAGATCCAGCTCTGGCTATCACCTATGTATAGCTACATATGTATGTATATGAGGGACCCTCATTTTTTGGCTCGATATTAACACTGTGCAGCATATAAACACTTTCGAATTGAACAAATGCCAAGTGAAAATATAGAGATAGATAGATACATAGATATACTTACATAGATTAAATAAAATGTAGGTCTATTATTGGAAAGCTTTTAACTAGCTCTACTTTATATTCACTTTTTACTGTTGCAATCTTTAATCTAGCTAAATTGCTCTAACAAGATATAGTTTAACCGACAACTGGATAAGACCTTTAAGTTTCAATTTCCAGAAACAGTTAAACTTATTTTGTGTATGTGTGTGTGTGTATTAGAAATTTATATAACTATACAAATATTAAATTTTTTTCTGATTAGTTTAAGCTTTTTAAAAATGTAATCCATTTGGAATTCCTATGACTATCTTATCTTGGATCTCAGATTTATTACATTAAATTACTTTTTGAGATAAATCTTCGCTTAGCTAAGATTTACACTAAACCGATATAACTTAAACTTATACTTATCCTAGTAGAGAATTTTCTTAAAAGTCTCATGCAATTTAAGAAAATTTTCAAAATCTTGATTCCAAATAAAAACTAAAACATTTCCTGCAAATTTGTTGGTAAACGTTTTATACTCACAATATTCGGCGGATTCCCCGAGTTCTACGATATTCCCCACCAAAAATATGGGATAAATACGGCACTTTTACAAAGATCTTTTTCATGTTTAAAACATTTTCCATGTTTTGCAAATGACTTGATTTATTTTCATATTTTTTGCAAAAAGTAAACTAAAATTATTCATTTTTATACAAACCACATAGTCTATCAATTCGTAAACCGAACTTAAATGAGGAAACAACAAAAAATGTTATGGAATATTTTAATTAATACGGTCATTCATATTAACCAAATATAATTTTACCCTCCACAAAATGCTGTCTAAAGGCAACACTGGTCCTGAAAAAATTCAATAGCTTTTTCCTGAAATTTTCCAGAAAATTTAGTAAATAGAGGTTTATATTTGTCTTGGGATGATGAAAATGAATATTTAAGGATCGTTTCTTGATTCCTAAGTTATTTCTAAAATTTCGTAAAGTATTTAGTATGGGCCTTTCTAAACACTTTTTATACCCTTGCAAAAAGGGTATATTAATTTTGGTCAGAAGTGTGCAACGCATAGAACGAAGCATCTCAGACCATATAAAGTATATATATTCTTGATCAGCACGACGAGACGAGTTCAAATAACCATGTCCGTCCGTCCGTCCGTCTGGATCAACGCGAACTCCTCCGAGACCGTAAGAGCTACAGAACTGAAATTTTGCACGTAGGCTTGTATATACTGCAGGCGTTGTATATCTCGGATTCAGCCGGATCGGACCGCTATATCATATAGCTCCCATACAAACGTCAAAGTCACGAACAGTGACTTTTCTCAATAACTTCGTTATTTTATCAGCAATTGTCATAAAAGTTGGTAAAAGTTGGTCAGTTTTGTGTTCTTATTAATAATTGTGCCAAATTTTATCAAGATCGGGTGACTATATCATATAGCTCCCATACAAACGGCAAAGTCACGAACAGTGACTTTTCTCAATAACTTCGTGACTTTTTAAGCTATTGTCGTTTAATGTTAGTAAGTTTATTGTAACTATAAACGACTGTGCGAAATTTGGTCAAGATTGGGTGACTATATCATATACCTCCCATAGGAACGATCGGTCGAAAACAGTGACTTTCATCAGAAAGTTCGTTATATCCTATGCTAAGATTGAAGGCCGTTCTATCGCAAACATTGCCCTTTTTAGATAAAACAGTTAGTTTAGTTTAAAAGAGATACTAAAAAACTTGCAAGGGTATACAAACTTTGGCGCGGTCGAAGTTAGCCCCGGCCCTCTGGTTTTAAACTGTTTTTTGTTCTATGGAGAAATGTAGAAGAAAACGAAAAGAAGCTAACTTAGTATACACCGAACGTAATATACCCTTGTAATTCATTCAATTAATTGCCTTACAGATATTTCTATTTCAAAATACTGTTGAAAGGTTATATATTATGTTATGTTTATTATTGATATTAATAATTTAATAATTATTAATATATGTAGTGACCAGAATGGGTTTTGGTTTATAGTTCTCGCTCAACGTAGTTAACATGTAAAAAGCTCCAAGGTGTTTGTGGACACAGTCCTTTTTAAAAGAACTCCAGTTCAGAAGTAGAAGCACTAAGGTTGAGGGTAGGTCTTTAACATGAGTGGTATCCTCCAAAACATCATGAGATGTTCTGTTGACAGAATGATAAACCAACAGTGTGATCAGGATCGACGGTGCGTAGTCTTGCTATGCTCGGGTCTAGCTCTTCGGATTGGTCGGTGTTCTATCTCCCCTTTTTAAACTCACTATCATTAAATAAATTATGTTTATATTGTTATAAGTTTTTTCTATATTATGAGAATTTTCTCTTTAAGCCTACTTTTAAAATACTTTCCCATTAAAGTAGGCATAGAAACCTATGGCAGTATTACGTTAAAGTGGCCGGATCCAACAAGTTGTTAAACTTGATCTTAATATGGAAATAAAAAGCCCAAATAATGAAATTTTATTCCGATAGCTTTCCCAATGAAATTAATATGCACAGACAAGTATAACAATGCCGATTCGGCTTCTCACGCTGATCAAGAATATATATAAGTTATGTTGTCAGAAACGTCTCCTTCTCAGCGTTTACAAACATTTCATGAACTCTTTAAAGGGTATAATTGAACTAGATTTTGAAAGGTTTCGGAACTGTACTTTAGAAATACGTTAGAAAATAGGAAAGCAAAGTATAAATATATTAAAATAATATTTAAATAGAATTACAAATTTCTACTAATGTGGGGTATGTGGATGTACATAAATTAGTGGTTAACTTGCCATCATCATTAAGGCCAACAAACAAAAGGAAAATGTAGTAAAACAAAAAGCTGACAATGAACATTTTTTGATCATAATAAAACAATTAATTTAATGATTTTCATTCGTCAATTAAACAAATAAATGTATAACAATATAAAACAAAAAAAATGGAAAAAAACAGCTGATATATCAACTGACAAACTGAAAATTCCAGTGAAATGTGTACATAAATAAAATATGTACCTACACAAAATAAACTTATTATATAAAATGTGTTTCTTTTCAAAATGCTCATTTGTGTTTCTTATTATCAGTGCCATATAAAAAAAAAAAAAAAAAACAAAAACAAAACGAAAAAGTGAACAAACAAATCTACTTACAGGTGGTGTCCATGATGTGATTTGATATTTGCCAACCGGCAATAGAAGATGCAAAATCTCTCCCTCTGTCTCGCTGTCTTTGTCTGTCACTTCCTCAAACAAGATGCCACAAAATAAGTGCTAAATAGACAAGTTAAAAAGATAAGAACCACAAAACACAAAGGAAAACGCTAAAAACAAAAACTGAAAAATTTTTGTACAAATTGTTAGAATTAATCGACATCAATCGACATGCATTTCAACAATGAAACGGAAATGAATCAATGTCCAAATTTAAACAGTCGCACAATTAATCTATCGACAAGCAAAAATTGCAGCACATCCTCCACAGATTCGGGTGTAATATTAATTGATAATGCAGCTGCCTACAAATCGGAGATAAAGCCAACGACCAAAGATAATACCAGCAATATCAACAACAACAACAGCAGCAGCAGCAGCAACAGCAACAGCAGCGGTAGCAGCAGTGAAGGAGAGGAGCCTACCAAGGCAAAATCTCAGAAGGAAGTCAAGCCTCCTCGTATCAGCATTGAGCAGAGTCATACAATAAATGTCAATAAAGTGGGAAATAATAAAATTTCACCCACTCTCTCAATAAGAAGCAACACAATATCAATTGTTTCCATCGATGAGAATGCCATCGATTCCAGTTGCATTGATAGCGATTCAGAGCTAGATGGCGAAGGTATCAACGATGAATACACTGTACAGAAGCTGGGACAACAGATCAGCTATCCGGCAAACAGTGGCGATCTCAATCAACACCTGCCACCCGGTGTTACAGTAATCAGTCGTCAAGTGACACCGACTACGCAACTGACACCGACCCCCACGCCCACTCAAGCTGCTGGTGTTGTGGCCAAACAGTTGCTCAATGGCCAACTAAATGTGGCCTCATCCACTGGTGTGGTCGCCACTGCTGCTTCTGCTGTTTCTAGCGCATCGGCGGAAATCGGTCATGTGGCAGTCAATAATTCCACAGATGTAACCTTTGGTGATAAACATTTCTACGAGGGACCCGTAACGATCCAACAGTTTCTTATCGATAACCGCGAGAAATGGAAACCAGTCGATGGCGAAGGGGGTCAGGATAATCCTGGCTATAATGGCGGCGGGGCCACAGCAAATGGAGGTGAGTGTGCTCCTTTGTGTTTGTTTTTCACTTTTACGATCTTCCATGCGTTGTGATGATTGTTTAGAGCAGATGGCCCAGCCCCTACCACATATAGACAGACACATGTATAAACTTTGCTAATTTATTGGTCTGCCATTGGTCAGCGAGGTGTGATCTAGAAGTAGTTACATAATTTAATATTTAAGTGCCATGCAAATGAGGCATAATTAAAACTCATCAAGGGACTTAGATCTTGCCCTTTGACCAATCAAGTACCTCAAGTAACTTCATAATAACAAATAAGATGATTTATATTATATATATTATTCCTATACCCTTCCAGAAAATGTATATTCAAAACTTCATAAAGCAGAAACAATTTAACTTAAAAGGTTTCTCAACTCAAATCTATTTAAAAACTTTAAAAAAATAACAAAATTAGTGAAAAATAGAATCATTTATAGCATAAACCGATTGCATTTTTAAATCATTTTTGAGTTTAAAAAAAATGCTTCTTGTGTGGTTATACATTATACATTGGCAAACAGTTAGAAAGCATTTCTTTTGCAAATAGAAACGAAAGCCATCGCTGACTAATTGTATGCCCTATGCAAGGGCATATTTAATGAAACAATTAGGAAACTCTAATCTAAACTAAATTAGACAGAACCTCATATCCTCCTTTAAGGAAATTAGCGGTCTCAAATTGCGAATATGAAGCTATTTTTTCTCGATTGACTTTTTTAATTGTGATATTGAACAAATGCGAACTCTAAATACTTCCACACCCAATTCTCGATCCATATTTAGATTATTTGAAATGGAAATTTAGAACTGATATATATATCACTATTTCCCTATTTTTCTCAGTATCAACTAAAAAAGTTTTTTATGACTCGCAATACAAAATAGAAAAAGGATTTTTCAACGTTTTTAAATTGAAATTGAGCTTTTTGAATTTGAAAACAAAATTTCAAAAATTACTTCATCTCCACACGTAGTTGGGAATTTTCCCAAATAGTAGCAGAAAATGTAATGTAAATCATTTTTAATCTATTAACTATTGTAACTATTATTAACGTTTTTGCTTGAAAATCTTTAAATTAGATTTGAAAAAAAAAGAATATGAGAGACATATTTTAAAACAAATGATGAATTTAAAGCTTTTATCTAAATCAATACTTGTAAAATAAAAATCGAACGCGACCTTCTAGGTTTTACTGTTACTGTAACCAGACATTGTAAATGACAATATGTAATACAATATCTTTATTCGATAGTTTGTAGAAACTGCCAATTCATTCCACAGACATATTAAAGTCGTTTTATAGCCTCTTTCTCTCGTTTTACAAATTTTAATTATTTACATATAAATAGACACGTATGTACATACTATACAAAGTATAGGTACATATATGTACAACTAAAATCGATTGATTTGTATTATTCTTATTTATATATTTAGTGATTGTTACGCCATACGGGGAAAACAAATCCCAAGGCCAAATATCGACAACCCACACACACTGCAATTTTTTCTGAAATAATCAGAGTCATAAATTAATCGAATTTAAACAAAAGGCCAAAAACAACAACCAAATCTTCTGGTCAAAGTGGCAGCAAAACAGTTTCGAAAATTGTTTACAATGGAATTTCATTTCACAATTAGCATAATTAAATTGTAGCAAAGAAATTAAATCATACAATGTTGAAAGAAATTAACGAAGACTCCTGCATATGTGCTTCCCCTCGCCATCATACGAATCAGCTATATATAATTTACCAGTATATAAATGGGGGTTTTTTCCACTGTCTTTATAATACATATAGATTTAAAAAAAAAAAAAAAAAAAAAAAAAAAACAAGAAAACAAAAAAAAATAAAAGTACATTCCAATTAAAAACAGGCCGATATTTGTTCTGAAACTGCAGTTGAACAACTACAGCGAACGCAAAATGTCGAAACTCGGGGATGATTTCGAAAAGTGTTTCAAATGTCACAGAATTATTGAGGATCGTGACAAGTGTTTTAGTCATAAATGTGATCAAATGCCAAATTTATATTGTTCCTTGTGTCAGATAAGCCAAAAATTGGAAAATTGTTTGAGAGAGCATGAAAAGCGTTTGGCAATACTAGAAGAGAGTCTTCAACAAAGTGAGAAAGAGAGAGAGATAGAGCCAAATCTTTCAAGACAATTGTTTTTGATAATTTCTATTGTTGTATTTTTTTTTTTTTGTTATTTGCAGATGCCAAATTGAATGCTCCAACACAGGCGCCATTATTATGCCCATATCTGCCTAATACCATAAGTCGCAAGGCCATCACAATAACGGTAATATTTGTACTGTTGACCATCATCCTGGGCATTATATTGGCCACCACAACAAATCTTTTTGGCAAGACAATGAATAAAAGTAAGCTTCTTGTCGGTGATGGCGATGATTCCAGACAAAATATTCCAATCAATTCAACAATAGGTACAGTCTTGTCCCCCTCCCCCACACATACCAAAAGAAAAAAGAAAATGAAACCAAAACGTTTACTTGCTATAACCATCAAATTTCCCAAACCCCACAAGAAATTGGTGTTAGATTTAATAATTGTCGACAAAATTCCAAGGCAAAACGCTTACTTCATGCTTAACCCCTTGAACCCCTCTCCAACTGTTCTCAAAATCCCTCTTATTGCATGCCTAACCGTTACATAAATGTAGAATGTAGTGTTTTCTGTATTATTATTAATTTGTTTTTTTTTTAACTGACTACTACTAAATAATAATAACCAAGTAAAGTGCATATCATTTGAACAAGCATACCTACATACTATTTACTACTTTTGCTTTCTACTTAATTGAAAATGCGAAATTGTACTTGTTGCTGTAGTGTTGTGAAGTGAGTGACAAAGAGAAAGTGTTACCTAAGTTAAATTGAATGGAATATACGAATTGGTGCAGGTGTGATTTTGTGTTGGTTAACGATGAAATACCTTTTCAATAGACATCGACTACGATGTGATCGATGATGGAACTCTGGTAATGCTAAATGTTACGGATTGGGTTGGCAAACCACCAAGAAATACACTGACAAAACTTGATTTGCCTGTACATCGTGTGATCATATCGCATACAGCAGCCGAAGGTTGCAACTCAAAGGTAAGTTGAGTGACCCATCCATCCATCCATTCGAAATAAAATGAAATGCAATTACAATATCCCCTCTCGGAAGGCCGTCTGTTCGGATCGTGTAAGAGCTGTACAATCGTTTCATCGAGATAGCTGGATGTGGGATGATATTGGTTATAATTTTCTTATTGGCGGCGATGGACGTGTGTATGTGGGTCGTGGCTGGGATAGACAAGGAGCTCATACTAAAGGCTATAATGCAGATAGTTTAGGTATCTCATTCATTGGTACATTTACGAAAATACAGCCACCAAAGCGACAACAAGTGGCCTGTCAGTTGCTAATTGCCGAAGGTGTAAAGCTTGGAGTGCTTGCCAAAGATTATCAGCTCTATGGACATCGGCAAATGAGTGCAACTGAAAGTCCTGGCGAGTTGCTGTATCAGATAATCACAAAATGGCCACATTGGACGGATCAAATACCAAACGCACAAATTTTAGACGCTTAATTATGTATTATAAATGAATGTGCGTGAATATTTGTATATAAATAAGATCCTTTCAAAAATATACTCATTGTCAAATTGAAAGAAATAAAACAATTTAAGTACAGTTTCGCCTCATTATTGCTTGTCCAACACTGAAATCAAAAAATCATCATAGGAACAAAAAAGTTGACGTCTGTGTCGCGTTGTGTATTTTGTTTTTCTTTGTGAAGTGTATTCCTTGCGTTGTCCGAGTTAAATTGATTGGAATTTAGAAGCACCTATATTATCTCACCTATTCGTATGTATTTTGCACGTATATACATACAAACCTTAATTTAAGTGCACAATTCATAGTCGATTGTCGATTGAAGCATACACTAACCAAGAGAGTTCTTTTTGAAGCACCCGTTGTTGTCGATGATCCAGAGGAAACTCCCGATATTACAAATGGCACATTGGTGATCCTTCAAATCGCCGAATGGGGTGGCAGGCCATCCACAAGTAAGACATCCCAACAACTGCCCGTACATCGTGTGATAATATCGCATACTGCAACAGAAATGTGTAGATCGCTGGTGAGTTGGTCCTAGCGAAAGAAAATAAATTTGTTTAGTCTTAGACACTCTGGGACATCTCTGTTTCTGCAGGATACATGCAAGGACCGAGTGCGTTCAGCTCAAAGGTATCATATGGAGAACTTGAATTGGTCACAAGTTGGCTACAATTTCTTAATTGGTGGCGATGGACGTGTCTATGTAGGTCGCGGCTGGGACACTGTTGGTGCACACACCAAGAACTATAATACGGGAAGCATTGGCATTTCGTTCATTGGTTATTTCCAAACGGAAAAACCAACAGATGTACAAGTGACGGCTTGCCATTTACTATTAGACCATGGTGTTCGTCACCAGAAATTGGCTCCAGACTATCGCATATATGGCCATCGACAGTTTGTGCACACAGACAGTCCCGGCAATGCACTCTACAACATAATAATAACTTGGCCACACTGGAGTAATCAGAAATAGATATGGAAACCAGGAGAAACCTATTGTATTCAATTTTAAAATAAAGATCTACATATGTACATATTTATATACATATACATATATATAAACATATCAAATTTTTTATCCCACCCAACACTTGTGTACTTTTATTTTTTGTTTTTTGAGCACTCTAACCTTAGTTGTTAAATGCTTTTTCTGTAAATAACACTACTAATATATTTCATATGCACTTTGCCCACACTAAAAGTCAAAAATCATATGCTTCTTTACAACACTAACAATGCGGCAATGGAAATTTAACGACAGCCAAGCTTTTTGTATATACATTTTCATTTCTAATAACACGATTTTTAACTATTTCACAGATCAGGACAATATAGGCGGTGGCCTCGTCCTGAGATTTGTACCCCGTGCCGCTTGGTTGGCCCAGCCGGCTCAGAAACCTCTACCCGCCCTGAACCTACCCGTTTCCCTAGTCATTGTATTGCCCACCAATAGCGAAAATTGCACCACCCAGGCGGAATGTGTATTCCGTGTTCGTTTCCGTCAGACATTCGATATCGAATCGCTGCAACAGGATGATATAGCGTACAATTTTCTCATTGGCGGCGATGGCAATGTCTATTGGGGTCGCGGTTGGGATCTGGTCGGAGCCCATATGCGTGGCTATAATGATCGCAGTCTAAGTCTGGCCTACATTGGTTCCTTTCGAAAGCAAAAGCCATCACCAAAACAATTGAGCGTCACACGATTACTACTCGAAAATGGTATTAGTCTGGGCAAAATCGCACCAAACTATCGTTTGACACCGGCCATCAAACTAGAGCCAACTATTACCGATTACAAGGCCGAAATGCTCTACGAAAGTTTTGCAAATTTTACGTATTGGACGCCTTAAATGCAACAAAAAAAAAATAAAACAAAAAAACAAACAAAATAAATAATATTACGGTTTTCAGCTTTGATAAATTTATGCAATCAATATGCATATGTATGTAGTTTGTAATTTGTAATTCGTAACGTTTTTTTTTTCCTGACTTTCGTTTTATTTTTTATGTGGCATATTTGTCTAAGTATTAGATCTTAAGATTCGTTTAAAAATAAAATTGTGATATTATTATGATGAAGAATGAAAATCAAACTCAAGGAAATCAATTGGGTGTCAGAGGTTCAAGACTCGCTGATAGCGAAAGAAACAAAAAAACGGGGATTTTTCTGGAATTTAATGGCAAACCGGAAAACGTGACTTAATTGCGATTGTGGTTGGCCACGCTCATCTATGCCATCCAGTCTATCTATCTATCTGTCTATAGGGCAAAGCCTCGAGATGCCACGCATATCGTCATTATTATCTCCCCGCAAGTAAGTGGGCGGCGTCATTCGAGGGTGAAGTCTCTCTCTCTCTCTCTCTTTCTCAGTCTCTCTTCTTCCCCAAAAGAGCTTTTCTCAAAGCTCTCTCTCTTTCTCTCTGTCTCTCTCTCTCTCTCTCTCTGTCTGTCTGTCTGTGTGTCTTTCTGATCGCACTACGCCGCTGCGCAGTTTAGAGCCCGGGGATTTTTTTCTCGGTCTGTCAATAACAACAAAATATCATTTACTTATTTGAGTTGTTTAACAACATTTTCACTTGGAAGGGAGGTCTCTAAATTCCCATTTCAGTTCACAACAAGTCGCTGGCTGGCTCACAACGTTAATTACAGCAAACACAACGAAAACTAAAAATAAAAAAAAAACAAATTGGCCCACCTTGAGCCGTAAATTTTTGACGAAAATGTTAAAACCCCAGGCACATAATACGCAAACTGTTCAGAATACAAATGTTAAAAAACAGCCAAGAGAATTGATCGTTCTATGTGCCATACTCTTGATTGTGGTGGCCACAGTAGTCGGTTACTTTCTATGGTTAATAAGTAAGTATGGATTTTAATATAAGTATATACATAGGATTAATCAATGTGTTTGCCCTTAAAGCTCATTCATCGGAAGCGAATAATCAAAGTCTTCATATACTCGATCGCAGTGAATGGCAAGGGGAACCACCGACACAATTATATGCACATCTTCGATTGCCTGTATCCAATGTGATTATTCACCATACCGCATCCGAGGGATGCGACACTGAGGTAAGTACAACTAACGATCCAGTCCATGTAGACAAAACTAATCAATCATTCTGGGGTTTTCTTAAAATTACTTTTGTCAAAAATCTACTTAGCTCTGATATGATCAGCTCAAAGTCAACTCTATCTCTGTTAGTTCAGTGACTTTAATTTTAAGGGGTGAACAAGTTCATTTACCAATTCATTTAGTTGCTTACTCACTTGTTCAGTTGCCTCACTGATTCCTTTGATCAGTCTGTACTGACTCTATTTTTTTCTGAGCTTCCTGATCAGTTCTTATACTCTTGTGAAAATAAGGTTTTAACGATAATTGAAAGCATTAATTAAAGCATTTTTGCCTTATGCAGACAGTTCATTTAATTATTTAAAATATTTTCAAGGAACATTTTCAAAAAAAAAAAAGTTTAAGAATATTAGTGTTGGTTAAATTCGTTTGTGACTCTAGTTCAGTGTTGGAAAAACTGAAATAGTGAGTGTATAAACAAGTCAGTGAATTTTGATCACTCACTGACAAGCGACCCCACATTATTACACATGCAAAGAAAAGTCTTCCTTATGCTTAAAATATTTTCTAGACTGACATCATTTTTTTTTTTTAAACTATTGACTTTCCGTCTAAATTATAAATTTTCCCATGTCTACAAAGATTCAGAGACATTTCGCAACGTTTTCACATCATATCATTTTTATACCATGCAGCCATGGGGTGAAATTTAGTGTACATATTCCTAATCAGCATCAGAAGCCGATCTAGCCTTGTTCGTCCGTCCGTTTTTTTTTTGTCTGTCTGTCCGTATATTCATCTATCCCGCCATCCGTCCGTCTGTCCGTATGAACACCTACATAGATCTCGGAGGCTATAAAAGCTAGAGCCGCCAATTTGCTTGTGCATTTTTTTACTTTGTTGCGCCGTGTATATACAGTTGTTTAAGGCGAATACAATGTCGAATACATAAAATATTTAATAAACAAAGTAAGGAATTAAATCTTTATTATTATCCAGATAACTATTTATTAACATAGAAACATGTACGGTTCTACAGAAAAAAAAAATTTTAAACAGGGTCCAATCAAAAAATGCCTGTAAAACAACATCAAACTAGGCTATTCATAGTATGATGAAGCTTTTTACGCTAAGGATAAAACTAACAAAATCGATACACGATCCATGATTTTCATTTCAAAGGCCGTTTCCTGAACGGAGTCTGAAGTTCCCTATTTCCATCCCTGCATACGAATCTTTTTCGAATCCTCTTTCTGATAGTCATAAATGAGTTTGTTCTCTGATCATAAATATGAAATTTTAACGCGTTTTAATCAGTTTCAACTCATTTTTGAGTCAAGTTTTAAATCATAAACATCTAGTTGTATCATGTGTTTCATATTAATCATACGCGATACATTATGAGTTCAAAGAGTTAATTAAGGGAATTTCTGTTAAAGCAATCTTCCGAATGCTGGGTCGAAAGTGGCAATCAATCTACATATTAGGACAATCGACATTTGAGACATTAAGTTCCATAATGAATTGAATAAATGAGTCTTAAAGCTATACGTATAGTGCTGAGTTAAGTCCAAATTTTTAACTTCAAATAAAACAAATGAAACAATTGAGTAGTTGGACAAACAAAACAACCTTTTATGAAATCGCTCATCTATGAGTACTCAGTGTACTGAAAGATTTATATGTTTCATATCATTCATTCATTCGGTTTCATTTCTTTGAAAATTTAAAAAAAATTAATTCAAATGAATTTCAGGATTTTACAAAGTAACCAAACTTTTGAATATGTTTGGCCTGCTTTCTACTTGAAAAGTTGTTTGGATCGAGGAGTTTAGTTTCCTTCCTTTCTGATTTGTTACTCTAAAATGACACTTACAAATTAACCTCATTTATTTTTGTACAAATTTATAAGGAGAATGATTTTAATGGGATAAAGGATAAGTTTATCGAATAAAAGAAGAATCAAAACTAACACTTGAATGAATGATTATAATAATTAATAATTATTAATAAATTTCGATTTCGTTTGCCAATCCACAGGAAATTTGCATCTATCGGATGCGTGTGATACAAACATTTCATATGAAATCTTTGGGCTGGTCAGATATTGGCTACAATTTTCTTGTTGGCGGCGATGGTCAAGTGTATGTGGGACGCGGCTGGCATGTACAGGGACAGCATGTTAAGGGCTATGGTCCGGTGTCAATTAGCATTGCCTTCATTGGCACCTTTGTGAATGTGGAGCCACCGTCTCGCCAAATCGAAGCTGCCAAAAGGTTAATGGAAGAGGGTGTTCGCCTACATAAGCTGCATCCAGATTATCATATCTATGCCCATAGGCAACTAAGTCCCACGGAGAGTCCCGGCGAGAAGTTGTACAACCTGATGAAGCATTGGCCACGCTGGACCCAAGAGGTAGACTCGTGTAAGTCGGAATTCGTATGTGTGTTGGGGTGAAGAGTAACTCATACCACCTTTTTGCAGTGCGTCGCCTCAACAATGAAACACTCAAGTTTGTGCCACGCGCATATTGGTTGGCCCAGCCCGCCACCCAACCGCTTACACCCCTGAAGCCGCCCATCGAACGTGTCCGGTTTGTGGCAGCTGAGACCGAGACTTGTCTCACGCAGGCTGAGTGCACATTTCGAATGCGTAGCCTACAAACGTATCACATTGAGAGCCTCCAACTGTCCGATATCAATTACAATTTTGTAATGGCCGATGATGGCAATGTCTATGTGGGCAGGGGCTGGGATTTCAGTTCCCAGGACAATTCCACTGGATTCGTTTTGGCTTTTATGGGTAAAACGCAGCCATCGGACAAACAAAAATTATTGGCCCACGAGCTTATACAACAGGGCGTACGATTGGGTCACATACAAAAGGATTATCAAATGATTGATCAGAATAATAGTAATAACAATTCAACATTGAGAATATTGCAGCGCGGTGAATGGTTGGCCCAACCGGCACAGAAACCTTTACCGACTCTGAAGCTGCCCGTATCCCTTGTCATTGTAATGCCCACCAATAGCCAAAATTGCACCACAGAAGCGGAATGTGTATTCCGTGTTCGTTTCCGTCAGACATTCGATATCGAATCGCTGCAACAGGATGATATAGCGTATAATTTTCTAATTGGCGGCGATGGCAATGTATACGAAGGACGCGGTTGGGATCAGGTTGGAGCCCACATGCAAGGCTATAATGATCGCAGTCTAAGTCTGGCCTACATTGGTTCCTTTCGAAAGCAAAAGCCATCACCCAAACAATTAAGTGTCACACGATTACTGCTCGACAATGGTATTAGTCTGGGCAAAATCGCACCAAACTATCGTTTGACAGCGGCCATCAATCTAGAGCCAACTATTATCGATCACAAGGCCGAAATGCTCTACGAAAGTTTTGCCAATTGGGCACATTGGTCTTAAGGTACAACAATTAGAGATATATAACTGTGTCATATACTTTACATTTACATTTGCTTTATCTTTGTTTTAAGGCAAAATCAATTTGATACTCAATTGTAAAATACAATTTAGCATAATTTATAGAAATAAACATGCTTTTATTAAAAATGTTTCAACAGCTTTACGATTTCTTCTACAGTTTAACAATTTTTGAAAACGCTTTTGTGTTTTTTTTTTTTGTTTTGTTTTTGATTTTTTAGTTTTACGATTTAAAATCAGTTTACAAATTAACAATATATACAAATCAGAGAATTATGCATGCTACAAGAAACAAATGGCTAAATGACACTTTGTGCTTACAACAATTTGTTTTCTTTTTTTTTTTCTTTGCTTTTGGCTAAATGAAATTCTTAATTTTGGAATTTTGAACTAGATAAATTAAGCTACTACATAATAATAAGATAGAGCAGCGAACTTTTCCAATTTTCTGTGTGTGTATGTTTTTTTTTTGATATTGGAATTAATGATCCAAGATTCGCATATTGCCAGAAACAATTTTATTTTCCAATATAGCGCCGGCGGGTATATCAATACGATCACCATGATTGGCTATAATGATCACAGTGCCCTGCAAAAACGATGAAACAATTTGAGATTTAGCTTTTGAGATGGTTTTGTTAGATTGTTAATGGAATACTTACACGCAAAGAAACACCGCGTCCAAAAGTCACATCGCCACTGACAGTCAAATGATCGAGATCAATTATATCGGGTATATTGGCAAATCTGCCCAAAAACTCCTTGACCTTGGAAAAGTGATTATCGCCCAGCTTGACCAACGGTGTGGTTGGGAACATGCGCTGTGGTGACATTACAAGACTTCCATTTTTGAGAGTATATAAATTCGACATGACGAGCAACAAATCGGCAGATTTCTTAACGGGCAAGAAGCGTGAACGTGGCACATTGACACCAATGGCGCCATCGAAACACTTCATGGCTGCACCCACAGCAGTCTCCAGCTGAACGACACGTGTTCCATTCTCCAGTGTCTTGTTGTTCACAATGATTTCCATGTTCAAAGTGCGTTCACGCAACACACGATCAATGGCTGGGTAATCGCAAAAAGTGATATATTTGAATACGATTTTAAGACAAATGCCAAAAAGTAGGCAACAAAAAATTAGCGAATAAACTACTCACCTGAGAGATTGGCCCAAATATTATTGGTATTGAAGAATTTAAATGTTTTCACTGACTTGAAGTCATCCACATGTTCATTGGGCACCTGAGCAATTTCCAATAGGCGTAGCTTATTCTCAAATTGTATAAGTGTGCCACCCTATTATAAATAGATATACAGAAAAAAGATTATCATAACAATTTCGAGTGGTTGGATAGGGCGGGGAGGGGCTTACCTTAACATCAGCACGAGTTTTATCAGTGACCTCCATAACGAATTCAACTGGTGTACTGGCACGTTCCTCACCCACCAATTTATTCAATATATTCAAATCGACAGTTGCACCCAAATTATCAATATTCGATAGGAAACAATATTCGCGACCCTCCTCAATGAATTTCTTTAATAGACCCGAATTACGGAACGTATCATAGAAATCGCCGTGACCAGGTGGATACCAACTATAATGCAAAAAACAAAATAGGGTACACTGTGGAAGATTTATTCATAACAATTATAAATACTCACGCCTCCTTATCCTTTTCCACATCAAAGTCCTTGGCTACAGGTAGAAAATGTTCCCGACTCACGCGTGGGAAGCAGCTCTGATTGAAGGTATGTATTTGGACACGGAAACCCTTGTACTTGCGTATAATTTTCTCGGTATCTTCATCCGTATTGAAAGAGTTCATCAATACCAATGGCACATTGGCATCATAGGTCTTATTCAGATGCTCAATCTGCTGGACCGTCAAGTCCAGGAAGGTTAAGTCGGAACGCACTGGTATAACACTCTTTGGGCCATGGCAGCCCATCGAAGTGCCCAGGCCACCATTCAACTTGATGACAACCAATTTGTCCAGCATGTGACGTATCTATGTGCACACAGATGGCATTATTAGTTACATTCTACTGAATATATTAAGCTTAACTTATTTGTGTTTTCTTTTTTTTTTCTTTGTACACACATAGAGGTTATAGCAAAAGTTTTTAAGTTATTTTGTTTTTTAATTTTTTGTTTTTTTAGTAGCTACAGCCAAATTATTAAAATAAAACAATAATACACAATAAAAAAATAAACCATCAATTTTAATAAGCATCCATAAGCCCGATTAGAATTAGAATTTAAGCCAATTAATTTTGGTTCCAACAACAAAGAGAGAAAGAGAGCGAAAAAGACAGCGATATTAAGAGCAAGAGCAAGAGAGTAATACAGCGAGAAGCGTAGAAGATTAGGTAAGAGAAAACGCTTTTACCTCATTCTATATATGTGGAATATATATATATATATACATATATATATATATATAGGATTTGCCAAACAAACGGCAACGGAATGGAAACATTTCAGTTTATATTCAAATCAAAGAACATGAAAATATGCAAAAGTTTGTGATGTGTGTAGGGGAAAGGGGAAAAAAATAATAATATAAGTAAGATATTTATTTATGTAGATATTTAATATAATATAAATAGTTATCATTTGATTACACAATTCGAAACAAGTCTGTGCACAAGACACACCAGAGACACAACATACCTGCTCATTTTTCGGCGACTTCAAATTGGAGTAATTCATGACGGCGTTTTCGGGCAACTTTTGAATTTTGTTCCAATCCAGAGCAGGTCCCTCTGAAATAAAATTAATTGAGATTAATTAAGCATTGTTTGCTTAAAACTAAAACTAAGCTATAAATACTAAGACATAAAGACTTCAAATTCGCTATCACCTATTACGTAGAATTTTCAGACAAAAAATAAATTTTTTAAACTCTAACTTACAAGTAAAAGTATTTAATTTAATTTCAATATTGATGAATTTTATAGTTTCTCTATGAAAAAAAAGTTGAAATTCTTTCGAATTTTATAACTTTATTATAACTTTAAAATTTAAGTCACTTTGGGGGTATTACAACTTTAGTCCGATGTTTGTTTTGGAGACGTTTCCGACCCCATAATGTTCATATATTCTTGAATGGCCGAAATAAGATCAAGCGGGACAATTTGTCAGATCGGAACTCTATAACACATAGCTGATATAGAGACCACCGAACGATAAGTCTTTCATTATGGCGAAATTTTAGGTAGAAATTTAGTGAGAAATATCTCATATATAGGTATGTATAAATCTTATTATATACAAAAATTTCCCAATATAAAAAGAGTTAAGTCTAATTTGACTCCTTGAGGTTTAAGTGCTGGGTAACGTTAGCCGCTAGGAAAGGATTATTAGCCAGAGTGTTTGATTCAAAAACCGTTTTCATACCCTTGCAAAAAGGGTATATTCATTTTGGTCCGAAGTGTGTAACGCATAGAAGGATGCATCACCGACCATATAAAGCATATACATATATTCTTGATCAGCACGACGAGACGAGTTCAAATAGCCATGTTGCCTTGTATATAATGCACAGGTTGTATGTCTCGGAGTCAGCCGAATCGGACCATTATATTATATAGCTCCCCTACAAATGGTAAAGTCACAAACAGTGACTTTTCTCAATAACTTCGTTATTTTCAGAGCTATTGTCCTGAAATTAAATATTGGTATATATTAAACCTATAAACGACTGTGCCAAATTGGTTTAAGATCGGGTGTCTATATCATATAGCTCCCATAGGAACGATCGGTGGAAAACATTGACTTTGATCAATAACTTCATTATTTCCTATGGATTGTGGGTCGTTCTTTCGCAAACACTAGACTTCTTATGTAAAACCTTTTCCACTTTGATGGCTATAGGAAAACGAAAGAGTAACTAAAAACTTGCAAGGGTATACAAACTTTGATGCAGTCGAAGTTAGCCCCGGCCCTCTGTACGCAATAGTACGCAAGTAAAATAGTGACTATTTATGCACTGCAAAATTAAATAATATATTAGTAGGTATACATTATATAGCATACTGAACTTACACACATACATAATTCGAGGAATATTTGTGTGCTCTGCATTAATTTATTGCTTTTAGTCCATTTCGTATTTTATAATGTCACCAAAGACGTTAGCAGCCTTGTGTGATATTAGTCCTATTTCGATACCAACTTTTTCCTCGATTTTTCCTAGATTGTAATGTAAACTAACAATAAGATTTAGGAAGCTGATGATCGAAAGAGCATAACAAGCCCAGTATTACCATTTTAAGTTGATTTGCTCTCTCGATCACTATACCATGCATGGTATATACGAGATATTAACGACTGTTTGAAGCGATTTGACTATTGCCTAAAAACTAGCTTTTCGCGAATATAATTATGGCGGTTTTTCTCTCTGTTCGTACTTTTAGAAAATAGTCTTTAATTTTAAGCTTGACTCGATGACATTAATTTTTGCAAACCAGTGTTTTGAAATTCAACTAAAATTAAAGGTCTTTTAGTCTTCAGAGTTAACTAAAAAACATATTACAAATTATACAAAACTGTTCTATCTATTGGCCTTTTGCTGTTTGCCCTCACAACTTGCACAATGTGGGTTAATAACTTGGCCATATCTTCTACAATTGTCAATAAACAGAAATAGTATTACAAATAGCAGTTAAATATTCTTGTTGCTTTGAGTTGTCTTTATGACTTTGATGACGCAATGCGCAACGTTTCGTTTTCCTATCAGTTTACACATTGCCAGTGTAAAAACGTGACAAATTTATTACCAACTAAAGTGAATTAGCCCTAATTGTGGGAATAGATAGCTCTTATACGAAAACTTACCCTCTTGCAAGAAGCGACCAAAGAGATCCGCAAAACGTCCCATTTCCGCCTGCAGAGCGGGACGACGTGCCGGCTCTGTGGTTTTGAGCAAGCGTTCCACATCGTTCTCCAACAGACGCAAAGCATCACGTTTGGTTACCTCATGGAACTCCTTGGAATCGGATGGAGCACGCTGATGGCCGCGCACCTATCAAAAGAAGAAAAAAAATTAAATAAATGAATGAAAATTATGATGAAAAACTTTCAAATGGAATCGATTAAAGTGTTTAGCAAAGCGCAACTGTCAAATGCACTCAAGTGACAACAACAAGCATTAAGTCTGGCATAGACAAATTGTTTGCCCAATTTCTTGGTTGGTCTGTCACCCGCTCCAGTGAGAGAGTAGTCTTAATTTTTTTGTTGTTTAGGACAGTTTTCCCTAGACAATAGCGATGGCAAGTCGTCAACGAGTTGGGCTCTTGCTCATAGTTTTCTTCATAAGCCAACAGCAGGAGCTTGCATTGGCTGGCGTCATGGATAATTTCAATGATGGCCTTAAGATGGCTGGTCAAATGTTTGGCATTAATACAGCAGCCGATGTGGCCAATTTGGTGGCCAAGGCTTTCTCTGGTGGAGGTGGTGGGAGTACCAGTAGCAACAGACGTAAACCCGATCTAATGAATATCCTGCAACATGGTTTTCAACAAAATCAATATAACTCAGAGGAGGAGGAGGACCAGAAAGTTGAACAGGATCAATCGGCCCAACAGGCAGAGCCAGAGAATGCCCAAGAAACCCCGCCCATGGAGCGTCCTACAGCCACTAGGCCATCCGAATTCAATAGTGGGCAAATGTTGAGCAATATGTTGCGCATGGTGGGATTCGATGCAAGAAAATTGGGTGCCTTGGCCATAAATGCTCTAGTGATGATTGCACAAGCGGTGAGTGTCACAAAATTAGAGAGGAATATATTGTGATTGTTTTGATTTTCCAGATTGGCAGCACTCTAATGCAGGCAACTCGAAGTGGGAATCCCTCGACTGGACCCGAAGCCCTTTACGAACCAAGTGAGCATCAGCCACGTTCATTGCCCTTAGGATCGCCGATTGATTGGTTTTTAGAACGACCACCGAATGGTCACACGAAACAATTGCTCAACCAGATCATGGACAGCGAATTACCCGAACGCATTGTCGATATGATCGAATCCAAGGAGAGTTCTCAAACTGGCAATGAGGCCGCTTGCCTCAAACTCTTAATGTGCAAAAGTTCTCCCATCATCTGGGGCATGCAAAAGTCGCTAAAGAAACGTTTAAGTGGCATTTCCGAGTCCGAAGTGGATGACAACAATCAAGGCGATAGCTACTTTAATACTGGAGTTTTTTTCAAACATTTACCCACCATGGATGAGTTTCGTGAGCATGGTTCAAGTTGTGAAATACGTTATGCCAAATATTGTCCCAGAAATCAAACTCTTGATAGAAAATTGAAATGAAAATACTTCCAAAAATATATAAAAATCATTTCTGAAGCATATAAAGATTTCTCCATTATGCAAACTCTGTTCCATTGCATAAATAATCGCTGTCTCTGTTTTATTTGAATAATCTTTCAGATGATCGTCATAATAATTTGTTTTCGAATTCCAATTCGATTACATTTTTTTTTTTTTTGTATTTGATTTATTTTTAGTTCATCAATAAATACGTATTATTATGTAGAAATATATAGTATATAATTTTATTGTATTTTGTTTTTGTAATTAACTCGATTCTGATTGTGATAAGGCGCAGCTAAGCATCAGCGCGTTGAATGTTTTTGGGTTTTATAAACCCAATGTTCCATGAAACGACCTCTAACAAAAAAAAAAAAAAAAACAAAATGAATAACAAAAAATGCAATATAATAATTGGACTTGTGTAATATATTTGTCTGGGTCATTTTGTCATCCCGGCTTTGCTACTGTCTACATAGTTAGTTAGTTTGTTAGATAGTTGGTTGTTGTTATCAAGAACTAAGCTGATAATGTTATCTTGTCATTATCCCTCATAGTTGCCCACATTACATTTGTCCCTTCGATTCGAAATTCCCTTTTGGTTGAGGTAAGATTTGAAGCCAATTAGCGTCATTTGCATTAGGTACACATTAAATGACGTCAGTCTCAATCAATCAGTCAAAAAAGAACCTAATCACATCGATGAGATTAACGTAATCTTGATTATCTGGATCGTTATAATGATGATGTCGCCGTTTAAACTTGGCTAAAGGTTCTTTCCCGCTCTATTCGTGTATTGATAAGCCAATTAATATAATTTCAATAATTGCGTAAACTTGTCATCACATTATGTAGGCGTGGTAGTTTTCAGTTACCCGACAGTTCCTAGTCCTATCTGATGTATATAATCTTCATTGCATTCCAATAAAAATGAAATTATAAAACCCAAATATTATATTTATCTCTGTGTGACTTGAAGGCGGTTAAGTACTTAGTCGCACTCATAATTGATAAGAAGGCTATTAACATAATATCAAGAACATATTTCATCAGTTGCAAAATGAACAAATTTTTTGTATTATTTTTTGTCCGCCAATCATGATATTCTAGTTCAGGTTAACGTACTAACAGTAATCTAGTCGTTTTTTAACATTAACTCAATTACGAAGCAACTTAAAAACAATATTTCTGTAATCGTTACACATATGTAGACTACTTATCATTGAAATAAATTAAAAACCCACGACGAAAGACATAACAAATAATTCTCAAACAGAGAACCAACCAATAAAATTCACGGGGCTAACTTCGACCTGTCAACTGTTTTGGTAACTCGAAAGAACGGCCTACAATCTTAGCATAGGAACAAAGTCACTGTTTACGACCGATCGTTCCTATGGGAGCTATAGGATATAGTCACCCGATCTTAATCAAATTTGGCACAGTGGTTTATAGGAGGAATAAACTCACCAATATTACATTTACAGGACAATAGCATAGAAAATAACGAAGTTATTGAGAAAAGTCACTGTTCGTGACTTTACCATTTGTAGGGGAGCTATATGATATAGTGTTCCGATCCGAGATATACAACCCCTGCAGTATATACAAGCCTACATGCAAAATTTCAGATCTGTAGCTCTAACGGTCTAGGAGTTTGCGTCGATCCAGACGGACGGACTGACGGACGGACATGGCTATTTGAACTCGTCTCGTCGTGCTGATCAAGAATATATATACTTTATATGGTCGGAGATGTTTCCTTCTATGCGGTACACACTTCTGACCAAAATTAATATACCCTTTTTTGCAAGGGTATAAAAATACAGTAGAATCCGGTTATAACGACTCCGCTTATAACGTCCGTCCGGTTGTAGCGACTAAAGTTCGACGAGTGATTGGTTGGCCCCAATACAAACGCATATAAAAGCGCCTCCGGCTAGTACGTCTTCCGGATATAACGACGAAAATCGCTATAACCGAATTCTACTTTATATGAAATGGTGGTCATTCGAGTACCATAGCGTATATTTCTTACACCAAAGGATCGTTCATGGCTAAGCATTGATACAGGTGCAATCAGATCCAGGTTTAGTTTCCAATAAAGACTTAGTTTGTGAAAAATTCACTTCAAAAGCATCATTTCTTAGGAAAGATTCTTTTAAGACGATTACGAATTAATCAAAATTGTTCATACATATATGCTATGAAATGTTTGCATTTTTAGCTTTCTATGATAAAACTAGTTCCAACATTCAAACACACAAATGTTTGCTTTAGAAGCAAAAGTTTACTACTAATTAATTTTGTATGGAAAAATGAATAAGACTTGGTGGAGAGACTTCAAACATTTCAATGATGAAACGACCTTTAAAGAATTTTGGCTTAGTTCAATCGTTTACCAAAATGCTACATGAGAATTTGTTGTTAAGTGAATTCACTTATCAAAATTCAGTAGAGATTGCAATTGCCCCAATAAATATCGATTAGATTCTTTGCACATTTTCGTAGGTATAAGTTGAATACCCTTGCAAAAAGGGTATATTAATTTTGGTCAGAAGTGTGCAACGCATAGAAGGAAGCACTTCCGACCATTTAAAGTATATATATTCTTGAGCAGCTCGACTATACCTTTTTCACGTCGAGTAGAAAGGGTATACAAACTTTGGCCCGGCCCAATGGCTTTCTCTTGTCATTAGAATAAAGACTAAAGCATTATCTAACCGCTAGCAGTTTATGGTCAAGTCTATTAATGGTGATGCAAGGTCAAAAAGAAACGTATTAAATAAAATTTACACGCATTTCACACTTAACTTTCCTCAATATTCTAATCAAACTAGAAAACAATCAAAGTGATTATTCCAATACAATCAGCAATCATCAAAGCTATCAATACTTTGTGGTTCCAGCTATACATTAAACAAGTACATTTCGTTTAACTGCGAGAAGAAACAAAAAACACTAAGAAAACTCTTAAAATTTGTGTAAATATTTATGATTTAGGTAATACAAAGTGTGACACAAGGCCTCAACCATCTCAAGATGAAGACAATTGTTGTGAGAGAGAGAGAGAGACGAGGAGATCGATCGATTCTGTCAATTGAACCATGAGAAGCAAATAAATAAAAACAGAAACCAATACAAATAATTTGCTTTTTTGTTTTTGAATTTTTATTTTGGGTGCAAATATTTCAACGTTTTTGGTTTTCGGGAAATGTCAATCAAAATTGACAAATGCAATTGAATTATGCAAAAGCAGCAATAACAACAACTTTAACAACATTTGATTGTTGAGGTAATCGCACAAATACACACATATGCATGTGAGTGTTTGTGTTTGCGTGTATTTTCCAGCGTTACGTGAAAATGTATAGAAAAATAGGAAATAAGAAACTGAAATGAATTGAAATGCCACGCCCATATGGGTAATATAGGCGTATGCCCAAATGGGGATTGCATGTCACTGCCACCGAGTGCGAGTGACTTGTGTGATAAGCCAAAGTCAGAGTCAGAGGGCAGGTGCTTGAACTTCAGGAAGGTCAACTTGCTCAAAAGATAATTATAATTGTGCGCTAACAACGATTCGTTCGATATGAATGTCGCTTTGAGACTCATCTCTCGCTCTCTCTCGCTATCTCTCTCTCTCTCTCTCTCTCTCTCAATCATCAACTTTGGTTAGTTCTTAGTTTTAAACTTTTAGATAACTTTATACTTCAAACACTATTTTGTTATTAACTTTTTGTGCAAAATTGTGCAAAAAATAAAGGGAAAATATTCCATATGCTATCTTATGCAGAGAGAAGGAGAGCGATAAAGAAAGAGATGGGTGCCCCCTCTTAGTATATACATACATATATAGAAACGACGCGGTTTTGTCATCAAAAAGGTTCGTTTTATGCATTTTGTTGTGTTCTACTGTGACCCGCATACAAAACATTATCAAACATATTGAAAGAATTTCCGTTCCATTTCAGAGAAGAAAAAATAACTTAAAGTTTGTTTCACTTGTTAACTTATTGCCCGTCGTCTGTCTGTCTATGTGGATTCAACAATTTAGATAATTTCAAATGTTTTAGTTTTTTGCTTTCTTTTGAAAGTGCCTCCGATAAGATATTAACTCTTCTGGGTGCTGCTGTTCCCTTGTCAAACTATTTCGATTTCCGACTTGCTATTTATAGTGTCAACTAAATTTGTAACTATTTTTGTGTGTACCTACTAGCTCGTCGTCGTTTTGATTATAATGTCACATTAAAAAGACATCTCGCCAAATGTATTATAATTGCAGCATGTTAAAAGGTCGGGCACGTGCCCCAAACTTTTGAGAGGGCCAGGACAAACTTCGACTGCCCCGTAGTATCTTTGTTACTCTTCCCTTACCCAAAGCCGTCCAATTGGTAAAACGTTTTCTATAAAGCATCTAATGGAGCAGTGTATACTCTGCTTTTTGTTTTCGTATTGTGTATATGACAGCTTTATAATTTAGTTATCCGATTACGATCAAAATTAGCAAAGTCATTCTGAGAAATGTTAATTTTGTTAAAAGTAACGAAGTCATTGGCAAAGGTCACCGTTATTGACTTATGGAAGCTATTTGATATAGTCATCCGATCTTTATAAAAGTTTGGACAATGATTAATAGGTAAACAAAACTAACACATATCAATTTTGATGACTATGACTTGGAAATTAACAAAGTTATGGAGAAAAATCACTCTTCGTGACTTTGCCGTTTGTATGGGAACTATAAATCTATACGAAATAGTGATCCGATCCGGCTGAATCCGAAATATACAAACCGACATGCGAAATTTGTCTGCTCTATAAGGTCTAGGAGTAGATCGCATCGATCCAGACGGACGGACATGGCTATATGAAATCGGCCTGTGCGTTGCACAGTTCTGACCAAAATCAATATACCCTCTTTGCAAGGGTATACAAAATACAAACAAAAAATGTTTGTGCAGAAAAATAATCAAAAACTGATACATTTCTGCAAAATTCTGCCATGTTCTGGAACGATGACATTTTCCGGTTGAAAAATGTTTCAGAAGAAATCGATTAGAAAACGGCAAACAGAGTTTGGCAAACAATATATATTAAATAAGAAAAACAATAACGTTTAGTATTTAATAATTGCAACCTAAAATAACAAATTTCTAAGCTATTTGTATAGGAAAATGTTTAAACTCATCAGTTTCAAAAGATTCTGAATTGGGATTCAGCAATTACAAAGTCAAATGTCTAGTTTTTTGTGAGTTTTGAAGTTTTTTGAGGATGCAAGACAACTTTCTTTTGTAGTTTAAGAAAAAAGTGTCAATGCCCAATACAATTTTCCGAATTACTAAGGAAAATATGGAAATTAATCCACTGAGTTCAACACAAAGAACACTTTTTAGAAGAAATTTTTGAGTTCTGAGATTTGCGGCATAACGGAATTGAAGATGGATGACATTGAAGGCAAACTTGGGCCAAATATCGTATATCGTATATCGCATCGGATAACGCATAATGAAGATCGCGCGATTCGTGGTAAACTTACGCCGGCACGTTGCAGCAGAACATCAATGGGTCGTATATTTGTGGTCATTTTTATGTTTTGTTAACAATAAATTGTTTTGTGTCTTTGGCACTGGAACACAAAAAAAAGCTTCAACTGACGTTTTCTTAACTTTTTGTTTTGGTTTTGAAGAACGCGCGCGAAGCTGGCACGTCGAGTGTGCAATTGAAAATAAAGCCAGAATTCAATATGAATTTGAATTTCAATACAACGCAGCGGGCAGAGCAGTCGATAGTAGTAGAAGAAGAAGCAGCAGCAGCAGTGACGGCAGTGACGGCGACAGCGGCAGACACTTTTGCGCTGACAAGCAACAAGTGATAGCAAAAAAAACGACATTAATTCTCTCTCTCACACACACACACATAGTGCCTCTCCTACGCTCCCTTCTGGCGACTGTGTGTGTGTGTGAGTGTGAGTGTGTCCGTAAAACAAAACAAAAATAAAATGTTAAAGAAGCAGCAAGTTAAGTAGTTGCCGGCCACTTAATGAAGAAAATCAAAACTCATAATAGCAAAAGATAAAACCCCAAAAAAAAAAAAGGAAAAACGAAGAAGAAGCAACGTCATACATACATAGAGTCTCGCACGTAACGGTCAAGTACCAAGAAGAAGAAGAGTGGAGGCCAAAGCCGCAGGCTCTTATCAAAGGCAAAGCACACCCACTACACACATGGACACACATACAAGCATCTGACGATTACTGACGATTTGCCAAAACGATAGTTTTTTTTTTTTTTTTTGTCAGAGATGTGCACAGAAGCTGGGCAGAAGGGGTCGCCACCCCCCATTAATGACTGCGACTTGGGTGTTTTCTAGAACTTTGAAGTTCGTTTACTTCAAATGGTGTAATTAACGAAATTCAATTGAATCAATTAACGTAAACATTACTCATAAAAGTTGATCAATTTGTGATATCCCTTGACTGTAAACATTTCATATTAAATACAAATATTTCGTCATAATTGGTAGCAAAATCTCTGTAACTGCTCTCTTCCCCCTTGAGACGCCCTTGTCAACGCTCTCTCCATACAGTTATACATACATATGTATGTATGTACACTCCCACTGTAAGCATGTGTGTGTGCGTGTGTATGTCGTTAACCCGCTCCCGATTATTGCTAGTCTTATCACTTAAAACAAAAAACAAAAACTAACAAATTACCAGCAAGAGTGATTAGATTCCATATTTTTGTTTCAGTTCTCTTGTTTTTTGTTGACTAAATCAAGGCAAAAAGGCAAGATAACAAATGGGTCATTAAAAGTTGTGTTAAACGGATTTTCCATGAAAAAAAAAACGGTGTTTTTTTTTTGTTTTTTGGGGGGCACGTAAAACACAAATACACAGAAGAAGAGACCCGCACACAGTCAAAGAGACATCTGTCTGTTGGCGACAACACATGCTGCTTTGGGTCTGTCTGTGTACTTGTACTTGGCTCTCTGGCGGTAGGTCACTTGAAGGTTAACATGTCAAATCAAATGCAACCAGAAGGCGAAGACGGGTGGGCGGGCGACCGGTTGGAAAACCTGTCAGAAAATTGGCTTGAGAAGGGTCTAAAAATAGTGAGCGAGAAACTGGAGCCGGCAAAAATTTATTGTTGCATACGCTGGAATGCATGATGCAGTTACAACGTGAGTGCAAGCGAGCCAGACATAAATAATGCGCGCGTAAAAGAGAGTAGAGTAGAGTACAGGTTAATTGTAATTTGACTCTCTCACCTTGGCTTCTTGGGGAATATCCAACATGTTGAGTATGGTTTTTTTATTCTCGAATAGTTTATTAATTAAGCGTCACTAATTATTTTCAATTCACCAATAACAAAAAAAAAAAGCCACAACACTTGCACACACACACCCACTAGACCGACGCACGCACGCACACAGACACAGAGAGTAGTTCGCACGTCACAAAGAGAGGCAAATTCAAATATTGGCTACAGCCACCCGCAACACGCAATAAACTGGCAGAAACTGTCGAAGTTTCGTTGAACACAGGAACAAAATAAATTATGTTTTGGGCACTTTGGTTCTGTTACTTTTTGAATGACGGCAACAACAGCTTTTGAAACGAAGACGCCACAAATAACAAGAAGAACAGATATTAATTAGAATGCGAGAGCCAAAACAGCTGTTGCGTATAACAGCACATTGCATGAGACTGACAAAACATCTGACCATTTAACAGCGCAATGTTAAAATTACGATAACTTATCGATTGTAATACGTTACGTTACGTTGAATTCACGTAATCTAACAGCTGTGCAAAGTGTCAACAGCAAAACAAGTCCAGAAAATATAGAAAACGAAAGGTAGCTGCGCAGAGGGAAGCCCTATCCGTTCATTACGTTTATACCAAAGTGACTTTTAGCCCGAAATCACACACACCCACATCCACACCATGGGCATGTGCTTCTCCTGTTGCGGCGATAGTGCCGAAAATACAAATCTGATGCCCTCACCCGTGAGATTACAAAAACAACAACAATAGTCTTTGTCGACTACTAATTTTTTCTTGTGTTTACCTCCTTCAGGAGGAGCGTCGTCAACAACAATTGGAGGCAGCCGAAAAACGTCGCCAGGAGAATGAATCGCGTGGCGTGAAGAATCCGGATAGAGTGCGTCAGCAACAGCAACGGGCTGCCGAACTGGAGCGTAGAGAAGCGGAGGCGGCACGCCAAAGACAGGACGGTCCCGCTTTAAGGGTATAATTACTAATTCAGTTTTCCAATCGTTAGTTTTCCCAGGATCAACAGATATAGACAGATCTGTTTCTCCTTCTTTTGGAGTTTCACTTTTCGACTATAATATTCTGTCGACTAATCTAGTATTCAGGTTAAAATTGTTAAAAGTAATTTAGTTCAACCCAAAAGGAGTTAGTTGCTAGCTAATAGAACAGTCTGTACAAACTTTTGGGGTTTAAGAAAGTTTAATTAGGCTTAGTTTACATACAAATTGGTTGATCCACTTGTAGAATATTTATTTAGTTCTATGTAATAATCAGAAACTTTCATAGAAAATTGATATTAAAGATTGACGATACCATGCGCAGTACGTTCAAGTGGCCCCTGCGACAACAGGCCAAGCAGATGACTGACCACCACATATCCGCCCGACCGATGGGTGCAGCCGTATAACGCACGGCACGAATCGCGTGGAATACAATGTAAAAACAGGCAAAACATTAACTAAATGGGATAGGATAGCAGTTTTAAGCATATTAATAGAAGACTCCGAGCAGATTACAGGGAATAGAAGGTTGTAATCAGAGCAGAGGACCCTGAAAGGTTCATGCATGGCACAGTTAGAAGAACAACGACTAAGGTATAATAGGATGTCTACCTAAGACAAATTTACCTAAGCCAATAACTAAGGCGAGTCGATATCACCAATTAGGAGCTTGTGCATAAAAACAACACCAAGCATAATTCTACGGTTAGTTACAGAAGGAAGGTTAATCAAAAGAAGTCTACTAGAATACGAAGGCAAATTGACATTGCGATCCCAGCTTAAGCCAAGAATAGCAAATAGCAAGAACTGCTTTTGAACGGATTCAAATCTAATCTGGTGCGACTCATATCGAGGTGACGAAATGCAAGATCCATACTCTAAAATAGGACGGACAAGCGAAGTAAAAAGAACTTTAGTTGTATAGGGGTCATCAAATTCTTTTGACCATCTTTTAATGAAACCCAGAACACTCATGGCCTTTGCGACCGTGGTGGAAATATGGGTGTTAAAATTTAACTTATGGTCCATTAGTACGACCAAATCATTCATATTATTTAGACGTTCTAAAGGACTATTGAGTAGTTGGTAGTGTTACATATGTAGGGAATTGGTTGATAAATCCTATAAGATTAAAGAAAAGCACAGCCAAAATGAAGGGAGAAAGCTATATAAAAAGAGAAAGAGAACATATCTCTCTCGTCTCATAAGACGACAAAGTTTTATTTTCTAATCAAGCTGGATAAACTAAGCTCATACTTTTTGTTTATCTAATTAATGTTCTTTCTGTTTTCCTAATCTTTGCAGTGGCAAACGAGTTAAAGAGCAGTTGAAGCAAGGACAAGAAGGAGGACGGCTGCCTCTTGAGAATTTGCGTTTAAAAAACGCTGAAATCTTGTGACCGCCTCTTAAGAATTTGCGTTTAAAAAACGCTGAAATCTTGTGACCGCCACCAACTCTACGGCATTTCTATTCTTTTGTATGATGTCCCTGTGTATATCTACTATGACTATATTTGTGATCAATGTCCCTCCCCCACCCCACACACACACACACACACTCCACACATATATCCTTTTTTGTATATAGTATATAATGATGATTACCAAATTTTGACAAACGAAACCAAATTATGAAAATTAATAAAATCTAAATCAAAATTGTAATTCCAAAATATTTTGCAATGCATTGAAAGAATTTGAGTTGGTTTTATTTTTTCCATCAATTTTTGTTTTTATTTACAAGTATTTTTGACAAAATAAAAAAATATTTGTATAAGTATATATTTTTTCTATATAGATATATAGACCCCGAAAAAATTAGAAAAATTTAAAATTAAAAACATTAAGCTAAAGATAACATTTAGTGTAACTCATGTTTCCATTTGTCCCGCGCCTCCAGTTTCGCCTCCGGTACAAGAGAACTTTTGGCTCCTCCCAATATATTAGTCGTTGCTTGTGTGGCCAAAACGGCTGGGCATACAACCAGCTGCGGTATTTGCCGCACAACAGCCCCAACAGCTCCGCTATAGCCCTTTTGATCGTGTTCGGTGATGGCAGCCTCAATTAGTGTGTTGGCCGAATCGTTGATGCCATCCTTGACAATGGCATAGGCATTCGCAACACCCTCGCGCAAGTCCTTGGGTCGTCCCTGACGCTTCTTACCGTGCTTGGTGTTGCGTTTCTTCAATGACGGTCCAGCCGATAGCATATCGAATGTGGTCTCTGCCGTGAATTGCAATAGATGAATTATTCTCGATGTTATCTCGAGAGCCGCCAGGGCGGTGCGTGCCGTAAAACTTTGGGCACCCAACTGGAATCCTCGTATTATGCGACCATCCTTGTTGTACTGCTCAATGGGCAAACGGAAGAGATCGTAAACACCCTGGAATAGTTGAAGAACAGCATTCGTTGGTCCAATGCCGCTTAAGATGTTTGGTAATTGATTGCGTTTAATATCCTTAAGCCATTCCCTGCATAGATATTCGAAAAGTTTATTCCAGCCCAGAATACCGCGACGATTGACAATCTCGCGCAGACAAATGCCCGATCCTTGCAATTGGGCAAGACCCATTATAAGGCCAGTGATGGGGCCACGAGACAATTCAATTCTCCGGCCGTGATAGTCAAAGCAAATGGGCAGAGCCGGACTGAAAATTACCTCACGGAAGTAAATGGGGCTAACATCATTCGATGCGGCATCCTCGCCATATTCCATGGCATCCTTATCCTCTTTACTCTCATCGATGAGAACATCTAAGTTTCTCTCCACCAATTCCTTAACTTCTGAATCCTCCAACTCTTCGGGAATTTTATTAACCGACATTACAGGCATATCGCGTTCCGCTGATGAATTGCTATCCATTTTGGGGCTACCACCGGACGAGCTGGTTGCAGTTGAGTTCTTAAAGACAGCCGAAAAGAAATCTTCCAGGAAGAGCAACGTATCCTGATCGATATTCAGCTTAATGGGTAATATTGAAACTCTCAGAGAGCATTCTTCAGCTGAATTTTTCTGCGGATTAGGTCGTATACTCAATGCCTTCACAATAACCATATTCTCATCGGGTTTATGTGATATGTTATTGATATTCGGATGATAGAGAAATTTATTAATTTCCGATGAACGCAAACGATCGCGTATCTCGATTTCCGAAATAAGCAAAACCTGTCGCGATGAGTAAATGGAATTTGTTGGATATATCTCGTAGGAGAAGCGAATTTTTGAAAGCTGTATTTCGACCAAAACATCCATATTTCGCTTTGATCCTTTTGGCTCTTTCAACGTCGATTTCTTTGACTTTTTATCAAACTCATTTTGTGGCTGGGAAACACCATATTTATAGGTTTCCGACATACCAGAAGCCGGAGAAGTAGCAGCACCACCACCACCTGGATTTTTTTTCATTTTGGATTGTTCATTGGGGGTTCTATCGGGAAAATCTTTGCCACCAAACATATGCCATGTGAAGGTCATTTCGCATAGCGTATAACTATGCTCAGGAATGGGAAAATTGGCTGGGGGACGTAGTAAGTCCACTTTCTCATGGGGCAAACAGAAATGATTATCGACAATTTGTAGAGGATCCTCAGAGACATATATTTGCTTGACACCAAATTTATCCATGGGCAATATCTCATCATCATGTATGATGTCAAAATCTTTCTCCTCCAGCGATGAATTGCCCGATGTTACGGCTCCCAAATCCTCCTGGACTTGGGGCAGGGATATTTGCGATTTTGTTTGATTGTAATATGATTGTAGCATAACATTTGACTCAAAGTCCAATATATTGCAAATTTCTGGCTCTCGATTGTCCGGCGTTTTGTACTTTGAGGGCGATGATGGAGACTGGGATGTCACCGATGATGCTGTGGTTGATGATGATCTCTTATGATATTCCACTGGCTTCTCATTTGGCTCATCGGGAAAGTAAAATATTTCAATTCCCTCCTCTCCACGCTTGGATTGCTTTTGGGTATGTCTTCCCGGTAAAGTTTCCACATCCTTGACAGCTTCGGCCATCAGTTTATTGACATGTATCTGTGTTTGGTCACAATTGTCCTTCTCATTCAATTTTGGATCATTGGACGAGTGCTCGTCCGATTCCTCGAGGGTCGTATTCTCATCGGTAGAGATGAGATCTTTATCATTGGCCACATATGCAATAAGTTGAGCCAAGGCAGCGGCTGAGTCAAAACAGGTTCGTAAATGCATATCATGTATGGAGGATCGCAAATCGACAGCAGGATGTATTCTATTGTTGTCATCGTTCAAACGAAACGAAATGTTAAGTAATCCCAAATTTAAAACTGGTATCAAAATATCACAGCAATCCTCTCCAGAAGTTCCAGCAGCTCCAATTAATCCCATATTAAGTACACAATCCTCTGCAATGATCCTCAAAGTGCAACCAGTCATCGAGGATATGATATTTGTGCTAAGCGTACAATAACCAATATCAATGAAAGCTCGATAAGTAAAGAATTTTGGACGATAATCGATGGCGGCGTTCCAGACATGAAGTTGAATTTCCGAGACCAAGGCATATGGTTCATAAGCCTCAATCGGATAATCAGTGACATCCATGAAATCGATCAATTGATTAAGCCAAATGTGTTCCGAATTGGCGGGATTATGCCTCAAGACGGCACCATTTATTCCAAACGACATTTTCATTCGTTTGATACGTTTCTCGGGTTGCTTTTTAATCTCTGCCACAATTGATAGAACCTCTTGGCGCTTATTCGACGAACTGTGATGAACTTGTGGATAATTGTAAATGGTTGGCATTAGATTGGGATCAATTTGATCACTCCACGCCAAATGGACATCCTGTATGGAAGTGTTACCGCAATGCAATGCCTCAATTTGCTTCAATTGTATGCAAAAATAACCCAAATTTTTGTCACCATTCAAACCAGTGACTGTGAATAGTTTGAGTTCTTTCAAATTGATTTGAAATTTACCCACAGCATTATCCGAATCACGCACTGGGGCAAATAAAACTAGGCAGCCTTCCTCAATGATTGCCTCAAATGAGAAGGCATCATCTCGAGGTTTGATCTTATTTGAAGTAGGATCTGTCGCACCTGCTCCTGCTCTACCCGATGATGAACACGATGATGATGACTGTGGCAATGTGGGTTCTGCCATTGAAAAGTAGATGCTACTCTCCAATGTACTTGTACTTAATAGTAGATTTCTCTCCTCATAATCATCTATGGCACTTGAACATAAATTTTCTGCATTCCCCCGCATACCATGTCCTTGTTGTTCCTTTTCAGGAGTCTCCTCGTAGTAGGGCGATCGCGGCTCCCACATGAATAGATCACCGTTCAAACGATTATAGATTATTTCATAGATCTTTTTCGATTGCAAGACAATCTTTGTTTGTGGTATATACGCTTCAATTTTTAACTTGGACGATTGTGTGCAACTGTCACAGAAATCATTGATCTCCTCTGTTTCGCCGGGCAGAAACGAGTCCGTCTTCTCTGTATGACCATCCAGACCCTCAACATTCGATGTATAGCCAAATGGACATTTTGAACTAAATGGTGACTTGCGTTTCGGTTTTCTCTTATTATTTATCATCATATCATTGTTATTGGATTCCAATTGAAATATATCTATCCGTATTTTCCTATTCGCACTCATTGCACTCTGCTTACACTTGGCCAAATGCACAGCATTTCGCATATTATCTGTCTCACAGTAAAAGCCATCAATTTCATCCGCATTGATGCTTATATTTGTTGTTAAATTAACTAAAACGTTTCGTAGCTCGAGAGCTAGAAAATCTTTTCGCACATTCTTCTTCCACCATGGCATTTTCTGTGGATCTTGCTCCGATCGACCATCGACTATGGGGAATCTCAGTTGAAGCTTTAATAGTTCACATTTAATATAGAATTCCGTTTGATTAGCCTCATCGAGAAGAATATCGTTCGCATTCGAGCCTTGTACAAATGGTGATCGCCCAAATAGTGCGCTTAGACGATCATATATCGATATATCTAGATCGGTGGTGCATTCATCGAAAATGCATTCCAATTTATTTGTGCAACGATTACAATTCTGTTTGTACAAAAACGATGAGCTCTGAGTTAGCACGATTTCGGGACGTATGTGATAGCCATCGGGACAATTCTTTCGTCTATCGAAAAGTATAAGATGATCCATTTGATTGTCCAGTACCTCACACAGATCGACCATTGTGGCCGATAATGTTGTTTTCGATGTCAATTCCTGGCAATATCTTTGCTGGTTGCCATTTATAATGATCGGCGATGCCTTGACAAATAAATAATTTTGATTCTCCAGCGGCAAACGCTTTGTTTTGGGATCCGTGACAATCTGTCCAGTGGCTGATGATGATGATGTGCTTAAAAAATAACTATCGGCTATATCCACATATCGCTCATAACTAGATGGATCAAATATCATCCTATAGTCATCAATATTCGCTGTGGTTGCTATTAGAATATCATTATGTAAAGCCAATCCATAGATTTGGGATATTTGAATTTTAAACTTCAATATTTCGCCCGATGTCTCTGCATAGCCGATTTCGGTTTGAGCATTTGTGCATGATGTTAGCATACTATTGGACGAGGAGGCAATCGATTCGCACATTTTACGACCCCCCCTCGTAACGTAGGTATTTCGACTTGTTGCCGTACTGCTGATGGCTGATGTTTTGTTGTAGGCTGAATATGTGGAATAGTCATCGAGATGAGCCTCCGATGACCACTCAACATTTTGTCCCAAAATTCCGGTCATTTTACTATTTGGATATTCATTCGCCGCCTGATGCATCGTCTGCGGCTGCGACTTAATGCTGCGACATTTCTTCATTAACTGATCTTTGGGACGCTCTTTGGTAAATCCCTTAGAGAATTCAATGAATAGATGGATTTGCCGCGGCGTTAGCATGAAAAATATATCATCTAGTATTATCTCTAGATTGATTTTCGGTCCAATAATATTCTCTGTCTGCTTTATGCTAATCTGTATGTTCTGCGAACCATTGAACTCAACAATTTTACACAATTGGCCGTATCGGGTCGGACAGCAATCGTCATCGTAGTCAATTGTCTCGGATGTGTGTATGGTGAGGCCATTTATAACTAGATTGTGCTTGGCAATCATGGGTAATGCATTGAAATTACTGTCATCTGGCTCGACATTTCTCCCGTCATCATAATCATCGTCGTCGTGACTGTCGTCGCGATGCCCTCCGTCTCCATTGTCGTCATCGCTATTGCTATGATTTCTGTGCCTATTTCTAGGATTATCACTGGCACTGCTGCTGCTGGATGGATGTTCGTATCCAGTTTTATTTTTATAATCCAAATGATTAGCCTTGAAGGAGATGATCAATTTTCTGGCCGAATTCGGCAGCACGTACTCAATATTTAGTGTTGTATTGGTTAGCTTGGCTCTTATACGATTAAGCACATTATCAATTGTCTCTGCAAACTTCTCAAGGCCGATTAGGGCATTGTTATGATTATGAAATGGAACATCATCGTCCACCTGCTTCATGCATTCTTCGGCCATTTGCATCGAACTGCTTACCGATGACCACATCGATTCCAGCATCGTGGTACCACTTTGTAAGCGGGTGACGGGCCTCAATGTTATCGTTAGATTTGATATCTCCAATGAACTGTCGTTTGTCATCAGAGCATTCCATGGCACTACGACACTGAGGCAACCAATATGCCCAGACACCACTTCAAAGGCCCAGCCTTGATCCTCAAAGAGATCATTGAAGGCATTCACTTTGAGGGATATATCCTTAACGACAGCTTTCCCATTGTACAGATCCACTTTCAGTTGCTCCAAATTTAGATTATTTTCAAAGAATTGACCCAAATATCGCTGGAGCAAATATCGGCATGTCTTTGTCTTTAACCCGTCCCAGGGACTAAACCAAGACATCGTTTATATACGTTCTAAAAAGGGAAAACACAAATATTAGAAAATGAAAAAAACAAAACAAAAATAACAACATGTAGAGAAACCTTTGTTATTGTTGTCACTTCTTTCAAGTCGCAAAAAGCAAAATTTCGAAAGACAAAGACAAAGCAAATCTGTCCCAAAGGGTTAGACGAAACTTACATCTGATTCCAGTGCAGGAAATGTTCATAGAGAGAGCTTTTTGTAATTTGTTGTTTTTTTTTGCGCTTGGTGGGTGGGCTGTAAAAGGCGTAAATTGTAAAACACGCAATAAAAAATTATATTAAACAAAAGTCACCAGTTTGTGGGTTGTTTGTTGTTGTTTTCTGCGCGCGTGTGTCTGTGCTTCCTATGTATGCGCGTGTGTGTGTGTATGTTTGTGTGTGGGTAGGTAAGTGTGGGTGCTGCTGCTGATTTAACAGTGTACTGTTAAGCGCAACAGTTCATGGTCAACAGTTAGTTTTATATTTGAAACAATGGAATTGGGACAAAAATATTTACCAAAACACAAATGTATGCCAATTTAGACATTTAGTCCTTTCTTCTTTTTGATAACCCCATATAAAATCGTGCAGTTTATAGAAGATTCAACATATATTAACACAACATTTAATAATTCACACAATAATGAGTTTAACGAATTTTCTAAACACACAAGGGCATTCATAAGCAATACAGCATATATTCCCAACACTCATTCTGGCTCCGATAAGGCGTAAGAATCAACTTTCCAACAAATTTCATCTTCGAATATAATTTCTTCAATATTGTTAATATGGGGGGAAATTTCGAAATTTAGAAAATTCCTTTGTTTTGTTTCTAGCATTTAGACAAGTTCTCCCGTGGTTGCTATCTACAACAAATTTTCAACGACCTTGTGTAAAGTATTGTATGTTATTTTCAATCATTCATTTATGTATATACATTTGTGAACTTAACATTTTATTAAATTGAATTTAATTAATACCATGGAAAAATAGTTCTCGTTTACTTGATCATCAGTTTGTTTTCACATAAATTTCACTGTAACCAACAGATTTTTAGAAACATCGACAGATAATTTTGGTTTTCTCCTTTTGTGATATTCAAGAAATCTGAGACATCAAATTAAGGAAAACTAATATTAAAAGCTAATTGTATAATAGACCAAATACCGTCAATCCTGTGAATTACACCCCACGGATCATAATTTTACACACTGCAAGCCATTTCACAATTCTCCAATCGTGCCTTGTTTCCATTTCAACGTTCCAAAACGCAAAGGAATTACACTGCTAACTTGTCGTAGGTGGCACAAAGGTGCAGTACAACGCTATCTTGACGGACATCTAAATGACGACGAATTTTTTGCTGTTAAAATCGAAGTAAAATAAATTCAATATAATTTTCAGTTTTTTTCCCCTCCCAAGTTAAGCAACTTTTCGGTGCTGGTGAAGTTGTAATCCATTCTGTGCGTGTGTGTTTGTGCATGTATTAGGCAACGGCAACTCCCGCAAATAGTACAAATACGTTAACCAGTCGAAGTTAAGAGTTATGAATTTAAGCCAACCACAATGGTATTCCCTACCAGCGGTGGCATTAACTCAAATTTTTGATTATCTGGATCCAGTTTCCCGAAGATCAGCGTCAAGTGTCTGCTTTTTCTGGCGGCAATGTCTATTTCAAAAACGGTAAGTAATATTTCAAATTCTACCTGGCAGCAATAGCAGCGTCTTTACGTCTCCGTCTCTCAATTTATTTGTTTGTTTCTCTGTGTGTATGTATGTGTGCGTGTGTTTTGCTTTTGCGTCTCGGAGAAACGGTAAAACAAAAAGCAAGAAAAATTAAAGAAGAAAAGAAAAGCAAAAACAAAAACATTGTTGGCATTGACAACACACGGAAGAAGTGGGTGAAGGAGGCGAAGAGAAAAAGAGAGAGACAGAGAGTTGCGAAAGACTGCTGGTCGGTCGAGAGGGGACGGACCTCCTGCTGCTGCTGTTGGGTGACGCACAGCTGTTCGAGACTTTCCGAAGGGGCGGGGGCGTTTGTTTTGCTTTCCATACTCTCACTTGAAGGGTATTAAACACTTTTTAGCTAAACGGTTACAAATAACAATTTAAAAATTTATATATATTTGGTGATTTTAAGCAGTATTATGTTTATGTTTAAATGATAAAACGAAAGTATTATTCCAAAAAAAAAAAGTACATAGGAGTGACATGTCAACAAATCTATTTAGAAATGTGTTTCCCCATTAAACTTTGCTGATATCAGGTGAAGAAGCAACGTCTAGGGTATACGAATGTCAAGCCAGCTTGCCTTTGCTGGCTAATTTTGGCAGGGAGCAAGAAATCATTTTTATAAAACTGCAATAAAAACAAAACATAAGGCAAGACAAAGGAAAGCAACAAATCGAAGCGAAGTGAAGCAATATGTTTGCTCTGTTGGCACTTTTCACCTTGAATACACACACAAAAAGAGACAGAGCGAGAGAGTGAGATAGAGCTAGAGATATGCAATTATGTATGCTATTTCTTGTATTCATTATATGTACTTATATATTCTTGCATCTTTCAGTTACTTTAAGAACTTTCGCTTTCAACTTGATGTGGCGCACGATGATCAATTGGCGTTCTTCCATCGTAGTATGGCCAATTTGGCCAAAGAGCTGGTCATAGTCTTTGATTTTCATAATGCTTTTCACATACAGAAAATGCGACGGCTACTGTACAAGTAAGTAATTCCATTCACGGTCAATTGTCAGTTTACTAACTATGTTTTTATAGAGTGGCACGCTGTGATAACATCCAGGCCTTGCGTTTCCAAACCCACAATGTTGGCCTTGTGGCCGCTGGGAGTGTGCATAGTGAACATTTGGTGGCCATAGAACAGTAAGTTGCCCTTGAAACCCATGGACATACGTATGTTCACGAAAATAGCAGTGCAGTAGATGTTAACAAAGATTTCAAAACTTTTCACATATTCCTTTGTGCATACAGTGTTGGAAGAAATAATAGAAACGCAACCTTTTTTATACCCTTGCAGAGGGTATTATAAAATTGGTCAGATGTTTGTAACGCACAGAAGGATACGTTTCCGACCCCATATTCTTGATCAGCATGAGAAGCTGAGTCGATATAGCCATGTCCGCCCGTCCGTCTGTGCAAATCAACTTCACGCTGGCATCTTAAGAGCTATCGGAATGAAATTTAATATTTGAGCTACTTTTAGCCCGGAGCTGATAAAGTATGAAAATTGTCAGGATCGGACTACTATATCATATAGCTCTAGAACAAACATTTTTGCAAAAATTGGAGTATCCCCATGAAATTTACCAATATGATAGAATATAAAATCTCAGATCCCAAAATTTGAATCTGATCGGATAAATAGAACACAAGTTTCAGTCAATATATGTAAATCGATTCAAGCGCTGCCGGCAGCGCTGCTTACTGCCGTCATCATCAAATCAACAGAGTACATGCATATACATACAGACGTAACGCTTCATGAACTGTATGTCTATGCGTGCCTTGCTTTCTTAGGGAATGATGGACGAAGAAATAATTGTAGTAAAAAGAGTAATAATTTGAATGTTTTGTTTGTGTATTGATGAATTGAGTTGCAGGGAAAAAAATTATAAAATGTAAAAATATTATTGCCAAGGACTGCAAGGGTATAAAATCTTCGGCATTGCCAAAGTTAGCTTCTTTGATAATTGATTTTGAAATCTCTTTTTTCAACGTTGGGCAAATTATCGGACCTAAAAATCAGTGTTTAAGAATGTGGGATAGTACTTCTATTTTTTTCATACGTTTCGACGCCTATTTTCGCGAAGCTTTTTCTTCTACATGCTTCATAGTAAAACAAACCCGTTTTCCGGTTGGAAAAAAAAATAGAAACGCTCCGTTTATTTTCAGTCAAAAACATTTTAAGTCTCATAGATGTCAATTTTTTGGTTTTAATTTAATATTCTACATTAAAGGTTTTAAAGTCCACTCAATTTAATAACATTATATGCAGTATGGGTCGTGGCACGCACTTCTTAGAGAATGAAAGGGAAATTATAAAAAAACTAAGAAACTCTGGTCGTTCAATTGCAAAGATCGCTAAATTAATGAATTGCCCAAGAGTAAAAGGGCCTTCCGCTATTCATTGTGAATATAAGCAAGAAAATCGTGGCCGCCCCCACGTCTCAACATCAAAATTCGAACAGATCATTATGCTGGCTGGGAATAAAAACCCATTCAATTCATTGGAAAAGATCAAAAATAAGTTAAATGCATCAATAACCAGGAGAACTATCCGGGAAAGATTGAAATTAAAGCGGTTAAAGGTATATAGTGCTCGAAAAGAACCGTGCTTGAGCAAGAACAATATAAAAGATAGACCAGATTTTGCTAACCAGCATGTGCTTCGGGCCTACTTGAAAAACGTGCTGTAGTCGGATGAAACAAGTGTAAATTTGTTTGGATCTGATGGCAGGGTGTTTGTAAGACAGCAAGAAAGTACTGCTTATGATCCAAAACACGCTTTAAAGACCATTGGGCACTAAGGTGCCCAATTGGGGCTGCTTTTCTTCTTCAAGTGTCGGTCCGTTAGTTTGGAAAAAGGATAAAATGTGCGCCATTAACAAAGTAAATGTCCTTAACAATACTATGCTTCCTTATGCCGAAGAAGAATTGCCTTTAAAGTGATAATATTAGCAGAAAAACGATCCCAAACACTCGTCCCAGCTGTTTGCCAGCTCGTTCAAGGAAAATTAAGTTTTAAAGTTACCATCCCAGTCCCCGGACTTAAACTTAATAGAACACCTTTGGGGAATATTAAAGAATAGAACTGCTGGTTATAAACAGAAAATAATCAAGAATATAGGGAAAAGATCTAGGTTAAATGATATTCTATAAAACCAGCTATTATTTGATTCCGCGTGCCGCGAAGTCTTGATAAATAAGGTTGGAACGACTTCTATTAATTCAAATATTTGTTGAAACCAAAAATTGCTGTTTCTTGAACAACAACTTCCTATTTTTTACTTTAAAGATTATCGTTTCTATTTTATCTTCCAAGGGACTAATAATAAATGCCTTCGTTTTTATATTGAATTTACTTTAGAATATACAAAACATAATTTTTTTGACTCCTTGGTTTAGCGTTTTGAAAATAATCCATTCAGTTTACAAAAAATTAGAGTTTTGCCAAAGACAGACACAAAAGGAAGTAAATTCTATGCCGTTTCTATTATTTCTTCCAACACTGTATGTACATACACCTGTGTTCACGAAAATAGCAGTGCAGTAGATGCTAACAAAGATTTCAAAACTTTTCACATATTCCTTTGTATAGCTACAGTTTTTTGACTTTGGTTTCGTAAAATGGTATATAGGCATAGGAAAACCAAAAAAATTCCTTTAATTTTACTAAGTTTAATGTCGTTTTTCACATTTTTGTGCTTATCGCCACAAATTTGGCTGTTCACAAAAATAGCAGTGTTTCGTTGTTGCGAAAAAAGTAAATAAAAAGTTTACAAATCTGTCAGTAGTAAGTGTAATTAATTAGATAATTATGGTGTAATATTATTTACATCGGAAGAGGATCGCAATACTCCACCGAGAAGACGGAGTAGATTCTAAATCATAGAAAACAAGCTAAAACTTAAAAAAAATCTAAAATTTTATTTGGAACTTCTGCAAAGATGGTCTCTGCTGCCCTAGACTACCAAAAAAAAAACCGAAAAACGTGACGTAAAACGTGCAAAAGCGTCTTCAGATGACTGACACATTGTTACATACATTCATTGTTATATACAGCAGATTTAATTAGTTTTCATCTTCCAATTTAGTCAAACGTGATCTAAACATGTCGGTAAGGGGTGTCACTTGTCGGCGTAGACTCCTAGAACAAGAGCTAATATCGCGAAGTCGAAGAAAGTCTCACTCTTAACTTGGAAGCCTGTAAAGTACATTTGTATTTTCACAAACCTCCATATGAATCTTGATATTACAAAGTAGCATAATATTCTCGGGCCAGACGTCCGCAAAGTAGTCTTGTTTGGTGGTGCAGGGTCTAAACAGTATGTACGTCGCCCAGAATATACGGAATACCACCCAAAGGATCCGCTGAAACGGTTAAGCAATATGACATGATTTGGGCTTGTTTTTCATATAATATTCATAGGAATATGAATAGAAATATCTGTGTGGACATCATAAAGAAGGTTAAGCTCTCCTATATCATATGGAATATGCCCTTAAAATGGACAAATCACCAAAACATAGGAACAAACTCGAAAACGTTGTTTTCAATTCAAAGGAATCGACGTAATGCCAGGGCCAGCTCAGTCGCCGGATTGGTAACCCATTTAAAATGTATGGGGAAACATTCAGAGAAGCGTCACAAAGAAAAAGCCGTCCAAAAAAGCTTAACATTGGGAAGTTATCCAAGAAACAGGGCAACAGATCCCAGTGCAGCATTGATGGATTCGTTCGGCCCAGGTGAAAACCCGCTTTTGCCAATAATTGATTCAGGACTAAGTATTAAGTCCTCACAACCAAAGGTGACCTGAGTTTGAAGTTTCAAATAATTTGAAATCGACAGATTTTAATTCTTAGATGTCACTGCTATTTTTATGAACAGCTCAAAATGCCCTTAATTTACTATCTCGCTTATTTCTGAAAGTGGAGGACTTATTGTTTAGTCCAAAATGGTAGTCATTTTATTATGATTCAATTTAGATTATGAATTTAAAAAAGATTGGTTAATTTGTGGTCTTTTTAATATGATTTATCAACTTTAAAGTCAAAGCTCAAAGGCACTGGGCACTGCTATTTTCGTGAACAGAGCTGTATATGCATTTGCATTGCATTGGAATCTACAAATAAATCTTCTCTTTCTCTCTCCATCTGTTCTTAGGTGCTTTGTTGAGCCTTTAAAACTATTCTTAGGGCGCAAGCGTCAATCATGCCAGATACTGGATTTGGGTGCCATTGAGGCTCTGACATATTATGGTCAGGATTTTCTCAAAGCCATGGGCAAGCCTCAGGAGTTGAGACAACTAACTTTGGCGAGCATTAAATATGATCCTAGTCATTATCCCATCTTAACGCTGGACACAACTTTAATGCAGAAGTGTGCTGCCTTGCATGTGCTATCTCTGGATTATGATACATTAAGTGATGATTTGTTGCACACCATTCAAGTGCTGCCCCTGAGTAAGTTTCTAATTGTTGTCCATGGTCTGGATAGCAATGAGGAGCAGCAGGCTGTTGTCTCGGAGACAGCTTGGGCGAATTTCGCAGCCCATTTCAATAGTATCCGGCTGGTGCTTACTTTGGTCTATGCTTATGAGGCGATTGAATTGCTCCAGATGCGTATATTGCGACGCAATATGCCCGTAACCGATGTCCGGTTGCTCTTCTGTGAGTACATGAATGCTGAGGCCTTGGACTGGATGTCAGTGCATAATAGTGATACACTGCGTAGCATATATTATATTGATTCGGCCTATAAGCATTCCAATAACCGCATGGATTTCACACGGCACAGTTTCATGCGACAGGATCCATTCGTTATGATGGCCTGGCGTTGCAAACAGCTTGAGGAAATAGTGGTGCACGGCTATGTAATGGATCCGCACAATCTGGTGGGTATTGCCCGACTTCGAGGTAGACAATTGAAGCGTCTGGAGGTATCCATGATCGATTGGTCCAGTGCGGCCGCCCTAAATGCCTTCAATGAGGTGAGTATCAAACACTTTCCAAGGGCTCTCTGAGCCTAGCTAATTTCTTCACTTTCACTAACTATTTTCTTATTTGATTGAATTGTTCAAGTCAAAATTCAGTTCCTCTCATGAGAGCTAAGCACCTGTTGAATCTTTTTCTCCCTTGTAACTCTCTAAACATCTGATTCGTATTTCCCCTTATAGGAAATCTGCACATTACTGGATCAACAGTGGGCACCCATTAGCACGGACAATCTGCCGCCATCGCTTGACTATGGTCCTGTTGACTATGAGGTTTGCGATCAATTTGTCTACGAATTGCTACGCCAGGATTTACGGAGCCACTAAAAGCAATAGAAAGAAAAACCAGAACCAAACTAAAAAACAAAACACACAGCAATTATCATGACGCATAATTATAGAAAATTAATTACAAATAGCTAAACAAGAAGGAGAAAACAAAACAAAAAGAAAGAGATGAGAAAACACACAAAAAACTGATGATAATGAGAAACTCTTACAAAATTTAAGCAAAGACTTTAACAACAACAAAAAACAAAAAAAAAAGAAAAAGAAAAATTAATCCAAATTCAACTTTTGTATTTAGTTTAAAACGAAAACGATTTATCGATTTTATGCAAAACGCAAGCAAAGCAAACAGAAAGTAGAAACAAAAATTTTAGCTAATTGGCAATAACATTAATTGTACAGAATTTACTTATTAATATTATTTTAATCTGTCAACAGACAATTGGAGAAAGACTCTTTTAACCATTTATTGACCTTATGCAGTTTTTGTTTTCTATTTTCAATTTGTTTTGTTGTAATTTTGGTCTATTAAGGGGGGAAAAAATAAGGAAAATACAAAACGTGAACAGGAGCCAGAATAGGAATAGAATGAAAGACTTGAGCACTTCACATTTAAAATCTTACTAAGAGAATGTAAAAAAAGAAAAACAAAACAAAGATCTGATATTGTAAAGGAAAGAGAAAATGTGTGCAAAGAAAATGTGTTGACCTGCTAGAGAAAAACATCATTTTATAAGCAACAACAACTGTGATTCAAATGTGTGTGACAACAACAACATTAACAACAATGACAACAAGCAACAACAATGGCAGCAACAGCAACCAAAACAAAATAAAACAAATCACACAAATGACAACAACACGAATGAAACAAATTGTTAAGCAAATTGTCTAGTAAGCTAAGTTAAACAAAACAAAAAAACATGTTGAAAACAAAAATGTTTTTAAAACCAAAAACAAAACAAACAAACAAAAAACTAAAAGAAAACTACGACCAATGTCAAATTGTTTGCTCAAAAATCAATTGGCACAAATTGTTAAACTTTTTTGTAATATTGTGTATAATGTGAAAAGGAGAAACGATGACGAAGAGAAATAGGAAGAATGTAGTAAAAGAAAATGATTAATGATGATGATCATGATGAAGAGGAAAATGTAGAAGCTTGGCGCTAAATTGTGATAACAACCAACAAACAAACAAACAACAAAAGCAAATGTAAAGCGCCGCCTTTTGTAAAGTTTTAAGTGATATTAACAACAACAATACCAGCAAAATTATAGCACACACACGCCCATCCAAATGTATACACCCCACACACACACACACACATTATCAAATTGTAGTGTAAATCGTAATAGGAAGAAAAGTTTATGTTTATCTTTAGAGTTATCCTAAATTGCAATTACTTCCAATAGATCACAGAACTACTTAAATATATGTAGAATATCGAATTTAGTTTAAAATTTGATACTTTAATCCATGCACCCAAAAATCTGCTTCCATGTCTAAGTCTAATCAGAAAGTATTATAGGAAAAAAGTGCAATCCTTGCGAAGAAAACTAATCTCTCTTTGTGCGACATCTAATTTGTGAAACAAACACTTTTTAGTCCAATTTTGTTTCAAATCGTTCGAATATAGATTTTGTATTTTTGAATGATTGGCTTAGTTGTATGCTTCAATAGAAACTTGTATGCCAAAATTGTGCAATCATATATGTATGTGGAAATTTATAATTATTATTTATTTGTTTGAGGTAAATCCAATGGTAGGAAGAAGCATAGGCATAATTAGAAATATATGTATCTACATATGTAGAAGAGTATGAGAGTAGAAAGAATTGCTGCCATTCGATTCTGCATTTGTTGTGTGTGTATGTGCGTGTGTGTATTTGGTGTGTGTGTGTGTCGGCATACGTTGAACAACATCAAAAACAAAAAACAGGCACAAGCCAAAAACAATACAATACAATACATTTTTTGAGTATTTTTTAGCACAGGCATTATTAAGTTATACAACTATGTACAATATATATACATATATGTCTATCTATGTATATATATTCGATTTATGTATGTATCTATGTATGTTTGCACAAAACGCAGCAGAAAGAAATATGTATGTATGTATGTATGTATATGGCCAAAGAACTTACCAAGTAACCGCCTCCGCTCAAAGTCACTCCCCTTTTTGCCGTCTACTGGAGACAACAACAACAATAGGAACAACAACAACAACATTAACAACAATGGTACCTGAACATCACACACACACACACACACACACAAACAAAATTTGAGCATTTAAAAACAAAAACAAAACAAATGAAACAACAAATAACACAAGATATACATATATATGTATATGTATATGCCTATGTATATACATGCATGATATATAATGTACTATGATGTTATATTGCTCAAATTTAGATTTCTATTTAAACAAAAGACTGAATGATAACAAAAGTTTTGCTATGTTGTGTGGCCCCCCGTTGAAGCGAACAGACAAAATGGCAAAAAGGACAAAGAGCACATTCATACATATATAGCACATTGGCGAGTTCTTTGGCTAGAAAGGATTATGCGATCGATCTCAAATAACAGCAGCAACAACAACAACAACAACAACCAACAAAAGATAACAACAACTCTTATAACTACTCTACTGTTCAATCAATTTACCACAAAACTATATATATGTATGTAATAATTTGTATTAATCTATGTTTTTTTTTTGTTTTTTGTTACAAATTTCATAATAGGCGAATATTAATTTGTAAAGTGTATGCAAAACACGAATGGAAAATGAAGCAATCTAAATATAAAATGATTATAGAATGTAAAGAAAAAAAAACGAAACAAAGTGCAGCTAAAAGCAATTACATAACAACAACAACAAAAGTAAACAGCAATTGTATAATTAATTTAAGTCTAGCACATACAAAACAACAACAACAACAGCAACCAACAAAATGTGATAAAAATATAAAAAAAGTGTCATGCTGCTTCCAAGAAATCACACAAAGAAATTGAATTGAATTGAAGAAGCAAAATGAAAAATCGAATTAGGCGCTGCTCCTTCTCTCTCTCTCTCTCCTTCTAAATTACACTATGCAACAAATGGGAAAATAATTTTAATAGAGAGCAAATGTAAACATCTAAAGATTCATGCCGAATTTGTGTTTTTTTTTTCGTTTTGTAAGATTTATCTATCCTTGTCTGACAACAGAATAGAAGCAAAAGTTGTAGTTCTGGTTATGTGCAAATATTTGTATTAAGTCCAATTTTGTTTTTACATTAAAATAGATATTAAGTGTACCTGGTTGATGAACATAATCCCCAATTTATCTTTGACTAGATTGAGTGGACTTCAGTTGCAATAATTTTCCAAAGTAAAGATGACATTGTAATCAAATTTTAAGTATGAACTTATACTCACTTATCTCATTGATTTAAATAATACTTGGTTCATGTTTAACAAGGATGAATTCTTCTAGTTAGTCAAATAGACATTCATTTAGTGCAATTTAAAGGAATTGAACAACTTGTTAACTTGCCTTTTTTTACGTTGTCAATAATAATTATCAAAAAATTGCTCAATGTGAAAAGAACTTGAATCAGATTAGATAGATGGATCATGTGATTTGGAATACAAAGACTCTCCAATGGAGTCAAAAGATACTGCCTTAATATCTCAAAAAGTTGTTAGTTCGGCGAAAAAACAAACAAAAAGAATTTAAATTTGAATCTGTTGCATAGTGTGTAGATGAAGAACTCGAAAACAAAGGCATAATGCAAATTGTAGTTAACTTGAATTTTCCAAATTGATAAGCTAACTAAAAACTGATCGATCAATTACGGATAACTAATCATTATATATATATATATATGTACATATATGAGTTACAATCAAATGCGAAAAAAGTATTAATTTTTTATCCCTTTACTTTATTTGCAACTTCCAAATAAACAAACTAAAATTGCAACCAACAGGTTACGTATATATATATATGTATATACATGCATATATATACATATATTGTATATATATATGTATGTATATATATATTTTATATGCCATTTATTGTATTTAAATTTGAAAACAAAGCGCTGGAGCGTATGAAAGCAAAATAAACCAAAAGCAACAATTTATGTAAATCATTCCACATGTACTACTACTTAGTTAGTAATGCTAACACATATATCGTATATCGTATTTGTATATCGTATGTCAAACAAAGCGATAAAGATGAAGCATGTTAATATATATAAGAAATGAATTAAATCAATTGTCAAATGTCAACATCAAGCGATAAGAACATTATATATATATATATATATATATATATATCGAACATATATACACATGTATATTGCAAGTTATGCTTAAACAAAAAAAAGTTATGAAACAAAAGAAAAAACAAACAAAAAAAAAGGAGCAACAAATGAAGTGAAAGCTGTGATAAAATGCAAAAAGAAAAAACACACACAAACTAAACAAACAAAAACAAAAACCAAAACAGTTAAAAACGGCAAACGACAACCACACAAGAACAACAACAACAACAACACTGAAACAACTAACAACAAAACAAGCCAATGCGAAACATGTGCGACCAACAACAACAACAACAACAACTAAACAGTATAACTTTTGACATACTTGAAACAAATAAAAGCAATAACTAAAAAAACGACGACCATCATTGCATTAAGAGAAAAATGAACATCTATTACAGTAGTAGTTAGCTTAGCAAGACAAAAAGATCTAAACGCGGGGCTAGAAGGACAGAAGGACGAGCAACAACATCAACAACAACAACAACCAAAAGCAATTGAAGTGTATTAAAGTGCAACAAACAGAAAAGAAATCAACCAACTAAAGGTGATAAACAACAGAATTGTACGAAGAGCAAATCAATGTTAAACATTCAAAACAAAAAAGAGTAGAATTAACACACAATCACCTACACACCCACACACCCACACACACACACACCCACACACACACCTCAATAACAAAACACAAAGACAGAGACAGAGACAAGAACACAAAAAGCAAAATGTGCACATTATGTAAAATGCAAAACACTTTGATTTTCATTTGATTTGCCATATATATAAGTATATATAGACATATATAAATATTATTATCATTTTTATTTCGAATTGTGTGCAAGAAAAAAGTGAAAAGTAAACCTATTTCGTAAAATGTAAGCAAAGAGATAAAAAGAAAACTAACTTACAAACAAAGATCAACCAAGGCCAACATACAAATTCGTGGCATATGCAATATCATTATGAATTAAGCGCAGACAAACAATTTCAAAACGTAGCTAAAACGAGAAAACCACACAAAAAACGATAAAAAAAAAAGAAAATGCATTCAAATGTTTGAAAATTAAAGAAAAACTCAAGAAAACGAAGAATACATGTATTTTAATGCTGCAAATACTGGGAGCTTGTCTTTATTTTGAAGACCACAAAAGGGCAAGAGCTCGATTTGAACTTGAATCTGACCGTTGGGAGTAGCAAACAAAGTCCTTTTCATCATCAACATACATATGTATATAGTTACGAGCAGTTGCGCTAAGCATTCTCTGAACAGATCGAACTTTGAGTTCTCTGTCGTTTGTGCCATTCATTCATTGCAACGATCTAATTAATAGTCTAGGGCTCTAGGTCTGCGAAATGCCCATTCTGGGACTGCTAATTGCATACTTTAGGGGGCATTTCACAGCACTATGTAGATTGAATACAGTTATTAGTTTTAAGTGACAATATATGTACGTACTCTGGTCTTTATTTGTTTAGGTTCAATGATTGGATTGAAAAAAGAACTTCTTAGTGAATGAAATCAATAATCAGTTTGCATTTATTTCTTTGCGAACCCCACGATTTTGAAAGACCTTGAAAGAAGAGGCAACACATATGTTGCCCAGAAAACGTTTATCAGTTGACAGTGACTTGATAATCCATTAAACTTTCTCATAAAAGATTTGAATATAAGTTCTTGAAGTTTTCTTACATTTGCGAATGACTCAGATGATGAAGAGGAATAGGAAAATTCATTGATTTCAATCTTACATTTCCAGTTTTCATGATTCATGCCATTATGGCATTTCTACAAAAACAATAAAGAATGCACTTTTTATAACATGCACCCCGAGGGTGTCCTGACAGACAGGATTAATCGGGATTTGATCAGTGAAAGGTTCATTCAATGTTGACTCATTGATTAAAATATAGTCTTAGCAAAATAGGTAAGTTGAAAATTCTGAATGATTTCAAACAAACTTGTCTGGCAGTACAATCGGTTATAGCGATGCAAAATTGACGGCTTGAGTATCGTTATGGATCGTAGTTATGGGGAATAATGAAAACAAACCTTAGAAATGAGCCGCAAAGAACCCTCTCTGATTTGAAAACAAAATTGCAGGAGATGTGGGACTCTATCTCAACCGAACAATGCCAAAATTTATTGAAATCCATAGATTTCAATCCATAGATGCCAAAGCGTTGTAAATGTGTTGTAAAGGCAAAAGGCGGTGTTACCCAATATTAATATTTCATATATTTGATACAGAAATCATACTTATTTCGAGCACCGTACGAATTAATAGTGGTGAAATTTTTTTATCAGTTCAGCAGAGCATTTAAAGAAATTATTGTTGTTGTTATTGAAGTACAACAAACACTTGGTGTTATATAATAGAGAATAAAATTATCTTTCAGAAAAAATATGTTTGCATGTGTTATCTTCTATGGTATTGAAAATATCGTCTGTTAAACATTGCATTTTGGTAAAAATGCTTGCCGTACGAATTAATAGTGGTCGGGGATCGTATACATAATGATTTTTATAAACAATCTGGTCGAAAACTAATATTTTTGAAATCCAAGTGTTTGATGCAGGGCCGTACCGAGGCTGGTGCAAGCGGTGAGGTGCACCGTGCACCAGGGCCTCCAAGTCGTAAAAGTTCGATCGAATAATACATATGTACACCAAATTATAGACAAAATTTCAACCTATATTTATTGCAGTGTCCAAAAGCCACATAGTTATGATGCTGTTAAACGAAATTCCGAAATTTTGACGTTTTTTTGAGGTAGGTGTAGACAATTTCTTTGGAAAAAGTATCGTTCCAAAAATGATTCAATTACCCTTACTACTTTAATTCCCACTCGCTGGGCTGGTCGATACGATGCTGTGAACGCTCTTAAAGTTAAGTTAGGGTACGTTTTCCAAAATTTTTGTCACGTATCGTTCTTGCAAGCGAAAAATTCGAAATCTTAGAAAGAGCTCTTCATTCAAAAGAACTTGACTTTTACACAGCTAAGGACTACCTGGCAAATGTTTTGTCAGAAGTCTCAAACATTCGTCATACATTTAGGGAATTGGTTTTAGATGCTTCTGTGTGCGAAATTAGTTATCAGTATCAAATTTGAGGAAAACGAAAAAAGAAAATATAAAAAGTCATTTTGATGAAAGACTCACTGATCCTGAAAAATTGTTCAAGGTTTCAATTTGTTATCCAGTGATTGATACGATTTGCTCGCAGTTAAAGCACAGATTTGAAGGAATGGCTATGGTTTTGTACTTATAGAGTTGTGGCACCCAACACATTGCTACTTCAAGTGAATTTGTCCAAAAGATTCCAGATCACACATGCACAATGCATTCAATTCAAAAATAAATCAAATCAAAACAGTCAAAGAACTGATAGATTTCCTTACAATTGAAAACAGTTCATTATAACATTTTTTTACATTTATGATAATGAAAGACCACGGAAAATTGATTTTTCGAAAACAATTGATGACTTTACGAAAATGAAAAGTAGAAAAAGAACAAAAGAATGGAATTAGAATAAAAATGTTATTATAAGTTGTGATGATTCTTAGTTTTTGAACTTGAATATTAGTCATCAATGATTTATGTACTAGTCAAATGTAGTGATACAAGCGAATATTTAGTTTTTTGTAACTTTAATCAATTGTGATTCGTGACATTAGTACAATAATTTGGCAGTAAAGTAGTATGTTCCCAAACTATGTATGCAAGATGATAGAAAAATACCCTACTAACACAACATTTTGTGTCATGCGTGACAAAGGGCCTCCGTGCGAATTTTGCACAAGGGCCTCTATGACCTTCGGTACGGCCCTGGTGTGATGGCATTTTAAGATAAATTTCCAGGTAATTAAGATATAACTTTTCCAAATTCGTTAGACATTGGCCAAAATACAGTCTGAAAAATAGGTAGATTGACAAAAATTCTTTAAAAGGGCCACAAAAGACCACAAAAGCGCCATTTGAATTGTTTCTTGTTTTTTTAGTTATTGTCAAAGTGATAATCTACAGATATCTACATATCTGACTAGCCGTGGCTATACATTCTTTTGTCCTTTCACTGAAAAGTGTTTTTAAAGACTTTTTCTTGAGAATACCGAACATCTACATTTATTTATAACATCTAAATTAACAGTCTTAAAAGGGATTCTTCTATTCATGCTCCCCATAAAAACAGTTGATGACGTAGATATGTGAGTGACTTTGCTGACGCGTTATCTTCAATGATTGCAGACATGAAAATTGTAGCATACCTCAAGGGGACAACAAAAATTTAGCAGAAGCAGCTGTTACATAATGCACGCACATACACACACAGACACAAACCGCTGATTGAGGGACTTCCGTTCTCTGGGAAAAAAGCTTTTACTCAGTCCTTGAACTTTTGACCTTGTTTTCTCTTCCACATCTCCAACACTCAGCACACAAAATTTGTGCTTTGGGTTATATAAGCCAAAACAATAACAAGAAATTATTCCAACTGCAAAAAGGAAGCTGCAATTGCAATTCTATCAATGGCTTTCAAACTGTAACGTCAGTTAACTGATAAGAGCCTAAAACCAAATTAAGTTAGATAATGGTATTTAATGAATGACTGGTCTGGTTTGGACATGAAGATTGTGTGTGACTGCCATTTGGGCTTATCTAGAAATTCTTTCGTTTTCCTTTTCAACGTTTTGCTTCATATATATGTATGTAGATACATGCGTGTATGTGTTTGCGGGTGTATGTTTGGGAGTGTGTGTGTGTGTTTGAACGTCATACGAAAAGGTAAACAAGTAATGTAAGCAATTTGACCAATTTGCTTCATTGCAACTATTCAAAACAGCACAGTTTTAGGGCAATTGTGTGACTCAAAAACTGTTTGCTGTGTGGTCTTTCTAATGCCCGCAGAGCCTTTTCGTTTAGAGCTTGATTGATTTAAATGCTCCGGCTATAACGTAAGCATTTCAACTATGAGTAATATACCAATATCGGAGAACTATAGTCGACAAATGTATACAAATATCATTGTTGTACACATTCGCGAAACTTGCCACTATGGCGGCGAGAAGAGGGCGGGGGTTTCGGCCGGGGGATGTTGGAGGTGAATCTCTTCTCATGAGAAAAGCTTCTATAAAATGCAACATTTGGCTTTGGCGTCGGCGCGTTTTCTCTTGCTCTCTGCCCCAACTGCTCTTATGCTCTCTTGCTCTTTATTTATTTAATTTTTTTACTTTGGTTTGGTCTGGTCGTCGTCGTCGTGCCTGAGTATTGCTTGGGCCAGTTGAGTAGTCGATTTTCGCACAGCGCACGACAGTTGAAAAAAATTTCGAAGAAGCATACAACAGCAAAAAAACCAAAATAAAAAAAAAAGAAAAAAGGAAACCCATAATAAAAAACCAAAATTTTAAATTGGAATATTCGACAAAAAATAAGAGAAACTGAACGACTATTGAATTCTGAAACTGGCATTTAAACGAAACGAAACTCATCAACAATTTTTTTTCGTGTTGTTTTTGATACTGTTTTTTACTAGCAACTAACAACCTACAAGACAAACTAATTGACTAGAAGGAAGAGTCCTTGTTACAACCTTTTTTGTGTGTGTGAAAACTGCTACAAAGTTTTTACGCCCCACTTGGAACAGCAACAAGAAAACTAAGGTGAGTGGACGGAAAAGTGTTGCAAGTGTTGCAAGCTCCTTCAATGTTATGAGTGTCCCGCTGCAAATTGTGACGTAACTGTGTGTATGTATGTGTGTATGAGCGGGGGTGTGCTGTGCATGTGTTTGTGTGTGTTCGTGTTCTCGCATTGCTCATACGCCGCGTGCGTTTTGAAAAATAAACAGAGACAGTTAACAACAACAATAGACGGGGAGAGTGAGAAACCAAGAGACAAATCTTTCGCCTTTCTGCCTCTTGTATAAATCTGTATAAAATTGTATAAATAAATAATAAATTATCGATGACTGAAACGACAAAAGGCTAACTACGCTTAGAGAAAATCAATTTCTATATATATCTTCCCTGTACAGGCGAGGCGCCATTCGCAGGCAAAAATTGATTTCAAATTTTGCATCTTAAGTTGGCAATCTTCTTGGCCATTTGCCCAGACATTGCAGACGTTTGGCGTTCACGTGAATGCATTTCGGCTTAGCCAATTCAGAGAAAAGAATCCGAAAAAGAAAGCACAACCAGCACACTCATAGACAACACACACATGCGAGCGTTGTGTATAAATAAACATTGAATAATACGCCTATCTGACAACAACTCTCCCTTGATGACGGGGCCGGGAGGTCTATGATTGTCCGTACCTGAACCTTAGCAATAGTTACACTGGGGCTTATAGGGTAATTAAGGCTCAGAAACGATGTCATTTTCATTCGACCTATTGTCAATTTTGACGGTCAGAGATGGAGAGAGAGAGAGAGAGAGAAAATTTATCGAATTGAATTGAGCGCATGTTTTACAAATAATATATGGATATATGTATGCACATAAATGGAATTGTAATTGTGATTTTTTTTTGTTTAACTTACAGTACAACAACAACAACTTAAATAAAAAACAACAACTAGCAAACATGTTCGCTTTGTGGTATTTAACTTTTGCTGTGGATGAAATACGGTGAGTGCATTACAGTTTGAGCAGCATTGAACCTGAAATTTTTTGTTGCCTACTCTTGGGCTGAATGAAAAAATGAACGAAATGAAGAGAAAATCAATAAAAGTTGAAATTTTTTGCGTGTGTTTTTTAATTGTTTCTAGGATTCATAAAGATTCTTAATGTTAGTCTTAAATCAAATAACAAATTACATTCTTAAAAAAAAACTTGCCCCAACTTTTTTTTGTCTTTTTTATGGCGCCAGCAAAACTTTAACTGCATGAGAGAAAAGTATTTAAAATATTTATAAAATACGAAATTTCCTAAATTGTAAAAACACTTAAACAAACGTTTCTAAAGATATAGCAATTACTTCTTTGGCCAACACAATGTCAACTCATTTAACAGTATTGCTAAAATTTTAGAAAAGAAACAATTTCATGATTTTTTTTACAAGATTTAATGAATTGCCTAATCAAACCTTATAACTTGAGTATCTAATAATATAAAAAATTATAATTATTAGAAACAGTATTGGTAAATGGTTTTGAGATCATAATATTTAAAGCTACTTAGGCAACACTGACCAGCAGTGTTGCTAAACAATAGTTAACCATCCTTTGTGGCTAATCAACGTAATCTCCGTAACTAATTCCAATAAATCTCTCACTGGTATAAACTTAACAAAACCTAATCTAATCAATCAACCTCAATTTCATTTTGGACACTCGCTCTATATACATATGTACATACATATACCTATATATTGTGTGTGTCTGTGTGTTTGTGTTTGGGAATTGCTAGGTAACAATAGATTTTCATGCATTTAACAGAAATCTAGTCTCAGTCACATGATGAGCTTCTTCTTCCTCCACTGTCGTTGCAAAGAAATAGCAACAATAAAATACACACTCAGCAACCGGCTTTCTAATATTGATATCTACAATATGTGCAAGCACTCACTTATACACACACACACACACACACTTGGCCATTATTCGCAAATTCGCCAGTTTGTTATCTATCTAGCCGGCTGGCAATTAGCTTAATAATGAAAGTGATAATTAAGGTTTGCAAACGGCATTCGTTTTGGCCATTCTCATCTATAGCCGGCATATGGGGCGTATGCGTAACATATGTTTATTATATTTGTTTGCTTATCTATTACCGCATGAAACTCGGGTTCTTCTATTCTTTCTTTCTTCTTTTTGCTACCCATTTGGCGTACGTGACAATGGAAGGCTTGCCCACAACGGATTTGTCTGATAATACCAAATGGGAAAAGTGGGGAAATAGAAGCTTATGGACAACACACACACAAATACACTTACGAGCTAATGACCAAATAAAACTACAATGTGTAACTAGATACTCTTATCGTGTTACTTTGCGCCTATAAATTTGTAACTTAAGACTAAATGTGCGAAATAGCGGAAACCACAATTCAGAGCCCATTCTGAGGGTAGGTCAGGATGATTAACATATGTTTTTCTGTAGATTAAGATACGCTACAGTCAGGTGGTATATGTTTGTATGTACATACATATGTTTGTATATACATACATACGTACGATTTTTTCGTGTGGGTTCGTTTTCAATTCATGATGACTAATCTATTAAAGATTTATGTCCAATTCCCACGATGGGGGCATTATACTTATATATGTATGTACATAGTATATATGAGCTAAATGTCTTGCATTGTCTTTGCGGACTAGCATAATGCTATTGTATTTTACCTGAAACAGAAAAAAACTGAACTTATCGCCATATCAGCAAGATTACGAGTGAGTAACATAAACACTTGTGATTGCCAAAAGGGAAATGTGAAACCATGAGAGAGACCGGCTTTTTTTCTCTGTAATAATGCAGAAATATGTGAAATAAAACAAAAAGTTGTTTCTACTATGAAGGGATTTGTTTATTTGAATGCAAAAAGAAACAGGTCAACAGGATAATCACAACATGAGAGTTAGGTACTAGACGCGTTTTAGGACCTTTGTAACTTGTAAATCAATTTAGAGGTAATTACTAGCTTAGCAGGTTTTTTATTTTGAAACTTTGTCGGCTCACAAGTATCGTAATGAAGAAATATTTTTTAGTAATTTGTTGGTTATTGTGTTTACATGATGACCCGTAAATGTTAATTACATTATGCCAGTTTTTTGTTCTGAATTTGAACCAAATGCCCCCATTTTCGGCTGCTCAATAGTTTATCACAGTTTAAAATCATTAATATAATAGATACACATGTGTACTCTTCGAACAAGTTGTAGGTTATTTTTAATTTATCCCCAGCATTCGTTTTAAGGATTTTTGTTGGTAATTCGTCAGGTCTTTGGGCCTAACGCCATTTCACGACAATAACTTATACTCATTTACTTTATTTCTGAAACTACATATGAAAGAAAATTTAATTTCCCGTCCATATTCTGTAAATAGTCAGGGACGTAGCCAGGATGTAAATAAGGAGGATTCAAGTTAGGAAATATAACAATAACGAATATATATGAGGATCCAGGCAACTAGATAATTAAACCAAATTAGGACAACATCATAAGCAGGCTACGACATACATACTAGTTGTGTGTAAATTTAAATTTCATAAATTTACGCACACACACATAAAAGCAAGGCCGATATCAGTGCCGAGAAGCTATTAAATAAATATTGACAAAGTACGGCCTGAACACCAAGTAAACCGCAATGGCAGGCAACAAGGATGAGGCAAAGCGGTGCTATGATCTAGCCTGGCAATCCCTTGCCGAGGGCAAGACCGGAAAGGCTGAGAAATTTCTAATCAAAGCAGAGAAATTATATCCATCGAAGAATGCTAAGAAACTTTTGGCTCACATCAAGAGCACGTCGAATCAGGCCTCCAGTGGCAAGTCTTGACCAGCGGCTACGAATGAGAAAAAGAATACAGGACCAAGAAAACGTGTGAATTCAGGTTCAAGGAGCAGTGCAGCCGACTATCCAACTGATCAGTTGGAGGCAGTAAAAAAGATTAAAAATTGCAAGGACTACTATGAAGTTTTGGGTGTGAGTAAAACTGCTAGGGATTCCGAAATTAAGAAGGCATATAAGAAATTAGCTTTTCAAATTCATCCGGACAAAAATAAAGCTCCTGGAGCTGTAGATGCCTTTAAGGCTTTGGGCATCGCGGCTGATATTTTAACTGATGCACAGAAACGTACAAGTTATGATCTATATGGCATTAATAAGTCCCACAGCGGAAATGGCAATAATAGTGCAGCCAATCATCATGGTCATGGACAATACTACAATGAGTATGGCTTTTCGCGTGGCTTCCAGGCCGATATCAGTGCCGAGGAGCAATTCAATAAGTACTTCAAAGGTGGATTCCCACGCAACAAGTCATCAGCTTTAATAAACTTACTGCCGATTCTTACAATCATTGTCCTAATAATGATGTCGCCATTCTTTATACCTGATTCCACGTATAGTTTAACACCTTCTCCTAAATATTCTGTGAAACGTGAGACGAACGGACTTAAGATACCATATTATGTCAAGGATAATTTCTATTCAGAATATCAAGAATCGCTGGAGAAATTAGAGGAATTTGTAAAGGAAGATTTTGTTGAGGATTTGAAGCGTTTATGCGGTCGTGAACAAAAGTATCGTGATTCTATGCTGGCAAGGGGACGCACCAATGGCGACCAGGATCTGTATCGAAAGGCGCAAACTATTATTATGCCGTCTTGTAAGAGTCTGCAAGAGTATTTACCACCATAATTTAGTTGAAATATGTCTTTGCACACACGCTCTAGATATCATGTTATTTTTATCAGCTTTAATAAACTTACTGCCGATTCTTACAATCGTTAACCTATCAATGATGTTGTTATTCTTTATATCTGATCCAATGTATAGTTCAACACCTCATAAATATTCTGTGAAACGTGAGACGAACGGACTCAAGATACCATATTATGTCAAGGATAATTTCTATTCAGAATATCAAGGATCGGTGGCGAGATTAGAGGAATTTGTTTGTACATACATCTCTTGTGGTTTTTAGTTAATTATTATCTGCTTCGATTTATTTCTCTGTCATTATAGTTAAGTTCATCGAAACTTGTTGATATATCCTTGCAGATTGTGTCATTATTCAATTCAGTTGCTAAGGCGGCAGCATACCAAAAAATATTATTGTACAAATTATGCGAATGCAAAATTATTTAAGATTGATGTATCTGAAACGCTTTAGCAATAAGTTTTTAGTCAGAATTAACTATTTCAATAATTGTCTCTACTTTGGCTATATTTGAATTCGAAAGTGAGTATATAAATGAATGGTTATAAACATAAAAAGGCTGTGAATGGTCTTTCATGATGATCTATTTAAAAGAACAACGCATTCAGAGTGTTTCAGCATTTTGTTTTTATCGATTCTTTTAAAAATGGTAAAGTTGAAGTATTAAAGTTCAATCTGCAAGGCTATATAGACATTTGATTGTTACCCGAAGTTGTTTTCAATGTCACTATTTGTGAGAATTCAGCGGAATAGAAAGAAATTTGTGCCTAATCTTTTGAAACTGCAATGGATATACTTTAATATTAAGTAATTTTGCATGCACACCAATTTATTGTGAGCGCTGGAGTTTCATTTATGTATTGAGAACAACTGCCTTAATATTATTTCATCACAACATTTCCCCTTATTCCTTTCATTCAACACACATCACTAATAGAGATCATTCTTAACCAGAGGGGTTAACTTCGACCGCGTCGAAGTTTGTATACCCTTGCAACTGTTTTGGTAATTCTTTCATTACCCTAAGCCATCAAAGTGTAAAAACAATTTATCCAAAAAGTCTAAAGTTTGTGAAAGAACGGCCTTCAATCTTAGCATAGGATATAACGAACTTTTTGATGAAAGTCACTATTTTCCACCGATCGTTTCTATGGGAGCTATATGATATAGTTACCCGATCTTTAACAAATTCGGCACAGTCTTTAACAGGTATATTTAACTATGAAATGTTTAATTTGAAGGCAATCACACTAAAAGTAACGAAGTTATTGACAAAAGTCACCGTTTTTCACCGATCGTTCCTATGGGAGGTATATGATATAGTCACCCGATCTTGATCAAACTTGGCACAGTTGTTTATAGGTGCAATAAACTCACCAATATTTCATGACGATAGCTCAGAAAATAACGAAGTTATTGAGAAAAGTCACTGTTCGTGACTTTGACGTTTGTATGGGAGCTATATGATATAGTGGTCCGATCCGGCTGAATCTAAGATATACAAACCTTGCAGTATATACAAGCCTACATGCAAAACTTCAGCTCTGTAGCTCTAACGGTCTAGGAGGAGTTCGCATCGATCCTGACGGACGGACGGACATTGCTATTTAAACTCGTCTCGTCGTGCTGATCAAAAATATATGTATATACTTTATGTGGTCGGAGATGCTTCCTTCTTCTGACCAAAATTAATATACCCTTTTTGCAAGGGTATAAAAAGACATCCTAAGATCATGCCTGTATGCAACGCAACTGCCAAACCAAAACTATTGAAAATCAACAACAAATGCGGTAGGCTAAGTGAACCTAACTAAATAAGGGATATATTAAATAATTGTATATTATTGGCTAAAACTTGTTAATGAAAATTGTTAGCAGTTTTAACTCAAGGCGGTTAGCAAAACATAAATAAACATTAGTTTGATCCGTAAAAAAAAAAATATCGAAAACAATCGATATTAACATGACAATTTTCAAAAGATATGGCAACACTAATTCGGTGTTCCTTTTGAAATTTCGTTCGTTCTTCCTTTCGACGCTTTGTCTTCGTTCTCTCTCATTTCTTCCTAATTGGAAAGCGTTGAACGTCGTGTAAAAGTTTTTTCTACACAATTTCATTCCAATAGTTTATAGCTAAATTAGCAATTAATTTCAACTAATCGGACTAGATTAAGCCTAAAACCACAAAGGTGAGTTGCCTTTTTGCAAACAAATGGGGGAAAAAAATACACAACAAAAAAAGAGGCAATCCTCTGCTTCTTCTTGTTGTATTGTCAGCGGCGTCTCGCTACGCTTCGGCGGCGAATGGGAGCGTCAAATGGAGAATTCGAGAATATTCTATGCAACTAAATAAAACAACGAAAACAATAGAGGGAGACAACAAAAAAAGTGCAATTTAGTTGACTTTACCTGGTTTTTGTTGTTCTTAAATTGCATTTGAATTTGTTTTAAGTTTTAATTAGTTTTGTTTTTTTGCTTTGTTTTTATTTTCCTTTCGTTGATTTTCTTTTGTTTTCTCGTCTTTCTTTTTCTTCTCTGTTCTGTTTTTCATTATAATTTTCGTAGAAAACGTTTGGCTTGGCTATTCAACTCCAATAAGCCCGCTGCACCAGCGTTAGACAATAAACCAGCGAATCCTCGGGTTCCAGCCGCTGCTCCTGCGCCCGCATCAAAACCAGCTGCAGCTCCCCCTTTACCGACACCGAAGCCTGCTCCTGCTCCTGCACCCACTCCAGCAGCGAAGCCAGCAACTCCTCCCACTCCAGCTCCTGCAGTTGCTCCAGTTAAACCAAGTGCTTCTACACCCGCACCCGCTACTGCTCCTGCTCCTGCTCCAGTAAAGCCATCACCTGTGGTAGCTCCAACAGTTCCAGCAAAACCAGTAGCACCAGTAGTCACTCCCAAACCTAGTCCACCGAAAACTGCTGATACCATGCCTATCCCATTGCCAAAATCGTTGATCGAATCCAATACCAATGGCAATGCCACAAATGGCCAAGCACAGGACCTGGAGTCGCGTCTTATTGATTTCCAAAGTCAAGGACCAAAGGCTCCCGTTGTTGATATTGAACAGCTTAAGGATGCCAGTAATGATTTAATTAAGGGCGAGGCTAATGCCTTTGTCCAATCCATCAAGGAAGCTCAAAAGGCTGGCGAACGGTAAGTCGTTGGTCATTTTACATATAGTTTTCATTTCTTTTTTCCTTCCTTTGATTTTTTAGTTTTTTGTTTATTATTTAAATTGAATTTTGAATTGATTTAAAATGATTGAGAGCGTTTAAAATCTAAAGTCTTTAAAACTTTAAGTCTGGGAATTCCAAATCTCTGAAAAATGTTGATTTATATGGATACACAGTAAACGGTTAATCTTTTAGCCATTAACCCTTTTAAGGCCAAATAGTTCACAATATTTTGCCTGTTGACTTAAGTTTGTTTAATATTTTTATTAATTTCCTCTTCAAAATTGGCAAAAATTTGTTTTCAAAACTTTTAATGCAAACACATTTGTATGTATCTTTAAAGAAAATGTTGACTTAGGTCTTTCAACATTGCTAGAACTTAAAACATTTGCTCAAAAATATCATTCATAAATCTCTATATATCTATATAGGTCTTGCTATACAATTTGTTTTTAAATTCTGTTAAAGGCCTGTGAAAATATTTAAAACCTCAGAGGATCCCTAGAAAAATGGTAATTATACCATACATCCATAGGGTGAAATGGTCTATTAAAGTCGCCAAAATGTATGTAACAGGCAGAAGAAAGCTTTTCCGAACCCAAAAAACAGGATCAACAGCCGAGTCGATCTAGACATGTGCGTCCGTCCGTCCGTCTGTCCGTATGAACACGTAACAGGGTACGGATTATCGAGACTCGACTGTATTTTGTATGGAGTTGCCAATTTGAAAATCTTGTTTTAAGGCTTGGGAAAACTTTTTGTATACCCTTGCAAAAAGGGCATATTAATTTGGGTCAGAAGTGTGCAACGCATAGAAGGAAGCATCTCCGACCATATAAAGTATATATATTCTTGATCAACACGACGAGACGAGTTCAAATAGCCATGTCCGCCCGTCCGTCAGTCCGTCCGTCTGGATCGACGCAAACTCCTCCTAGACCGTTAGAGCTACAGAGCTGTAGTCTTGTATATACTGCACAGTTCGTATATCTCGGATTCAACCGGATCAGACCACTATATCGTATAGCTCCCATACAAACATCAAAGTCACAAACAGTGACTTTTGTCAATGACTTCGTTATTTTCTCAGCTATGATCATTGGTCAGTCTATTACACCTATAAACCACAGTGCCATTTGATTAAGATCGGGTGACTATATCATATAGCTCCCATAGGAACGATCGGTCAAAAACAGTGACTTTGATCAATAACTTTGTTATTTCCTAAGATTGTAGGCCGTTCTTTCGCAAACATTAGCCTTTTTAGATAACTCGTGCTTTCCTTTGATGGCTATGGGTAAGGAAAGAGTTACCAAAAAAGTTGCAAGGGTATACAAACTTTGACGCGGTCGAAATTAGCCCCGGGTTTCTGGTTTTTGTATTTTCTTAGCCTACATTTTTTTGGGTATTACGAATATAGTCGAAACTCAGAACAATTTAGGCGAAAACATTCATTTTGTGAGGCAACTTCAAAATTGAAACTCGTTTATCTTAAAACCAGGGTTTTTTGATCTTGCGGCAAGAATACAACTCGTAATCCTAAACCGATTTCAACAAAACAAAGTACATTGGCCGCCATTCTGGTAACTGTGGCCTTCCAAAGACGTCATTGCCGTCTCTATATAGATACATTTCAAAAAAGAAAGAACTATTAGCGACTTCCTCCTAGATGAATAAGCTACAGGGTTGGGTTTAAGCTTTATAGAGTTAGCTCTCGAAGGGACTACAATAAGCCACCTACTAATCTGTTCGCTAAGATTAAGATTATTTTGGTACTTTAGTTTTAGTCTTTTTCAATGAAGACATTTCATTTTGAAATTAAATTTTCGCATCTCCTGATATGATTCCATGCAAGCAAAAGAAGTTCATTGCACTCAACTGACTTCTTTCTCTGATGTCGAAAATAGTTGCCATGTGGCTGATGCTGGCAACTAGAATCAAGACGATCATCATCATCGTCATCATCATGACGACGCTTATGATGATGAAGATGGTGTCGTCGGCGTCGGCGGCGACAAAAATTATTTTGTTGGTGATGTTATTTTAGTATCATGTTCTGTGCTTGGGCGGACGGCTCACACATTGGTTAGTTGATTCCGTTTTTTTTTTCAGTTTTTTTTTGCTGCCTCTGCTGCATTTGCGGTTTACAGTTTATTTATACAGTGCGCTCCGTCATCGTCATGTGGCCTGTGGGGTTTTACTCACACTTTTTTTTGTTTCTCTTCATTTCCCGTAATTGCTTACAATTGATTTTCCATTAATATTAATGGAGAGATAGAGAACAAGTGTTCTGACAGCCATGCCCACAACAAACAATCAAAAAACAAAAAAAATAAAAGAAACTACAAAGAAAAAGGGGCAACAACTTGTCCTTGCTCAGGTGTTCAAGGATGCCGGCCCCCATCATTGAACATTAGTATTGCTTTCTTTAATATTTTGTTTGCCTGTTGTCTTGCGTTTTGGCAAATTGCCCTAAGTATACGCAAAATGGAATATGAAATGGAAATGAAAATGAAATAATGTTTGGCGTGGCCTGGCCTAAGGTAGATGATGATGGTGGACGACGACAGCGACGACAGCGACGCCACCACTATTGCCTGCCTGCCATCAGGCCAGGCCAGGCGAGAGTCTTCGTCGTCGTTGTCGTCAGTCACATGATCTCCCCCCATGCAAAGTTTATTTATATATTTGGAAATTTCAGTCGTTGCTTTGGTCCACGAACTTACATTTCCTTTTATTTTATTTTATTTTATACTCTTTTGTGTGTTCTGTATCTTTGTGGTGCAGCAAACAAATTGGCTATATGCAACATCAGCCAACAGCAGTCCCCCATCAAGTATTCTATTTTCGCTTAGCGTCATGCCTAATCTCTAATTGCTTGACTTTTGAGTTTTTTTTCTTTCTTTTTCTTGTGTTTTTGTCGTTGATGTTGCAGCAGAAGAATCGTTCTTTCATAATGTTCATTTCCTGATAGACAAAGGTCTTCAGTTTTTTTTGGCAATTCCACATAAGTGAGGATGTATATTGAAGCCTCATTTGATGTTAGTTGTATAGAGTCATTGTATGTACATGATTTGTTATACTCTTCGTCGAAAAGGGTATATTAATAGACGCGTTCAGTATGTATGCAAAATTTGATAAATTGATATTTTTCATATACATGAAAGCCAAAAAAAGGGTAATTTTGAACATTTTCCCAGGGAGTACTCCCTGTTTAATATTGATCTTTAGAAACTATGGTTTTGAGAAGAGATTTAGCTAAATCTATGAACATTTCGGATTTGCTTCACATAGATATACATACATACATATAAGTGCAGTAGAATCCGGTTATAACGACGTTCAAGGAACCGACTATTTTCGTCGTTATATCCGGAAGACGTACTAACCGGAGGTCCTTTCATATGCGTTTGTATTGGGGCCAACCAATCACGCATCAAACTTTAGTCGCTATAACCGGACCGACGTTAAAAGCGGAGTCGTTATAACCGGATTCTACTGTAAATCTTAATTTACGTGGTTAAGTATATTACAAATGCAAGAATCAAAAAATGTATGTTTTACTTTATTTTATAAATCTCAGGGCGTGATGGAATAGTTTCAAGTAAATGTACATATAAATATATGTATCTACATATGAACTATATAAAAATATGTAGTTTTATAGAACCAATTTGTATTTCAATTTAGTCAAAAACATTTTTTGTTGATAGTTTGTTAAAGTATTTTTTGAATTTAACATTCTTTGATATATGTAAATTTAATGTTATTTTTTGAAACTTTTTCACTTAGAATGCGTTTAAAATAGAAATCGGTTAACTATATAGCATAGGGAATATACATAGAAACTTAAAGCATTTAAAAACAAAAATTATTTATAAAGTAGAGTATAAAAAAGTCTCTTTATTATATCTTCATTAGTCATTGCCTTACGTTCTATAGTTTATTTATTTTTTTTCTTTGTTTTTTCTATTTTTTTTGATTTGCTTCTTGGCGAAAATTGATTTTGGCAAGCGTTCGCTTTTGATGTAGTGCCAAAATATTGTTTAGGAAACAAAAGCAAAGTTGACAACACGCGCTAAAACTTTTCAGAATCAATGTATATGAACATGAATGTATGTGTGTATATGTATACATATAACTATGTATCTATATGCAACAAGTTTTTAATGTTGCAACCAAGTCTCATATGAACTTGGTATAATCTTTCTTTGTTGCATGCAACGTGTCTGTCTTTGTCTCTGTGTGTGTGTATGTGTGTGTCTCATTTCGGCTAATTATTGGCCATTTAGATTCTTTCCATTCCAATTCAATGGGGCAAAAGCAATTTGCAATTGTTGTGTCGATAATTTCTATCTAATTGACTTGGCCCGGTAGCTGGAAACTCATGAGCGCTTCGTTTGCTCCGCTGCCTGCAAATTGAACTAATTAATAATACATATTTCAAATGTTTTTACTCACTATTTTCATATACATATATGTATGTATATATTATTTCCCCATTTTTGTGCTTTTTATTTCGTTTGCTGATATTTGGCTTACAATTAGCACACAATTTTCGTTAGCTCTGGCGCTGGCCTTCCTCAGTCAGTCAGTTAGTCAGTCAGTCATACCCTCAAATGACTAAATACTTTTGTTTTCGTAAACAAATTGTGAGAATGTTGTGTTATGCAATTGAAAATATGTACAAGTTCAGCGTGTTTTTTGCTCTCATTCATAACAGCTACAAATTGAAAAGGGGGAGGGATATATACATATCTATAAACTTTACCTTCAATACACATAATGACATACAATGTAGAGAATGCATGCAAAAGTCAAGACTAGTCAACTGACTATTTAATCATTTCAGACTATACATATACATATGTATGTATTAGTATGTACTTTTGTTGCAAGAACTTCCTGCATCTTTCAAATTTTTATCTGTTTAGTTTCAATTACAGTCGACTCTCGTTATCACGAGTCCCCTACAAAATCTCTTGATATTCGAACCATTTAATATTTCGAACTCTCAATAATTCAATATAATTTAAAAGTCCCTTGAATTTCGAAAAAACTAGAGTCGACTGTACAACTTAATGTGCACTCGGATCTCCTTTGCACTTGTATTTGTTTGTACTTTGTTTAGTTTTTTATATGATACTCTGTTCCATTTGTTTTTTGACGAGTGCCCACTCGGAATTGGAATCAAATGACTATATCTCGTCTACCGATTCTCGTGCAAGTCTAGACTAACTGTATAAATTTGAAGCCTGGCCAAAACAGTCGAGTCATGATTCGATACTACTATATCGCATTATTAATTCTTGATTAGTTTACCAGTCAAATGCGTTTTCTTTGGCTAATGCCAAAATCTAAAGCCAAATTGGATTTTAATGCGTTTGAGTGACTTTAAAATCAGTCATCAATAAACCTTTGAAATGCTGTTGTTTTACAGTATATATATTATATCATTCCATATTTCTCAATATGCATATATTTTCCTTTAGTGGAAAATTATAAATGACCCGTAAATGTTTTTAACCTGAAAATTTCTCTAAACGTAAATTGCATTGTAGTTTGTTGTTAGTCACTAGGTAAGAGCCCCAGTGTCTATACCTATATCTATATATATGTATATATATATATATATTTCTCTATTGTCTCCCCTATATGTTAAGTGCTTTCCCTCAACTAAATGTCAAAAAACAAAAACAAAACAAAAAATCTACTGATTGACTACTCTCTAGTATGAATTGTGGATATGGACTATTTTCCATCTAAAAGTTTTTGTTGCTTTGCAACATTTTTCAAGGTTAATTCCGTCTAGTATAAATGTCTTTGAGAGTGGGTGAATGGATGTGAGGGATAGCTTTTAGTTCTGCCTGCCACTTGGTATTTGGGTATTATATCTATTGTTCTATGAGAAATCCTACACAAGACGCTGAAAGCTGCACAGGGAATTTGCTTATGTAACCGCAACGCGCAGAGAGCGCCACTCGCACTCGACAGGGAGCAATTGAAAATGAAAATGAAAGCAGCAGCAGACGTTCGGCGTCAAACCGGGCAGGCAGGAAAAGCGACAGTAGCAGAGGAATATAGCAGTCAAGTAAATTGAAAATGCGAAAATGTACGTGATGATGATGATGATCGGGATGTGGGATGTGGAGGTGGATGGAGAAAAATCTCTGCTGCAGCAGCAGCGACGACAATTTTTGATTATATAAATCCCATCGCATTTTCCACTCACCCATTTGCAGAGCCCCTCCCTTCCCCCCCCCAAACCATCCAGCAGAAGTGCTAACAAACAAATTTATCATCATATTTTTTATTTAATTTTGTCTAATTTTATTGTTGAAATGATTAGAATAAATGTATATACATTCTAATATATTTTGATGTTAGCTAATGGAAAATTCGTGTGGCCTGAAGAAAGCAAAAGTTGTATGAAAACAAAGATAAAAAATATACATATGTACGTACATACATACATGTATGTATGTACATATACATATGTATCTCTATATCTTTCGATGTTGGCCTGGCTTGTTTTGTAGCCGCCGCCGCCTGCGTGTTGCATAAATTTTTCTTCTTCTGGCAACTGTTCAAATATTTTCTTCAATTTTCAGTTTAAATATCAAATGAATATGTTTGGTTCGATGGCTACGAATGATATGTAGTAAACGTGTCTGTTATGTATAGATAATGTATATACATAGTCTCATCTATGTATATGTGAATAGGCAAATGAATATCTATGTTGTTTCAATGGGAATTCAAAATCAAGTTCAAGACTTTTTCATGTAGAGATGATAGCATTGTTTTATAATTTAATTTTATTGCAATTGGATTCAATTCGAACTTTAATTTTGAATGTGAATAGTTTTAATTGCTTGGCTTTTTGCATCTAGTTCGGCTTATCTCTTTCTATCATTTCCAAATAAAAATGAAGAATTTTCTGCAGTCTGAAACTATTTAGAACTTTATATGGAAGTAAGAATTTTCATACTCCGTTCCAGTTGAGTTTTATTCGACTTGATGGTTGGATATGTAAGATTCTGACGATTGGTGTGTGTTCTGGCTAACATCATCAGGTCATAAACATATGCCAGATTTTTAAGATTTCGAAAATTTTTATTTGAATTTGTTAAAAATTTTTTGTGAATTTAGCTTAGTATGTGGTATTAGTGCCAAAATTTATGGCAACCTTGTGTGGTGGTGCTGTTGTTGTTGTTATGTGTTTATATCAAAAAAAAAACAAGATTTTCAAAATATTCTTTTATTATATGTACAGATATACCTGCCATATTCTCAATTTATTTATATGTACATACATATGTATGTGTATGGGTTATATCTATTTACTCATGAAAAATTCTCCAGCTTAAATGTGAAATTCTCAGCTTAAGCTCTGGCTTATTGAATCATCTCAAATATTTGCACTTCCCATGAAGCTAATTGCGCCAGGGGAACTATAAATCTTGATTTGCTTTGCTCAGTTTGTCGTTAAGTTACATATATGTACATAGATATATGTAGAATATACATATATATGTACAATGTACATATATACAAGTACTTGTGTGTATCAGTTATGTGTCTGCAGAGATATGATGAGGGTTTGTCTTTTATAATTAAGCAATGGAATATTTTTTAAATTTGTATTGGTGTGTCACAGACACAAACACACACACACACACACCTCATACTAGCCCATCAGGGCTGTGGTTTTTGTACACACATACACATACACACACACACACACACACACAGAGAGAAAGAGGCGCACTCATATATCCCGCATCGTGCCTTTTTCGCAGACATTTGTATACATATAAATCCGCTGCAACGGGAGCCTATAGAAAAAGTCGCATATCTGCTTCTTTCCCGTTTTCCCACACACACACTCACAAAAACACAGACACACATACATACATACGTTGGGCGAATGCATTTTTCTAGCTGTTTGCGTGTTGCTGAACACTTTCCTTTTCTCAGCCAACAACAATTTACTAAAGCTTTTTCCCTCTACTGTCAATGTATTTGTGCGCTGCCTTTCTGCTCTCTCTTTCTCTCATATGCTCTGTCGTTCGCTCTCTCCTTCTCTCTTTTATGAATAAAAAAGCTTACTTTTTGTTAGTGTCATACGTCACGTCCTACGTCAATTGGCAGTGGTAGCTAGTGGTAGATTTTCCACCAGCAAAACTTTCCTAAACGTTTTCCTTGCATACTAAAAGGACGGCGAGGAGCCATAACTTCTTTAACTGGCTCTAAATTATTAACTGCTTCTCTCCTACATTTCGTGATTTTCCCTCTTCAGTAGGTCATAAGTTTTCAGACATCCTGACCAGATTGTCTTCAATTTTTTGGCTTCTGTTTTGTTGTTTCTTCGTTTCTACTTTCAATTTTCCATATTATGGGGCATTTCCATAAATGTGCTTAAATTTAATATATCTATAGCCTACATATAATAGTAATGCATATTTTAAATTGAAGTAACTGAAATGCAAATAATAAACATATACATAGGCATATATATCCATTTAGTATTCTCTTTACATATTCTTGTTTCTATACATTTTTAGTTTCAAGGCGAAAATGTCCCAAAGAATCCAGCAGAGCCAAACTTATCGTTATTTATCATTGATACTTGCAATCAAGGTTTTACTTACAATTAGATAAATTTACAAGTTATATTGTCTTGAGGCTTGAAAAACATTAAAGAATATCTAAAATTCCAGTGTAGAAAGAAAGTCTTTGAGACTCATTAAAGAGATACAAAAGATCTCAGTGTAAAAGCCATAGCCAAACTATATTCGCAATTAAGGTATTATTTATCAGTTTTAGAGCACAAGTTTTATGCTCTTGAAGCTTTTGTCAAGAGAACTTCTAAATTCGAAATCGTAGAAAGAAATTATACTGATAAAAGAACAAACTTTACTTGTTGTCGAAAGATAATTGCACCTAAAATGACAAATTGATGATGATTCCTTATATACATATATGAGCGGCAAAACTCAGACCCAGGGACCAAAGAGGACACTTTTCTAATAGATTGTGGTATGCAAAATCCAAATCAGATTAGTTCATGACTTTGTACTTTCTTTTGAGAAGAGAACTGAGAGAGATCGATAGTTTAAAGTTATTTGTTAACAATACTTTTCTAAAATAATATATTTTGGGGCTTGATATGCAAATTGAATTGCGGGTCTACTCGGCGTATGAGCAATATTATTCTGTATTATTATTATAATATAATTGTAAATATATATTTAGGTGACATAAATAATAAAAGAGATGTTGAATTCTATCCTATATTGAATATATAGCACGTTCAAATTGATTAAATGATTTTGGTTGTGAATATATCCATTTGTATTCCTATATTTAGTCCTCCATCTCCATTGTTTGTTGTACCTATGAATAGAGGCTAAGTCGAAGTAACATGAGTAACATTTGAAGGAATTTTGTGATATGTTTTTTTTCTTGTTGTTGTTGTTGCGGTTGGTTTGTCGGGTGGACGGATGTGCCTGCTCAGAGCTTAAAGCAATCAGCAGGAGGCAGGCCTCACACACACACTCACACAGAAACACACATACACATACATAGACATAGAGAGGCGCAGGCACAAAAATACAACACATACCAATGCAAATTATAACTTTGGGGCTCTGGCGAGAGCTCTCTATCGTCGCCGCGTCTCTGTTTGTGTGTGTGTGTGAGTGTATAGTTTGAAAGTGAAAGAAGAAGGGGTGCGCTCGCTCTGTCGACGTCGCTCTCTGCCAGCTGCTCTGCCGGGCCACCACATTGTCTGCCGCCGCACCGACTGCACTTGAGGCAAAGAACTGAGTTCTCTGATCATTGTAACGTTGGACGTTGAATTCTACGGTTGCAAAGGTGAGCCGTTCTCCAAAGATAAAAACCAAATCTAAAATCTAAAGTCAAAAAAAAGAAAAAAATATTATAAATCAGTGAAGACTCTAAATTGTACAAATATTTTTCAAAAAAGTGTTGGCATTTGCGAATTTTCTTCCTTTCTATTTTTTGCTATTTTTTTTATTCCCTCTCTCTATTCCCCCTTATTGTTGCCGGGGGTTCTGTAAATAACTATATCGTTTTATTTTTTTTATTGTTAAATGGTAATAATATTTAAATAATGGTGCTGTGCTTTATGTGAATAAGGAAAAGAAAAAGAATGAAACAATTGACTCATCCGAAATGCAGTTCTTAATTTAAGCGCGTGATTTGATTGTTTTTTTTTTTTGCATCGTTGAAACCGGTTACCGGCAAAACTTTTATGGTTTGAAAATGCAGTTTGGATAAAAATTTTTTTTTTTTGCAAAACTTGTTTTTGCTCATCTCCTGAACCCTCTCTGCTGCTGCTGACGCTGCCAATGGCTGTGTGTGTGTGTGTGTCACGGTCTGTCGAATTGTTGTGCAATTTCATTCGGTTTTTTGTTTTTTTTTTATATATTTTGCGGCCAAATGCCAATGAACGAAAAAGAAAGAGGAAAAAAGAAAAACTGTACCGTTTGCCAAGTGCATTTGGCTAATGAACTGCAATACATTGGGACACGGCACAGTTTAAGGTCGAGAGCGTTCATTGGCTTAAAGAGGAGGAGAAAGACCAACTAAACACACACACACACATACACAGAGATATCTCTATCTAACTAAAAGTTGAAAAAAGAGAGATAATAACATGGCAAAGCAAGCGTTTTACACCTATTCAACTAGCCAAAATGAGTGTAGTTAACCGATAAGGAAAAAGAGGAGCACAGTTAAACGGCTTCTCTCACTTCTCAATGTGTCCCTCTTGGACGAGGTCTTTAAGTACATTTTCGCGGTCAATGCCAAATGTTGATTACATAATCACATTGCCCTGCCTCTGACTCTGGTTTCTCTTATCATCAAATAGATATTGTAAATATTCTATATATCGAATAATTGTGTGTGTGTGTTAAATACTTTCCTGCAACTTCTATGATTGCATAAGCACATCATAAGAGCGGCTACAGTTTGACATTCACTGGATTGAACTTTTTTTTGCCATTAGTCTAAATTTAGTTTACAGATATCGGATTTGATATAATACCTGGCTGGCCTATAAATATACAACGAACAACACAGAAAATCCTCCCGCCAAGACAAATAAACAATACACCGAAATACCAAAAAAGAACAGATTTGTGGATAAATAGTAGAAATAGACAAGGAGGGAGGGACGGATTGAGGTGTGTGGTGGGGTGGCGTTGGCTAGGGGATGGCATGTGGGCCCACCTACCTATACATAAACACCTAGAGGGAAAGAGAGATACCACATAATTTATATCAACAGCTGACAAGTTTAGTATAGGGAAATTGTATATACTCATCATCAGGCACATGGATGGACGTATATATATATTCTATATAAACTATTTTGTATATTATAGGTTTTTTTTCCTTTTTGTTATAGTCAAACAAATAAATCGCGCAAATTTGTTGAACAAATTGTTTGCCTGGCAGGCCACAGTTAGCTCTCTCCTCTAGTTGCCTTTGTTAGGTTAGTGGCACGTTGTTGTTAATTATTCAATTGAAATCCATTAAAGCACAGAAAACTGAATACTACACCGTGATGTTGTTTGGAGGAGAGTGACAAAAAAAAAGTAGTTAGAGCTGATGCGCTTGGTCACATTATTATTAACTTGTCACAATGCCATTTGATTGGAAAAAAACGCAAACACGAAAAACGAATTTCCCATAGTTAACAAGGTAACGCGCATTAGTTTTAGAATCCAAACAAAAGGCCAACAATTGCATAATCAAACTTGGCTTTTGGGGTTGGGCCAGGTACATACATATATTCAAGTTCTCCCATTAGGCCTTATTTCGGCTGGAAATTAATGAAATCGACTTTGGCAAATCGATAAGTAAACAAAAACAAACAAATAACTTGACAGATTCGAAATTGCTAAACAGTTTGACATTCACTGGGACCAACAGAAAGAGAAGAGGGACTCAAGCAGTTAAAAGCTTCCCCTAAAAATAGCTTGCAAAAGGAAGCTTTTCCATGAAAGCTAACTCAACTTAACTGCTTTCCCACCCTTCTATAGATGGCCTTAGCCCTTGAGCAAAAGCGTTAGTACAGTTAATCGGCCAAACCGATGCTTTTTAGTGTATAACCCTTGCAATCATTTAAATGAAGCATCCATCCGACTGTCTGACTCTCTGTCTGTAGAGCAGCTCCTCCTCGTTTCCTCGTTGATTGTCTTGCCAGACGATGGCACAAGAATTTAGAATTTAAATCAACAACATCCGGAGGGTAAAATGAGCAAAAAAAAAAAATAATAAAAAATATACATACATATTTCGCTTAATTCTTCTGTCTGTTGTTGTCAATCTACAAAAATACACAGAAAAAGTATTTCATTTGATGTTTATCTTTATTCTATATGAATATATACGTATGTATATGCTGCGTGCGGGTATATAGTATAGGATCCATCATATATGTTTGCCTAATTGAGTGTGAGATGTCGCTTTGACGACTGCCAAAAAGAATTTTAATTTAATTACAACATCTATACTTGTTTTTCTCTCCTACTTACTCTGGCCATAGAAAGGAATGAATGAACTGAGATAAATTAAATATAATGAACCGAAGAAGCAACCAAATTGAAATTACCAACTATGTATATATTTCTATATTCATATGCGGGCATTCTAAACGTTATATTCTACCCTCTTTCCCAATTTGCTTCATTCTCTCTCACTGCCCCTTCTCCTCCCTGCTCCTATAATACCCTTATGGGCCTTTATTAATAAGAACTTAATGTCGAAACCATGTCAGTTGCAGAAATTATGTTTATTATTTCATTCTGTCTCGAATTGAGTGCGTTTACGTTTACTTGGAATCCGAATCGGCAGCAGCAATACATTGGAAAAGAGGCTAGTGAGCAGTGTGAGGGGTAGACTTCGAGATAGTGTTCGAAGGGCGGGGCGGGGGAAGTCATCTCTGCAAATTTGCTATGCGAATCTCTATGGGCAATTAGGCAGAACAAGTTCAACAGAGAACAAATCAATGTTTAGGCTAAATGCGTTAATAATAATAATTTAACTAATAAGTTATTTAGGAGTTGCATTTCATATTTTCTAATTTGAAATAATAAAGATAACAAGATTCTGTAATAAGTTAAAAAAGGAGGCTTTAGGGTTTGGTTTTCGAACTCATTTCAATTTCAAATTTTATGAAACTGCAAAACATGATTAATTTTAGTTAATCTTCGAACCATTTTCAATTGCTTTTGATGGCCAAATAACAATGTTTTTTCAAATGAATTTGGGTTTCTCCCTTCGTCATTAACCAATATTATCAATTTATTTGACGTGCCACGCCTTATTGGTGGTATCAAAAACTTGTTGGCCACATTTCGAGACTGTGCGCGTCGTGTCACGTTTTGCAAGTGTCTCGAATGTTTTCTTTTGGCCAGATATATAGTTTGGTTGGTTGCCTGCTGACGGCCAATTTTTCCCCAAAATGCATTTCACATTATTTTCAATGCGCTTTGGCAACTGCCAATTTGTTGCTGTTGTGTTGCAATCGTTTGGCCAAAATCACAATGTTTTTTTCTTTTTTGATTTATGCAATTAACTAACTAAGCTAAGCCAAAACCAATACAAGTTGAATGACCTAAGCGCAACTTGGACTTGAATTCTTTTTTAAAGCAACTTTCATTTGAGTTAGATATATAGAGAGCAATATTTTTCTTTTCTTTTGGCCAGATGATTGATGTTTGCTCACACCTGATTTTATCTTATCATTTAGATGGCCCCCGGTGCGCCTCTGGGACCAGTTGCCAGGTTCTTCTTAGCCATTTTGAGAAGATGATCAACAGCAAATTGCAACTTGAAAGTTTTTAGAGCGAGCTTATCTGGCAGGCGGCACTCCCCGCTTCCTTGACTCACTCCCCCGTCATTCCCATACATTTTAGCTCTAGCTCATTTCGCCTGTCTCTCTCTCTCTCCATTTACCACTCAACTCTTGTTCGCTCTCTTTCTCTCTTGCCTATTTGATGTTTTTTTTTATAACTTTTTTTTGTCCAGCTCTCCAGCTGTTGGTAGTAGTGGTTGGATTCATTCGCAAATTGTAGTTGAGCCTTAACGGTTGCAATCTAGAGTAGTTATTATATACATATGTAGTAGTAGAACAAAAAGTTTTGCAAAAAAAAAATAAAAATAAAAAAAGATACCCGCGTTTTCAGTGTGTGTGTGTGTGTGTGTGTGAAAAAGAGGAAGCAGCAAAAAAGCGTGTGTGATGATTAGGGATTTATTACCCTTATCTTCTCTGACACTAATAACTTGAGCCTGAAAAAGATGAAGAAGAGATGCTCTTGTTGCTGCTGCTGCTGCTGCTCCCTTAAATTGTGTCCTTGCTCCTGTTGCTCGCTCTACATCATCATTGTCATCATAATGAATTCAGTCAACTTAATTTGATTTGCTTTTGCCTTTAAGTTTTATCGTATAAAAATAGGTTGTGTCGTCTTTTCTCCTCTTCTACACCTCCGTGTGCTCCCTCATTCGGTGGGTCTTGTCGTTGTCGGCTGCCTATCTTAAGAAGGTTTTGCACCACCATCAGCCACTTGAGTTAATTGATTAGTTTCAAGTTGAGAGGAGTAGTTGGTAATAAGTCAACCATTTGGCATATATATATTTATTATCTTTGAAACAAAAAGTGTATGGGGGGGCAGGAGGGGGCAACTAACAATAAGTGTTAGGCCTTCCTCTCATCATCATGCCAACGCCCCATTATACACTCGAAATCCAAATGTTGTTTCATGTGTTCTGTTGTTATCTTTATAGACGTGTTTTACTCATATGACTCTTTAGAAGTGTAAAAACAAAAAATTTCCACAAATCATAAAGAAAATCAATATACCAAGATGGCAACAGTAGGCGGAGAAGGAGAAAACACAGGTGGTACACAGGTACCTATTTCAAACGGCAATGATGTAAACTGATCCCGGCTATTACTCATACACGATTCATTCGCTGTTGCTGCTGATGTCGAGTAATTGAGATGCTAAGCTGGGTGACAAAGATTAAACAATTGAAAATGAATGAGTGAAAACTAATTGCAAATAGTTAATAGGAGCTTCACATGCAACAACTAGTTTAGTTCCAATTGGTTTGGTTTCGAAATTGGATTAGATGTATGGAAGTGCGTATGTCCTTTTGGCCCTGGGAAACTTACAAGCTGCTTTGGTTTCGATTTGCCAAGTAATTGATTTTTTTCTTTTTTTTTTACTACTTGTCTCTTGTCCTGGGAAAGGTCAGAGAGAACGAGAGAAAGAGAGAGAGAGAGGTGGAAGTGGGGAGTAGGTAAAGGAGTCATTCATGTCATTACCAGAACACATTTCACACTTCAGTCATGATACTTGAAAGTGACTTGACCGCACAGTCCGTCAGACATCCAGAGAGGCATTGAAGGCAGCTTTACCGGCTGAGCTATACCCGGCTTTTCGGCATCGTCATCGTCACCGTCGGCGTCATAGTCATCAGGCGCAACAATTCCCAGCTGCTGCTGTTGCTGCCATGTCCGTCGCGTGCCATCAATTTTATTGATTCAGCAAACCCACTTGGGTTGCAATTGCTGTGGGTCTGGCTGTTGCTCATGCTCCTTCTGATGTTGATGGTGCTGGTGGTGGTGGTGGCTCGCATCATATAAATATATCCTTCCGCATTATGTTGCTGGCCATCCGGCAGCTACAGTGCCGCCGGCGCCTGCGGGTAGGCAATGCTTTTTCAACCCTCAACACCTCTTCCTCAATCAAAAACCCAACCCAAACCCACCAACCACCACCCACCACCACCAACAACCACAAGCATATCTAAGTATTAGGGCGCGCTCTCTCTTTTGTACGCGCTCTCTTTCTCTCTCTCTCTCTCTCTCTATGACTGCTGAATTCTCTTGTCGGGCTTTGCCGGCTTTGCCCTCTAATGGGTGCGTCTCTGCTGTCCGTTTCACAGTTCCTTTCAATTTGCCGATTGAGTTTGTTCCTTCATCACGCACTAGTCGTATCCTCGGCAAAAACGCGCGCGCAAAATAGATTTGCAGAGCAACCAAGAGCAGAAGCAGCAGCCGCAGCCAGACCAGGACCACCAAAGCCAGCAATTGTAGTAGTAGTAGTCAGTCAGCCAACCGAGCAGCAGTCAGCAAGTCGTCCTCTTTGCTCCCTTTTTAATAATATAGCCATTGCGTAGTGTTTGTGTTTTAGTGTAGTATACTTTTGGGCGCGGCAGCAGCTAGCACTAAACAAAATTCAACGCACAAAACACAGAGCCACACAACGTGTGTGATCTCCATTTCGCATCGAACGAGAGCATTTTTTTTGCGTCCGCTTCAACTTTTTTTTTGTTTTTTTGATACCCACCAAAAAAAAAAAAGAAAAAGGAAAAAAAACATACATATATAAATAAATTTAAACAATCACCCGATAAAACAGGAAAGAAAAACCACCAAGAAAACGAAAATCAAAGCAAGGAGAAAGATAATCAGAAGCAATAAAAAGAGAAATTAAGCCAAGCCAAGAGTCAACTTCTTGAGTGTGTCTCCTGCGTCTGTGTGTGTGTTTCTCTGTGTGCATGTGTGTGTGTGTATAGCTATATTGTGATTTCATTTTACCTGCAAATTTTTTTATACACAAAAAAATAAACAAAAATAACAACAAAAAAAAAAAAACAAACAACTAAAACAAAAAACGAAACGCAACTTACAACAAATCGAGAAAATTTTGTGACCAAAAAAAACCAAGCCAACGCCAAATATTTAAACGTTTTTTGAAATTTTACAAATCTCCCCCTCCCCCCAACCACTACTACCACTAAAACACCAACCTCCCCCCACACAAAAACCAAACTAAAACAAATTAAAAACTAAAATGGGTCTCTGTGCCTCTAAGGATAAAAAGGAGAAGGTGATCGAGGGCGAGGTAGCCAATGGCGGTGAGCCCAATGGCACTGCAGCTGTAGCTGCATCTTCCGGAGATGATGGGTGTGTATCTCATTTGTGAGAGGGGCTTTTTATTTGTTTTTTGGCATAGGTCCTAGAGTATCCTCTCAGTAATGGTCTGCAGATACTATTTGGAGCTAAAAACTGACGTCATGCGTGTTGTGTATGTGTGTGCGTTAAGGCCTAAAAATAAAATGCCATAAAAAAATTATTATTGCCCTGGTCTTGGGGAAATGTCTGTCCCGTTGTCCGGCAAACCGCCCGTTTTGCTAACATATCCTGCTGCTGGCTCTCGGGGCCGGGTCTTCAAATATATTAAGCGATGTAGTGCGCATGACGACCAGCCAGAATTAAGTTTTGGAGTTGGAGTACTTATTGTGGTCGTGGTCGGGTTTTGCGCATTCAGCGGCAGCCGGCAAAAATTTCTATTTGTATTGTGTCAGCCAGCCACCCCCAAAGAGCCGGAGAAGCAACCACCAAAAAAACCAAAAAAATTAAAAAAAAACAAGGACCCGAAAACTGAGCTAGGCTGGGATCGTCATCCAAACATGGGTGGGAGAGAGAGAAGGAAAAAGGAATGACTTAAAGGAAAGAGGGGTTGTGTGTCGCGTGCCATTTCAAAGTCGAGTATAGGCATAAGCCAAAACTAATTGCGTGGACAAACAAAAACAAAAGGGAAACGGAGAGAGAGATAGAGAGAGAGAGAGAGAGAGAGAGAGAGAGAGAGAGAGAGAGAGAGAGAGAGAGAGAGAGAGAGAGAAAGACAAAACAAAGAAATTAAGGAAATACAAATCGTAAAAAAGCACATTGCCGACTTTTAGGCGCCACCATTGAGAGAGAAGGCGTCCGCAATGGACATTTGAAAAATATATTAAAGATATACATATATCTGTATATATAAATAAAATATATTGCCTTTGCCACGCCCCTTACTAAATATCTATGTACTTTTTTCTCCTTTATTATTTGCAGCAAACAAGACACCATGGTTGACGCTGCTGTTCTCGCTAAATTGGAAGAAGGCTATGCCAAGCTCGCCGCCTCCGACTCCAAGTCGCTGTTGAAGAAGTACCTGACCAAGGAAGTCTTCGACAACTTGAAGAACAAGGTTACCCCCACCTTCAAGTCGACCCTTTTGGATGTCATCCAGTCCGGTTTGGAGAACCACGACTCTGGCGTTGGTATCTATGCTCCCGATGCTGAGGCCTACACCGTCTTCGCTGAGCTGTTCGATCCCATCATTGAGGACTACCATGGTGGCTTCAAGAAGACCGACAAGCACCCAGCTTCCAGCTTCGGTGATGTGTCGACCTTCGGCAATGTGGATCCAACCAACGAGTATGTGATCTCTACTCGTGTCCGTTGCGGTCGCTCCATGCAGGGTTATCCCTTCAACCCCTGCTTGACCGAGGCCCAGTACAAGGAGATGGAAGGCAAGGTCAGCAGCACTCTGTCCGGTTTGGAGGGTGAGCTGAAGGGCAAATTCTACCCATTGACTGGCATGGAGAAGGCTGTCCAGCAGCAGCTGATCGACGATCATTTCCTGTTCAAGGAGGGCGATCGTTTCCTGCAGGCCGCCAATGCTTGCCGCTTCTGGCCCAGCGGTCGTGGTATCTACCACAATGACAACAAGACCTTCTTGGTCTGGTGCAATGAGGAAGATCATTTGCGTATCATCTCCATGCAGCAGGGTGGTGATCTTGGCCAGATCTATGGCCGTCTGGTCAACGCTGTCAACGAGATTGAGAAGCGTGTGCCCTTCAGCCACGATGATCGTCTTGGTTTCTTGACTTTCTGCCCCACCAACTTGGGTACCACCATCCGTGCCTCTGTGCACATTAAGGTCCCCAAGCTGGCTGCCAACTTGGCCAAGTTGGAGGAGGTCGCCGGCAAGTACAACCTCCAGGTCCGCGGAACTCGCGGTGAGCACACCGAAGCCGAGGGTGGTGTCTATGATATCTCCAACAAGCGTCGCATGGGTCTCACCGAATACCAGGCCGTCAAGGAGATGTACGATGGCATCGCCGAGCTGATCAAGCTAGAAAAGAGCTTGTAAATTGTTTGACCAACAAAAACAACATCTATCCTCCTTCTATCCGCCGCGCCAGCTGCTCTTTAACATTCTCAGCAATCTATGGTCCGGGTGAAGCGAGGTCCAACAACAGCAACAACAACAAAAACAACCAAAAAAAGAAAAACAAAACAACACGTAGAAATCTTTCAACTCGTCCGCCTTGTCGCGTTTTGGCGGTTTGCGAGTTGCAAAACATTTATTTAGTTTGTAGAAATGTGTGTCCGGAGCTTCAATATACATATTTGTTGTCCAGTCCCCTAAACTGGCGATAACTTTCGGCATTTTCGTATACTTTGAGAGTTGCGAGGATTATGGGCCTAAAACAACAACAACAAAGAGCAATACCAACACCAACAACACAGAACTACTATCCACAGTAACAACAACAACTACGGAGAACTATTTAAAACAACAAAAAAAAAAAAACAACACGATTTGCTTAATAAAAAATATAAAAAAAACAAAACAATGTAAAACATTTTGACTCTTATGTCAAGCAAAAAAACAAAAAACGGAACTTTAAATACTTTTATTTTAAGTCTTAAGTTTATAAAAATATTAAAATTATACAAAAAAATAAAAAAAAAAAAATCAATTTGTTTACATTATGTCAATGGAAGTCAGTTAGCTTTTCTTTCAAATTGCATTTTTTTTGCACTTAAAATATTATACATCCTTTTGAAGAAATCGAGATGCCAAATGGATCATAATTTTATATTTTTTTTTAGTCTAGAGCTTAGTTTATATTAAAAAGTGTGTCTATAATGTAACAATCAAATTCACAGCCATTTGTATCTGATGAGTTTTAAAAACCAAAGCTACGTGTGTGTTGTTCCCGAAGATTGTTATCAGTTCAAATATACAGATGAGATTGTCAGGGTTGGACACTGTTGTCACTCTTGTCCATGACTTCGGTATCGGTTTGTATTAAGTACAGTTGGAAGAATAATGAATCGTTTATCATTAATATTAATAATTGGATTAATTGTAGTCAAGTTTGGACACTTTTAGATGGTAGATGAGTTGTCTAAGTGACCCAGTCATTTAGTCAACTGAACAACGAGGATCCGGGTTCGAACCCCAGGCTAGTGTATGCAAGTTAGTTTTCGTCTAAGCCTTCGTTGCCAGTGCTTGTAAAAATATAGTTATGTTGATAGTTTACAACTATATCCCATACATTAATAATAGATGTGTTGTTTTGATCCATCCTTACTGCTTTTATGGTTTTCAAAGGGGTAAGAATTGAGTGTCGTCTCTAGTTGCCTTTGACAAAGTATATAGATTACTTGTATCCAAATCATGTTCAAAATGCAAGAGAGTCAAGACTCTCCATATCATAGAGGATGTGGAGGCCAGTGGTATTTAGCGCTTATCATGGTCTTTTTTCTCATCATTGAATTCTATAGCCTTGCAGAGGGTATTATAAAATTGGTCAGATGTTTGTAACGCACAGAAGGAGACGTTTCCGACGCCATAAAGTATATATGTATATTCTTGATCAGCATGAGAAGCTGAGTCGATATGGCCATGTCCGTCCGTCGGTGCGTATGCGTTTTACTCAGCCAATTTAATTTTATTGGGATGAAACTTGGCATTTAGGCTTTTTATATCCTGGGTGAGATGTGGTATGAAAATCATCCACATTGGACCACTCATATAGTTATGTAAGAAAAATAGGTAGCGGAGTTGGAGTATCCCTAAGAAATTTACTAATGTTATAGTCTTTGTTATAAACCATCAGATCCCACAGACGCAACGCGAGTGATACTTACAAGGTTTTGATGAATTGGTAAATTGAGTTACAGAAAGAGTTTGGAACATGTAAAAATATTATGGCCAAGGACTGCAAGGGTAAATATAACCTATGCAAGGTAAATAAACCTATGCAAGGTCCGAGATTGGGTCGACTATATCTTTCACTAGCGATTGTTCAGAGCGTAAATCTTTGAAAAAATAAACTAAATTTGTATAAAAGGCATTTTAAACGGCAAAGAGTGCCACGTATTGACGACATTTGGCACAATGTTCCATAATCCTTTTTTATAGGGATGAAATGTTCCTAAACTACATTGTGTTACATTTGTTATAAAAAAAAAGATGCCACGGATGAACGCAAATGACTAATATGGGATATTGCCAAAGTCCCATACCCTGACAACAGACTGAAAGGTCGTTAATTATTCAACTCCGTGTGTACTGTTTTTCTTTTCTATATATGTATATGTATATACATATATATAGCTAGTATATATATTCGAGTTTCTTGAACTATAGGGAGCTAACTTAAAATTAGCGGCTTAGTTCTAGTAATTATGATTAACATTTACATAAGGCTAATTATCATAATAATAAATGCAGGTACATATAACAGAAAGCATAAAATTAACGAAAAATTCAGACTTCATGGTTACAAATATATGCTTAACTGATAATAATTATATGTACATATGTTCATACAGTTTGAAAAGTATCTTTACTTTGGCAATATCAAAGTATGTATATATAAATTTTTCATAAATTCGGTTATAAATGACTTTATAATTTATAGTGACAGTAATTTAATTATGATTAATGTACAAGAATAAATATTTAGGAACTGCTTGCTGCCTTACATTCGGCATCAATTAGGGCACGAATGCCGTCATACATCTCTTTGACAGCTTCATATTCGGTTAGGCCCATCCGGCGTTTGTTTGAAATGTCATGGACTCCTCCCTTGGCTTCGCTATGCTCACCGCTAGTGCCTCGAACTTGTAAATTATATTTGGTGGCCAGCTTCTGCAATTCTTCTTTGTTTTTGTTTAGATTGGGCAATTTGATGTGCACGGAGGCACGTATAGTGGTACCCAAATTGGTGGGACAGAAGGTAAGGAAACCTAAGCGATCATCTCGACTGAAATGTAAATGCTTGCCTAGGGCTTCCACCCCACCAAGCATACGATCATAGACCTTGCCAAGATCGCCGCCTTTTTCCATGGATATGATGCGTATATGGTCCTCCTCGTTAACCCAGACGAGAAAATTTCGAGCCTTGTTAAAGTAGATGCCCCGACCGGCTGGCCAAAAACGTGAAGCGCCCGCCGCTTCCAGGAAACGATCGCCCTCTTTAAAAAGAAAATGCTCGTCGATGAGTTTCTGCTGTTGCGACTTGTCCATATCGGCTAATGGCATATAGGCACCTGAGTATTCACCCGATAATGTACCCAGGGCATTGGCAATCATACACTCCAGCTCTCCATAGTCATATTCGGTAAGGCACGGATTGAAAGGAAAGTTTTGCACAGATCGACCGCAACGGACGCGCGTTGACACTATGAACCTATTCTCGGGATCGAGGTTTGGAAAATCCTTGCCTTGTCCGAAGCAGGACTCGGGATGTTTATCCGTCTTCTTAAAGCCCTTGTGATAATCCTCAATAATCGGATCGAATAAGTCTGCAAAAGTTTTATACGCCTCAGCATCGGGTGCATAGATACCCACTCCCGAGTCGTGATTGCATAATCCCGATCGAATACAATCCAATAAGGTTGAGTGAAAACTTGGAGTTGACGTCTTTTTCAATCTGTTGAAGATGTCCTTGGACAAATGCTTCTTAAGCAGAGACTTTGAATCGGAGGCGGCCAAACTGTTGTAGCCTGCCTCCAATTCGGCCAGAACATCCCAGGAAACATTCTTGGCGGCGCCTCCTCCACCAGGTCCCTTTTTAGCTGCGTTACTCAATCGACGGTAGCAACCGGCTGCAATACGATGACATGGCAATCGTAGCATTGTTAAACTTAATTCCGAACGTCCACTCTATGTGTATAATTTAAAATCCAACTGAACATTGAAAAGATTCTGTGTTCTGCTTTTTCTAGAAAGTTTTGTTTACGTTTTGTGATGGAAGTGGCATGGCAACTCCATTCAATCAAGCTTTTTTGACATTTTGTTACTAGAGGTAAGCTGGTCACATTTCGTTGACTTCAAACTGAGTGATTCCCACTTGTGAGTCAGCGAACGAAACTTATTCATTTTATTAAACCCATCGAAATGGCGAGTACATTTCTTTCTTTTGGCGAAGGCATTGAATATGTCCTAAAAGCTATATCAATTGATTCAGAGCAACGACAAATTTACCACGAAGATGCCCAAATAATTGAGAACGCATTTATTAATGCTATCTCAAAAAGAGATAAAACTTTCCGAAAAGCATTCAATGGTCTCGCTTTGACAGGGAGCACCTTGGACAAAATCAAGGTCGATCTCCCGGACGAATTTGATATGTTGACAAAAACCAAGCTACCGTGCATTGTGGAGCCTGTGGTCTTTGAGAAACATCCATCCTTCGTTGGTCTACGTCTCAGTGGTCCCAATGTGCCCGAAAATCTTGTGGAACACCATAATGGACAGAAGTTTCTAAGCCGCCGAAAACTTCACAATTGGTATCGTGAAAACATTAAGGATGTAATGACTGAGCTGGATAATATCCAATGTGGAAAACATGCCTATAAGTTAGAGTACACAGCTCATGGCTATGGAGTAGCTCATACTCTAGAGGCCACCTGCCTTGGTAATCGTAAACGCAAGATTTACTTTGATTTTGTGCCAGCTTTTGAATTTGAGGCCAGTGAATGGCCCAAAGACATAAAAAAGGTTTGCAACAATAATCGCACGTGGTTTGCCGTACCTCGCAAGTTCACCAAACCCGGCGCTACCGATGACTCACGTTCGTTTATGGTATGTGCACCTTACTGGGAGCGTATGGTTTTGGCGGACAAGCAAAACCTAAAGGATTCCCTGCGTCTAATGAAAGCAATGCGTGATGCCAATGGAATGAATCGTTTGATCAGTTACATGATCAAGAGCGTCTTTATGAATAGAGCTAATGGAACTGGCGAAACATGTAACTTATGGAATGAGTCGCCAGGACATATTCTCATAAGCGTAAGTAAATTATCTATTTAATTTATGACTATGGATATACCATTTCTAATTAATTAGGTTACCAAATCAATGCAAAAGTGTCTGACTCGGGGATTTCTTCCCTTTTATTTGGTGCCTGATCACAATGTATTTGATACCTTGGGTAAGTCGGAGCAGGACGAATATAAAAGGATGTTTGACAGATTCAGTGGCATACTTCGAGAGTGTCGCAAAAAGGATTGCTTGAGTCCTAAGAATATGGAAATCCTTTTTGGAAAAAGTTACTAACACCAGACTAGAAAATGTCTTTTGAAATAATAATGTTTTTATAATATTGTTCAACAATCAGGGCATTCCTTATGCACATTAAAATGTCCTCAAATATTTTCTATAGTTCGTTCTTTTTTGTTTTGTTCTCTGATTTCCCGCTCAAATCTAACTTAAAGTCTATGGGCTTATCATAGCCCATAATGCGGACATAGTGCTCTGGATCATCAAATAGAGCAGGATCGACGAACAATGGACGCTTGTTAACAATAAATGAGGTGAACATTCCAGGCACCTCCGGTACGTTAACATCGCTGGGTCTGAATTTGGTCTAAATGTGAAATAATATAAACATTATTACGTGAAATGGAAATCATAAACATACACATGCCAACTTACCTGGACCTTTTGCAGCAAAAGGGATATCGTGGTGGCCGTATACTCTTCTGTCATCGGATTGTAATGCAATTCCGTTACATATTTTTTGGTTATAAAATGTAGCAGAAGCGGAGTGACAAAGGTAAAGAATCCACCTACGGAACAGAGGAACACGGCCATGCCGGTGCCTCCGATCTTCATGCCTTGCTCGAGCAAAATTGGCTGAGCTGCTAGGCCAGCTAAACTAGTTGATAGCGAAAAGAACTTGACTAGCTTCATGCGGGGCGCCAGGGTCCCATAATAAATGCGTTTTAAGCCATCTTCCGAATCCTTTGGTCCAGGCTGTGTTGCCAGCCATCTGTGTTGATGTGGTTGCAAACGGGAATGGCAGGAGTTAATGGCTGGGCCGGTGGATGTAGTCGCAGCTGGAGCCAATCTGGACGGCAGATTAACATTTCGAGCCGCATAAGTAACTATTGAAGTTAACCCTTTCCCATGGGAAAAAGACCGACGAATTGCGAACATTTTGCTATTTGGAATTACAACATACAAGAGTTGCCACTGATCAGAAATTTATCGAACACTCGATTGCATTAACAATAACAAACTATCGATTTCATGAGCAATTATCGATACTTTGAACTATCGGAACTTACGCGCTAAACGAAAGTTTCGTTTAAATAATCATTTTGAAAATGCAGAGAGATAGTTTATTATTATTATTATTAAATCAAAATTAAGTTTTTCTTTTTGTCTAATTCAACATATTAAATTTTGGGCAAAGTAAATTGAAATGTATCATTTTGAATGATTTAACAAAAATTGTATACTGACATATGTATGTACATACATATGTATACATATTTTATTTGTTTAAGCACAAGTGACCACCGTACTGCTGGTCATGGCTAATAATCTGTTTAAATCGAATGAGAAATGTGTTGGAGATTCAGTGGGCTGATTAACGAGGTATTTTTGGGCGTGGGTAAAAATGTAAAGTGAAATGTGACGGTTCTGGCTTATATGGTAAAAACATACATACAAATATAAAGTTTCGTATGTAAATTCGAATTAATATGCTCGAATTAATAGCAATTGATGGTTGTGGGTATGTCAGAGGATGCTATTGAATGTGGTCAATGTCCATTCATATAAAACTTGTCCACATAAACATAGATACATATGTACATACATATATGTATGTACATACAAACTTATATGTGAATGCCAATGTAGCAGTCAGAACCTTTACATACTCTTACTTATAAAAAGACTAAAAACATTTCATCTACCAGTATAACTAAAATTATGCTTTCAATAATTGTTAATTGTAGTTTCATTATAATATAACTTTAAAACTCTGACAGAAGATTTGTATTTCTAAAAAAATATATATAAAATGTAAAATTACTTTCACCTCTTTGTAATTTATCTTTACTGCTTTTCACATGAGTTCCAATTTAATTTTTATTTAAGTTAAATGACTTTCTTGTTTCAAATTACTGGGATATAAATATTTGAATACAATCACCAAATTATTTGGTAGTTCGTAATCTACTATCCTCTCCAAGTTTTCGACTAAGATTTAATTTAAATTATGCGATGTACCTTCTACAATGTTTAACAAAAATTGAATTGACAATGAGTTAACAAAGTTGTGTTTTATTTAAACTGATTAAATTTTATTTCATTTAGCCAGTACTTTTGTCCCATCAAAGAAATTAAAAAAAATCCAAAAAAGACGATTATTTCAGCATTATTTACGCTAAAATAATACTAAGAAAAACTTTATCGTCGAAATTCTTAGAACAATCCTAAATATCTTCTTCTATCACCACATCAAATACATATTCCTTGATCCCCTATACCAATAACTAATGAAGGTTTAGAAAGAAAAAAACTTGGAATTTAATTTTTTTTTTCGTTAACATTTTTTTTGTCTTTGCTGCCATTTTACGACACCAATTGATATGACTGAGCCCATTTTAAATGTAAAAAGAAGAAAGTAGAATTCTAAGAATCTGAGATTTTATATCAAATTCTATTATATTGGTAAATTTCATGGGGATACTCCAATTTTTGCAAAAATTTTTGTTCTAGAGTTATATGATATAGTAGTCCGATCCTGACAATTTTCATACTTTATCATCTCCCGGCTAAAAGTAGCTCAAATATGAAATTTCATTCCGATAGCTCTTAAGATGCCAGCGTGAAGTTGATTTGCACAGACGGACGGACGGACGGACAGACGGACATGGCTATATCGACTCAGCTTCTCATGCTGATGAAGAATATATATACTTTATGGGGTCGGAAACGTCTCCTTCTGTGCGTTACAAACATCTGACCAATTTTATAATACCCTCTGCAAGGGTACAAAAATGAATTGCTGTTCGTTAGTCTCGCTAAAACTCGAGAACGGCTGACCGGATTTATCTTAGCTTGGTCTTAAATTATTCGTGGAGGTCTAGGGAAAATTCGAATAATTGCCGGGAAAATCCTCAAAACAGCATTTTTCTATTTCCCATACAAACGTTTTCGAAATAAAATGGAGAGTCAATTTGTAAATTATTACCCTTGCATAAAGTTCAAATTCGCGTACGCGTTGGAGGATCTAATATCGCGTTCTGAAACTCAACAAAAGTGAAATTGAATCGCGAACGCGACAAAATTGCATAGTATGTATATAAAATTCTCGTGTCACAGTTTTCGAAGTGATACTCCTCCGAAACGGCTTGATCGATTTTGATGAAATTTTTTGTGCTTATCCGGTATCTATGAGAATCGAACAACATCTATTTCTTCCCCCTAAATGTTAGGGGTAGTTCGCGAGCGCGAAAAAAAATGAATTTTATAACGGCTTTCCGTGTATCGACCGCAGTAGGCGAGAGGTTTGTCGGGTCAACTAGGTCATTAAATAATTTCAATAATTCTATTTATGTATGTTTTGTACAGTGAGCAATGCCAAGAAAACGCAAAGGGGCTGATTTGGGACTCGGTGCTTGCGAAATAGCAGATTCGAAAGAACAGAAGTACCAATCCAGCAACAAAATACTGATGCACGTGTCAGAATGGTGCAATTGCATTAAGAAGAGTTAGAAGATACACGAGCTGAACGCAATGAAGTCAGAAGATTAGAACAACGACAATCACGCCGTTTCACAGTTAATAGACGAAGACGACGACAACAGGTACATCGAGCATTTATATCTCATTCATTCCTGCGTCTAGCATTCCACTATGAACCCGATATTGAATATTATGCTCATTGGTAATTGACATTTGCTGCTATGGACAAGGAATGTCCGCATTGTCATGCTCTGAAATGAGCCTGCTGGGATGTGTTGCGCGCCAGGAAAAGTGCAACTACCTGAAATTGAAACACCACATGAACCATTGAACGGCTTACTTATCGGCACGGATCCAGATTCTAACGAGTTCCTAAAGTCAATTCGAAGATTCAATTCATGCTTTCAAATGACATTATTCCGAGCAACAGAAATAGTTCGAAATACTAATACAAATGGTCAACAATTCAATTCTACATTCGAAATCAGAGGCCAAGTTTATCTTAAAATGGGCTCATTGCTGCCAATGCCAGACGAACCACATAAATTCTTAGAAATCTACTTTATGGGCGGCGAGGATTCCGGAAGCGCACTTGCCAATCGCGTGAATGCACGTTGTGATTATAATAATCTTGATTCACTTTATGCCAGGCGCATCGTCAGGGTAGCTAAATCGCGCGCACAGACCGCGACTAGGTCGACATGAGCAAGATGTCTACAGGTGTCACTTCTGACTCAATAAACATCTGGTGGCGAAACGGAGTTCGCTGGGCAACTAGTAGCATATACAAACACACGAGCACTCTAGCGCCACCGATAGCCTACGGTGAACTCCGCCCTAATGGTTCGCCTAGTACAACACATTTCTACGTAGGGGAGAGTGGGGCTAATCGGCGCATGGGGCAACCCGGCGCAGTCGAATTATCTTTAAGTATAATAGCACGATCCAAAATGTGATACGTGTCATAAGATCGCATTTTGGTAGGCTATATTTGGATAAATAACCTAGACGTATCCAATTCGTAGTATCCGAAATTCATATGCCAGAATCAGACGGATCAGAATACTATATCATATAGCTGCCATACAAACGATGAAATTAACAATCATAAATTAAATTCTAAACCCATCAACATTGTTGGTGTTACAAAAATTGAGGTGACCATATGCAAGATCCGTACTCTAAGATAGGACGGATTAATGAATTATACAGAAGTTTGGTTGTGTACGGATCGTCAAACTCTTTTGACCATCGTTTCACAAACCCAAGAACATTCATAGCTTTCCTAACTGTAGCAGAAATATGAGGATTAAAGGTTAATTTATGGTCCATTAGAACACCTAAGTCATTGACAATATCTACCCGCTCTAAGGCAGTGTCGTTAAGATAATAAGTTGCTAAGCATGGAGTGCATCTATAAAAAGACATAACTTTACATTTAGAGCCGTTAAGGTTTAGTAGGTTGGTTTCACACCAATTTAGAAGATCATTAAGATCCGATTGAAGTAGGCAGACATATCGTCTGTCTTTAAAACTGAGGTAAAGCTTAACATCATCCGCGTACATAAGCACCTGAGAATGTGACACTACCAATAAAAGATCATTCATAAAAAGAGTGAATAGCAATGGACCCAAATGACTACCCTGAGGTAATATATATAATATATATATGATAGAAATAATGAATTTGAATTAGTCTGTCGAATTTTATTTCAACAGTCAAAAATTTGCGGGAGGCAATCGATTTTTTCTAATTTATAGAGGCGAAAGTGGACATGGCAAAATTCTGAGCAATCAAAATCTGCTAGCATATTAAACAAATCTACGTACAAATTTGGTGACTTTAACTTTGTTAGAGGTCGAGAAAATCAATTTTATTCAATTTTCGAAATTCTGAAACAACCTAAATCTGTGCGCGTAATAAGCCGGCATACATACATACATATGTACGTATCAAATTTAATGTCTCTAGCTAGTATAGTTTTTGAGAAAGTCGGTTTTATCTAATTTGTAGGGGCAGAAGTGGGCGTGGGAAAAATTTGAAACAAACTTGATCACTGTACATGCTACACGAGTGGATGATCATACGGACGGACAGACGGACATGGCTAGATGGACTCGGCTGTTGATGCTGATCAAGAATATATATGCATATACTTTATGGGGTCGGAAAAGCTTCCTTCTGCCTGTTATATACATTTTGGCGACTTTAATATACCATTTCACCCTATGGGTGTATGGTATAATTAAACATTTATAACAAACTTCGCTACTGTTTCGCCGAATATGTTTTTAATTTGTCAAAAAGGAAGTAGAGTATAGACCGAAAATCTAGGTATTATACGGACAGACAAACGGACAAGGCTAGATCGACTCGCCTGTTGATGCTGATCAAGAATATGTATACTTTATGGGGTCGCCTCCAAATTTTAATACGATCGGATAAATATAACACAAATTACAGTCAATATAAATCAGCTCTGCTGAAACGCTGCCGACAGCGCTGCCAAAAACACCAGAGCAGCGGAACATATGTACATACCCACACAGACGCAACGCTACATCCCTGCAGGGCCCTGTATGTTAACATACAATGGGCTTGCAAAGGAGATGGGGAAGGGCAGTTATATCGAAATTGAAAAGGATAGAGTGAGAGATTGAAGGCATTGGAACAAAGTTTAAAACATTTAAAAATATTATTGCCAAGGACTGCAAGGGCATATAATCTTTGGCATAGCCGATGCTAGCTTCTTTGATATTTTTCCATTTAAATTGACATCTATTTCATAGGCACAGTTATATATGTATATGTACACATGTACATATATGTATGTAAATTATACAGATATGTATGTTATATGTTTGCCTATATTATATGTCTTTGCTGTGGTTATATATGTAAATAAGCATAGGTCTAGTTACTACATGCAATTTGTCGCTGTCCTGGTCGACCAATGGCCACATGACCACATTTTTAATTTATGTGCCTTTAATTGTTTAAATTGAATTGCCTGGCCATCGAGGTTACTTTCATTTCTTTTTCATTCAAAACTGATTGTTACTATTCCATGATGCACGCCTGACTGATGCCTGAGTGATAGCTACAAATATCTTGAAATCCCTTTAATGTTGCAGCATTGCCCCGTTTCATATCATTCGTTTGCAGTCAGGCGTCACTAATCAACAATTTTCAAAGTGACCGAATTTGATTTTGAATTTGAATTGCAGTCGAGGCTTTGCCTCCCACCAATCCGCCGTCAGCCGACCTATGTATGACTGAATCGGTCATAGCTCAACTAGCTGACATATGCATGTACCTTCCCTTCCCCCTTCCCCTCCCCCTCCACACCTCACCCCCTTCTCCCACGTCCATCGCTTTTCCTCTCGAACCGTCTCTCTGTGGCTGGCAATCCTTTTGTTATCCCCATGCCTTTTGTTGTCATTTCATTATTGTTATTTCATGCATCATATACATTCTTCTCCCCGCTGCTCTTAGTCCCTCATGATGTCTATATACATATGTATGTATATATAGTATACATACATATATAGTGTGAGTGAGTGTATCTTCTATCCATATAGATAGTAGTTGTTGTTGCTGCTGCTTGCCAATTGTTTGGTCAAAAATTTCACTTGCAGCAGGCAAAATAATTCATGGAAATCAGCACACAAAAAAAAAAAAAAACAAGTAAAGGAAAACGCGCTTTCGTTGATATAGGAGAGTCTTCTGGCCAATACTAGGACCTGGGGCCAGGTTTAGACCAGCAAATACATAGATAAAACGGAAATAAGTAAGTGGTCGAGGCTCATTCATATTGATTGTGATATCAATTTATTATACATATTTGCTGGCAAGATGCCTCCCCTTTCAGTTTGCCCCTCCCCCACTGTTCATGGCTTTCTCAACTAAATGTGTCCCGTTGCCGTTTGAATTGCCATTGGCTAATTTGTTAAATTCAACTCCATTTTTCATTACTTTTTTTTTTTGTGTTTTTGCGGCGTGTGATTTTAACGACGTTATTAAATTATAAAATTGTGCCATATAATTATTAATTATGGTGCTTCATTAACAGTTTTGAAAGATGCCGCATGTATGTGTGTACATATCCTCACAAATATTTGCTCAAAAATTACTCATACGACCTGTTCTTGAGTGAGATTAAAGCAAAGCACTCACTCACTTATTCACTCATCCATAGCTCCAATTTCCCCAGGGTTGTTCCACAAATAAAGGGAGTGAACTCTAGGACCAAAAGGACTCACACATGTTCCACAATTGAGTGGAATTGTATCCTGCAACCACGCGCAACTCCAACACAACTAATACGCAACTGCGACAAAATACCCTGCAACCGATTGCAACAGCTTGCAACTTCTACCAAGAAGTTGGACGTTACAACTACAACAACAAAATTGAGCAGGACTCGTTGCAATAGATATTGAAGTCCTTCCACCTTAGGACATCACTTGAACGAATATCAATGTATTGAAACCACAGAAATTATTATGCATATTAACAAACATTTTTTTTTTTTTTTTGTATTTTTTATACCTGTTATTATGTCCAAGAAGCCAATAATTGAATCTTCTATTGGGAGGCGATGAAACCGATCCGACTTTTATCCGATTTCGATCAGAAATACAGACCAAAACATTCCATATTAAACTTGGTATTTGAATTGCCACCAAATCGAATGTTGGGGCTGAAATAAAAATTTGTGGTATGCAGTTTGCCTTAGTTTTGCTAGATCAACAACTTTTCTTCTATTATTTAAGATTTTAGTAAACACGTTGAATAGGGATCTCCGAAGAGAAAGACAATAACCCAATCTTCATTCGTTGAATTCAAAATATGAACTGATTTTATTCAAAAACTCTTAAACTCTAAGAAGCAACAATTGTTCTTAAAAATACTTATTCTAATGCCCCACGTTTTCGGGGGTTGAAAATTGTTTATATTTCATGCTCAGCGCTGGTTACTTGATACCGCGCCGCTGTTATAATCTTAAGTGTTTTCCACAGAGTGTAGATGCATGTTTTGTTTGGTTTTAAGCAATAATTGTCATATGAATCTTTACGACTTATTTTTGTTTTATGTTTTTGTTTCGAATTGTATATTTCATTGGTGCATCTGATTTGGTGAAGCCAGTTCAGATGAACACGATGTTTATTCTTAAACACACGTCTTAAATATTTGGCCAGCCGAGAAAATCAGAAATAAAGTCCGAAAATTAAAAACGTCATAAATTTGTGACCACCACTGTATATACATTTTCATTCGGAATGTTGATAGATTGCTCAAAGCAAACATTCGTTGTATACAATATTTAAGGAACAAGTCATAAGAAAAGTTATTAACGAGTTGCATATAATAAATACTTTTCCAGCCTATTGCATACTTAAGGGGGTCCCATCACCCTATTTTACACAGTTCTAAATCCGCTTAGGGTCACGCTCTCAGCTTAAGATAGTTAAGTTTAGTCATTAGAATGACATATTTAACTATGAAATGAATGACATATTGAATTATACAATTACTAAATACTTATATTTCTGCATTATTTCAGTAATTTTTCTATGCGCAGCTAATAACCGTCGAATACTTTCAATAGCGGGCGGCACGATTAATTCGAAGCTGATTTTCGAGAATATTAACATCAGCGTTTTATTTTATAGTATGAAATCACCTCTCAACTAGCGAATAAAAACAAGTATATAGAATTCAATTTAGTTTTGAGCACCAATTATTATTGTTAACATATAATACAAACAATTTCGAATAATACTTATGTACATAATTGGTATTATGTCTTTCTTGAATCGACTTTAAGGACATAGGAAGATGTATAAATTGTTTTTTTATTGTGCTTGAGGGAAATTTTCTTGTACTTTCTTTTAATGCTCCATAATTGTAAGATTTATGAATACAAAGTGAACAACTTAATGCACATAAGGGGGATTGGTGATAAAGAAAAAAGAAAAAGTATTATTCTTATTCCCTTGTACTAGTGACTTTGACTTTGTGACTGACAATCATCACTTGGAACCAATTCGAGCTGACTGAAATGCAATTAGGACACGCTTTACAATTAATATGCTAACGAGCAAAAGCAGCAAAATTCACACGGACTTGGGGCATGGATACCAGACCAAAGATAGAGAGAGGGAGAGCGGTTGATGGGTGGGTGGGTGGTTGTGTGAGTAGCTGGCTGGATGACTGGTGTTGGGTTAAAGGATACGTAATTGTAGAATTTGTAGTATCAGTGGCCCAACTAGACGCGTAATAAATCATTTAAAATTCACTTTAACACGCGCACATGCAGTCGTGCAGCATGGGCATGGCCATGGACATGGGCATTGGCGGCAAGTCCTGGTCCATAGGATTCTTTTCTGGCATAGGAACCAGCGCTATAGCAATGCATTGCGTTTTTTCGTTTTGCGTTTTGTTGCCATGGCAGTTGCCCGCCCAGAGGCGGGTTACTAAATGTTCCAACTAAATGCTCGAATAATTACAACTTTAAACTATGCGCATATTCAGGAAAAAGGATATACATATCATATACATATACATACATGCTTACATATGTATTTGTATATGTATGCGAGTGTTTAAAAATTTTAGCCAGGAGTTGAGGTTGTGGAAAAATTGTTGATTATATACCCTTATGCATGTATTAGTGAAGTTCTCCACCAAAGAATATCTAGAACTATTCACTCTTCCCACCACTGGTCACCATGCCCTTCTAGCTACTGTTCATTGTCAAGTCGTCTAATGCCAAAGGTTTAGATATATATAGGTATATTATTTTTTTCTCTTTTTTGCTTATGGCATAACTCATGTTCACGCTCCTCCAGAGCCATTATAATGTTGCGTTTGCGTTCGTTTTGGGGCTGTTGTTGCTGCTGTTGTAGTACTCCACAAATTGGTAGTACATTTTTAAGGCAAGAGGCAGCGAGCACATTTCTTTTCAGGGTAGTTATTAAATTGGTTTATAATTTATACGCTCTTTCAAGTGCCAACCAAGCGGCGAACTCATAATTCGTTACCCCAAATCTCACTCTGTTACCCCATAGCATCACTCCTTACCATTTAATAAAGACAAATGTGCAGCAAGTGGGTCAATTTTATAGTAGCCTCAAGCAGGCAGCGATCCTTGAAATATGACTGTGTATGTAGCTGTTAATAAGTACAATGAAGAGAGAGAGAGAGAGAGAGAGAGAAAAAAAGGGATCGAAAAACTATAAAACTTCAGCAGATTGCCATAATGGGCTACAGTTGGGTATCACATCTGGTTCCCAAAAGTATGCAACTATTTTCATTGAGTTGTTCGCAAAAGAGGATATCTTTCGAATTTTTTTCCACTTATTATCCTTCTCTAGACTCTAGACTCAATATGTTCTGTAGTTGATTCGTTTTACCATTTCTTGTCACTTGTTTCTCCACTTATCTGTCTTTTACTTCATTACATTCCTTATTGACTCAATGAATAGAATGTGCACTTTTGTAGCAGTATCTAGTAAGTTGTCTATCATGTGTTTCATTTTCTTTGCCATTTTCTTTTCGCTGCTGATTTCCTCTGGCTCTCTCTCTCTCTCTATTTCTCACTCTCTGTCGGACTCTACTCTTTTTTGTTGTTTGAATTCACTTATTTGGTTGAGCTACTTTTCGATTGCATTTCCTATTTTGTATTTTTATTTCCTTTTTAATAACTTGTAACCTATTTTCTATGTTTTCTTCTGTAAATCTAAAAAGAAAAAGTTGGAAAATTCTAACATAAATGACTTTCGGACTTAGTTTGCTTCCTATTTGTTTATACATAGATAGATGCTTCATTCATTAATTTTTACTTTAAGAATATGTAAGAGGACTCCAATACCTTTGAGGCATAGGCATTCTAGGCTGCAACCAGAGAATTCATTTGAAACATTTTTTACAAATTATCTTCTCTAATAAGATAATTGTAAGAAGAATTGTAAGTAAGAAATTTTTCAGTTTTAATTATACAACAAATAAAAATACAAACGAATACAATATATCCAACGATTAAGTAATATATGCGAGAGATTTATATTATATAAAATTATATTTTTAAGTGATACAGTTGGTTGATACCTTCTCCGAGCTGTGTCCAATAGGAAAGAGCAATATCATTGTAATAGAATCTATATTCTACATATGTTCATTTTGTACATTTTTGATCATGGTCCTAGTGTATTGAAAACATTTATGTTCGATTTTTCTATACCAAAATGACATTTGAAGTAGGGACTTCATTTAGTTTCTAATGGCTTTTCAAGTACAGTAGCATACTAAAACTAATAATTTAACTGTCTTGAGTATTTAAAAGCAATGGGAAAAGAAGGAAAGACTTTCTCCACTTTAAGTACATGCTGTCCACTGACTGCAAGCGAGTTCCGTTTCCTATATGTACTATAAAGAACTATATACTGACAGATTCGCATCGTGGCTTCATGGCATCGTCGCATCGTAGCTGTCTCTTTGGCAACAGTACAAGTTTCACCATCTGTGTGGAAATAATTACTGACAAAGCCTTAAATATTGAATTACACACTTATTTATTTTGGCTTGCCATCTTCTAGCCCTTCCCCTGTTCCACAAAGCCCATTGCCATTGGCATCGCCGTCGTCATCGCCATTGCCATCGCCGAGGTCACTTTTCTCCATTTCCTTCTCTTTAGCCCAACCAACACCAAGTCCAGTCCAGTCCAGTAGCATCTACGTCGTTTCACTCTTCGGGAGTGACGATGCCGATGACGATAATGCCCTTGTCCCTGCTTGTTGTAGTTGTACGCAATGTCTTTGCCAGCTATTCAAATAGCTCTGGCAACCCATCTCTGGGTAGTGGCACTGCCACTCTGGTGTTTACTTTGTGGTTATTTTGAGGCTACAAGTTGCAACTTTTACATTTACGAGTGCGAGAAAGCAGAAGCAAAATGGGTAAGGAAGCCAAGCAGTGAAAGCTCACGTAGTGGCCAGGCTGCACCCGCTGCACCGCAAAAACTGGTCTCCTCCACCCTATCGTTATAGAAGGGACCCTCCTAGCTGTAGTAGTAATAGTGGTGGAGAGAATTACTTACTTCGATGCTTACCTTAATCTAATGAAAATGAAATGGTTGTCCTGGCCGTTTGGTTGATTTGCTGTACACAGTGTCCAGTGCACATTAAAGTGCCCTTTCATTAACCTCGGTTCACATTTTTCCTGGCTGTTTCGCTTCGTCTCCTGCTGGGCCTTGAAAGTGCAACTTAAATTTCAATAAACCCCCAAAGAGAAACTTACTCAATCTCATGCTCCTATGTTATGTCCAAGCAAAGTCATGTCCATGCCAGTTCTCCTAACTGCTCCTCCTACAGCTTCTTCATCTATTTCTACTTCAGCACGCAGCGGGCTTCAAGTTGTCTGCCAGCGTTTAAATCAAAATTAAACCCCCGAAAATAAGCTGCAATGTGCAGTAGAAGATGATGGTGACGGAGGTGGTGGGTGGGGCGATGGAAAAGGGCAGTGCAGCAGCAGACGGCAAGGAAGTTGAAACAGCTGCCATTGCAACTGCAACAACAACAACAACAACAACAGAAAACGTATCTAAAGTCATTGGCTATTTGCTTGAGTTTTTGTTGTTGCAGTTGATACTCTTACTTGGAAAATGTAATGAATTTCTTAACTTTATTTAAAAAAATATATACATATGTATTATTTCAATATTTTTCATATTTTCCTCCAAGAGTTTCCCTCTACATTTTAATTTACTATAATTAACAATTTATTATGTTCATTCAATTCGTGGGAAAATTTTAAAAATAGAAAAAAAATTCATTAGGCTTCTGAAAGTATATTACCCAAAAAAAGTAAGAAATATCAAAGAAGCTAACTTCGGCTATGCCAAAGTTTATATACCCTTGCAGTCCTTGGCAATAATATTTTTACATTTTGAAATCTCTTTCCCTGCAACTCAATTCATCAATACACAAACAAAACATTCAAATTATTACTTTTTTTACTCCAAATTTTTCATCCATCATTCCGTAAGCAAAGCACAACACGCATACACATACATACTCGCGTAGCGCTACGTCTGTGTGTGTGTATGCATGTGCTCTGTTTGATTTGCTGATGACGTAGAACCGATTTGTATTGACTGTAACTTGTGTTCTATTTATCCGATCAAGTTCAAATTTTGGGATCTGAGATTTTATATCAAATTCTATTATATTAAATTTTTGTTCCAGAGCTATATGATATAGTAGTCCGATCCCGATGATTTTCATACTTTATCTCACCCGGGTAAAAAAAAGCTTCCAAAAAAAATTTCATCCCGATAGCTCTTAAGATGGCTGAGTAAAACGCGTACGCACCGACGGACAGACGGACAGACGGACATGGCTATATCGACTCAGCTTCTCATGCTGATCAAGAATATATATACTTATGGGGTCGGAAACGTCTCCTTCTGTGCGTTACAAGCATCTGACCAATTTTATAATACCCTCTGCAAGGGTATAAAAATTAGTGTAAAGTTCATGTAAATCTAAAAAAAAAACCCTGAATCCAATTTTAAAATTGTTTTTTTTTTTTTGGATGGGATGGAGTTTTGTCCAATGAAATATATTTTTAGGTTAATGTCCCTAATATTTCTAGTATACAATTTTTCGTAGCTTTACCTTTAATTGCCTTTTGAAACCAATTAGTAAGTTTTGTGAGCTGATGCACTTTTTTTTATAATATTTCTTTGTAGTATTCTGCAGATTAAATGATTATTACTTAATTTTAGTAAAGTAAAATTGAATGTTTTTTAGGGCTGAATTTCAGAAAAAGTGGGTGTCGTTTTATTGGTCTTTGATCATGGAATATTTTATATAGAATACAATACTTTTACCTTGTTTTTTTTTTTGGTAAATTTGTGTAATAAAATGATTAGGATGTTGTTAGTAGATATACCAAGATAGTATCATTTATGTGGGAGGGGGCCAACAAAATCCTCAGCTCAGACTTTATTCTACAAACCAAAACAAACAAAACAATCTCTTCTCTATACAATGCAAATTTTATTTCATTTATTTTATTATGCACATTTGCTGCATAAAATGAAAATGAGAATGAGAAAAGAGTTTATTCATATATTTTCTGTTTTGTTTTCTTACTCATTTAGTTTAACTAAATCGAAGTGTATGTAGCTATTTGTAGTAGCCGAAAGCAAACATTTTCATTTTCTCTTTTAGGTTTTTCTTTTTTTTTCTGCTAGTTATGCATTTTGGTCAATGCTGCGTATACGTAACGTTGCTTTTTGTTCTTGTTGTCCAGCAATGCAACAGCACACGTGTTTGTGTGTGTGTGTGTTTATTAGGATGGCTGTGTGGGTGGCTGTGTCTGTGGCGATTTAATAAAAATAGATGAGTGAACTGGCACTAGACTCCTTTGCCATTCTCTTCTCTTTTTATCTAGCTGGCTCCCTTTTTGCTCACACTCCATTGGCTTTTTGCTGTTTGCCTCTACTCACTTCAAGCGTTACAAATTCAACTTTAAGCGTTTTGACGTTAAGTAGTTGATGGCGCTAAGGCACCAAGCTACTGCCACTGCTCCCGCTTCCGGTCCCGCACCCACTTCTACTGCTCCCGCTGGAGACCCTGTATTATGTAGTGGCTGCCTGGGCAACGGCAATCACGAGTGAGTGCACTCCCACAATATTTCCTTTAGCATATATCAAAAGTTATAGTTAAAGAGTTGCATGTTGTTTGCTGCCATATCCCTACCATACATATCTTCACTCGTATCGCATCCACCTAACCATCCGCCCACGAAGTCATCCACCATTGTTCCCGACTGCTGCTAGTGGCCCGCTCCGCTATGGCCGACAATCGCCCGAGACGTCGCAGCGCACTTCCTTCCGGCACTTTGACTGTGTCTGGTTGATTTTTGTGTGCTGGTAGCATCAAGGCAACAACGTTCTAGTTTTTTGGTCCTAACCCCCCCACCAATCTACCCACCAATGCTTACTCCTATGACTGGCACGCATCCTTGAAGCCAAATTGAAGTGTTTGTCCTGGTGGAGTTGGGAGCACAAGTGCCCAAAATGTGCATGAAAACAGCTTACAGCAGCATGAAAATTCTGACAAGACGTTGGCAGGAATAGCACCAGGACTAGAAGCAGTATTCTAAAAGACGAAGATGACGACGACGATGATGATGATGATGAGCTTTCTGTTGTTACGCACATCGTTTGACTTTAATATTGCATTATACTTAGAGTTGTGCACATTTTTGTGTTACATATTAAAAATAGCTGCTATCCAGGCAGGAGACATCTAAAAAGAAATACAGAGAGAGCGAAAGAAAGAGAAACAAAGAGAGAGAGAGAGAGGAAGAGAGATAGAGATAGAGAGCAGTTTTATCAAACTATTTATACGAAATTTCCAAGGATAATGTTTATCTTTAACTGATTAGAGTCGCCTAGTTGAACTTAACCAGTATTTAGCGCAGAAAGAACTTAACTAGCCAAACAAAACGCTCTCTCTATTCTTAAGTTGATGAGATCTTAATTTAGCCACACATGTAGGTATATTGATCCCATCAGTATTTCAGAAAAAACACTATGGGAAAGGGCGATATACATAGATATCGGCTCTATTCAATATTATATTATTAACAATTTAGCATTGCGAAGAGATTTCTAAATTCAACAAGAATGTTAATGGAAACTGGGTGTTAGCTCAATAAATCTTAGCTTCCCATTTTTTTTTTCGCTTTATGTAGTTATAATTTCCGACGAGTTTTAGCGTTGAAAAGTCTGTTGACTTTTGATTTGCCTATGATTTTAAATCTTGAACATAAAAATTACAAATTAAATTTATTTTAAAAAAACTCTTGACTCTTCTGTGGAAATGTCTTTAAATTTGGTTGCATACCTATACGTATACGTAATATTTGTAGAGTTAATCAACAAAGTTTATTCGTTAGTGACATTGATGACTTGGTTGCAAATTTATTTACGATCTATACTATACTTTATATAGTTTATACCCATATGTGTGTGTTGTGGCAGTGGCAGCGCCACGGGGTGGGGGACAATAGCTTGTGCGTGTGGGGCATGCTTAGTATATGTATATGTTAGTTTTCATTTTCTACGCGACTTCTTGTTATGAAATTTAAGCAAGTTATTATAAAAATGCCGCTCGACACAGTCGCCATGGCCTCTTGCAACCGTCAAGGGAAATTGTGTTAGTGTGTGTGTGTGTGTTTGCAGAGGGTTGTGGGTGATTTCGAGTTGTCGTCGTCCCGAATCCCAATTCGTACAGCAAAGTTGCCCAAATTCTCTGCCAGTGTGACTGTGGTTTTGCCTCCAACTTTTGCCTTTTCCGGTTCGTTCGTGGCGTGGGCGATGGCAGGGTCGAGTTCTGTGGCCAAGGAGAAGCAGCAGCACCAACAGCAACAGCAGCTGGTGCAACATTGCGTGCAAATTGTTGGTGTTCTTTGTTGTTGCAGTTGCAGTTTTGCCACAACTTTTTGGTTGACACGATTGACACCTTTTTGAGGGGTTGAGGTGGGGGCTGAAGATGGTGAAGAAGTGTGACAGCTTTAACGGAATGGAAGCTAAAGCAATTGTTGCAACTTAATTTGTTTTACTGCCCCTCTTACCATCAACATAAAAGCAGCCGCCTAACCAAATCTGTCAGAGACTAGAAGTTATTTGAATCTCCTTTGCCTCCTGTTTCTTTTTTACCTTCGTTTTTCTTTTCGTTTTTTTTGTCTATTGCCAAGGTGCTCAAAACTCGAACTTTGCACAGCAATTTAATAGATGGCATTGTAGTTACAACAATGCAAACTAACACACAGAGAAATAGAGAGAGCGAGAGAGAGGGCGAAAAAAATAACTAAACTAAACGTGCCCAATGCGAAATTCTAGGAAAATTCGTATAAAAAGTTTTTCCTTAACTTCTACAACTGCAAGTTCTTTTAATTTTAATTAAACGGATGAGCAGCAATTAGCGAAATAAATCTGACAATTTTGCAAATGAGCCAACATGGCGACCAGCTCTTGGGATTGGGGCGAGTCAATTTTCATGTCGGAGGCGACAACGGCGGCGGCGGCAATGGAGGCGACTGCTATTAAGGCAATGGTGTAGGCGGATGCGGGACATAAGTAAAAGACAAGAAAAAAGAAATGTTTTTATACCCTTGCAGAGAGTGTTTGTAATGCACAGAAGCAGACGTTTCCGACTCCATAATGTATATATATTCTTGATCAGCATGAGAAGCTGAGTCGATATAGCCATGTCCGTCCGTCTGACGGTGCGTATGCGTTTTACTTAGCTATTTTTAAAGCTATCCGGATGACATACATGCCACCGAGAGGGGGAGGGAGACGGTTGGGTTTCCCCCGGGCCCGCAGGTTTCAGAAGGGCCCGCGATACATCACAGTCGAAAATAGCGGATTTAGGGGGCCCGAACATGGTTACCTCCGGGCCATGATTTTCTCTTTGCGGCCCTGATAACATATATGTTTTTGGGCTTTTTATTACCTGCGTGATATCGAGTATGAAAATAGGATCGGTCCACAATATCATATAGTAATAGAAGAAACATAGGTGAAGGAATTGGAGTATCCCCATGAAATTGACTAATGTAATAGTTTTTTATATAAAAAATCCCAAATTTTAATCTGATCGGATAAATAGAACACAAGTTATAGTCAATATAAATAACTGAAGTGCCCTGTAAAGTGTAATCTAATAAATCAACTATTATCAAAATGATGTCTTTTTTAAGTCATACTCTTACATTTTTCGCTTTAATTGGCTTTTGTAATTCTCAACTAGTTTTAGTGTAAGCAAATGTCTTTACCAAAGTCTTAGGATAAGAGAACTTGGCGAGTCTACACTCTAGAGTTAAGTGCTACACAAGACAATCTGCTTTTAGACTTTTGTGCCATCTTCTTGATATTTCAGGAATATCGAATGAAATTCGACTGCATCTTTGTCCATCACATAGGTTACAGTGAAAATTAAAAAAAAAAGAAAAATGAACAATTTAGGAAAACGTTTTCAAATTCAAATTGCATTTAATTTTGTGAGAAATATTCCCCATAAAGGACATTTTTATAGTGGTCACAGAATGTTCGAAGTAAAGTATGTTGAAAGATTATAAAAATCAGAAATTATATCTCATAAGTGTCTCAAGGGTTGATTTTGAAATTATGTTTGTTTTTTTATTATTTTTAAAATGGCCTAACCAAAATCCAAAAAATAAAATAGATACGAAAATATAAGTTTCCAATTTAAGTTTTGAGCCTGTTTATGGGTAAGGCGTGCGAGTTCTCGAATGACTCACTTAAATTTAAGTTAACTCCAGCTCTCAGCCCATCAGCCCCCTCGTTCATCGACCCCTTTTCAACACTCTCCTTTCTTCTGTATGTACATACTTCTTCATTTGGCAATAACAACAATTGCTTTTTTTTTCCATTTTCCCCAGATGCGAAATTTTATTTGGCGACACCATTCTCCCACCCCCTCTCCATCTGCCTCGCCCTCACTCCCATAGTTTTGGGCACATAGTTTTGGTTTTTGGTTTCGGTTTTTAGCTTTTTAGCTGTTGTGGTTCTGCCTTTGTCTTTTTTATGGCATTTTATATTCATTTTGGGTTTTTAATTGAGGGCGCTTACTTGCATTTTCGTTGTCACTTTAGGATTTGGCTGACTCCTTGCATATCCTCAGCCCATCTCTTTAGTTTTGCTTCGTTTTTTACTCACTCTGTCGCTCTATCTTTCTCTCGCATTCTCTCTCTCTCGCTCGCTCTTGCAATTCCTTTTTGTGGTGTATTTTTGCATTTAATTACGAAAGTTTTTTAATTAAATTACTGAGTAGAACATCTGTGTCAAGTTGAGGTTTTCATTTCGGTTCTATATTTTTTCTCTTTTTCGGTAGTTTTGCTCGTATGAATTAACATAATGTGCTGATGAAGTGTTGAAAGAGTCGCTACCCTCGATCCCCCAAATTCCCCCGTTCACCATCAAAACACGGTGAATACCCGTCATAGTCAGTAGTCATCTGTCATCAGCTTATCAACAGGGAAGTTAAATGGTTATAACCCACGGTGTGTATGGCGTTAGCAATTACAATATCTATGATCAAATTGTAGATACTTCTCTCTGGTGAGTTCTGGCAAAAGTTCTTTCCCATCTTTATCGCTGATTTGAAGCATGCAGCGTAGTTCTAGAAGAATATTTCTTTCACGAATATACCTATTCCTACTTTTGGACGTTTTTTAAAGCGCCTTTGGTAGTAATCCAGCTAGTCTTGTCCTAAACTCGCTTCTCGTTTATTTGCCAGTACAAAATACATACATATGCATATGTATATAAAAATAAGCGGATGGCTTTGGCCTGGTAAAGGGGATTTTTCTGGTATTTCTGAATAAAAGTGATTTCATTTTATATGTAATAACCAGAGACATGGGCTTACAAGTTTTTGATCTATGTTTGTTTGACAGTCAAATGAAATAGTCAGGTTAGGTGATCAAATTAGGCGGCTTTATAACTTAACCAATCTTTTAATTATCAAGTTGGGGAACTTTGGCAAATATATGATGTAGTCGACGGATAATTAGCATTTGAAAATCAAAGTAAATTAACTATTGTTTAAACAAGTTTTTGGTTGGGAACACAGACTCTGATTGATCATTTTTATATGAGCAATATATGTATATATGTAACACTAACATTTCGATACATTTATTAAAAACAAGTATTAAAGTATTAAATGTATTAGCAATCGATTTGTATACAATATATTTAATGGATTAGGCTAAATCTACTATTTTTAAGCCTGCTGTATGTAGGAGCATTTAAAGGTATAGGTAAATAATATATATACTCGCTTCTAACCCAATTTTAATTTACACATTTTGCAAAGGTTTTCAATTGTTCAATTATATCTATTTCAATTTGCCTAAATTGACGTGAACTGATTGAACGACCCTCGTTATTGGAGTAATAAATATGTATACATATATGTAATTACTAGCCTATTTTGTTAGAAAAATCCCCCGAACGAACCCCCCCGCTCGCCATCCTAAATAGATGGAGAATGTCGTATATAAAAAGCTATCGACTGAAGGGGCCACAGCGGTTATCAAACACAGCCTCAACGAATAAGAACGTAGTCGACTTTGAAGTTCTTCTCAGTTGTTTGCCACATACCGATACGGAATGATGTACGGCTGGAGGGCAGTGCCAGTAGAAGTTGTAGTAGCAGTGATAGGCGTACTCTCGATTGCCTCTGGTGACGGGGAAGTACCCGTACAGGTTGTGACCCGAACCGAATGGCAAGCCCGACCATCAAATGGCAGTATTGGCGCCAATGAGCTACCACTTCCACGAGCTGTGATCGCCCATACGGCTGGTGTGCGTTGTAAAAGCGATGAGGCTTGTATTCAGCAGGTGCGTAGCCTGCAGCAATATCAAATGGATACCTTGGGTTTCTCGGACATTGGCTATCATTATCTGATTGGTGACAATGGACGAGCTTACGAGGGTCGTAGTCCAAATCAACGTGCATCATTCGCAGGACGAAATAATGGCGGTTCGCTGGCCATTGCCTTCATTGGCAATTTCGATGAGGGACTACCAACTGAAGGATCACTGGAAACTGCCAAATCATTGATACAACAATCCGTGCTACAAAAACATCTGGCGGAGAATTATGAATTATTGGGTCATCGCCAGGTGAGCGCCACCAAGAGTCCTGGTGATGCTCTGTTTGCCCAGATTAAGCAATGGCCCAATTGGAGTAATAAGTTTCTATTATAAGATATCGACACGTAAAGACCATTCCTTACACATTTATTGTAAATATAATTATGTTAAATTTGTTGCTTGCTTAAATACGAATACTAAACTTGTAATTTTGTTGATCTGTTTTTGTTATCTGAATGTGTGTGTGTGTGTGTGTTTTATTGTGTTTCTTCCTCTTTTCATTTAAATTCTTTAAATTTAAATTTTACAATTGTTTTTCTGTTTTTGTTTTTTGTTTCGCACTCATTATTAATTACGCGTTTTCTGTTTTCATATTATATTTTCTGCGCCGCTAAGCTATATATACCCAATGAGGAGCACTGGGCTACAATAGAGATTTTAATTTGAGACATCACATAGCATCAATTTCATGCATTTGAACCTGAACTTCCAGAATACTAAAAACTAACTTTACAGAAAACCCTAAAAATCTGAAGCATGAAGAAAAAAAAAAAAAAAGCGCGCAGGTATTGGCATATGTACCTATATATCTTATAATCGTATCCATTATATTGATTATGCCGAAACATGCCGAATGGGGGGACGAGAGGGAAACAAAAAATATATATATATAATAAAAAAAAAAAGTTGAATATATATATATATATATGTATGTATATGCATATATCGGCAATTCGGCAAACAGATGCACAGAAACAGATTTAGAAAGTATATAAAACAAGGAACTATACAAAATTCGTAAATTACTTAGATAAATTACACTAACATATACCCCCATTTGAGCTGCCGTTTCCAATCTCATGACCATTCGTCAATCCATTTCCATTCATTTGGGCAATTGGCATTTGGAGCAGCCAGTCGCGCTTGGCCAGGCCATCGGCCGTTTCGCCGCGTTGCGCACTTAATGGCTGAAAGCAGGTTGTCAGTCCAACGCTGGGTGTGAATTCGGCACGTTCTCGCAGCTCCTCTTCAGTGGCCAGCATTATGCAGTCATCGTCAATTTCCTCGCTATTCACATATGCCAATTGATGCTGCTCCGCTCCGCGCTGCTGTTCGACAATGTTATCACTGTTGCGACGAAACGATTCGTCTGTTTTGCGCAGGAAATTGTAGAGAGCCACACAGCCGAGTACCACTTCACGGATATGCTTGTCACTGACGCGAAGTGGCTGAGCCAAAATGGGGAACATATTGCATAGAATTCTCATTGTTTGATCCGCATGGGCATTGATTTGCTCTAGGGCTTCATGCACGGCATTCTCCTGAGGTACATTGCGCGGTGTTACCAAATAATTGGTAGCCGGCAGTACAGCATCTCCAGCAAAATAATAACCATTTCGCAACGGCTCCGACTGCTCATCGAGGGCATTCATCTTTTGCTCGATTAGCGCAATGGCAGTGGTCTGTTTGTAGATCTCATTCGGGCGGCTATTTGACGCCCGTTCCACTTTAACATACTGGAAATTGTTGCTCGCATCAACGATGCCCGTAAAGATGACAGGCGCCCGTTTGCGATCATCGCCGGCACTGCCGGCCGCACTTTGCAGCTGAATGCTGCGCATAAATAGATTGCCTACACATTGGGGCAGATTGTGTTGGCGCTCCATATCTGTGGCCGCACTGCGCCACTGCTCATCAGTCTTTGGTAGTGTAACGTATTGGTCCTTGAGGTGCTCATAGAAGCCCAGACAGATATTGGCAATCATTTCGTTTATCACAAATTTCGAGGCACGGAAGCAGTAGTTTCGACAAGAATGCACTTCACCTGCATCAAAATGGAGAGAGTTCATATTACTAACATGTTGTTTAATGTTTTTTAACAGGCCTTTAGAGTGGGGGCGAGGATATCCTGACATAGTTTGAATATTCAATTTGAAATTACGATTCCATAAATTCAATTGAAGTACTCAAAATGGTCAAGAAAATGCACTTACCCGTCGCCAAATACTTGAGCGTAATGGCCAGACGCTCTTCGGCGCTGAATGACTTCTTTTTGCGTTGAGGTGCATACTGGCTGATGATCGGCTCCAATTTCTGCACCAGATAACGAAACTGACCCTCGGTTATGGCTAGGAAGTAATTCAAGTGATAACATTCATCTTTTCGTGACTGTAGATCGCTAAGCAGGTTTTCCTTGCTAAGAAATTCGGCTTGATTCTTGCGCAGCCACTCTTTAGTCCATTCCAGCCTTCGTCGTGTATTCAATATGCCAGCCAGGTCGAGTGCACTGATTTTTGATGTTTGAGGTCGCGACAGTATCGTCGTGCGGGCCGCCCCACCCACACCACCAACACCAATGCCGCTGGCAGTTGTCATTGTATTCCCATTTCCATTTCCATTCCCATGCCCATGCAAATGACCATGTGCATGTTGATGTCCATGTGCATGGGCATGCGGATGTGGATGTGGATGAGCATGTGCATCGGTACGCTCAGCTCCGGAGGCATTGCCATTATCGTTATTGCCATTGCCATTGCCATTGTCCTGTGTGACCCCGATTGCGACTGCCACGCCCACCTGATGACTGCCACTGCCATTGACGTTAACATTGCCGTTGGCAATGCCAACATTTCCTCCGCCGCCGATGCCTCCGCCGCTGCCACCGCCTGCGCCACTGCTGCTGCGATTGACATTTGTGCCACCGTCGCGCTCGCGCAGCACACCAATCACCTTCAGTTTGATTTTCTCCATCGCAGATGTGCCACTGGCCCGTGCCTGGAATTTAACGATTTTCATCTCATCAATTCACTCACAAATTCAGATTCAAATATCGAGCCTAGGCCCAGGTCGACCCAGGTCCCGGTTCGCCCCTCTTACCTTACCGCCCCGCCTCGTCTCGCCTACTGATGCCCCACCGAAATGCAGAGCAGTCGTGTTTTGTGCAACAAATCGATTTTTACTCACCCTCACTCTCCGCTGCGCCACTGCCTTTCCCTTTCCCTGCTGCTCTACTCCCGTTCCGTTCCCTGTTCCCGTTCCTGAATTGTCGTCGTCGTCGTCGTCGTTGCCGTCGTTGCCGTTGTCGTTGCCACTGCCTGTGTGCCTTGCCTTGCCTTGCCTGTTGTGTGTAAGTATAACCAGTTTCTTTTAGGGAGCTCGGGGAATGCTGTACGACTGTTGTATAATTAGAATTCTTTCTTTTCTATATCTTCTGTGTCCGCTCCGATTGCTATCTAGCTAAATTTCACAAATTTGCACGTAGATTTGACTTATGCATCTGCTCGGGCCCCTAGTTTTTTTCAGTTTCAGTCGATTTCCGATGCCCAATACGAATGCAACAACAACAAAACAACAAAAAATCAGCAGGTCCAAACCAGTGTTGCCAGATCACACAAAACGAAACTATCCGATAGGTGCGTACGTTTTCAGTGGCGCCATCTATATAAAAACATGTAACTGAGTAAAAAGTGAGCCGGAAGTCCTAAGGTTGAGAAAAAAGTGAGCCGGAAGTGCTGAAGTCTAAGTAAAAATTGAGCCGGAAGTCCTAAGGTCAGCCAAATTGCTCATTTTGGCTTGGCGGACACATTAAAAAAAAAAATGGATAAATAACAGGGGCGTTAAATAATGATTATTTTGTTTTTTTTTTAATTCAAAAAATCATTCTCTTCAAATTACGTTAGGAGAGTCAAAAATGGACCAATATACTCCGATTTTTAATCAATTGATAAATATTTATTAATCATTGATTTTGAGCAAAAAAATAAAACTGACAACATGAAAATTATATTTGAGCAAAAAACTAAAAATCAAAATATAATGATTATTTCTTGACTTTTATTTTTTTGCTCAAAAATAAAACTCAACTTGATTTTCTTTCTTTTCCATAGAGAGTTAAGGCAACCCCGGTATATATCCTTTGACCTACATAGAGCACCATCGATACTTAACATTGAAACCATCGATGAACATTGGCATCGATGTTTTTACCAGCTCTATTTCCTTTTCTCGAGTTCGACTCCTTTACCTGATGTTGGTACTATTTTTCAAGATTTTTACTCTTTTGTTGGAAGTTGGATGCTTACATCGAGTTGCGACAGACCCCCCAATCGGTGTAGTATACTTTGGGGGATTCTAACAATTTACTGCCATAATCAAAAAATATTTAGTAGAAAAATGGCATCATCAAATTGTTAATATATTCTGAGGCTGTCTTTAAAATCCAAACAGCTAAACTAGGAAGAAAGCCGATTGAATTGAAAATTTGAGGATTGAATTGAAAGCGAATTGAATTGAATTGTTTTTGTATTGTTGTGTTTATGTTCGCGAGTTTAGTAGCTTAGATTTTTGACATAAAATATTGTGGTCCCGGGTAAAAACAAAACAACAAAATGGTTGAACGAATTGAAGATTTAAATTTGCCAAATGCCGTAATTCCACTTTGCATTGCGCTTTGCTCTTGATCTTAACCCATCTACCCTCTTTGTAGGTAATTACACGGCTCATCAAAGATGCTCTTCCCGACGGCGCACAGTGGGGCCTTCTGGCATTTAGCATTGCAAAAATCATAGCGTCTAAACCAATAAAGCGATTTCAAAAATTTAAAAAGCATATGATAAAGAATACCTTAAGCTTCAAAATGAATGTTTGTCAAAAGTGCTGGGTGTTCGTGGTGCTGTAATATTCAAGGTCAAAGTCAGAAAATATTTCCAAGCATGTTTTCCTTTAAAAATGGATCGAAACCCGGTTTTTTTCAATCACAAATGGATTTTTTCATTGTTTTAGACGACTATGTGACATTTTTTAATGTTTTAATTTAATTTTTTAACACAATTACAAAAAGAAAAAAAAATTTTTTTTAAATTTTTTTTTAGGTTATTTTTGAAAATTTGCTATTAATGGCTGATTTTTTTTCAAAATAATCTTCAATATTTTCATCAATATCTAATAAACTCAACATTTCGGGACTATAGTTGCTATTTTCCAAATCCTTTCGTGATCGCACGTGTCTCAGTGATGCAATAAGTGGGTCCGAAGAGGCTGCTAGCATGTTAAAAAGGTCTTCATTTTGTCTAAGACGAGAAGTTTTTAATGTATTAGTGTATCTGAACCTTTTGTAGTCCTTGTTTTTAGATTCCTGTGCTTCTTCGGATAGCTCTCCAATTGGTAAACACTGATATTCTATTAAATCCTTTCCGTGAGCCAAAATCCTATGTACCGTTCGGGTAAGTTTTTTTTGCGGATACAATTCAGTCAAAAGTTGAGCAGTCTTTGAAGTATATTCGGCAAATTTTTCACCATTTACCATTTCCTTGCAATTTATAACATTCAAGATTACATCCAACCTTTTAATGATCTCTTGACTAACACCTGTTATAAAAGATGTCACTTCACTGCTCCGTTCTGGCGTTTTCGAATGAAACGCTCATCTCCTTTAGCAATCCCATTTCAAAATCATTTAAGTTTTCACACTCGTGGAAAACTTTCAAAATCCTTTCATTCTTTAACAACATTTTTGCACAATTAAATAAAACTGTCTTGAATTATATTGACAAATACTATTCAGTCCCGATTTAAGGTGTTTCCACTTATGAAGTTAAAAATAAACTGTCGCAAACGAGAGGAATAAGTAGCTCTTTATGTTATATTTTTTGAATTAACTAGGTAGAACGAAAAATCGGTATTACCCTTTTTGTATTAATTAGGTAAAAAACTTAATATTTACATCCAATTAGGTAAACGGAAATAAAAACGACCAACCCACAATTAGGACAAACTTTTCATCAACTTAAATAACATTTACTTGTCTTGTCAGTTTTTCCAAAGCAGGAAATTAGCAATTTATCATTGTAGAAAGGCATATATGTAAACAGGTAGTATTTGCAAAACAGCATTACGCAATGTTATCATTTAAATAAAAAGAAGCTACAGGCCAATACGCATGCGCTCTTCTTCTTCCTTATACCTGCAGCGCATTTTTTAGGCGAGGTTGCCTTAGTTTTATGGCTTACGCATCGCTGTCGCACCTCTCCGCATATTGGGACTATATACATCTGATAGGTAAATATTTCACCTACCTAGTGTATGTAGTCCGGTAGTGATACTCGTTGATCCTTTTTAGTTGTATTCCACCAAAGTTAAAAAAACGCCAATATTTGGAGTATTTTTTAAACGCTTCTAGTTCAATAACTATTTAAGTAATTATTAAAATTTATGAAACATGCTATTAACAAAGAACATACTTTTCAGATAATACCAAAAAATCCAAGATCGATTGTTGAAATCGCCCAATATTCAGTTTTAAAGTTGCGACTTTTTTTAAAAATTATCATTTTTTCCTTTTCACTAAAAATGTCTCAACTTTGGGCGCTTCTAGCACCCATGAATCTCAACCGATTTCAAAAATTTTTCGGATTCATAATCTCTGAAGTATTTCCTATCGATTGCATATATCATTTTTGCCAAACGCGATCATGAAAAAACGTATTTTTGCAATGCTATCCGAGCAGAGGCCCAACTGTGCGGCGCAAGTGCAATTGGAGGCTCTTCAGGAAACAAGTACCTGCTCTCTTCTAAATAATTTTCTTAATTCGATCGAGGTAGTCGAAAACTTAAGGCAGCTTACTTAGAAATTGAAAACTATAATCCGCAGCCTATTGATATAAATGCATTACTGGGAGAAGAAAAAATTGCAATACCCGAGTTTGTATCAAGTGGCAAAAGTTGTGCACTCAGTCCTTGCGGCGCAAGTGAGTGTAGAGCGGGTATTTTCTGCGCTAAAATTGGCCTTATCAGATCTTAACTACAATCTCTTGCCGGACTCTTTAAAAAAATTACTTTTTGTAAAGTTAAACAAAACTGGATTTTAAATAAACCATTTTAATAAAAAACCAGAGGGCCGGGCTTAACTTCGACCGCGTCGAAGTTTGTATACCCTTGCAACTGTTTTGGTAATTCTTTCATTACCCTAAGCCATCAAAGTGTAAAAACAATTTATCCAAAAAGTCTAAAGTTTGTGAAAGAACGGCCTTCAATCTTAGCATAGGATATAACGAACTTTTTGATGAAAGTCACTATTTTCCACCGATCGTTTCTATGGGAGCTATATGATATAGTTACCCGATCTTTAACAAATTCGGCACAGTCATTAACAGGTATATTTAACTATCAAATGTTTCATTTGAAAGCAATCACATTAAAAGTAACGAAGTTATTGACAAAAGTCACTGTTTTCGACCGATCGTTCCTATGGGAGGTATATAAAATAGTCACCCGATCTTGATCAAACTTGGCACAGTTGTTTATAGGTGCAATAAACTCACCAATATTTCATGACGAAAATAACGAAGTTATTGAAAAAAGTCACTGTTCGTGACTTTGACGTTTGTATGAGAGCTATATGATATAGTGGTCCGATTCGGCTGAATCTATGATATACAAACCTTGCAGTATATACAAGCCTACATGCAAAACTTCAGCTCTGTAGCTCTAACGGTCTAGGAGAAGTTTGCATCGATCCTGACGGACGGACGGACATTGCTATTTAAACTCGTCTCGTCGTGCTGATCAAGAATATATGTATATACTTTATGTGGTCGGAGATGCTTCCTTCTATGCGTTGCACACTTCTGACCAAAATTAATATACCCTTTTTGCAAGGGTATAAAAAGACATCCTAAGATCATGCCTGTATGCAACGCAACTGCCAAACCAAAACTATTGAAAATCAACAACAAATGCGGTAGGCTAAGTGAACCTAACTAAATAAGGGATATATTAAATAATTGTATATTATTGGCTAAAACTTGTTAATGAAAATTGTTAGCAGTTTTAACTCAAGGCGGTTAGCAAAACATAAATAAACATTAGTTTGATCCGTAAAAAAAAAATATCGAAAACAATCGATATTAACATGACAATTTTCAAAAGATATGGCAATACTAATTCGGTGTTCCTTTTGAAATTTCGTTCGTTCTTCCTTTCGACGCTTTGTCTTCGTTCTCTCTCATTTCTTCCTAATTGGAAAGCGTTGAACGTCGTGTAAAAGTTTTTTCTACACAATTTCATTCCAATAGTTTATAGCTAAATTAGCAATTAATTTCAACTAATCGGACTAGATTAAGCCTAAAACCACAAAGGTGAGTTGCCTTTTTGCAAACAAATGGGGGAAAAAAATACACAACAAAAAAAGAGGCAATCCTCTGCTTCTTCTTGTTGTATTGTCAGCGGCGTCTCGCTACGCTTCGGCGGCGAATGGGAGCGTCAAATGGAGAATTCGAGAATATTCTATGCAACTAAATAAAACAACGAAAACAATAGAGGGAGACAACAAAAAAAGTGCAATTTAGTTGACTTTACCTGGTTTTTGTTGTTCTTAAATTGCATTTGAATTTGTTTTAAGTTTTAAGTTAATTAGTTTTGTTTTTTTGCTTTGTTTTTATTTTCCTTTCGTTGATTTTCTTTTGTTTTCTCGTCTTTCTTTTTCTTCTCTGTTCTGTTTTTCATTATAATTTTCGTAGAAAACGTTTGGCTTGGCTATTCAACTCCAATAAGCCCGCTGCACCAGCGTTAGACAATAAACCAGCGAATCCTCGGGTTCCAGCCGCTGCTCCTGCGCCCGCATCAAAACCAGCTGCAGCTCCCCCTTTACCGACACCGAAGCCTGCTCCTGCTCCTGCACCCACTCCAGCAGTGAAGCCAGCAACTCCTCCCACTCCAGCTCCTGCAGTTGCTCCAGTTAAACCAAGTGCACCCGCACCCGCTCCTGCTCCTGCTCCAGTAAAGCCATCACCTGTGGTTGCTCCAACAGTTCCAGCAAAACCAGTAGCACCAGTAGTCACTCCCAAACCTAGTCCACCGAAAACTGCTGATACCATGCCTATCCCATTGCCAAAATCGTTGATCGAATCCAATACCAATGGCAATGCCACAAATGGCCAAGCACAGGACCTGGAGTCGCGTCTTATTGATTTCCAAAGTCAAGGACCAAAGGCTCCCGTTGTTGATATTGAACAGCTTAAGGATGCCAGTAATGATTTAATTAAGGGCGAGGCTAATGCCTTTGTCCAATCCATCAAGGAAGCTCAAAAGGCTGGCGAACGGTAAGTCGTTGGTCATTTTACATATAGTTTTCATTTCTTTTTTCCTTCCTTTGATTTTTTAGTTTTTTGTTTATTATTTAAATTGAATTTTGAATTGATTTAAAATGATTGAGAGCGTTTAAAATCTAAAGTCTTTAAAACTTTAAGTCTGGGAATTCCAAATCTCTGAAAAATGTTGATTTATATGGATACACAGTAAACGGTTAATCTTTTATCCATTAACCCTTTTAAGGCCAAATAGTTCACAATATTTCCCTGGTGACTTAAGTTTGTTTAATATTTTTATAAGTTTCCTCTTCAAAATTGGCAAAAATTTGTTTTCAAAACTTTTAATGCAAACACATTTGTATGTATCTTTAAAGAAAATGTTGACTTAGGTCTTTCAACATTGCTAGAACTTAAAACATTTGCTCAAAAATATCATTCATAAGAGATATATAGGTCTTTGCTATACAATTTGTTTTTAAATTCTGTTAAAGGCCTGTGAAAATATTTAAAACCTCAGAGGATCCCTAGATCCCAGATCACACCCATAGGGTGAAATGGTCTATTAAAGTCGCCAAAATGTATGTAACAGCCAGAAGGAAGATTTTCCGACCGGCTGTTGATACTGATTTATGAGCCGAGTCGATCTAGACATGTCCGTCCGTCTGGGTCTGGGGTACGGATTATCGAGACTCGACTGTATTTTGTATGGAGTTGCCAATTTGAAAACCTTGTTTTAAGGGGGTTGGCTTGGGAAAACTTTTTTATACCCTTGCAAAAAGGGCATATTAATTTGGGTCAGAAGTGTGCAACGCATAGAAGGAAGCATCTCCGACCAAGTTGTAGGTCATTTTTAATTTATCCCCAGCATTCGTTTTAAGGATTTTTGTTGGTAATTCGTCAGGTCTTTGGGCCTAACGCCATTTCACGACAATAACTTATACTTATTTACTTTATTTCTGAAACTACATATGAAAGAAAATTTAATTTCCCGTCCATATTCTGTAAATAGTCAGGGACGTAGCCAGGATGTAAATAAGGAGGATTCAAGTTAGGAAATATAACAATAACGAATATATATGAGGATCCAGGCAACTAGATAATTAAACCAAATTAGGACAACATCATAAGCAGGCTACGACATACATACTAGTTGTGTGTAAATTTAAATTTCATAAATTTACGCACACACACATAGAAGCAAGGCCGATATCAGTGCCGAGAAGCTATTAAATAAATATTGACAAAGTACGGCCTGAACACCAAGTAAACCGCAATGGCTGGCAACAAGGATGAGGCAAAGCGGTGCTATGATCTAGCCTGGCAATCCCTTGCCGAGGGCAAGACCGGAAAGGCTGAGAAATTCCTAATCAAAGCAGAGAAATTATATCCATCGAAGAATGCTAAGAAACTTTTGGCTCACATCAAGAGCACGTCGAATCAGGCCTCCAGTGGCAAGTCTCGACCAGCGGCTACGAATGAGAAAAAGAATACAGGACCAAGAAAACGTGTGAATTCAGGTTCAAGGAGCAGTGCAGCCGACTATACAACTGAACAGTTGGAGGCAGTAAAAAAGATTAAAAATTGCAAGGACTACTATGAAGTTTTGGGTGTGAGTAAAACTGCTAGGGATTCCGAAATTAAGAAGGCATATAAGAAATTGGCTTTTCAATTACATCCCGATAAAAATAGAGCTCCTGGAGCTGTAGATGCCTTTAAGGCTTTGGGCATCGCCGCTGGTATTTTAACTGATGCACAGAAACGTACAAGTTATGATCTATATGGCATTAATGAGTCCCACAGCGGAAATGGCAATAATAGTGCAGCCAATCATCATGGTCATGGACAATACTACAATGAATATGGCTTTTCGCGTGGCTTCCAGGCCGATATCAGTGCCGAGGAGCAATTCAATAAGTACTTCAAAGGTGGATTCCCACGCAACAAGTCATCAGCTTTAATAAACTTACTGCCGATTCTTACAATCATTGTCCTAATAATGATGTCGCCATTCTTTATACCTGATTCCACGTATAGTTTAACACCTTCTCATAAATATTCTGTGAAACGTGAGACGAACGGACTCAAGATACCATATTATGTCAAGGATAATTTCTATTCAGAAGATCAAGAACCGCTGGAGATATTAGAGAAATTTGTAAAGGAAGATTTTGTTAAGGATTTGAAGCGTTTATGCAGTCGTGAACGAAAGTATCGTGATTCTATGCTGGCAAGGGGACGCACCAATGGCGACCAGGAACTGTATCGAAAGGCGCAAACTATTATTATGCCGTCTTGTAAGAGTCTGCAAGAGTATTTACCACCATAATTTAGTTGAAATATGTCTTTGCACACACGCTCTAGATATCATGTTATTTTTATCAGCTTTAAGGGGGGAGTATAGTATTAAAATTTTATTTTTTTTAATTTTTTTTTTATTTTTTTTTTTGAATGCACGACATCTCAAGAATAGTGTGTTAAAATTTTAGATCGATCCGAGTGAAACTTCTGAAGTTATGGGCAGTTAAAGTCAGGTCGGCCGACCGCGTTTGTATTAGATTTTTGGGTGTCCAAAACTTTAAAACGCTCTCCTGAAAAGTTGCCATTTTCAAAGTTGGTGTACACGATCCTGCAAAATCTACTGGACAAATCGTTTTGAAATTTTGCACAGTACTTCTTCACTAAATTCTTCAGGTAACGCTGTCGAGTTTTTTTTTTTTTTTTTAATTTATCATTTTTACAACAACAAATAACTTGGTTTTTTGGGCGTAAATCGGGGTTTTTGACTTTCAAGTGCCTTTAAAAATCGAACAGCACATTTAAAAATTAAAAACTCGACAGCGTTACCTGGGGAATTTTGTCCTTTAACTAATGCAATTTGATTTTTTCATTTCCGACGATTCTGTGACGAGTTACGATGTACACCGCAAACCACTTCTTTTTCGAGGTCCCGCCGAAGATTGCCTATATCTCACTCAATTTTCAATATTTTTGGATGAAAATTTTCACACATATTGTTTAAATGTTGTATTATCACACGGGCAAACAAAAATTGAACTGAAACTATCCGTATCGCCAATAAAAATTCTTAAAAAATGACCGATTTTGCACCAAATTAACTATACCCCCCCCTTAATAAACTTACTGCCGATTCTTACAATCGTTGGCCTATCAATGATGTTGTTATTCTTTATATCTGATCCAATGTATAGTTCAACACCTCATAAATATTCTGTGAAACGTGAGACGAACGGACTCAAGATACCATATTATGTCAAGGATAATTTCTATTCAGAATATCAAGGATCGGTGGCGAGATTAGAGGAATTTGTTTGTACATACATCTCTTGTGGTTTTTAGTTAATTATTATCTGCTTCGATTTATTTCTCTGTCATTATAGTTAAGTTCATCGAAACTTGTTGATATATCCTTGCAGATTGTGTCATTATTCAATTCAGTTGCTAAGGCGGCAGCATACCAAAAAATATTATTGTACAAATTATGCGAATGCAAAATTATTTAAGATTGATGTATCTGAAACGCTTTAGCAATAAGTTTTTAGTCAGAATTAACTATTTCAATAATTGTCTCTACTTTGGCTATATTTGAATTCGAAAGTGAGTATATAAATGAATGGTTATAAACATAAAAAGGCTGTGAATGGTCTTTCATGATGATCTATTTAAAAAGGACAACGAATTCAGTTTGATTCAGGGTTTTTTTTTATCGATTCTTTTAAAAATGGTAAAGTTTAAGTATTAAAGTTCAATCTGCAAGGCTATATAGACATTTGATTGTTACCCGAAGTTGTTTTCAATGTCACTATTTGTGAGAATTCAGCGGAATAGAAAAAATTTGTGCCTAATCTTTGTCTAATCTTTTGAAACTGCAATGGATCTACTTTAATTTTAAGTAATTTTGCATGCACACCAATTTATTGTGAGCGCTGGAGTTTCATTTATGTATTGAGAACAACTGCCTCAATATTATTTCATCACAACATTTCCCCTTATTCCTTTCATTCAACACACATCACTACTAGAGATCATTCTTAACCAGAGGGCCGCGTCGAAGTTTGTATACCCTTGCAACTGTTTTGGTAATTCTTTCCCTACCCATAGCCATCAAAGTGTAAAAACGTTTTATCCAAAAAGTCTAATGTTTGCGAAAGAACGGCCTTCAATCTTAGCATAGGATATAACGAACTTTTTGATGATCTTTACCAAATTCGGCACAGTCATTAACAGGTATATTTAACTTTCAAATGTTTAATTTGAAGCAATCACATTAAAAGTAACGAAGTTATTGACAAAAGTCACTGTTTTCGACCGATCGTTCCTATGGGAGGTATATGATATAGGTGCAATAAACTCACCAATATTAAGTTTCATGACGAAATAGAATATAGCGAAGTTATTCAGAAAAGTCACTGTTCGTGACTTTGACGTTTGTATGGGAGCTATATGATATAGTCGTACGATCCGGCTGAATCTGAGATATACAAACTCTGTAGCCTACATGCAAAATTTCAGCTCTGTAGCTCTAACGGTCTAGGAGGAGATCGCATCGATCCAGACGGACGGACGGACGGACATGGCTATTTGAACTCGTCTCGTCGTGCTGATCAAGAATATATATACTTTATATGGTCGGAGATGCTTCGTTCTATGCGTTGCACACTTCTGACCAAAATTAATATACCCTTTTTGCAAGGGTATAAAAACATTTTTTTGTAAACCTTTAAAAAATGGTCCTTTTTTTAATTATATTATGCTGAATCATTTGTAAAATATCAAAGGATATATATCGGGGTTGCCTTTACTCTCTATGGAAAAGACGGAAAATCAAGTTGAGTTTTATTTTTGAGCAAAAAACAAAACCTCAAGAAATAATCATTATTTTTTGATTTTTATTTTTTTGTTTTTTTAATCGATTGATTAAAAATTAAAAATAATTTGTTTTCTCAAGTCTTAAAATAAAACTCATAATGATTACAGTCCCTGATAAATGAACTTGCATAATGAATGAAATATACAACCGGAATAAAATCTTAAAACATTGAGATTATTTATTATTTTTTATTTTTGCGATCTTTGTCCCTTAAACAGTAAACAATGAAAGAAATGAGTTTTCTTTATCAATTCAAGAATAAAATGAGTTTATTTATATATATAAGTTACGAGGCTTAAGTACGAGTCTGGTCCATGAATACGAATCTGGTCCCTGCTGTGGAGCCAGTTACGAGTCTATCATCCGTGTCTCCATGTCGGGGTGTGGCATTACCATGATCCTTCGGATACACATGGGAGATGACACACAAGACCCTTTCTTTAACCACTAGTTTACCATGAAACTAATTACACAGAAGCTTGATTTAAAGTTATAATTCGTTTATTACTTGAATGTACCTCTGGTTCCGAGGCCAGACTAGGACTGAGCCTCTTCCAGAGATCGGAGCCTTAAATATACCTCAAGAGGGTGTTGAGCCGATGTTGAGAGTAGGTCGCTCTTCCCGTGAAGTTAGCAGAAACGGGTTGGTTACAAAGAATAGAAAATGAAGAAAATGCTATGTGATAGGAAGTTAAAGTGCTTACTCTAGGTATAGGAAGTCATTAATGGAACAAGTGGATAGTGTGGATTAAAATGGGTCACAACGTACTTAAGGTTATGGAATGTGTGGGTTGTCAACGTGACTTAATGAGGGCGGGTATACTACTCGGAACTCATTGGCGGGTATACTACTCGGAACTGTATAAAAGAAGTAAAACTTGGAATAATTCAGGACCAACAGACTAAATGACAAAATAAATAGAAGTTCTTGATGTTGATGGCTTTTCTGACTGAGGCAGTTATTTACACAAGAGAACCAAACTGCAAATAGACAATCATGATCACAATCTGAACAAAGAGCCACTTGACCTATTTGGTATACTGTAATACGTCAGTAATACGACCAACAGTCTAAACAACAATATTAATAGAAGTTCTTTATGGTCATTCATTAAGAACCAACGGTCTTCAAAATGAATAGGAATCTATAAATGGACGCAAGTGTCGTTTTTTTCAGAAACCGAGTTTCCACAAAAATGAATTCGTTAGACCCAGCGGAAAAGGACTCAGATTTCGTTTGCTCTAGTAGGGCTCCTAGTTAAAGTATGTCAACGGACGTTAATTAATGATGACAGACTTCAGAGTAAGTCGGAACCGTCTTGCTCCGTATGCTCTCAGATTCAACAAAATTACTTTAGAAGTATTAAAGATATAACATAAATAGAACAACCTTATGTAACATCCGCTTACGCTAGCTATGAGTGCGGTCCCAGTAAGTAAAGGTGACCAAAAGCTTACGCGGGATTAATTTTGCTTTGGGGGCTGAAGGTCAAATTCATGTACCGTTTGGATGAACAGATTGGGAAAATGTTGAGTTAGTAGATTTTTAGCAATAACTGTTATCGGTTGTAACAGTAATTAAAACTAAAAGTAAAGTATAATTTTCTCGGAATCGGAATTTCCGACCATCCAAATGCGGAAACCGTCTTCTGTCTTAGTTATATACTTTTCAAATTGCTCTGTGTGAGGAAAATATTTAATAGTATTATAGTGATAATCTAAATAAGCACTTGCAATGGAAATGTATTAGAAATAAAGTTTTCATTTGTTAAAGCGTTTTAAAAAGTAGAATCATTGGGAAATATTCATCATGACCAAAGCAACAGAGCACATGCAGACACACACAGAAGCAACGCTACAGTGGAAACTCCAATATTGAAACTCCAACCACCAAGGCAATCTTTGAAGCATTTATCCAAGTTATGCGCATTTTTTTTGCTAAGACCAAAGGCCATTTTATATCCTGGTAACGTGGGGTGAAGCCAATGTGCATCTGGGCATCTATCTGGTTCTGCTTCTCCTTAGAATTACAGAGTTATGAGGACCTTTCTGTTTTATTGGCTTGCAATTTTTCCAAGTCCCAAATTGAACCAAGTGGCCAAAAAACTGGACAAAAATCATAAAATCCTTGATATCTCATATAAATATTAATTCTAAAAAGTGTTGCTCACAAAAAGGAATATGATATATTTTGCGTGCACTATTCACTATAGAAAATATGAAATACCAGGCCAACAGAATTACTTAGTAGGCGGCTGGTTTAAAATTTTTTCTCAATGTATAACGGACTTTGGGCATTTGAATTTTTGAATTTAACTGACAATGGACACTTTTTTTGTGCAAGAAAATTGGGAAACTGTAAAATCGTTAATATCTGAGCTCTTTGCATGATTTCCGCGATGCCCTTTTCACAGGTTATTGTCCTTCACAAGAGGATTCGTTTCACGCCATTTTCGTCCTGATTCCTGCAAGTAGGCAACACTTTTTAAAAAATGTATATTATTCGCCTCAACAGTATGCTACATACATGTTCTATTTAAATAAGCTAAAAATTACAAAGCTGCTTATACATAGCTAGGATAATCCGAAAGTCATTTTGCCAGATGGAAGTCCTTGCTCGTCCGTTACGACTAATCCCTACATGTCCTGGAATATCCTTTTAAATGCTGAAAAACATTTTCGATCCTGTAAAGATCATCTTGGACATCCTAGGGCCATGTGCTTTCGTCCTCTGATAGGATTCGTGGATCCTAGACATCTTTTTCTGGATCCTTTAAGGTTAAGACTATCGATCTACTTTCAGGGACGTTTAATATCCTTGCAAAAATATTGGTCTAATTTTTGTAAGGGGGGGGTGGTTAGAAAAATGGCCAAAAATCGGAAAAAAACAACTCCCCCACTGCAAGGACCAACAGAATGTCCCTTAGTCAGATAGTAGTCGTTGACGACGGTCTTCGACTGACACTAACAGATCCTGAAATGTCCTTCGAGAAACTAAGATACAAGGACTTTTTTGTTTATAAAAATAGCAAATATCTCGCAAGTCCTTTGCAGGATCAGGACGAAAGGGGTGCTATAAAACTCCAATGATCACGGAAAATCAATATCATGGATTTTGTAATTTTGTTTAGTTTTTTGTGGCACTTGGTTCAATTTGGGACTTGGAAAAAGTTACAAATCCAAAAAACCGTAAGGAGTTGATAGCTCGGCCATTTTAAGGACGATTTGAGTGTTCTTTGGGTACGAGGTTGCCTATGTCCATGCGTTTTGATTTATATCACTAAGTCCTGGAATGTCACTGTTTTGTTCGGCATCCTTGGATGACCTTAACTTTTTTTGATGCCAATCTGTAGAGATCGACAAAGATACCCTAGACAATTTTGATTTCTTTTGGTCATCCAGGATCAGGATTCTTGATCTTCAATTTTTAATTTCCAAGTGTTTAATACCATATTAAAATATGCCAAATCACGTTCCAACTGAGCCATAACTTAATGAAATCAACTGAAAACGCATGCCGACAAACATACACTTCATAAAATCAATAAAAATGATAAACAACAGTGATTTATGTGACACCTGCAATGTAAAAGAAGATACATATATCCCACTTATTATTAAACTGCACCAAATTTACGCTCATAAGTAACAAATTTCCGAACCTACTACGATACAATGACATTTATCAGTTCCTCGCTGAGGAGTCAATTAACAATTATAAATTATTAACATCATTCGCAAGATTGGCTAACATTGATTAATGAACTAAAAACATACTAACCAAAACATTAATACATATGCATATCATCAAAACTAACAACCATATGTTATTTTTTCATTAGTGATGAGAACATCAATAACGAAGAAAAAAAAAAAATAATCGATAACAACGTCTACAAATCGACAAAAAATATAATTGTAAACATTTTTTCTATTCTTTCAATTTTGTGACTCTCAATTATTGCATTGGCGTTGGCGTTAACCCTCAAGATCGGGGAGGCCAAATAAATCTTCCATTCAGCAAGAGCTGTGAAGTAACTTAATATAAGCCGACTTAGGTATACCATACACCAGTAAAGCAAATATTATAAATTTATTAAACAAATGCATTTTCACATGCTTTTTATTACAAGCATATCTTAATGTTAGTATCTCGCTTACACAAGCATACGAGCACCTTAGCACCAAAATCTTTATAGGTATACATACATACATATGTACATATATAGCAAAAAATAGATTTTTTATGATAAAGGATTAACACATTACTCACGACTTTGGCTTACTTCACGGTTTTTCGTTGTAATCGTTGGGCCCAAGATAACGTCGAATTTGCTGTAGTGTGGTTTTTAAAGAAGTTTTAGATTAATTATATAAATGACAATAAAATATACTTCATAGATTACCTTATGATTCTTAACTAGAGATTACTTAAATACTATAAAAATTAAGTAAGTAAGTCGTCTCGCCGAATTAGATATACCATACACCAGTAAAACAAATATTTCAAATTTATAATAACAAATGCATTTACTTTTTTTAACTTGGATATTTTTAATCCGATTTTGATTTGGTATTTTGCTGGGTATTAGTATCAAATTCATGTGTGCCAAATTTGATTACAAAAGGTAGAAAATTACGGGAGATAGTCGAGTTTTTTCAAATTACGGGGGCGGAAAGGGGCGTGGCAAAATCTTTGCATATACAAAATATGCGCATTTACATACCAAAGCAAATATACATACCAAATTTGAAGTCTTTAGCTATTATAGTCTTTAAGAAAATTAAATTTGTTTTAATTTCGTGGGCGGAGGGGGGCGTGGCAAAAATTTGAAATAAACTTGATCACCGTAGATAATACACGAGTCTACGTACCAAATTTGGTGACTCTAGCTCTTATAGTCTCTAAGATCTACGTGTTCATACGGACAGACGGACGGACGGACATGACTAGATCGACTCAGCTGTTGATACAGATCAAGAATATATATACTTTATGGGGTCGGAAAAGCTTCCTTCTGCCTGTTACATACATATTGGCGACTTTAATATACCATTTCACCCTATGGGTGTATGGTATAAAAAAATTTAAGCGGCATAACAAAATTGACTGTGACATTTCAATATCGTAAATAAAACCAAATGCATATGCAATAAAGGAAACTTTCAAGAGGCGGCGAGTCCGAACATGGAGAGAGAGGCAAAGAAAGGATAAAAGAAGGAGTGAAAATAAACCAAGCAGAGGCACTACCAACACATAGAAGCTGAGTGGACCCGCTCTCTTAAATTTTAGCGGGTGTACTAGTATGAGTTACCCCTTTCAAAAAGAAAAAAAAAACCAGAGGGCCGGGGCTAACTTCGACAGCGTCAAAGCTTGTATACCCTTGCAAGTATTTTAGTAACTCTTTTATCTAAACTAACTGTATTATCTAAAAAGGGTTATGTTTGCGAAAGAGCGGCCTTCAATTTTAGCATAGGACTAACTTTCTGATGAAAGTCACTGTTTTCCACCGATCGTTTCTATGGGAACTATATGATATAGTTACCCGATCTTTATCAAATTCAGCACAGTCATTAACAGATAAATTTAACTGTCAAATGTTTAATTTGAAAGCAATCGCATTAAAAGTAACGAAGTTATTGACAAAAGTCACAGTTTTCGACGGATTGTTCCTATGGGAGGTATATGATATAGTCACCCGATCTTGACCAAATTTGGCACAGTCATTTATAGTTACAATAAACTTACTTATATTAAATAGCTTAAAAAGTAACTAAGTTATTGAGAAAAGTCACTGTTCGTGACTTTGCCGTTTGTATGGGAGCTATATGATAGAGTCACCCGATCTTGATCAAATATGATTAATAAGAACAAAAACTGACCAATACCAACTTTTATGACAATTGCTGATAAAATAACGAAGTTATTGAGAAAAGTCACTGTTCGTGACTTTGACGTTTGTATGGGAGCTATATGATATAGTGGTCCGATCCGGCTGAATCCGAGATATACAACGCCTGCATAATATACAAGCCTACGTGCAAAACTTCAGCTCTGTAGCTCTTACGGTCTCGGAGGAGTTCGCGTTGACCCAGACGGACGGGCGGACATGGCTATTTGAACTCGTCTCGTCGTGCTGATCAAGAATATATATACTTTATATGGTCGTAGATGCTTCCTTCTATGCGTTGCACACTTCTGACCAAAATGAATATACCCTTTTTGCAAGGGTATAAAAACCCACCCACACATGCTCGTTGCTTTTACATGTGTATTAGTGTGGCATTAGAATACTCAGCTATGATAGTTAAAGGAATCCGAAGCCTGGATTACGGTAAAAAAAAACATTCATGTCAAATATACGAGGTTTCCTGCTGAGAAAAGTGATAATCTCAAATCACTCAACGTTTGACACACAAAGGGAAATAATCAAAAAAAAAAAAAAAAAAAAAAATAATGAACAACGCAGAAAACGAAAACTTTGGCCAAGATGAAGGCGTAGCTCGAGGTGCGGCACCACGGGCCAATGAGGAACGTGGTGGCCGGCAAGGTGGGGATGAGGCCTTTAACAGGGCATCACCCTACGTGTCCGAGGAGGAGTCCGACGACGATGGGCCGAATATGATGAATCCGGGCATCGGCGCCTCCTCGGAGGAGGAGTACGAAGAGGACGAGGAGATAGATAGTGGATACACCACGGGAGTATCGGAGGCAGAAGGGCCGGAGGCGGAGTCAGTAATGACGGACCAACTCAGTGACGTCGACGTCAACGAAGAGTTGATGTGGAGGGAGCTGGACGAGGAGTTCGAACTGATGGAGCATGAGCAAAATCAAGAGTACGACCACGGGGACAGAGAGAGCCCAGAGTACGCGCCATGGGAGCAAGTGGATGAGCATGAGCCACTGCCACAAGCGTGGGTGCCAGCACGGCCTCCAACTCCGTTCCCTATGGTGGACATTATGTCAGAGGGCAGCGAAAAGAAGGAGGCGGCCGTGGCTGATGAAGGTGAGGCTCAGGGAGAACCCAGCCCACCTCCAAGCGAGCCGGCACAACACCAGACAGCCCAGGCGGAAATGGAGGCGATAAACGCTGGGCTGAGCGACCCTTGCTGGCAGCAGCAGTGGATGTACCAGTGGTGGCAGCAACAGGTTGAGCAGCAACAGAAAGCGGAACGGGAGCTGTTGCAATGGGAGAGAGAACAGCAAGAGGAGGAACAAGTGGCCCAAGCCAGGCAGAGGTTGCAACAACAACAACAGCAACAAACGGAACAGGAATGCCAACAACAACAAATGGAACAAGAGCGCGAACATCAACAGCAACAACATATGGAACAGGAACGCGAACACCAACAACAACAACAACAAATGGAACGGCAACACCCCGAATGCCCATGAATTTGGCCACGGCCAACACTGGGAAGGCAAATCTCGGCACCCATGGCACATGTCGGGAGTGGAAGGCCAAGGTTAGCACGCCAAGTGTCGCGTCCATGCATGTCCTGTGTCTCCATGCATAGATCACGCATATAACCATTCAATTTCCACTCCACTTTCACTGCGCCATGGCGCAGCGTTTCCCCATCCCTGTGTGTTTGTTTGCCTTGCCTTTTTCTGCTCGTTTCGACCAATAATTTAGTAAGATATTTGGCCATATGATTATGGATTATGGACTAACCTTATGGTTTACAACAGTTTATAAATTTAACGCTTCACGTGAGCAATGGCTCTGGGGTTATGATAACTTTAAAGAATCTTAGGTAAAAGTGGGTTGTAGTCAATAGGAAATATCTCGCAGTTCAAGAGTTGGACGCAGCCAAAATTAGCTTCTATGTGTTTAATTTCATCCTTCATTGATTTAAGACAGCCTATTTCATACATTTTTTACAAAATGAAGTATATTAAATGACGATTTAAACAAAAAATTTTTTTTAATTTAATATTTAACCAATTTTTAATTTCAAAGCAAAAGAAAAAATTTTATTAATATATTAAACTATATTTTATAGAATTGATGTTAAAATTTGTTTTTGGACATTGATGGCAAATAAAAAGCTTTTATCCTTTATTCAATCAAATCAAAGCCGCGCGAAAAAATCAAAGAAATCGATTAATTAAGAGGTTTTTATACCCTTGTAGAGGGTATTATAAAATTGGTCAGATGTTTGTAACGCACAGAAGGAGACGTTTCCGACGCCATAAAGTATATATGTATATTCTTGATCAGCATGAGAAGCTGAGTCGATATAGCCATGTCCGTCCGTCCGTCGGTGCGTATGCGTTTTACTCAGCCACTAAGCTATCGGGATGAAATTTTTTTTGGGGCCTTTTTTATTTATTTAATTATTATTTAATTTGTGTTTTTAATATAAATTTGCAATTTACATCTTTATTCCGCATGATATTGTAAGTGGTGAAAAAAAGTATTCAGTGGCGATATATCGTATCGATATTAAATGGATGTTATTCTCCACACATTATTCATATGCATCAATCGTGGATATTAGTTCGATCAGTTCTACATGCACCCGTGCTCAGTGTTTTAATTTATCGATAATTTATTGTGATTGCCATCGAAGTAAGCCATGGCCCATGCCTAATAATTAACTTGCTGGCAATTTGTGTGAGGCTCCTTCAGTTGCTTCTTGGCTCTTGATATGAAAGCAACAGCAGCTCAACTTCATTTTATTTTCCGTTTAATAAAATTGAAAAAGCAATTAAAGCCATTTTAATGCGTTTAAAACTTTTTAATCAGTCCAGAAAACTGTTTCCACATTTTCCTTATTCATATAAATGCTAATAATAAAATAATATTCCCAATGCTAAAGACGGTCACCCACGGCAGTTTCGTCGGCTTTAAGCAAAGCATCCTTAAGATAAAACCAGAAAACTGTTTCCACATATTCCTTATTTATATAAAGTTTCCAATAATTCTATAAAATTAAAAGTAATATTCGATGGAGCCTATTAATAGGACACACCACCAGATCGGCGTTTAAAGCTTTTTATCAGCTTGGAAAACCAGAAAACTGTTTCCACATTTTCCTTATTCAAATAAAGTTCCTAATAATTCGGTGGAGCCTATTAATAGGACACACCACCAGATTGGCGTTTAAAGCTTTTTATCAGCTTGGAAAACCAGAAAACTGTTTCCACATTTTCCTTATTCAAATAAAGTTCCTAATAATTCGGTGGAGCCTGTTAATAGGACACACCACCAGATCGGCGTTTAAAGCTTTTTATCAGCTTGGAAAACCAAAAAACTGTTTCCACATTTTCCTTATTCATATAAAGTTTCCAATAATTCTATAAAATTAAAAGTAATATTCGATGGAGCCTACTAATAGGACACACCACCAGATCGGCGTTTAAAGCTTTTTATCAGCTTGGAAAACCAGAAAGCTGTTTCCACATTTTCCTTATTCATATAAAGTTTCCAATAATTCTATAAAATTAAAAGTAATATTCGATGGAGCCTATTAATAGGACACACCACCAGATCGGCGTTTAAAGCTTTTTATCAGCTCGGAAAACCAGAAAACTGTTTCCACATTTTCCTTATTCATATAAAGTTTCCAATAATTCTATAAAATTAAAAGTAATATTCGATGGAGCCTATTAATAGGACACACCACCAGATCGGCGTTTAAAGCTTTTTATCAGCTTGGAAAACCAGAAAACTGTTTCCACATTTTCCTTATTCAAATAAAGTTCCTAATAATTCGGTGGAGCCTATTAATAGGACACACCACCAGATTGGCGTTTAAAGCTTTTTATCAGCTTGGAAAACCAGAAAACTGTTTCCACATTTTCCTTATTCAAATAAAGTTCCTAATAATTCGGTGGAGCCTGTTAATAGGACACACCACCAGATCGGCGTTTAAAGCTTTTTATCAGCTTGGAAAACCAAAAAACTGTTTCCACATTTTCCTTATTCATATAAAGTTTCCAATAATTCTATAAAATTAAAAGTAATATTCGATGGAGCCTACTAATAGGACACACCACCAGATCGGCGTTTAAAGCTTTTTATCAGCTTGGAAAACCAGAAAACTGTTTCCACATTTTCCTTATTCAAATAAAGTTCCTAATAATTCGGTGGAGCCTATTAATAGGACACACCACCAGATTGGCGTTTAAAGCTTTTTATCAGCTTGGAAAACCAGAAAACTGTTTCCACATTTTCCTTATTCAAATAAAGTTCCTAATAATTCAGTGGAGCCTGTTAATAGGACACACCACCAGATCGGCGTTTAAAGCTTTTTATCAGCTTGGAAAACCAAAAAAACTGTTTCCACATTTTCCTTATTCATATAAAGTTTCCAATAATTCTATAAAATTAAAAGTAATATTCGATGGAGCCTACTAATAGGACACACCACCAGATCGGCGTTTAAAGCTTTTTATCAGCTTGGAAAACCAGAAAGCTGTTTCCACATTTTCCTTATTCATATAAAGTTTCCAATAATTCTATAAAATTAAAAGTAATATTCGATGGAGCCTACTAATAGGACACACCACCAGATCGGCGTTTAAAGCTTTTTATCAGCTTGGAAAAGCAGAAAGCTGTTTCCACATTTTTCTTATTCATATAAAGTTTCCAATAATTCTATAAAATTAAAAGTAATATTCGATGGAGCCTATTAATAGGACACACCACCAGATCGGCGTTTAAAGCTTTTTATCAGCTCGGAAAACCAGAAAACTCTTTCCACATTTTCCTTATTCATATAAAGTTTCCAATAATTCTATAAAATTAAAAGTAATATTCGATGGAGCCTATTAATAGGACACACCACCAGATCGGCGTTTAAAGCTTTTTATCAGCTTGGAAAACCAGAAAACTGTTTCCACATTTTTCTTATTCATATAAAGTTTCCAATAATTCTATAAAATTAAAAGTAATATTCGATGGAGCCTATTAATAGGACACACCACCAGATCGGCGTTTAAAGCTTTTTATCAGCTTGGAAAACCAGAAAACTGTTTCCACATTTTCCTTATTCATATAAAGTTTCCAATAATTCTATAAAATTAAAAGTAATATTCGATGGAGCCTATTAATAGGACACACCACCAGATCGGCGTTTAAAGCTTTTTATCAGCTTGGAAAACCAGAAAACTGTTTCCACATTTTTCTTATTCATATAAAGTTTCCAATAATTCTATAAAATTAAAAGTAATATTCGATGGAGCCTATTAATAGGACACACCACAAGATCGGCGTTTAAAGCTTTTTATCAGCTTGAAAAACCAGAAAACTGTTTCCACATTTTCCTTATTCATATAAAGTTTCCAATAATTCTATAAAATTAAAAGTAATATTCGATGGAGCCTATTAATAGGACACACCACCAGATCGGCGTTTAAAGCTTTTTATCAGCTTGGAAAACCAGAAAACTGTTTCCACATTTTCCTTATTCATATAAAGTTTCCAATAATTCTATAAAATTAAAAGTAATATTCGATGGAGCCTATTAATAGGACACACCACCAGATCGGCGTTTAAAGCTTTTTATCAGCTTGGAAAACCAGAAAACTGTTTCCACATTTTCCTTATTCAAATAAAGTTCCTAATAATTCGGTGGAGCCTATTAATAGGACACACCACCAGATTGGCGTTTAAAGCTTTTTATCAGCTTGGAAAACCAGAAAACTGTTTCCACATTTTCCTTATTCAAATAAAGTTCCTAATAATTCGGTGGAGCCTGTTAATAGGACACACCACCAGATCGGCGTTTAAAGCTTTTTATCAGCTTGGAAAACCAAAAAACTGTTTCCACATTTTCCTTATTCATATAAAGTTTCCAATAATTCTATAAAATTAAAAGTAATATTCGATGGAGCCTACTAGTAGGACACACCACCAGATCGGCGTTTAAAGCTTTTTATCAGCTTGGAAAACCAGAAAGCTGTTTCCACATTTTCCTTATTCATATAAAGTTTCCAATAATTCTATAAAATTAAAAGTAATATTCGATGGAGCCTACTAATAGGACACACCACCAGATCGGCGTTTAAAGCTTTTTATCAGCTTGGAAAAGCAGAAAGCTGTTTCCACATTTTCCTTATTCATATAAAGTTTCCAATAATTCTATAAAATTAAAAGTAATATTCGATGGAGCCTATTAATAGGACACACCACCAGATCGGCGTTTAAAGCTTTTTATCAGCTTGGAAAACCAGAAAACTGTTTCCACATTTTCCTTATTCATATAAAGTTTCCAATAATTCTATAAAATTAAAAGTAATATTCGATGGAGCCTATTAATAGGACACACCACCAGATCGGCGTTTAAAGCTTTTTATCAGCTTGCAAAACCAGAAAACTGTTTCCACATTTTCCTTATTCATATAAAGTTTCCAATAATTCTATAAAATTAAAAGTAATATTCGATGGAGCCTATTAATAGGACACACCACCAGATCGGCGTTTAAAGCTTTTTATCAGCTTGGAAAACCAGAAAACTGTTTCCACATTTTCCTTATTCATATAAAGTTTCCAATAATTCTATAAAATTAAAAGTAATATTCGATGGAGCCTATTAATAGGACACACCACCAGATCGGCGTTTAAAGCTTTTTATCAGCTTGGAAAACCAAAAACTGTTTCCACATTTTCCTTATTCATATAAAGTTCCTAATAAATCTATAAAATTAAAAGTAATATTCGATGGACCCTACTAAATGGACATTCCACCCGATTTGATGTCATTCTAATATGCCTTTATTTGCTTTTGAATACAGAAATTGCCGAAAGGTCTGTGGATTTTTTTTCTATTTTTACTTTGTTGTTGTTATCAAGCAGCTGAACTTGTATTTCAACTAATTAACCCAATTTTTATACATCAAACTACTGTTATACATATATTAGTTTTGGTACAACTGCATTGAAATCTGTCCTAAATTCCATTGTCCTTGTCGTTAAGACTTCCAAAATCGTGATAGAAAGTGTTCAGCAGCAGCTCAACCATGTTTTCTTTATTGGTTAACCTACTTTTAAAAGCATTTAAAGCCAGTTTTTGCGTTTAAAGCTTTTAATCAGCTTGGAAAACCAGAAAACTGTTTCCACATTTTCCAAATTTTCCTTATTCATATAAAGTTTCTAATAATTCTATAAAATTAAAAGTAATATTCGGTGGACCCGCGTTGGTTCCCCGTTTATCTTTGTACAGAGGCTCTGCAATTATATGAGAGTCAGAGTCGAAAAACAAGGTAGATTGAAATGCTATCTGATGTCATGGAATACTTGGAGCAAAGATATTGCTCGCTAAGTGTCTTGAGCAAAGAAGAGAATTATGCGAAATCCGAAGATAAATGTCCAAATTGCAAAATTGCCGGGCACAAAGCATATAAATGCTATAAGTTTAAAGGTTTGACACCTACTGAAAGGTATGAAGCCAAAAAAGTACAGATTTGCATAAGATGCTTGAACCATTCAAGCAATAAAGTGTGCACTTATGAAATGGTCTGCTCATTGTGCAGTAAGAAACACCATACCTTACTCCATTTTGAAAAAACACAGGAGAGAGTTAATACTTGTGTAACCGCACAACCAACACTGTTGGCCACAGCTGTAATACAAGTAAAAAATGTAAATGGAGGATATAATACTTTAAGAGCCCTTATTGATTGTGGTTCACAGAGCACCATTTTGTCTGAAGAGGCCGCTCAAATATTAAAATTACCTAAAATTAAACAATATACAGAAATAAGTGGCGTGTCCTCAATAAAATCCAATAAATCAAAATATAAGGTAAAAATAGACGTAAAGACGCGAAATCCCTGGAAAGGACATCTAAAGATTGGGGTAATTGTGTTGCCAAAGTTAATGAAAGCTCTTCCATTAAAAATAGCAGACGTGGATATGTCAAAGTGGCAAACTTACGTGCTAGCTGATCCTACCTTTAATAAACCTGGTAGGGTTGATATAATAATGGGAGTAAACGTATATGCCCAAATCTTAAAAAGGGGAATTACAAAAATTGATGGCCTGCTAGGCCAAAATACTCAATTTGGTTGGATCGTCTCGGGATGCACCAAATCAAATCAATAGATGACACAGGTTTTGAACAACGTTGGGAAAAAAAGAAAGCTAAATTTCAAAATGAAAACGACCCAATTCCAAAGAAATACAACAACAAAACTCAAGAAATAAATTTATGACCCCCGGCAGGACCTCACATTGGAGGTAGAGTGAAAACTGGGGAAGAAAAAGTATATATCCCAGAGCCAGTGCAAACTTCTTAATAATTGTATAAAATAGTAATCCGAAAAGAACGAGGCCAGGAAATCAGTCCTCAAAAAGGATGTTGGTTTTCAATATAACTGTTTACTGAGATTGCAACAGTAATTAAATCTAGTTTTATTCTATTGAAGCTTCTTAATTGGCTTGAAAACCACAAAACTGTTTCCACATTTTTCTTATACATATAAACTTCCTAATAATTGTATAAAATTAAAAGACAGTCACCATAGATTGTCTTTGTTGAAAATTTCGTTTCCGAAAAAAAGAGGCCAGAAAGTAACATGGAACTGAGTTACCACCTGGGGATGAACTATTTATGGGATTTTCTATTAATCTTTCATAGCTCCCAAATTTTCCCTCTAGTTCATGCAATAATTGGACAAGTGATACTGACTTTCCATTACATTTGCTTATTTGGATTATCTCCCTTATAATTCCAAAAAGATTTTTTAAGCGGAATGCAAAATACTAAGTAGAACCATTTTCATTGTCTGAAATTATTCGATACTTTTAGTTATTACTGGGGGAGGATTGATGATTATTCGGACTTCGTTTTACTGAAATGGGCAATTTTCTACTGTCGACATTTGTATGCATTCAAAGTAGAAAAAACATATGTCAAAACACCCAACTTTTCTTAAAAGACTCCGCCGCCCTAGCTGTTGTCGACTGCAATAGAACGAATGGATCTGAGATATTCCTGGATATTCCTTTTAACGTCTTTCCACTTTTCGCCAATTTATACTGCGCAGACAGATTTTCTACTTGAGCTGTTTCTGACTTTGCTGGAGAATATTCCATATTTAAACGCCCAAAAACTTGAAAACTAAGTTCATATGAAGAAAATAACAAACAATTTTATTATACCCTCTGCAAGGGCATAAAAAGGTCAATGTTTAGATATTTATTAAGCAACTTATAAAATTTTGCATATTTAGACTTTAATGACTTTAAACACCCATTTGCAAATCTGTAGGCCTATGCGTATGTTTATACATACCTATACATATGGAAGTCTAAACTGGCTTGCAGCTTATTTGATACAGATTTTTTTTTGAAAATTTCCGCGGCTACATATAATCAAAAACTACAAACAATATTAAAAATCAGTATCAAAATCTATGTCATACGGTGCAGACGTGTTTGTTACAATGTAATACGTCAGCCAAGTAGTAATCTATGGCATTATTTAAAACAAGTAAAAGTCGGGAATACTGGTCCAATTATTGCGTGAGATGTATAAAAGAAGCAAAAATTGAAACCATTCAGATCCAACAGACTAAGTGACAAAATGAATAGAAGTTCTTGATGTTGATGGCTTTTCTGACTGAGGCAGTTATTTACCCAAGAGAACCAAACTGAAAATAGACAATAATGATCACAATCTGAACAAAGAGCCACTTGACCTATTTGGTATACTGTAATACGTCAGTAATACGACCAACAGTCTAAACAACAAAATTAATAGAAGTTCTTTATGGTCATTCATTAAGAACCAACGGTCTTCAAAATGAATAGGAATCTATAAATGGACGCAAGTGTCGTTTTTTTCAGAAACCGAGTTTCCACAAAAATGAATTCGTTAGACCCAGCGGAAAAGGACTCAAATTTCGTTTGCTCTAGTAGGGCTCCTAGTTAAAGTATGTCAACGGACGTTAATTAATGGTGACAGACTTCAGAGTAAGTCGGAACCGTCTTCAACCGTATGCTCTCAGATTCAACAAAATTACTTTAGAAGTATTAAAGATATAACATTAATAGAACAACCTTATGTAACATCCGCTTACGCTAGCTATGAGTGCGGTCCCAGTAAGTAAAGGTGACCAAAAGCTTACGCGGGATTAATTTTGCTTTGGGGGCTGAAGGTCAAATTCATGTACCGTTTGGATGAACAGATTGGGAAAATGTTGAGTTAGTAGATTTTTAGCAATAACTGTTATCGGTTGTAACCGTAATTAAAACTAAAAGTAAAGTATAATTTTCTCGGAATCGGAATTTCCGACCATCCTCTGTGTGAGGAAAATACTTAATAGTATTAAAGTAATAAGCTAAATAAGCACTTGCAATGGAAATGTATTAGAAATAAAGTTTTCATTTGTTAAAGCGTTTTAAAAAGTAGAATCATTGGGAAATATTCATCATGATCAAAGCAACAGAGCACATGCAGACACACACAGACGCAACGCTACAGTGGAAACTCCAATATTGAAACTCCAACCACCAAGGCAATCTTTGAAGCATTTATCCAAGTTATGCGCATTTTTTTTGCTAAGACCAAAGGCCATTTTATATCCTGGTAACGTGGGGTGAAGCGAATGTGCATCTGGGCATCTATCTGGTTCTGCTTGTCCTTAGAATTACAGAGTTATGAGGACCTTTCTGTTTTATTGGCTTGCAATTTTTCCAAGTCCCAAATTGAACCAAGTGGCCAAAAAACTGGACAAAAATCATAAAATCCTTGATATCTCATATAAATATTAATTCTAAAAAGTGTTGCTCACAAAAAGGAATATGATATATTTTGCGTGCACTATTCACTATAGAAAATATGAAATACCAGGCCAACAGAATTACTTAGTAGGCGGCTGGTTTAAAATTTTTTCTCAATGTATAACGGACTTTGGGCATTTGAATTTTTGAATTTAACTGACAATGGACACTTTTTTTGTGCAAGAAAATTGGGAAACTGTAAAATCGTTAATATCTGAGCTCTTTGCATGATTTCCGCGATGCCCTTTTCACAGGTTATTGTCCTTCACAAGAGGATTCGTTTCACGCCATTTTCGTCCTGATTCCTGCAAGTAGGCAACACTTTTTAAAAAATGTATATTATTCGCCTCAACAGTATGCTACATACATGTTCTATTTAAATAAGCTAAAAATTACAAAGCTGCTTATACATAGCTAGGATAATCCGAAAGTCATTTTGCCAGATGGAAGTCCTTGCTCGTCCGTTACGACTAATCCCTACATGTCCTGGAATATCCTTTTAAATGCTGAAAAACATTTTCGATCCTGTAAAGATCATCTTGGACATCCTAGGGCCATGTGCTTTCGTCCTCTGATAGGATTCGTGGATCCTAGACATCTTTTTCTGGATCCTTTAAGGTTAAGACTATCGATCTACTTTCAGGGACGTTTAATATCCTTGCAAAAATATTGGTCTAATTTTTGTAAGGGGGGGTGGTTAGAAAAATGGCCAAAAATCGGAAAAAAACAACTCCCCCACTGCAAGGACCAACAGAATGTCCTTTAGTCAGATAGTAGTCGTTGATGACGGTCTTCGACTGACACTAACAGATCCTGAAATGTCCTTCGAGAAACTAAGATACAAGGACTTTTTTGTTTATAAAAATAGCAAATATCTCGCAAGTCCTTTGCAGGATCAGGACGAAAGGGGTGCTATAAAACTCCAATGCTCACGGAAAATCAATATCGTGGATTTTGTAATTTTGTTTAGTTTTTTTGCCACTTGGTTCAATTTGGGACTTGGAAAAAGTTACAAATCCAAAAAACCGTAAGGAGTTGATAGCTCGGCCATTTTAAGGACGATTTGAGTGTTCTTTGGGTACGAGGTTGCCTATGTCCATGCGTTTTGATTTATATCACTAAGTCCTGGAATGTCACTGTTTTGTTCGGCATCCTTGGATGACCTTAATTTTTTTTGATGCCAATCTGTAGAGATCGACAAAGATACCCTAGACAATTTTGATTTCTTTTGGTCATCCAGGATCAGGATTCTTGATCTTCAATTTTTAATTTCCAAGTGTTTAATACCATATTAAAATATGCCAAATCACGTTCCAACTGAGCCATAACTTAATGAAATCAACTGAAAACGCATGCCGACAAACATACACTTCATAAAATCAATAAAAATGATAAACAACAGTGATTTATGTGACACCTGCAATGTAAAAGAAGATACATATATCCCACTTATTATTAAACTGCACCAAATTTACGCTCATAAGTAACAAATTTCCGAACCTACTACGATACAATGACATTTATCAGTTCCTCGCTGAGGAGTCAATTAACAATTATAAATTATTAACATCATTCGCAAGATTGGCTAACATTGATTAATGAACTAAAAACATACTAACCAAAACATTAATACATATGCATATCATCAAAACTAACAACCATATGTTATTTTTTCATTAGTGATGAGAACATCAATAACGAAGAAAAAAAAAAAAAAAATCGATAACAACGTCTACAAATCGACAAAAAATATAATTGTAAACATTTTTTCTATTCTTTCAATTTTGTGACTCTCAATTATTGCATTGGCGTTGGCGTTAACCCTCAAGATCGGGGAGGCCAAATAAATCTTCCATTCAGCAAGAGCTGTGAAGTAACTTAATATAAGCCGACTTAGGTATACCATACACCAGTAAAGCAAATATTTTAAATTTATTAAACAAATGCATTTTCACATGCTTTTTATTACAAGCATATCTTAATGTTAGTATCTCGCTTACACAAGCATACGAGCACCTTAGCACCAAAATCTTTATAGGTATACATACATATGTACATATGTATATAGCAAAAAATAGATTTTTTATGATAAAGGATTAACACATTACTCACGACTTTGGCTTACTTCACGGTTTTTCGTTGTAATCGTTGGGCCCAAGATAACGTCGAATTTGCTGTAGTGTGGTTTTTAAAGAAGTTTTAGATTAATTATATAAATGACAATAAAATATACTTCATAGATTACCTTATGATTCTTAACTAGAGATTACTTAAATACTATAAAAATTAAGTAAGTAAGTCGTCTCGCCGAATTAGATATACCATACACCAGTAAAACAAATATTTCAAATTTATAATAACAAATGCATTTACTTTTTTTAACTTGGATATTTTTAATCCGATTTTGATTTGGTATTTTGCTGGGTATTAGTATCAAATTCATGTGTGCCAAATTTGATTACAAAAGGTAGAAAATTACGGGAGATAGTCGAGTTTTTTCAAATTACGGGGGCGGAAAGGGGCGTGGCAAAATCTTTGCATATACAAAATATGCGCATTTACATACCAAAGCAAATATACATACCAAATTTGAAGTCTTTAGCTATTATAGTCTTTAAGAAAATTAAATTTGTTTTAATTTCGTGGGCGGAGGGGGGCGTGGCAAAAATTTGAAATAAACTTGATCACCGTAGGTAATACACGAGTCTACGTACCAAATTTGGTGACTCTAGCTCTTATAGTCTCTAAGATTTACGTGTTCATACGGACAGACGGACGGACGGACATGACTAGATCGACTCAGCTGTTGATACTGATCAAGAATATATATACTTTATGGGGTCGGAAAAGCTTCCTTCTGCCTGTTACATACATATTGGCGACTTTAATATACCATTTCACCCTATGGGTGTATGGTATAAAAAAATTTAAGCGGCATAACAAAATCACAAACCGCAGCCAGAGTTTGACTGTGACATTTCAATATCGTAAATAAAACCAAATGCATATGCAATAAAGGAAACTTTCAAGAGGCGGCGAGTCCGAACATGGAGAGAGAGGCAAAGAAAGGATAAAAGAAGGAGTGAAAATAAACCAAGCAGAGGCACTACCAACACATAGAAGCTGAGTGGACCCGCTCTCTTAAATTTTAGCGGGTGTACTAGTATGAGTTACCCCTTTCAAAAAGAAAAAAAAAACCAGAGGGCCGGGGCTAACTTCGACAGCGTCAAAGCTTGTATACCCTTGCAGGTTTTTTAGTAACTCTTTTATCTAAACTAACTGTATTATCTAAAAAGGGTTATGTTTGCGAAAGAGCGGCCTTCAATTTTAGCATAGGACTAACTTTCTGATGAAAGTCACTGTTTTCCACCGATCGTTTCTATGGGAACTATATGATATAGTTACCCGATCTTTATCAAATTCAGCACAGTCATTAACAGATAAATTTAACTGTCAAATGTTTAATTTGAAAGCAATCGCATTAAAAGTAACGAAGTTATTGACAAAAGTCACAGTTTTCGACGGATTGTTCCTATGGGAGGTATATGATATAGTCACCCGATCTTGACCAAATTTGGCACAGTCATTTATAGTTACAATAAACTTACTTATATTAAATAGCTTAAAAAGTAACTAAGTTATTGAGAAAAGTCACTGTTCGTGACTTTGCCGTTTGTATGGGAGCTATATGATAGAGTCACCCGATCTTGATCAAATATGATTAATAAGAACACAAAACTGACCAATACCAACTTTTATGACAATTGCTGATAAAATAACGAAGTTATTGAGAAAAGTCACTGTTCGTGACTTTGACGTTTGTATGGGAGCTATATGATATAGTGGTCCGATCCGGCTGAATCCGAGATATACAACGCCTGCATAATATACAAGCCTACGTGCAAAACTTCAGCTCTGTAGCTCTTACGGTCTCGGAGGAGTTCGCGTTGACCCAGACGGACGGGCGGACATGGCTATTTGAACTCGTCTCGTCGTGCTGATCAAGAATATATATACTTTATATGGTCGTAGATGCTTCCTTCTATGCGTTGCACACTTCTGACCAAAATGAATATACCCTTTTTGCAAGGGTATAAAAACCCACCCACACATGCTCGTTGCTTTTACATGTGTATTAGTGTGGCATTAGAATACTCAGCTATGATAGTTAAAGGAATCCGAAGCCTGGATTACGGTAAAAAAAAACATTCATGTCAAATATACGAGGTTTCCTGCTGAGAAAAGTGATAATCTCAAATCACTCAACGTTTGACACACAAAGGGAAATAATCAAAAAAAAAAAAAAAAAAAATAAAAATAATGAACAACGCAGAAAACGAAAACTTTGGCCAAGATGAAGGCGTAGCTCGAGGTGCGGCACCACGGGCCAATGAGGAACGTGGTGGCCGGCAAGGTGGGGATGAGGCCTTTAACAGGGCATCACCCTACGTGTCCGAGGAGGAGTCCGACGACGATGGGCCGAATATGATGAATCCGGGCATCGGCGCCTCCTCGGAGGAGGAGTACGAAGAGGACGAGGAGATAGATAGTGGATACACCACGGGAGTATCGGAGGCAGAAGGGCCGGAGGCGGAGTCAGTAATGACGGACCAACTCAGTGACGTCGACGTCAACGAAGAGTTGATGTGGAGGGAGCTGGACGAGGAGTTCGAACTGATGGAGCATGAGCAAAATCAAGAGTACGACCACGGGGACAGAGAGAGCCCAGAGTACGCGCCATGGGAGCAAGTGGATGAGCATGAGCCACTGCCACAAGCGTGGGTGCCAGCACGGCCTCCAACTCCGTTCCCTATGGTGGACATTATGTCAGAGGGCAGCGAAAAGAAGGAGGCGGCCGTGGCTGATGAAGGTGAGGCTCAGGGAGAACCCAGCCCACCTCCAAGCGAGCCGGCACAACACCAGACAGCCCAGGCGGAAATGGAGGCGATAAACGCTGGGCTGAGCGACTCTTGCTGGCAGCAGCAGTGGATGTACCAGTGGTGGCAGCAACAGGTTGAGCAGCAACAGAAAGCGGAACGGGAGCTGTTGCAATGGGAGAGAGAACAGCAAGAGGAGGAACAAGTGGCCCAAGCCAGGCAGAGGTTGCAACAACAACAACAGCAACAAACGGAACAGGAATGCCAACAACAACAAATGGAACAAGAGCGCGAACATCAACAGCAACAACATATGGAACAGGAACGCGAACACCAACAACAACAACAACAAATGGAACGGCAACACCCCGAATGCCCATGAATTTGGCCACGGCCAACACTGGGAAGGCAAATCTCGGCACCCATGGCACATGTCGGGAGTGGAAGGCCAAGGTTAGCACGCCAAGTGTCGCGTCCATGCATGTCCTGTGTCTCCATGCATAGATCACGCATATAACCATTCAATTTCCACTCCACTTTCACTGCGCCATGGCGCAGCGTTTCCCCATCCCTGTGTGTTTGTTTGCCTTGCCTTTTTCTGCTCGTTTCGACCAATAATTTAGTAAGATATTTGGCCATATGATTATGGATTATGGACTAACCTTATGGTTTACAACAGTTTATAAATTTAACGCTTCACGTGAGCAATGGCTCTGGGGTTATGATAACTTTAAAGAATCTTAGGTAAAAGTGGGTTGTAGTCAATAGGAAATATCTCGCAGTTCAAGAGCATTAAAAGTTGGACGCAGCCAAAGTTAGCTTCTATGTGTTTAATTTCATCCTTCATTGATTTAAGACAGCATATTTCATTCATTTTTTTTTTACAAAATGAAGTATATTAAATGACGATTTAAACAAAAAATCAAAGAAATCGATTAATTAAGAGGTTTTTATACCCTTGCAGAGGGTATTATAAAATTGGTCAGATGTTTGTAACGCACAGAAGGAGACGTTTCCGACGCCATAAAGTATATATGTATATTCTTGATCAGCGTGAGAAGCTGAGTCGATATAGCCATGTCCGTCCGTCCGTCGGTGCGTATGCGTTTTACTCAGCCATCTTAAGAGCTATCGGGATGAAAGTTTTTTTTTTGGGGCTTTTTTATTTATTTAATTATTATTTAATTTGTGTTTTAAATATAAATTTGCAATTTAATTTACATCTTTATTCCGCATGATATTGTAAGTGGTGAAAAAAAGTATTCGATTGCGATATATCGTATCGATATTAAAGGGATGTTATTCTCCACACATTATTCATATGCATCAATCGTGGATATTAGTTCGATCAGTTCTACATGCACCCGTGCTCAGTGTTTTAATTTATCGATAATTTATTGTGATTGCCATCGAAGTAAGCCATGGCCCATGCCTAATAATTAACTTGCTGGCAATTTGTGTGAGGCTCCTTCAGTTGCTTCTTGGCTCTTGATATGAAAGCAACAGCAGCTCAACTTCATTTTATTTTCCGTTTAATAAAATTGAAAAAGCAATTAAAGCCATTTTAATGCGTTTAAAACTTTTTAATCAGTCCAGAAAACTGTTTCCACATTTTCCTTATTCATATAAATGCTAATAATAAAATAATATTCCCAATGCTAAAGACGGTCACCCACGGCAGTTTCGTCGGCTTTAAGCAAAGCATCCTTAAGATAAAACCAGAAAACTGTTTCCACATATTCCTTATTTATATAAAGTTTCCAATAATTCTATAAAATTAAAAGTAATATTCGATGGAGCCTATTAATAGGACACACCACCAGATCGGCGTTTAAAGCTTTTTATCAGCTTGGAAAACCAGAAAACTGTTTCCACATTTTCCTTATTCAAATAAAGTTCCTAATAATTCGGTGGAGCCTATTAATAGGACACACCACCAGATTGGCGTTTAAAGCTTTTTATCAGCTTGGAAAACCAGAAAACTGTTTCCACATTTTCCTTATTCAAATAAAGTTCCTAATAATTCGGTGGAGCCTATTAATAGGACACACCACCAGATCGGCGTTTAAAGCTTTTTATCAGCTTGGAAAACCAGAAAACTGTTTCCACATTTTCCTTATTCATATAAAGTTTCAAATAATTCTATAAAATTAAAAGTAATATTCGATGGAGCCTATTAATAGGACACACCACCAGATCGGCGTTTAAAGCTTTTTATCAGCTTGGAAAACCAGAAAACTGTTTCCACATTTTCCTTATTTATATAAAGTTCCTATTAATTCTATAAAATTAAAAGTAATATTCGATGGAGCCTATTAATAGGACACACCACCAGATCGGCGTTTAAAGCTTTTTATCAGCTTGGAAAACCAGAAAACTGTTTCCACATTTTCCTTATTCATATAGAGTTTCCAATAATTCTATAAAACTAAAAGTAATATTCGATGGAGCCTATTAATAGGACACACCACCAGATCGGCGTTTAAAGCTTTTTATCAGCTTGGAAAACCAGAAAACTGTTTCCACATTTTCCTTATTCAAATAAAGTTCCTAATAATTCGGTGGAGCCTATTAATAGGACACACCACCAAATCGGCGTTTAAAGCTTTTTATCAGCTTGGAAAACCAGAAAACTGTTTCCACATTTTCCTTATTCATATAAAGTTTCCAATAATTCTATAAAATTAAAAGTAATATTCGATGGAGCCTATTAATAGGACACACCACCAGATTGGCGTTTAAAGCTTTTTATCAGCTTGGAAAACCAGAAAACTGTTTCCACATTTTCCTTATTCAAATAAAGTTCCTAATAATTCGGTGGAGCCTATTAATAGGACACACCACCAGATTGGCGTTTAAAGCTTTTTATCAGCTTGGAAAACCAGAAAACTGTTTCCACATTTTCCTTATTCAAATAAAGTTCCTAATAATTCGGAGGAGCCTATTAATAGGACACACCACCAGATCGGCGTTTAAAGCTTTTCATCAGCTTGGAAAACCAGAAAACTGTTTCCACATTTTCCTTATTCATATAAAGTTCCTATTAATTCTATAAAACTAAAAGTAATATTCGATGGAGCCTATTAATAGGACACACCACCAGATTGGCGTTTAAAGCTTTTTATCAGCTTGGAAAACCAGAAAACTGTTTCCACATTTTCCTTATTCAAATAAAGTTCCTAATAATTCGGAGGAGCCTATTAATAGGACACACCACCAGATCGGCGTTTAAAGCTTTTCATCAGCTTGGAAAACCAGAAAACTGTTTCCACATTTTCCTTATTCATATAAAGTTTCCAATAATTCTATAAAATTAAAAGCAATATTCGATGGAGCCTACTAATAGGACACACCACCAGATCGGCGTTTAAAGCTTTTAAATCAGCTTGGAAAACCAGAAAATTGTTTCCACATTTTCCTTATTTATATAAAGTTCCTATTAATTCTATAAAATTAAAAGTAATATTCGATGGAGCCTATTAATAGGACACACCACCAGATCGGCGTTCAAAGCTTTTCATCAGCTTGGAAAACCAGAAAACTGTTTCCACATTTTCCTTATTCATATAAAGTTCCTATTAATTCTATAAAATTAAAAGTAATATTCGATGGAGCCTACTAATAGGACACACCACCAGATTGGCGTTTAAAGCTTTTTATCAGCTTGGAAAACCAGAAAACTGTTTCCACATTTTCCTTATTCATATAAAGTTTCCAATAATTCTATAAAATTAAAAGTAATATTCGATGGAGCCTATTAATAGGACACACCACCAGATCGGCGTTTAAAGCTTTTTATCAGCTTAGAAAACCAGAAAACTGTTTCCACATTTTCCTTATTCAAATAAAGTTCCTAATAATTCGGTGGAGCCTATTAATAGGACACACCACCAGATCGGCGTTTAAAGCTTTTTATCAGCTTGGAAAACCAGAAAACTGTTTCCACATTTTCCTTATTCATATAAAGTTTCCAATAATTCTATAAAATTAAAAGTAATATTCGATGGAGCCTATTAATAGGACACACCACCAGATCGGCGTTTAAAGCTTTTTATCAGCTTGGAAAACCAGAAAACTGTTTCCACATTTTCCTTATTCATATAAAGTTCCTATTAATTCTATAAAACTAAAAGTAATATTCGATGGAGCCTATTAATAGGACACACCACCAGATTGGCGTTTAAAGCTTTTTATCAGCTTGGAAAACCAGAAAACTGTTTCCACATTTTCCTTATTCAAATAAAGTTCCTAATAATTCGGTGGAGCCTATTAATAGGACACACCACCAGATTGGCGTTTAAAGCTTTTTATCAGCTTGGAAAACCAGAAAACTGTTTCCACATTTTCCTTATTCAAATAAAGTTCCTAATAATTCGGTGGAGCCTATTAATAGGACACACCACCAGATCGGCGTTTAAAGCTTTTCATCAGCTTGGAAAACCAGAAAACTGTTTCCACATTTTCCTTATTCATATAAAGTTCCTATTAATTCTATAAAACTAAAAGTAATATTCGATGGAGCCTATTAATAGGACACACCACCAGATTGGCGTTTAAAGCTTTTTATCAGCTTGGAAAACCAGAAAACTGTTTCCACATTTTCCTTATTCAAATAAAGTTCCTAATAATTCGGTGGAGCCTATTAATAGGGCACACCACCAGATTGGCGTTTAAAGCTTTTTATCAGCTTGGAAAACCAGAAAACTGTTTCCACATTTTCCTTATTCAAATAAAGTTCCTAATAATTCGGTGGAGCCTATTAATAGGACACACCACCAGATCGGCGTTTAAAGCTTTTCATCAGCTTGGAAAACCAGAAAACTGTTTCCACATTTTCCTTATTCATATAGAGTTTCCAATAATTCTATAAAACTAAAAGTAATATTCGATGGAGCCTATTAATAGGACACACCACCAGATCGGCGTTTAAAGCTTTTTATCAGCTTGGAAAACCAGAAAACTGTTTCCACATTTTCCTTATTCAAATAAAGTTCCTAATAATTCGGTGGAGCCTATTAATAGGACACACCACCAGATCGGCGTTTAAAGCTTTTTATCAGCTTGGAAAACCAGAAAACTGTTTCCACATTTTCCTTATTCATATAAAGTTTCCAATAATTCTATAAAATTAAAAGTAATATTCGATGGAGCCTATTAATAGGACACACCACAAGATCGGCGTTTAAAGCTTTTTATCAGCTTGGAAAACCAGAAAACTGTTTCCACATTTTCCTTATTCATATAAAAATCCTATTAATTCTATAAAACTAAAAGTAATATTCGATGGAGCCTATTAATAGGACACACCACCAGATTGGCGTTTAAAGCTTTTTATCAGCTTGGAAAACCAGAAAACTGTTTCCACATTTTCCTTATTCAAATAATGTTCCTAATAATTCGATGGAGCCTATTAATAGGACACACCACCAGATCGGCGTTTAAAGCTTTTCATCAGCTTGGAAAACCAGAAAACTGTTTCCACATTTTCCTTATTCATATAAAGTTCCTATTAATTCTATAAAATTAAAAGTAATATTCGATGGAGCCTATTAATAGGACACACCACCAGATCGGCGTTTAAAGCTTTTCATCAGCTTGGAAAACCAGAAAACTGTTTCCACATTTTCCTTATTCATATAAAGTTCCTATTAATTCTATAAAATTAAAAGTAATATTCGGTGGAGCCTATTAATAGGACACACCACCAGATCGGCGTTTAAAGCTTTTCATCAGCTTGGAAAACCAGAAAACTGTTTCCACATTTTCCTTATTCATATAAAGTTCCTATTAATTCTATAAAATTAAAAGTAATATTCGATGGAGCCTATTAATAGGACACACCACCAGATCGGCGTTTGAAGCATTTTATCAGCTTGGAAAACCAGAAAACTGTTTCCACATTTTCCTTATTCATATAAAGTTTCCAATAATTCTATAAAATTAAAAGTAATATTCGATGGAGCCTATTAATAGGACACACCACATGATCGGCGTTTAAAGCTTTTCATCAGCTTGGAAAACCAGAAAACTGTTTCCACATTTTCCTTATTCATATAAAGTTTCCAATAATTCTATAAAATTAAAAGTAATATTCGATGGAGCCTATTAATAGGACACACCACCAGATCGGCGTTTAAAGCTTTTCATCAGCTTGGAAAACCAGAAAACTGTTTCCACATTTTCCTTATTCATATAGAGTTTCCAATAATTCTATAAAACTAAAAGTAATATTCGATGGAGCCTATTAATAGGACACACCACCAGATCGGCGTTTAAAGCTTTTTATCAGCTTGGAAAACCAGAAAACTGTTTCCACATTTTCCTTATTCAAATAAAGTTCCTAATAATTCGGTGGAGCCTATTAATAGGACACACCACCAGATCGGCGTTTAAAGCTTTTTATCAGCTTGGAAAACCAGAAAACTGTTTCCACATTTTCCTTATTCATATAAAGTTTCCAATAATTCTATAAAATTAAAAGTAATATTCGATGGAGCCTATTAATAGGACACACCACCAGATCGGCGTTTAAAGCTTTTTATCAGCTTGGAAAACCAGAAAACTGTTTCCACATTTTCCTTATTCATATAAAGTTCCTATTAATTCTATAAAACTAAAAGTAATATTCGATGGAGCCTATTAATAGGACACACCACCAGATTGGCGTTTAAAGCTTTTTATCAGCTTGGAAAACCAGAAAACTGTTTCCACATTTTCCTTATTCAAATAAAGTTCCTAATAATTCGGTGGAGCCTATTAATAGGACACACCACCAGATCGGCGTTTAAAGCTTTTCATCAGCTTGGAAAACCAGAAAACTGTTTCCACATTTTCCTTATTCATATAAAGTTCCTATTAATTCTATAAAATTAAAAGTAATATTCGATGGAGCCTATTAATAGGACACACCACCAGATCGGCGTTTGAAGCTTTTTATCAGCTTGAAAAACCAGAAAACTGTTTCCACATTTTCCTTAGTCATATAAAGTTTCCAATAATTCTATAAAATTAAAAGTAATATTCGATGGAGCCTATTAATAGGACACACCACATGATCGGCGTTTAAAGCTTTTCATCAGCTTGGAAAACCAGAAAACTGTTTCCACATTTTCCTTATTCATATAAAGTTTCCAATAATTCTATAAAATTAAAAGTAATATTCGATGGAGCCTATTAATAGGACACACCACCAGATCGGCGTTTAAAGCTTTTTATCAGCTTGGAAAACCAGAAAACTGTTTCCACATTTTCCTTATTCATATAAAGTTCCTAATAATTCGATGGAGCCTATCAATAGGACACACCACCAGATTGGCGTTTAAAGCTTTTTATCAGCTTGGAAAACCAGAAAACTGTTTCCACATTTTCCTTATTCAAATAAAGTTCCTAATAATTCGGTGGAGCCTATTAATAGGACACACCACCAGATCGGCGTTTAAAGCTTTTCATCAGCTTGGAAAACCAGAAAACTGTTTCCACATTTTCCTTATTCATATAAAGTTCCTATTAATTCTATAAAATTAAAAGTAATATTCGATGGAGCCTATTAATAGGACACACCACCAGATCGGCGTTTGAAGCTTTTTATCAGCTTGGAAAACCAGAAAACTGTTTCCACATTTTCCTTATTCATATAAAGTTCCTATTAATTCTATAAAATTAAAAGTAATATTCGATGGAGCCTATTAATAGGACACACCACCAGATCGGCGTTTGAAGCATTTTATCAGCTTGGAAAACCAGAAAACTGTTTCCACATTTTCCTTATTCATATAAAGTTTCCAATAATTCTATAAAATTAAAAGTAATATTCGATGGAGCCTATTAATAGGACACACCACATGATCGGCGTTTAAAGCTTTTCATCAGCTTGGAAAACCAGAAAACTGTTTCCACATTTTCCTTATTCATATAAAGTTTCCAATAATTCTATAAAATTAAAAGTAATATTCGATGGAGCCTATTAATAGGACACACCACCAGATCGGCGTTTAAAGCTTTTCATCAGCTTGGAAAACCAGAAAACTGTTTCCACATTTTCCTTATTCATATAGAGTTTCCAATAATTCTATAAAACTAAAAGTAATATTCGATGGAGCCTATTAATAGGACACACCACCAGATCGGCGTTTAAAGCTTTTTATCAGCTTGGAAAACCAGAAAACTGTTTCCACATTTTCCTTATTCAAATAAAGTTCCTAATAATTCGGTGGAGCCTATTAATAGGACACACCACCAGATCGGCGTTTAAAGCTTTTTATCAGCTTGGAAAACCAGAAAACTGTTTCCACATTTTCCTTATTCATATAAAGTTTCCAATAATTCTATAAAATTAAAAGTAATATTCGATGGAGCCTATTAATAGGACACACCACCAGATCGGCGTTTAAAGCTTTTTATCAGCTTGGAAAACCAGAAAACTGTTTCCACATTTTCCTTATTCATATAAAGTTCCTATTAATTCTATAAAACTAAAAGTAATATTCGATGGAGCCTATTAATAGGACACACCACCAGATTGGCGTTTAAAGCTTTTTATCAGCTTGGAAAACCAGAAAACTGTTTCCACATTTTCCTTATTCAAATAAAGTTCCTAATAATTCGGTGGAGCCTATTAATAGGACACACCACCAGATCGGCGTTTAAAGCTTTTCATCAGCTTGGAAAACCAGAAAACTGTTTCCACATTTTCCTTATTCATATAAAGTTCCTATTAATTCTATAAAATTAAAAGTAATATTCGATGGAGCCTATTAATAGGACACACCACCAGATCGGCGTTTGAAGCTTTTTATCAGCTTGAAAAACCAGAAAACTGTTTCCACATTTTCCTTATTCATATAAAGTTTCCAATAATTCTATAAAATTAAAAGTAATATTCGATGGAGCCTATTAATAGGACACACCACATGATCGGCGTTTAAAGCTTTTCATCAGCTTGGAAAACCAGAAAACTGTTTCCACATTTTCCTTATTCATATAAAGTTTCCAATAATTCTATAAAATTAAAAGTAATATTCGATGGAGCCTATTAATAGGACACACCACCAGATCGGCGTTTAAAGCTTTTTATCAGCTTGGAAAACCAGAAAACTGTTTCCACATTTTCCTTATTCATATAAAGTTCCTAATAATTCGATGGAGCCTATCAATAGGACACACCACCAGATTGGCGTTTAAAGCTTTTTATCAGCTTGGAAAACCAGAAAACTGTTTCCACATTTTCCTTATTCAAATAAAGTTCCTAATAATTCGGTGGAGCCTATTAATAGGACACACCACCAGATCGGCGTTTAAAGCTTTTCATCAGCTTGGAAAACCAGAAAACTGTTTCCACATTTTCCTTATTCATATAAAGTTCCTATTAATTCTATAAAATTAAAAGTAATATTCGATGGAGCCTATTAATAGGACACACCACCAGATCGGCGTTTGAAGCTTTTTATCAGCTTGGAAAACCAGAAAACTGTTTCCACATTTTCCTTATTCATATAAAGTTTGCAATAATTCTATAAAATTAAAAGTAATATTCGATGGAGCCTATTAATAGGACACACCACCAGATCGGCGTTTAAAGCTTTTTATCAGCTTGGAAAACCAGAAAACTGTTTCCACATTTTCCTTATTCATATAAAGTTTGCAATAATTCTATAAAATTAAAAGTAATATTCGATGGAGCCTATTAATAGGACACACCACCAGATCGGCGTTTAAAGCTTTTTATCAGCTTGGAAAACCAGAAAACTGTTTCCACATTTTCCTTATTCAAATAAAGTTCCTAATAATTCGGTGGAGCCTATTAATAGGACACACCACCAGATCGGCGTTTGAAGCTTTTTATCAGCTTGGAAAACCAGAAAACTGTTTCCACATTTTCCTTATTCATATAAAGTTTCCAATAATTCTATAAAATTCAAAGTAATATTCGATGGAGCCTATTAATAGGACACACCACATGATCGGCGTTTAAAGCTTTTTATCAGCTTGGAAAACCAAAAAACTGTTTCCACATTTTCCTTATTCATATAAAGTTTGCAATAATTCTATAAAATGAAAAGTAATATTCGATGGAGCCTATTAATAGGACACACCACCAGATTGGCGTTTAAAGCTTTTTATCAGCTTGGAAAACCAGAAAACTGTTTCCACATTTTCCTTATTCATATAAAGTTCCTAATAATTCGATGGAGCCTATCAATAGGACACACCACCAGATTGGCGTTTAAAGCTTTTTATCAGCTTGGAAAACCAGAAAACTGTTTCCACATTTTCCTTATTCAAATAAAGTTCCTAATAATTCGGTGGAGCCTATTAATAGGACACACCACCAGATCGGCGTTTAAAGCTTTTCATCAGCTTGGAAAACCAGAAAACTGTTTCCACATTTTCCTTATTCATATAAAGTTCCTATTAATTCTATAAAATTAAAAGTAATATTCGATGGAGCCTATTAATAGGACACACCACCAGATTGGCGTTTAAAGCTTTTTATCAGCTTGGAAAACCAGAAAACTGTTTCCACATTTTCCTTATTCATATAAAGTTTGCAATAATTCTATAAAATTAAAAGTAATATTCGATGGAGCCTATTAATAGGACACACCACCAGATCGGCGTTTAAAGCTTTTTATCAGCTTGGAAAACCAGAAAACTGTTTCCACATTTTCATTATTCATATAAAGTTCCTATTAATTCTATAAAATTAAAAGTAATATTCGATGGAGCCTATTAATAGGACACACCACCAGATTGGCGTTTAAAGCTTTTTATCAGCTTGGAAAACCAGAAAACTGTTTCCACATTTTCCTTATTCATATAAAGTTCCTAATAATTCGGTGAAGCCTATTAATAGGACACACCACCAGATTGGCGTTTAAAGCTTTTTATCAGCTTGGAAAACCAGAAAACTGTTTCCACATTTTCCTTATTCAAATAAAGTTCCTAATAATTCGGTGGAGCCTATTAATAGGACACACCACCAGATCGGCGTTTAAAGCTTTTCATCAGCTTGGAAAACCAGAAAACTGTTTCCACATTTTCCTTATTCATATAAAGTTTCCAATAATTCTATAAAATTCAAAGTAATATTCGATGGAGCCTATTAATAGGACACACCACATGATCGGCGTTTAAAGCTTTTTATCAGCTTGGAAAACCAAAAAACTGTTTCCACATTTTCCTTATTCATATAAAGTTCCTATTAATTCTATAAAATGAAAAGTAATATTCGATGGAGCCTATTAATAGGACACACCACCAGATTGGCGTTTAAAGCTTTTTATCAGCTTGGAAAACCAGAAAACTGTTTCCACATTTTCCTTATTCATATAAAGTTCCTAATAATTCGATGGAGCCTATCAATAGGACACACCACCAGATTGGCGTTTAAAGCTTTTTATCAGCTTGGAAAACCAGAAAACTGTTTCCACATTTTCCTTATTCAAATAAAGTTCCTAATAATTCGGTGGAGCCTATTAATAGGACACACCACCAGATCGGCGTTTAAAGCTTTTCATCAGCTTGGAAAACCAGAAAACTGTTTCCACATTTTCCTTATTCATATAAAGTTCCTATTAATTCTATAAAATTAAAAGTAATATTCGATGGAGCCTATTAATAGGACACACCACCAGATCGGCGTTTGAAGCTTTTTATCAGCTTGGAAAACCAGAAAGCTGTTTCCACATTTTCCTTATTCATATAAAGTTTGCAATAATTCTATAAAATTAAAAGTAATATTCGATGGAGCCTATTAATAGGACACACCACCAGATCGGCGTTTAAAGCTTTTTATCAGCTTGGAAAACCAGAAAACTGTTTCCACATTTTCATTATTCATATAAAGTTCCTATTAATTCTATAAAATTAAAAGTAATATTCGATGGAGCCTATTAATAGGACACACCACCAGATTGGCGTTTAAAGCTTTTTATCAGCTTGGAAAACCAGAAAACTGTTTCCACATTTTCCTTATTCATATAAAGTTCCTAATAATTCGGTGAAGCCTATTAATAGGACACACCACCAGATTGGCGTTTAAAGCTTTTTATCAGCTTGGAAAACCAGAAAACTGTTTCCACATTTTCCTTATTCAAATAAAGTTCCTAATAATTCGGTGGAGCCTATTAATAGGACACACCACCAGATCGGCGTTTAAAGCTTTTCATCAGCTTGGAAAACCAGAAAACTGTTTCCACATTTTCCTTATTCATATAAAGTTTCCAATAATTCTATAAAATTAAAAGTAATATTCGATGGAGCCTACTAATAGGACACACCACCAGATCGGCGTTTAAAGCTTTTAAATCAGCTTGGAAAACCAGAAAATTGTTTCCACATTTTCCTTATTTATATAAAGTTCCTATTAATTCTATAAAATTAAAAGTAATATTCGATGGAGCCTATTAATAGGACACACCACCAGATCGGCGTTTAAAGCTTTTCATCAGCTTGGAAAACCAGAAAACTGTTTCCACATTTTCCTTATTCATATAAAGTTTCCAATAATTCTATAAAATTAAAAGTAATATCCGATGGAGCCTATTAATAGGACACACCACCAGATCGGCGTTTAAAGCTTTTCATCAGCTTGGAAAACCAGAAAACTGTTTCCACATTTTCCTTATTCATATAAAGTTCCTATTAATTCTATAAAATTAAAAGTAATATTCGATGGAGCCTATTAATAGGACACACCACCAGATCGGCGTTTAAAGCTTTTTATCAGCTTGGAAAACCAGAAAACTGTTTCCACATTTTCCTTATTCATATAAAGTTTGCAATAATTCTATAAAATTAAAAGTAATATTCGATGGAGCCTATTAATAGGACACACCACCAGATCGGCGTTTAAAGCTTTTTATCAGCTTGGAAAACCAGAAAACTGTTTCCACATTTTCCTTATTCAAATAAAGTTCCTAATAATTCGGTGGAGCCTATTAATAGGACACACCACCAGATCGGCGTTTGAAGCTTTTTATCAGCTTGGAAAACCAGAAAACTGTTTCCACATTTTCCTTATTCATATAAAGTTTCCAATAATTCTATAAAATTCAAAGTAATATTCGATGGAGCCTATTAATAGGACACACCACATGATCGGCGTTTAAAGCTTTTTATCAGCTTGGAAAACCAAAAAACTGTTTCCACATTTTCCTTATTCATATAAAGTTTGCAATAATTCTATAAAATGAAAAGTAATATTCGATGGAGCCTATTAATAGGACACACCACCAGATTGGCGTTTAAAGCTTTTTATCAGCTTGGAAAACCAGAAAACTGTTTCCACATTTTCCTTATTCATATAAAGTTCCTAATAATTCGATGGAGCCTATCAATAGGACACACCACCAGATTGGCGTTTAAAGCTTTTTATCAGCTTGGAAAACCAGAAAACTGTTTCCACATTTTCCTTATTCAAATAAAGTTCCTAATAATTCGGTGGAGCCTATTAATAGGACACACCACCAGATCGGCGTTTAAAGCTTTTCATCAGCTTGGAAAACCAGAAAACTGTTTCCACATTTTCCTTATTCATATAAAGTTCCTATTAATTCTATAAAATTAAAAGTAATATTCGATGGAGCCTATTAATAGGACACACCACCAGATCGGCGTTTAAAGCTTTTTATCAGCTTGGAAAACCAGAAAACTGTTTCCACATTTTCATTATTCATATAAAGTTCCTATTAATTCTATAAAATTAAAAGTAATATTCGATGGAGCCTATTAATAGGACACACCACCAGATTGGCGTTTAAAGCTTTTTATCAGCTTGGAAAACCAGAAAACTGTTTCCACATTTTCCTTATTCATATAAAGTTCCTAATAATTCGGTGAAGCCTATTAATAGGACACACCACCAGATTGGCGTTTAAAGCTTTTTATCAGCTTGGAAAACCAGAAAACTGTTTCCACATTTTCCTTATTCAAATAAAGTTCCTAATAATTCGGTGGAGCCTATTAATAGGACACACCACCAGATCGGCGTTTAAAGCTTTTCATCAGCTTGGAAAACCAGAAAACTGTTTCCACATTTTCCTTATTCATATAAAGTTTCCAATAATTCTATAAAATTAAAAGTAATATTCGATGGAGCCTACTAATAGGACACACCACCAGATCGGCGTTTAAAGCTTTTAAATCAGCTTGGAAAACCAGAAAATTGTTTCCACATTTTCCTTATTTATATAAAGTTCCTATTAATTCTATAAAATTAAAAGTAATATTCGATGGAGCCTATTAATAGGACACACCACCAGATCGGCGTTTAAAGCTTTTCATCAGCTTGGAAAACCAGAAAACTGTTTCCACATTTTCCTTATTCATATAAAGTTTCCAATAATTCTATAAAATTAAAAGTAATATCCGATGGAGCCTATTAATAGGACACACCACCAGATCGGCGTTTAAAGCTTTTCATCAGCTTGGAAAACCAGAAAACTGTTTCCACATTTTCCTTATTCATATAAAGTTCCTATTAATTCTATAAAATTAAAAGTAATATTCGATGGAGCCTATTAATAGGACACACCACCAGATCGGCGTTTAAAGCTTTTTATCAGCTTGGAAAACCAGAAAACTGTTTCCACATTTTCCTTATTCATATAAAGTTTGCAATAATTCTATAAAATTAAAAGTAATATTCGATGGAGCCTATTAATAGGACACACCACCAGATCGGCGTTTAAAGCTTTTTATCAGCTTGGAAAACCAGAAAACTGTTTCCACATTTTCCTTATTCAAATAAAGTTCCTAATAATTCGGTGGAGCCTATTAATAGGACACACCACCAGATCGGCGTTTGAAGCTTTTTATCAGCTTGGAAAACCAGAAAACTGTTTCCACATTTTCCTTATTCATATAAAGTTTCCAATAATTCTATAAAATTCAAAGTAATATTCGATGGAGCCTATTAATAGGACACACCACATGATCGGCGTTTAAAGCTTTTTATCAGCTTGGAAAACCAAAAAACTGTTTCCACATTTTCCTTATTCATATAAAGTTTGCAATAATTCTATAAAATGAAAAGTAATATTCGATGGAGCCTATTAATAGGACACACCACCAGATTGGCGTTTAAAGCTTTTTATCAGCTTGGAAAACCAGAAAACTGTTTCCACATTTTCCTTATTCATATAAAGTTCCTAATAATTCGATGGAGCCTATCAATAGGACACACCACCAGATTGGCGTTTAAAGCTTTTTATCAGCTTGGAAAACCAGAAAACTGTTTCCACATTTTCCTTATTCAAATAAAGTTCCTAATAATTCGGTGGAGCCTATTAATAGGACACACCACCAGATCGGCGTTTAAAGCTTTTCATCAGCTTGGAAAACCAGAAAACTGTTTCCACATTTTCCTTATTCATATAAAGTTCCTATTAATTCTATAAAATTAAAAGTAATATTCGATGGAGCCTATTAATAGGACACACCACCAGATCGGCGTTTGAAGCTTTTTATCAGCTTGGAAAACCAGAAAACTGTTTCCACATTTTCCTTTTTCATATAAAGTTTGCAATAATTCTATAAAATTAAAAGTAATATTCGATGGAGCCTATTAATAGGACACACCACCAGATCGGCGTTTAAAGCTTTTCATCAGCTTGGAAAACCAGAAAACTGTTTCCACATTTTCCTTATTCATATAAAGTTTCCAATAATTCTATAAAATTAAAAGTAATATCCGATGGAGCCTATTAATAGGACACACCACCAGATCGGCGTTTAAAGCTTTTCATCAGCTTGGAAAACCAGAAAACTGTTTCCACATTTTCATTATTCATAGAAAGTTCCTATTAATTCTATAAAATTAAAAGTAATATTCGATGGAGCCTATTAATAGGACACACCACCAGATTGGCGTTTAAAGCTTTTTATCAGCTTGGAAAACCAGAAAACTGTTTCCACATTTTCCTTATTCATATAAAGTTCCTAATAATTCGGTGAAGCCTATTAATAGGACACACCACCAGATTGGCGTTTAAAGCTTTTTATCAGCTTGGAAAACCAGAAAACTGTTTCCACATTTTCCTTATTCAAATAAAGTTCCTAATAATTCGGTGGAGCCTATTAATAGGACACACCACCAGATCGGCGTTTAAAGCTTTTCATCAGCTTGGAAAACCAGAAAACTGTTTCCACATTTTCCTTATTCATATAAAGTTTCCAATAATTCTATAAAATTCAAAGTAATATTCGATGGAGCCTATTAATAGGACACACCACATGATCGGCGTTTAAAGCTTTTTATCAGCTTGGAAAACCAAAAAACTGTTTCCACATTTTCCTTATTCATATAAAGTTCCTATTAATTCTATAAAATGAAAAGTAATATTCGATGGAGCCTATTAATAGGACACACCACCAGATTGGCGTTTAAAGCTTTTTATCAGCTTGGAAAACCAGAAAACTGTTTCCACATTTTCCTTATTCATATAAAGTTCCTAATAATTCGATGGAGCCTATCAATAGGACACACCACCAGATTGGCGTTTAAAGCTTTTTATCAGCTTGGAAAACCAGAAAACTGTTTCCACATTTTCCTTATTCAAATAAAGTTCCTAATAATTCGGTGGAGCCTATTAATAGGACACACCACCAGATCGGCGTTTAAAGCTTTTCATCAGCTTGGAAAACCAGAAAACTGTTTCCACATTTCCCTTATTCATATAAAGTTCCTATTAATTCTATAAAATTAAAAGTAATATTCGATGGAGCCTATTAATAGGACACACCACCAGATCGGCGTTTGAAGCTTTTTATCAGCTTGGAAAACCAGAAAACTGTTTCCACATTTTCCTTATTCATATAAAGTTTGCAATAATTCTATAAAATTAAAAGTAATATTCGATGGAGCCTATTAATAGGACACACCACCAGATCGGCGTTTAAAGCTTTTTATCAGCTTGGAAAACCAGAAAACTGTTTCCACATTTTCATTATTCATATAAAGTTCCTATTAATTCTATAAAATTAAAAGTAATATTCGATGGAGCCTATTAATAGGACACACCACCAGATTGGCGTTTAAAGCTTTTTATCAGCTTGGAAAACCAGAAAACTGTTTCCACATTTTCCTTATTCATATAAAGTTCCTAATAATTCGGTGAAGCCTATTAATAGGACACACCACCAGATTGGCGTTTAAAGCTTTTTATCAGCTTGGAAAACCAGAAAACTGTTTCCACATTTTCCTTATTCAAATAAAGTTCCTAATAATTCGGTGGAGCCTATTAATAGGACACACCACCAGATCGGCGTTTAAAGCTTTTCATCAGCTTGGAAAACCAGAAAACTGTTTCCACATTTTCCTTATTCATATAAAGTTTCCAATAATTCTATAAAATTAAAAGTAATATTCGATGGAGCCTACTAATAGGACACACCACCAGATCGGCGTTTAAAGCTTTTAAATCAGCTTGGAAAACCAGAAAATTGTTTCCACATTTTCCTTATTTATATAAAGTTCCTATTAATTCTATAAAATTAAAAGTAATATTCGATGGAGCCTATTAATAGGACACACCACCAGATCGGCGTTTAAAGCTTTTCATCAGCTTGGAAAACCAGAAAACTGTTTCCACATTTTCCTTATTCATATAAAGTTTCCAATAATTCTATAAAATTAAAAGTAATATCCGATGGAGCCTATTAATAGGACACACCACCAGATCGGCGTTTAAAGCTTTTTATCAGCTTGGAAAACCAGAAAACTGTTTCCACATTTTCCTTATTCATATAAAGTTCCTATTAATTCTATAAAATTAAAAGTAATATTCGATGGAGCCTATTAATAGGACACACCACCAGATTGGCGTTTAAAGCTTTTTATCAGCTTGGAAAACCAGAAAACTGTTTCCACATTTTCCTTATTCAAATAAAGTTCCTAATAATTCGGTGGAGCCTATTAATAGGACACACCACCAGATTGGCGTTTAAAGCTTTTCATCAGCTTGGAAATCCAGAAAACTGTTTTCACATTTTCCTTATTCATATAAAGTTCCTATTAATTCTATAAAATTAAAAGTAATATTCGATGGAGCCTATTAATGGGACACACCACCAGATCGGCGTTTGAAGCTTTTTATCAGCTTGGAAAACCAGAAAACTGTTTCCACATTTTCCTTATTCATATAAAGTTTCCAATAATTCTATAAAATTAAAAGTAATATTCGATGGAGCCTATTAATAGGACACACCACATGATCGGCGTTTAAAGCTTTTTATCAGCTTGGAAAACCAGAAAACTGTTTCCACATTTTCCTTATTCATATAAAGTTCCTAATAATTCGGTGGAGCCTATCAATAGGACACACCACCAGATTGGCGTTTAAAGCTTTTTATCAGCTTGGAAAACCAGAAAACTGTTTCCACATTTTCCTTATTCATATAAAGTTCCTATTAATTCTATAAAATTAAAAGTAATATTCGATGGAGCCTATTAATAGGACACACCACCAGGTTGGCGTTTAAAGCTTTTTATCAGCTTGGAAAACCAGAAAACTGTTTCCACATTTTCCTTATTCATATAAAGTTCCTAATAATTCGGTGGAGCCTATCAATAGGACACACCACCAGATTGGCGTTTAAAGCTTTTTATCAGCTTGGAAAACCAGAAAACTGTTTCCACATTTTCCTTATTCAAATAAAGTTCCTAATAATTCGGTGGAGCCTATTAATAGGACACACCACCAGATCGGCGTTTAAAGCTTTTCATCAGCTTGGAAAACCAGAAAACTGTTTCCACATTTTCCTTATTCATATAAAGTTCCTATTAATTCTATAAAATTAAAAGTAATATTCGATGGAGCCTATTAATAGGACACACCACCAGATCGGCGTTTGAAGCTTTTTATCAGCTTGGAAAACCAGAAAACTGTTTCCACATTTTCCTTATTCATATAAAGTTTCCAATAATTCTATAAAATTAAAAGTAATATTCGATGGAGCCTATTAATAGGACACACCACCAGATCGGCGTTTAAAGCTTTTCATCAGCTTGGAAAACCAGAAAACTGTTTCCACATTTTCCTTATTCATATAAAGTTTCCAATAATTCTATAAAATTAAAAGTAATATTCGATGGAGCCTATTAATAGGACACACCACCAGATCGGCGTTTAAAGCTTTTTATCAGCTTGGAAAACCAGAAAACTGTTTCCACATTTTCCTTATTCATATAAAGTTCCTATTAATTCTATAAAATGAAAAGTAATATTCGATGGAGCCTATTAATAGGACACACCACCAGATTGGCGTTTAAAGCTTTTTATCAGCTTGGAAAACCAGAAAACTGTTTCCACATTTTCCTTATTCATATAAAGTTCCTAATAATTCGGTGGAGCCTATCAATAGGACACACCACCAGATTGGCGTTTAAAGCTTTTTATCAGCTTGGAAAACCAGAAAACTGTTTCCACATTTTCCTTATTCAAATAAAGTTCCTAATAATTCGGTGGAGCCTATTAATAGGACACACCACCAGATCGGCGTTTAAAGCTTTTCATCAGCTTGGAAAACCAGAAAACTGTTTCCACATTTTCCTTATTCATATAAAGTTCCTATTAATTCTATAAAATTAAAAGTAATATTCGATGGAGCCTATTAATAGGACACACCACCAGATCGGCGTTTGAAGCTTTTTATCAGCTTGGAAAACCAGAAAACTGTTTCCACATTTTCCTTATTCATATAAAGTTTCCAATAATTCTATAAAATTAAAAGTAATATTCGATGGAGCCTATTAATAGGACACACCACCAGATCGGCATTTAAAGCTTTTTATCAGCTTGGAAAACCAGAAAACTGTTTCCACATTTTCCTTATTCATATAAAGTTCCTATTAATTCTATAAAATTAAAAGTAATATTCGATGGAGCCTATTAATAGGACACACCACCAGATTGGCGTTTAAAGCTTTTTATCAGCTTGGAAAACCAGAAAACTGTTTCCACATTTTCCTTATTCATATAAAGTTCCTAATAATTCGGTGGAGCCTATCAATAGGACACACCACCAGATTGGCGTTTAAAGCTTTTTATCAGCTTGGAAAACCAGAAAACTGTTTCCACATTTTCCTTATTCAAATAAAGTTCCTAATAATTCGGTGGAGCCTATTAATAGGACACACCACCAGATCGGCGTTTAAAGCTTTTCATCAGCTTGGAAAACCAGAAAACTGTTTCCACATTTTCCTTATTCATATAAAGTTTCCAATAATTCTATAAAATTAAAAGTAATATTCGATGGAGCCTACTACTAGGACACACCACCAGGTCGGCGTTTAAAGCTTTTTATCAGCTTGGAAAACCAGAAAACTGTTTCCACATTTTCCTTATTCATATAGAGTTTCCAATAATTCTATAAAATTAAAAGTAATATTCGATGGAGCCTATTAATAGGACACACCACCAGATCGGTGTTTAAAGCTTTTTATCAGCTTGGAAAACCAGAAAACTGTTTCCACATTTTCCTTATTCATATAAAGTTCCTATTAATTCTATAAAATAAAAAGTAATATTCGATGGAGCCTATTAATAGGACACACCACCAGATCGGCGTTTAAAGCTTTTTATCAGCTTGGAAAACCAGAAAACTGTTTCCACATTTTCCTTATTCATATAGAGTTTCCAATAATTCTATAAAATTAAAAGTAATATTCGATGGAGCCTATTAATAGGACACACCACCAGATCGGCGTTTAAAGCTTTTCATCAGCTTGGAAAACCAGAAAACTGTTTCCACATTTTCCTTAATCATATAAAGTTTCTAATAATTCTATAAAATTAAAAGTAATATTCGATGGAGCCTACTAATAGGACACACCACCAGATCGGCGTTTAAAGCTTTTCATCAGCATGGAAAACCAGAAAACTGTTTCCACATTTTCCTTATTCATATAGAGTTTCCAATAATTCTATAAAATTAAAAGTAATATTCGATGGAGCCTATTAATAGGACACACCACCAGATCGGTGTTTAAAGCTTTTTATCAGCTTGGAAAACCAGAAAACTGTTTCCACATTTTCCTTATTCATATAAAGTTCCTATTAATTCTATAAAATAAAAAGTAATATTCGATGGAGCCTACTAATAGGACACACCACCAGATCGGCGTTTAAAGCTTTTCATCAGCTTGGAAAACCAGAAAGCTGTTTCCACATTTTCCTTATTCATATAAAGTTTCCAATAATTCTATAATATTAAAAGTAATATTCGATGGAGCGTACTAATAGGACACACCACCAGATCGGCGTTTAAAGCTTTTCATCAGCATGGAAAACCAGAAAACTGTTTCCACATTTTCCTTATTCATATAAAGTTTCCAATAATTCTATAAAATTAAAAGTAATATTCGATGGAGCCTATTAATAGGACACACCACCAGATCGGCGTTTAAAGCTTTTTATCAGCTTGGAAAACCAGAAAACTGTTTCCACATTTTTCTTATTCATATAAACTTCCTAATAATTGTATAAAATTAGAAGACAGTCATAGCCATAGATTGTCTTTGTTGAAAATTTCGTTTCCGAAAAAAAAGAGGCCAGAAAGTAACATGGAACTGAGTTACCACCTGGGGATGAACTATTTATGGGATTTTCTATTAATCTTTCATAGCTCCCAAATTTTCCCTCTAGTTCATGCAATAATTGGACAAGTGATACTGACTTTCCATTACATTTGCTTATTTGGATTATCTCCCTTATAATTCCAAAAAGATTTTTTAAGCGGAATGCAAAATACTAAGTAGAACCATTTTCATTGTCTGAAATTATTCGATACTTTTAGTTATTACTGGGGGAGGATTGATGATTATTCGGACTTCGTTTTACTGAAATGGGCAATTTTCTACTGTCGACATTTGTATGCATTCAAAGTAGAAAAAACATATGTCAAAACACCCAACTTTTCTTAAAAGACTCCGCCGCCCTAGCTGTTGTCGACTGCAATAGAACGAATGGATCTGAGATATTCCTGGATATTCCTTTTAACCCTCTACTTCCCAAGACCGCCTGCAGGCGGGCTAACTTCATTGGTCGCGCAATCTAATTTTTAAACCTGTATTTGTAGTTATTTTTATTTCATGTATTTAGGGGAATCCCAAATATTTATTTTGAAGCTTTCGCAGTTTACCATTCCACGAAAGACAGCTGCTAGAAGCATTCAATTGCCGAATTTAGTGAAAATCACAGAAAATAATTATTTGGTGCGAAGAGTCAAATTCAAAAATTTAAAAAAAATATAATTTACTCCCATATCTCAATTTAAAAATTACTAGCATATTTTTGCACAAGTTAACTAATAAGAAAGTGATTAAACTTATAAGAAAAAGTGTCCATAAGCTTTTTACTTGAGATCAAAGTTAGCCCGCCTAGAGGCGGTTTTGGGACACCTAGTGAAAAAAAATTCGATAATGTAAGTTTTAAATACAAGCAATTCTAATGAAAACGGTTAATCAAAACACAAATATTTCAGCAATGAACCGCAAAAAACAGCTTAAACTGTCATCGCTTTCCGACGATGAAATAAAAGTAGCATTAGATATGCTCGACTTTAATGGTGAAACGGATAACGAAGAAGAAAATTTAGACGATTTACATGAAGATTCTTTTAGTTACGGTAGTTTTGGAAATGATATTGATGTCTCAATTAACGATGTTCTTGATATGTCAGAATCAGCACTTGCATCACAGATTTGCTTTGGTAACAGCACAGCTTCAATGTTGTCACCATCATCTTTAAATGCTTCATCAAGTGCTTCTTCGACCCCGAAACGGAAGCGCCGTCCGCTTTCTCTTATTCAAGGTGAATCGCATAGTGAACTTGATAGATCACCAAGAGGAAGTCGTCGATCTGCCAATAAGTCCTTTAATAACACCATAAATCAATCTGGCGCTTTCGTAGGATCTGCTTTGGCCATTGACCCGAGATCAGAAGCATTTAAAAAGATACTATGGCGTCAAAAAAATCTTGTTCTGGATAAATCGTCGATCAAATTTTGTGATCCCGATATGAAGAAATTTCTGATCCTGGACACTCCATCCAAATGCTTTGAATATTTCGTAAATGATGAAATTCTATCGCACATTGTTTACCAAACTAACCTTTACGCTTCTCAAAAAAACATTAGGACCTCCTTCACAACAAACAACTTGGAATTGCGTAAATTGATTGGTATTCTAATTTATATGTCAGTATTTCACTATCCAAGTATCCGTTCATATTGGAGCGAGTATGCGTTTAAAATTATCCAAGACACAATGTCAAGAAATCGTTTTGATGAAATCCGAAGCAACCTTCATTTTAATGACAATAGCACTATGCCATGCAAAGGTTCAGATGACTTTGATCAGTTATACAAAGTCCGCCCTCTTATAAAACATTTCAATGAAAAATTCAATTCAATAAATGAATACAACATGCATATGGGTGGCGTAGATCACATAGATGGACTCATAGGTCGATACAAAATTTCTTGGAAAACTTTAAAGTATACAAACCGAGTATTCACACATTTGCTTGATGTTGCGATGGTAAATGCTTATATATTGTTTCACAAAATTAACAAGCCGGACCCCAAAGATCCCGAATATCAACTGCCAAATTTTCGAACACAAGTTGCAAAAGTGCTTTGTACATCAAAAAAGATGTCAAAGCTCCTGGACGTCCTCTCGCAAATTCTCAGAAAAAAGGTTACGGAAAAAGACTTTTTACCGCCTGATGAAATTCGCTTCGATGGAATTGAACATTTTCCTGAATATTTGCCACGAATCAACGGCAAGAAGACTTGTAAAAATACAGGATGCCCTTCCGAGACGCAGGTTATATGCCGAAAATGTATTATTAATCTTTGCTTATCGATGCAAAAAAATTGTTTCTTTGATTTTCATCATAAATAAACTAAACTTATCTTTATATTTATAAATATGCATATTCTCGAATATTTGTGCACTAATTTTGAAGTTTTTCATAAATAATAAACAACAGCCCAAAAAACTATGCAGTAAAAAATTTTTTTGGCAATGTTTCCCAAGACCGCCTCTAGGCGGGGTTAGGATTTGACCCAATATATCCTGAATCTCGGGAAACCAAAAATTTTTCTAGAACAAATATTTTTTTTTTACCCGTAACCAGTGCAAAAATAATTTTTGTTTTTAAAACAAAAATTTGGGAAGTAGAGGGTTAACGTCTTTCCACTTTTCGCCAATTTATACTGCGCAGACAGATTTTCTACTTGAGCTGTTTCTGACTTTGCTGGAGAATATTCCATATTTCAACGCCCAAAAACTTGAAAACTAAGTTCATATGAAGAAAATAACAAACAATTTTATTATACCCTCTGCAAGGGCATAAAAAGGTCAATGTTTAGATATTTATTAAGCAACTTATAAAATTTTGCATATTTAGACTTTAATGACTTTAAACACCCATTTGCATATCTGTAGGCCTATGCGTATGTTTATACATACCTATACATATGGAAGTCTAAACTGGCTTGCAGCTTATTTGATACAGATTTTTTTTTTGAAAATTTCCGCGGCTACATATAATCAAAAACTACAAACAATATTAAAAATCAGTATCAAAATCTATGTCATACGGTGCAGACGTGTTTGTTACAATGTAATACGTCAGCCAAGTAGTAATCTATGGCATTATTTAAAACAAGTAAAAGTCGGGAATACTGGTCCAATTATTGCGTGAGATGTATAAAAGAAGCAAAAATTGAAACCATTCAGATCCAACAGACTAAGTGACAAAATGAATAGAAGTTCTTGATGTTGATGGCTTTTCTGACTGAGGCAGTTATTTACCCAAGAGAACCAAACTGAAAATAGACAATAATGATCACAATCTGAACAAAGAGCCACTTGACCTATTTGGTATACTGTAATACGTCAGTAATACGACCAACAGTCTAAACAACAAAATTAATAGAAGTTCTTTATGGTCATTCATTAAGAACCAACGGTCTTCAAAATGAATAGGAATCTATAAATGGACGCAAGTGTCGTTTTTTTCAGAAACCGAGTTTCCACAAAAATGAATTCGTTAGACCCAGCGGAAAAGGACTCAGATTTCGTTTGCTCTAGTAGGGCTCCTAGTTAAAGTATGTCAACGGACGTTAATTAATGGTGACAGACTTCAGAGTAAGTCGGAACCGTCTTGCTCCGTATGCTCTCAGATTCAACAAAATTACTTTAGAAGTATTAAAGATATAACATAAATAGAACAACCTTAACATCCGCTTACGCTAGCTATGAGTGCGGTCCCAGTAAGTAAAGGTGACCAAAAGCTTACGCGGGATTAATTTTGCTTTGGGGGCTGAAGGTCAAATTCATGTACCGTTTGGATGAACAGATTGGGAAAATGTTGAGTTAGTAGATTTTTAGCAATAACTGTTATCGGTTGTAACCGTAATTAAAACTAAAAGTAAAGTATAATTTTCTCGGAATCGGAATTTCCGACCATCCAAATGCGGAAACCATCTTCTGTCTTAGTTATATACTTTTCAAATTGCTCTGTGTGAGGAAAATATTTAATAGTATTAAAGTGATAATCTAAATAAGCACTTGCAATGGAAATGTATTAGAAATAAAGTTTTCATTTGTTAAAGCGTTTTAAAAAGTAGAATCATTGGGAAATATTCATCATGATAAAAGCAACAGAGCACATGCAGACACACACAGACGCAACGCTACAGTGGAAACTCCAATATTGAAACTCCAACCACCAAGGCAATCTTTGAAGCATTTATCCAAGTTATGCGCATTTTTTTTGCTAAGACCAAAGGCCATTTTATATCCTGGTAACGTGGGGTGAAGCGAATGTGCATCTGGGCATCTATCTGGTTCTGCTTGTCCTTAGAATTACAGAGTTATGAGGACCTTTCTGTTTTATTGGCTTGCAATTTTTCCAAGTCCCAAATTGAACCAAGTGGCCAAAAAACTGGACAAAAATCATAAAATCCTTGATATCTCATATAAATATTAATTCTAAAAAGTGTTGCTCACAAAAAGGAATATGATATATTTTGCGTGCACTATTCACTATAGAAAATATGAAATACCAGGCCAACAGAATTACTTAGTAGGCGGCTGGATTAAAATTGTTTCTCTATAACGGACTTTGGGCATTTGAATTTTTGAATTTAACTGACAATGGACACTTTTTTTGTGCAAGAAAATTGGGAAACTGTAAAATCGTTAATATCTGAGCTCTTTGCATGATTTCCGCGATGCCCTTTTCACAGGTTATTGTCCTTCACAAGAGGATTCGTTTCTAAAAAATTTCTATTATTCGCCTCAACAGTATGCTACATACATGTTCTATTTAAATAAGCTAAAGATTACAAAGCTGCTTATACATATGTAGATAGGATAATCCGAAAGTCATTTTGCCAGATGGCAGTCCTTGCCGTTACGACTAATCCCTACATGTCCTGGAATATCCTTTTAAATGCTGAAAAAGGACATTTTCGATCCTGTAAAGATCATCATGGACATAATAGGGCCATGTGCTTTCGTCCTGTGATAGGATTCGTGGATCCTAGACATATTTTTCTGGATCCTTCAAGGTCAAGACTATCGATCTACTTTCAGGGACGTTTAATATCCTTGCAAAAATATTGGTCTAATTTTTGTAAGGGGGGGTTAAAAAAATGGCCAAAAATCGGAAAAAAAGCAACTCCCCCACTGCAAGGACGAACAGAATGTCCCTTAGTCAGATAGTAGTCGTTGATGACGGTCTTCGACTGACACTAACAGATCCTGAAATGTCCTTCGAGAAACTAAGATACAAGGACTTTTTTGTTTATAAAAAAAAAATATCTCGCAAGTCCTTTGCAGGATCAGGACGAAAGGGGTGCTATAAAACTCCAATGATCAAGGAAAATCAATATCATGGATTTTGTAATTTTCTTTAGTTTTTTTGCCACTTGGTTCAATTTGGGACTTGGAAAAAGTTACAAATCCAAAAAACCGTGAAGTGGTGATAGCTCGGCCATTTAAGGACGATTTGAGTGTTCTTTGGGTACGAGGATGTCTATGTCCATGCGTTTTGATTTATATCCCCAAGTCCTGGAATGTCACTGTGCAAATTACAAATGCATTTTCACATGCTTTTTATTACAAGCATATCTTATTATCTCGCGCACACAAGCATACGAGCACCTTAGCGCAAAAATCTTTATACATACAAAATGTGCGCATTTCCTAAGCAAATATGCATACCAAATATGGTGTCTCTGGCTAGAATAGTTTTTGAGATAAACGTTTTTTTTAAATTGCGGGGGCGGAAAGGGGCGTGGCAAAAATTTGAAATAAATTTGATCACTTTACATACTACACGAACCTTTACACCAAATTTGGTGGTTCTATCTCTTATAGTCTGCGAGATCTACGTGTTCATACGGACGGACAGACGGACATGGCTAGATCGACTCGGCTGTTGATACTGATCAAGAATATATATACTTTATGGAGTCGGAAAAGCTTCCTTCTGCCTGTTACATACATTTTGGCGACTTTAATATACCATTTCACTGTATGGGTGTGTTGGTATAAACATTTTTAATTGTATAAAAAACTTAAATTTGGAAAACTTTTAACTTTGCAATTCTGTAAATCCTCTTTACTTTTATATTCGAACAGAAAAAATTAGGACACCAAAATTAACAGCAAAATAAATCAAATCACCGATTTTTAAAGCTTTCCTTTTCAAATTTAAAAAACATTTTTAGAATGGTTTTTTGGGCAGTTGTATATAAAAATTTGAATTTCTTAATCGCCGTTTCCATGGTACTATGAAGGATCAGACGGCAAAGTACTGTCCATTTAAGTGAATTAAAGAACCACACTGATTTTTTGTATTAAGCATTTTATTTGGTTATTAAATACGCGTGTGGTTTACAATACAAATAATTGTTTTTGTTTTCCAATATTTCTTGCATGTTTTAAACACAAATTTTATTTAGATCCCATTACAATGGTGATGTTAAAATTTTTTATATCCTGCAACATGTGCATTGAGATTACGAAAATTAGCTGCGGTAGACGTTGGCTCTGTTGGTATGTGTGTGTGTTGGTGTTAGCTCTATATGTATGTTTTTTATGAATGTATGTATATCTGTGAATCGTTTTGTATATTTAATTGTATGTTAAATTTTCTCTATTCATTTCTATAGATTTTGTAATATTGTATATTTAGGTATGTATATATATTTCTTTGTTAAAATATGCAAGCGTAAAAATCTGCTTGGTTTTTCGTTTTATTTTGTTTTTTTTTTTTTTTTTTTGTGTTTTTTGTTTGGTTTTTTTTAGTTCTTTATTTTGTAAAAAAAAAAAAATAAATTGAGACTTTAAAAGCATTTTGCTTTGCCAGGCTTTGACTACAACTTTACGTCCCCGTTTTACACAACATGCGCTCTCATTTTGTATAATTTGCTTAAATTAATCTACAATAATAAGCGACTCGTTCAATAATTGTTTCGTACATATAATAACTACATCAAATAAAAGCAAAGATATTTTTATTTTTCGTTTTAATCTTTTTGTTTTTTTTTTTCCTTTTTCCTTGAAATTTAAGTTATTGTTGTATTCCATTGCAGCGCGGTAGCATAAAAGCATTGGAATTGAAATTAGAGATATAGATTTTCTTTGTTGGTTGCGTTTTCCTTTCCTTTTTTTTGGTTTTTTTTTTTATATTTTAAACATTAAAGCCAATAATAGAAAATGCATGGATAGCTAATGTCTATGTCCATATATTTTGCGATTTTTTCATAGTTTTTATAAACATATAAAATATATTATTCATTTAAAAACTCGTATATGCATTTCATATTCATTAAGAATGTGAGAGTAGATGGAAAATATTAAATATTTAAATATTATTATGTTTTGTTGTTGTTGTCTGTTTATTTTTATCCTTGTCGAGTTTTACACAAAGTCGGTGATTTTCAGATCGAGCTGATTCAGGTGCAGATAAATTTCTGTTGCTGTTGTCACTCCATAAGCCTTAGTTTAACCCCTTGTCTGTAAGAGCAAACAAAGTATATAATTAATTGTCGGAAACGTATTAATTTTATTTTTCTTCTAATTGGGAAAGGGACAAGGGCGGCGGAGTACATATGTATGGATACATCATACTCATACAACTTTTCACTTTCAAATTGAGCTCTGCGTCCGTACGTATGGACCAAGTAAAAACTTAAATCAAAACTATAACAAGAAGCTGTGAAGCCTTGCCTTGTAATGCTTACCTAGCCAAATAATTTTTGTGTCACTGTTCGAGACCCAAAATTTCTTTAAAGTTCTGTTTGTTAGCGCTTTATTTACGCTGTTGCTGTTGTTGCACCCTTTGATCTGCATCATCCTCTACAACCGTCGACTCATCGTGCGACCAAAAACTGGCGGACATTTGCGATGACGACATAGCACCCACACCTGGAAAAGAATCCTCCATGAGCGTACTAGAAGCACAGCTGGTAACGCTGCCCGACATTTGTGAATTACCCGCACTAGTTTGATACGTTGCAGTAGTGCCAGCCGAACTGGTGGTTTGCTCAATGCATAGATTTAACGAGTCCACCGAAATATCTTTTGACATGCCGCTCTCGTCTAAGGGCATCTCTTGTACACCTCCGCTCACCGTCGTCGTGGTTATCACACGCGTAACGGTGTGCTCATGTCCATCAGCATCCGTGCTAGTTGTTGTGGTTGTGGTTGTGGTCGTTAGACCATCACCCAATGTTACACCACCGCTGCTGACGAACTTGGACATTAGATCCAGTTGCTCATCGCCAAAGGACTCAATGCTCTCTTGCCGTGAGTGTCGTTTATCAATTTCCAGCGAGTCGATATCAGATCGTGTAGTGGCATCCTTCGATATATCGAAACTCTCAATGCTACTTGTCATCATGTCGTGACTTTTACTTATCTCCATGCTATCGATACTATCCTTTTCGGAGTCTAGACTATCAATCTTTGATTTTGAATCCGGTTCAGTGGCGGATAACTCGCTAATTTTAGCGGAATTACCTCCGGCCTTGGTATCACTATCGTCGCGTTCAAGCTTTTGCTTAAACAGTGCCTCAATGGTCTCGGCCTGACCCGTTGGCACGACTTCGGTGCGTGTTACTGTGCGGGTGACTTTGGTAACCATTATATTGCCACCGGCGGCGCCTTTATCGCTGCCATTTGATTTGTTAGACTCGTCGGAGCGGGACAAAAGCGCAGCTTCTTCCTTGGCTTTGATTTCAATAAGATGCGCCTCAATGCAGGCATTTTCCAGGCCCTCGAATTCCTTCAAACTGGATATGGATATATCGTCACCTGGAGCTGTGCCGCTTCCACTATGACGGACGACATAGCGGCGTGTAAAACTTCCATTGCTCGAGTCTGTAGAACCTTGGTGTGTACGATTTCGATTTTCCAGGGAAATAGCTTGCTCTAGAGATTCAAATTCCTGCAGACTACTCATGGATACATCGTCGTGTTCGCCACGTGAGTGATATCGCCTTGCGGCTAACACATCGTATTCGGGAGTGCTTGAGAATGAATCCTTAAAGCTGCTAATGCGACTACTGCCCACTTCAAATTCGCCATCCTCTTCCTTAATGTCCTCTAATACGGCTCCGGTAAGATCATAAGGATAACGTAACTGATTATCCGTTAACTGCATCTCGACCCACCGTTTATTCGCTGCTGCTGTATCACTTGAATCACTTTCCTCCTGTTGCTCACTGCTGCTACTTGCTCCCGTTGGTGGGCTCTCCTCAAACTCAAAATTTAAATCATCCTTATAGAGCTGTGATCCAAGCTTAGGATCCGCTGGCGCCGATTTAATGATAATTTTCTCCACATCTTCGTCATGCCTTTGTTCGAATTTTGTGGGTTTTATCTTCATGCTCTTGCCACCCAAATCAACTTCATTGGCCTCCTTGGCTACTTCCTCAATAATGACGAATTCATCAGAGATATCGGGTTGCTCGACCATTTCAAATGAGTCCGGAGAATCGGGAGCTCGATGATCATCGTAGTCGGCACCAACTTCAGCACGCTTAAGTTCCTCTAGTTTTTGCTTGTATTGCTCTTGTACGCGTCGCTGAAAGTCTTGTTCCTTCTCCTCAGCCAGAGCTTTTTGGTAGAGAGCAGTATCGCTAGCCTTATGTAGCTCCTCCTCAGTTCGAACTTTATAGAGGACCTTTTCGGGGAACTCATCGGCATCTTCCTCCAAAATGGGTGATTTCACATCTTCGGTTACCATAATGTCTGGTATATTTGAATAATCTTGCATATTTTGCGATGGCCGGCGTTCTTCTAGCAGAGCTTCAGCTTCAAGTTCTTCGGTAGCACTATCCTCAACAATAACCTCCGCCACTAATTGGGAAGGGGTAAATGGCCGCTTCTCTAACTCGCTGCTGTGATCCATTTCGGCTGCGGCTTGTTTTTTCTTTTTACTCTTACGCTCCTTTGGCGAACGGAATTGACGAGCATACTCCGATTCATAGGGATCTGTGTCGGATTCACTTTCCGATTCCTTACCCTCTCCCAGCAATGCCACCTCCTTATCTAGATTTTTTAGGGCATCGCCGGAAATGGATGTACTTTCACTTCGTCTATGACCGCGTCTCTTTGACTCGCCACTTGGTGGTGTGCTGGCATTTGAATCTTGAGGCGAGTGCTCTTTGCTTTCCAGTTCGAGCATAAAAGTAGCATCTTCTGGTAACGATGCGCCTGGAATGGAATCATCGTGACCATATTGAAAACCTTCTATCCCAGTTAGTGAAGATGAACCGGCCGATCCGATCATATCATCAAAGTTTTCCACAACAGTATCAATGTTTGATGTACTGGACATACTGACAGAGAGTATGCTGCCCTCATCCAGACTAGAGGCTAGCTTTGATTCATCAATCGATCGCCTAGCATCACCGTGATACAATAATATGTCCTCACCTTTGTCACTTTCTCGTGGACTATCGGCCTTACTATCCTCTATGGGATAGGCCAGTCCCCATGTGCGTTCAGATTCTTTGGGCTTGGGATACTCCTCAAGGGTGACTGTCTCAACTGTTGGCTCTTCGGTGATCGATTTAGCCTTGAAAATCATCTCCTGGGATCGTTTCATTAGGCTCTGTTGCTCGGTTATCGGATATACTACACCGGTTAGATCCTGACTCTCATCGCTATCGTCATCATCGGCGCGCAAGTCACGTAAATGAGCAAGTTCTTCAGCTTCCAACGCATCAGCTTCCGTTGAAGATGCTACCAATGTCTCCGATAGCTCTGAAACATCGATACTGGCCAAATTGGCAGAAGTTTCTGACTGAGAGTCCAAACTGCGCATGCTCTCGTGCGAGCTAAGACTTTTTCCACTGCTACTGCCAAGAGTGCTAACAGCACTAATATATTCGGTACCCTCGCGGCATGTGGATGTAAAATCTCGAGCCGTTTGATATTCACTCGAAGTGCCGGTTCCACCAGTAGCCGATAGCAGGTTCTCTGCATCCGATGATAAGGGTCGACTCTGCGTTTTGTCAAAACTCTTGTGATAGCTGTCGCTCGAGCTAGATGTATCAACATCGGGTATAGACCAACGATTACTGGAATCTGTTAAAGATTCAGTTTGCAGTCTATGAACTACTACATCTAGAGGTCTGATTGATTGATCTGAGACAACTTCCTCTAAAGCACTTGATGTGGATATGGTGGATTTATCCGCAGCTAATTCCTCAGCCACAACACTAGCTGTTGCCAACTTTTCTGTATAGTAGTCCTCCATTGAGCTGAAATCCTCGGCTGTCTCTGTGGAAATAAATCCCAGGGATGCTTGCTCATCCTGCTGAGCCATGTGCTCCTCCATTGAACTTAGATCTTCTGCCGTTCCGGTTGAGACAAATCCCAGGGAACCGTGTTCATCACGTCTTGACTCCACTCGACTGAACACATCTTGAGCATAATGCGCCATAGCAGCTTGTTTGTTAAGGGTCTCTTTAATTGTCGTATCGAACAAGCCCTCTGGAGGTTGAGTACTATCAATTGAGGATGCTTGTAGATCGGGTATTCCAATAAATGATGATATATCTTCACTGTCGGCGACTGCATTGAATGGTTGGGGTGGTATTGAAGCATTTAGTTCAAAACATAATGGCAATTCTATAGATTTGATGGATTCTTCCATTATTTCACTTGGAACTACTTCATGAATTTCGGAAAGAGCAGCACTGGCTAAAGTCTCGTCCATATTACTCTTTACACTTGTTGCTTCATATTGTTGTGGTGAGTGAACTACCTTTGGCTTGCCAACTGTAGGTATATCTTTCTCTGATGTTTCCCACTCACTTTTTTCCAAGGGCAATTCAAATTTATCAGTTGACATTACCTTTTCCGCAATCGTATTCACAATCTCGGGAATTTCCTTGCTTGACTCATCGGGATCTTCACTACTGGATGGTGCTATCTCAATGACAGCCCTTCCACTGGATCCAGTTGATGTTGTGAGACTTTCCTCTGTCGTTACTTTTGAAAGCTTTGGTTCGACAGACTTTTCTTTGTCAGCATTCTCCAATTCGAGAAGGTCGTTTCTTGTTTCGGAGCCCTGTCTAACTATCTTATTATCCAATTCAGCGGGATCGTCGCGTTTCATGGTTACGAACTCTTTAAAAACGTCATTAGCTTCATCAGAGTCAACTGAAACTTCCTTCATCAGGGATATATCTTTGGCATCAAAGCTCAATTCGCCAGGAGCCTCTTCCTCCTGTGGCGTTATACTGGCCGACTTTGTTGTGGTTTTGGTAATGACATTTCGACTTGATTCCCCAATATAAAAGCTAGTAGTTTTTTCTGCTCCCTCCGATTTCTCGGTATCAGCATCATCAACGGATATTTCGCTTGTCGGCTCAAAACTCTCCGTGTGATCCTCTGAGGCAGTTGTTGTCGTATTGGTCGTAGCTGTTGTAGTGACTAAATCTCGCAATTGCGAACGGATGGACAACTCTGTGGATGGTTCATCTGTCTTGGAGAGCTCCTCTGTAAAATCAAAACTACGCAGACTAACGCTATCTGATTGTTCACCAAGGGCGGCTAGGTTTTCAACCTGTTCCGTATGCTTGATGGGGGCACGTGGCTTTGGAACTGGTACGGCTGCATCAATGCTTATATCAATTGGTATATCGGGTTTTTGCTCTTGACTTGGAATGGTTGTGCTATCGGTATCTTCGGAAGCAGGGGAGCTTGCTTTGAGTACGCGAGGTTTTGGTGTGGGTGTGTCGTGGCTGGTGGTCGTGATTATACTAGTAGTGGTATCTACCACCGACTTAGCTGCTGTATCTGTTGTGGTGGTGTTTGCTACAACAGCCAATGGCGGTACGGGAGTGGTTTCGTTTGAGATGGGTATATCGCCGCCTGTTTCTACAAAACAATGGGTGTGAAAACAAAAGCAATTTTAAAAAGTGTCGTGAAAGTCGAGAACAAAAGATGAGGAGGAAGAAGAAAAACGATTATACGATATTAACAGACAGGAAACATAAACAGTTTTGTGATTAACAGAAAAAGGTCGATAGAGGGAGAGAGAGAGAGAGAGAGAGAGAGAGAAAGGGAGATAGAGAAGATAAATGCATTCAAATGAACAGGTTATGGTGATGGCAAGTGTAATATTGTTTTAATTAAATTTGCCAAGAGATAGGTTCATTGGATAGAAATTTCAGCATGCTTACTGTTTATAGTTTAAATGATTTGAATATGAATGCAAAACGATAACGAAACAAAATTCAAAACATAAAACATTAAATGCAATTAGAGCTCAACTTGAACAAAAAGTTTTTGTGTTGCCGCCATTTTTTTCTTTTCATTTTTTCTCAAGACAATGTAAATGATAGTTAATATTTTACATATCTAGATTTAGTTATTTCGTTTTTTTATTTTTGTAATCTACGCAAAAATCACCAATTGAAGCACAAAAACCAAAAATTATAGAAATGTTTTATGCGATTGCATTTTGCATCCTGCAATATACCTGAAATTAATTCTTGCATTTGTATGTCATTATCGGGCGTTATTTGATTCTGCGCCATATCGGCCATTGTATTTGTTGTGGGCGACACACTATCATCCCAACTTAGCTTCGAAAATTCACCCTGCAAGATGCTAATTTCGTCGTCCTGTACAGCCGTTTCGAATGCCTCATCAAATTGAAGACTGACATCGACATCAGCATCCACATCAGCAAGAAGTTTCTCAATTTTATGATCGATGCGTCTAGATCGCATTACCAATTTGTCATCATCTACACTAGACACTACTTGGTATGGGTACATGGAACAATGGAGGAGAGGTAAGAGGTAAGCAGGTGGGTAAAAACAACACAAAAGAAATGATTATAGATCTAACTAACGAACTAGAGATTTTAGCTGCTAAATTCCTCAATCTAATCCTAGTCTATGTATATTATACTTAGTATATGAATATCTCTATTTTCTATGACTACCTGCTGCCATATTTCATACTAGATATTTTTACCTTTTGACGTTGATGAAGTTGCGGTAGCAACATGGAAAAGTGGTTGTGGTTGTGGCTGTGGCTGGGGTTGAGGTTGAGGCTGGAGCTGGACCTGTTGCTGCTCTTGGAACTGTATGGTTGTTGTCGCAATTGGTATATTTTGGACATGCAAGGGTAAATGTATGTGCTCATCGGTGAAACTCATATTATCATCAAATGATTTGCCCGACATTGATTCAATGGTCGGTGATTTAATGACATCCACACCGCCAATATCATCACATGTAATGGCATAATTTTCACTCTCTGAATTATATTCCTGTTTAGCAGACTCATGGCCATTGGGTCGTTGGCCAAGTATTTCGACACTCTCTTCGAGTACACGATCAACAAGGACAGTGGCTTCCTCGCGAATTCGTGCAACAAGATCTGCTTCATTTTTATTATCATTATCAATATCATCTGCAACTTCAACTGCAACAGCATTATCATCTTCACCTTCACCAACAACTTTAACATCACCTGCAAGACAATTGCACATATTCATTGGTAGATAGAAATTGGATAGATTTGCAAGCTTGGAAATCATGATCAGCGACATGAAAAGCAACATCGATTGCGATCGATATAATGTATTTATTTATTTATGTAATGTGCAATTTAATGTGACATAGCATGATTGATTATTTAAATGCGATGAATGCGGTGAAGTTGGTGAAGATGTGCGACAATAAAACATATGTATTCCCCTGCTTAAGTATGTATCTCAAGGGCAGCAGCTTTTTTGTTTTGTATGAGCTTTAATTGCGTTTAAGTTAATAATAAACAAAATTAATATGAGTAAGTAATTATAAGCACTATGCAATGTTTGCTTAAACCATAATAAGTAAGTAGCTTATATTAAATATATGATTGTTAATCTAATACATACCTTGTGAGATCTTTTTAATATCCAGTATGGACGAGTCAATTGTTTTTTGTTCAATGGTTTCTGCAACAATAAAATAAACGATTAATTAACTTTCAAAAGTGTTGTGTATGAAAATGGGGGAAACATAAAATTATCCTAAAACTACTTTAATGGTACTCTACAAAGGAAAATGATAAAATGAACGATTACGCAGACTCAAAAACAAAGACGAGAACAGAACAGATTCCAAAGAACTTTTTGTTAGCATTAGTTTTTACAGAATACAAATAGTTAAGTTATTGGTGATGTTAGTTAGTTAATTGGTTAGTTAGTTTAATTAAACGGCGCCTAAGTGACTAAAAAGAATTTGTTAGTAGTAGTAGTAGGTATGACATGGGGCACAGAGTTGTAGCAGAAAGTAAGTACATAGTAGTGGTAGAAGTAATGCAATTGTTTTTCAGGCTGAATATTTTTTTTTTTTTCTTTGTTGCTGTGGCAGAAATTTGAACATAAATTAATGAATAGGTATATATACTATATGTTAATCATTGCGTTTACTTACAAAATGGTCGAGTGTATGTGTGTCGGTTTAAGTAAAACTTAAAGGCTATTGTTGAAAATGGGTTTTGGATTTGTTTTGGATATTTGGCAATTGGTTTTTTGGGATCGGAATTGAAATCGGAAAAGGTGGACACTAATTGCCTCCTCTGGCGGCTGACTCATCGGATTCAACATATTCCACATCAGTATGGGCGTCTTTTATTACACCCTTAATATGCAGCTTCTCAGCATCGGCATTAAAACATTGACCGGTTCTCTCATGAACGACAGTATAGCTTTCGTTAAGCATATCATTTAGCTCCTTACTATTGCTATTGGCCACTTGAATAGAGGGGGCTTCGAGGCCATCTTCGGCCTCCGATGGCAGCTGTACATCCTCAATGTCGGTGTTCTGCTGACTGATCACTTCCTCCTTTTGTAAACGCAAATGAAGTGGTTGCAGTTTCATCTTGTTGTTTGTCTTATCGCACGATGGTGGAATTGGAGATGCTGCATCGGATGCTTCTGAAACATCATCAGTGGATAGGTCTTCAGCATCGGTAAGCTTGTCAGCAGTTTGTGATTTGGCTTGCAGTTTCAATTGATCGACACGTTTTACACCAGGCGGAAGATCACATTCACTCAAATCCATGTCCTCGACATCGGTGATGCCATCCTCTTTTTTGACTACATCCAATAACTTGTTCTTACCCTTGCTGAGAGTGCGTGTCTTTAGTTTTTTGCGGCGGTTTGTGCCTGCTACGAAAATTTCCTCAACATCTGTTACTGATTCCGCATTCGACAGTACTTCTAGGCGTTTATTTTGTTGCTGCTTCATCAGTTCATTTGAAACGATAACCTCATTTTCGATTAGGCCAGCACCGACAACCAAAGCATCATCGGCTATCGATTGATTAAGACTCCAGTCTTCGGCACAAGAATAGTCCTCTGAGTCAGTGTGTATGGCATCCTTGACATATGGGTTGTAGATGCCGAACTCGTAATTTCTATCCATGGGCATGACATTGGTTATGGTGTCGCCATATTTGTCTTCCTTAAGTTCCACCACTTCACGATGCGGCAAGGGCAGAGATTCTGGTGCCACAGCAGTTATTTCGGGCAAACAGCTGGAAAGGGATGTGTCCTCGCAGAAAATGTCTTCGACATCCGTGAGACAAGTGCCATCGTCTCCGGCAGCTAAAATAATGGCACGTGGTATGGGTTGCTCATCGTCCTCCTCGTTGTCAAAACTATCTTCGGCTGCCGAATCATCGATGCCTTCAATATCGGTTAATACTTCCTCGTTTTTCCCCGATAGTTGCAGAAAGTGTTTACCCTTCCTCTCATTAAGGCAAATAGTTGATTTCGAATTACGACGTGGTTGTCCACTGGCGCTAACAAATGCCACATCTATGGGCGGGTAATTGGCTTTGCTGGCGCTTTGAGCGGCTGCACCTTCCAGTTCAGAGTCGCTGCCTGAGCACGCAATTTGACAAACTTCTTCGCTGCCGCTACCAGAAACTTCGAGCATTTCATCCTGGGACATGCCACGAACCCCAATGCCAGTGCAGTCGGACATGGCAGAGGCCAAATCGCTAATATCGCTAATCACAGAAACATCCTCATACTGATCAGAGTCGTCCTGATGCTTTTCACCATCGGCGATGTTAACGCGTCCTTGATCACCTATCGCATTATCGAGATCAACACATACGGACTTCTCGCAGCCATATTCCACCTCAGAATCGGTATCATAGTCCTCACAATCGGTCAAATAATCCGCCAGGCCATTCAAGTTTTGTGCTTGCAAGAAGTTCCCAGCTTTTATTTCGCAACTCTCCTTGGCATCGTTATCGACAGCCTCCTGGTTTTGCAAGCCTTGCTGCAAAAACTCACGCAAAGATAGTTTCAATTCAGGATATGCGGTACTTTTTTCCTCATCATCAGAATCGGTAGCGTAGTCTTCCACATCGGTGACATCGATTTCAAAAGGATTCGACTTAGGTTTGGGCTTAGACTGTTGAGACTGAGGGCCCGAACCACGTCGTGATCTTGGCTTTAAAACCTCGGCTTGACTGTCAAAATCCTCAACATCGGTAACGCCGCCTGCATCACCATTGCGTCCGTAGTCCATGTCATTGCTTTCAGAATCCTGAGAAGATGATGATTCAGAATGGGAAGTATGCTGTTCGGTTGTTACGGATATAGTTGGTAGTTTTTTCGACATTCTGGTGTTTGTTTTTTGTTCTGGTAGGTTTTAATAATTTTTCTTATGGCTGATCAGTTATTGATTTAAGTTATTTGCGTTTGCTATTTGTGAAAAATAAGTTTAAAGTTTTGGTAAAGTTAAAAAGCATTTTCATAATCAATATAAATAAGAAAAGTTGCAGAAACTGACAATAAAAGGCCCTAGAAATGATGGGTATCGTAGCTAAACTAATCTTAATTATTATTATTAGTATTAGTATGTGCGCAATAACTTACAATTAGCGACTTATTTACCTTTCACTGTGCTGCTCTTCGCCACCTCAGTTTCCTGCTGCACAATGCTTTCACTTGCCAGATGATGCATTTGCAGCGAAGTGTCTAGAGTAACTCCAGGTACGACCATGCTAGTAGTGTGCTGGTAGTGGTGATGTTGCTGATGCTGGTGCTGATGTTGATGATGATGCTGCTGGTGCTGTTGCTGGCGACGGAGAGTCTCCTCGATTAGGGCTAGGGGACTACGTGTTGGCTTCGGGGAACCAGGACTGGCGGCCAATAAACGCTCTGGATCGGCAGTGCCAAACATTGGCAGGGCAACCGAGTCGGAGAGACTGGAATCGGTGGTATCGATGAAGCTTACATCAAACTCGTTAACGCAGCGTTGTTGATCGCTTGTTGATGGCGGGCGCACTACCATGGTCGTATGCTCAACATCAAATTCGGGCTGACGGTATACAACTTCCAAAGGTCTATCTGGTCCAAAGGTCTTGGTGAACACCTCGCTGGTAAGGACCTTGCGACTATTGCTGCCGCTACCGGAGGATGATGAGGTAGAGCTTTTTGTACTATCACTTGATTTTATGGAACGTATGGTTATCACCTCGCAGTCGTCGTCAATGTGTACAGTGCTAACAGCACTTGTTGTCGCTATTGGCTCTCTATGCACACGCACTGTCGATGTCGATGTAGATGTTGGGGCCTTCTCTTTTTTTGACGACAGCTTAAGATTGGTCATATCCTTATCAGTCTTGCGACTGACTGTAACTGACCGTACACTTCGCCGTGTACTGTTCGATGAGCCGCTGGCACTCGTTGAACTTGACTCGTTCATTGTATCTTTCATCTGTTTTTCAAGTTTCGGCTCTATGGAACTGCGCGCTGTTCGTTTGGGGGTCATTGTTTCGGTCGGTTTGCTTACTGCACGCCTAACTATTTTCTTATTGTCTATCTGAGGTTTCGTAACGGTTTCATCACTTTTACCCATTGGCTTAGTTGCAGTCCGGGCTATGGAAGATGCGCTAATTGGAACTTTAGTACGCTGTATGCTAGCTATCGTTTTCTTTTTTAATGCTATCGCCTGCTTGTTGTTGTCAGTTTCTATGGAAGTCCTATAGGCAATGGTTTTATTTATATTAGCTGATTGTGTCTTCATGCTTTTAGTTGTTTGGCTCTTAGAACCTATCACGTTAGTTAATTTATTCTCTTTGGATGTTTGTCGTTTATATAAACGTTCCGTACTATTCATTGATTCTCTACTCTCACTGTGCGAACCTTTCTTATTAAGAGCAAGGGGCTGTGGCTGGGATTGCGGTTGAATTCTCTCACTGGTCAATTTCTTAGATGTGGTTTTTGTCAAGGCACTCGTATTTTGTGATTTATATGTACTTTTAGTCTGCTGTGGTGCAGGCGATTTGGGTGGTGCTGGCGATTTCGGTGGTGCCGGCGTAACACTACGACTCTCACCATCAGCATTGAGACCGAAACGCATGCTGTGAGCTAACGTCGGCTGCATATACCTATGAGTGGCTACACTTTCAGTTTTTGTAACACTTTTGCCCATAATCTCTTTATTGGAACGTAAGCTAACCGTTTTTAATTGTTTTGAAACTTCTGTTTTTGTTGTCGACTTGGTCGTTGCCTGAGCTACATGTTTAGCTTTACTTGGAGGGCTAAACGCTCTAATTGAGGTATTATAAGGTATTTGTGTGACATCTGTCTTGACTCTCGGCCTCGGGGTAGTGGCTCTACTATTATCGCCTTGTGGATGGCTCTCGTAAAATATAGAACTTGAAGCTGGACTAGATGATCGTTCGAAATGAATTTCACTTATTACTCGACTAGCGGCAGACGCAGAGCTTGTAGTTGTCGAAGTTGAACTAGTTACTGATCGTCTAGACTCGGGTTTAGTTTGTACTCTTTGCTTTGCCGATAATGCTTTTTTAACGGCTGTCTTGGGCCTAGATAGCGTATCAGTTTTTTTCTTTGACTTGTCCTCGAAATCGTGTCGGACTCCTGGCCTCTCAATAAAATTCTTACTCTTTATCTTATCATCGGTCTTAGCTTGGGTTTTCCTCGTTACCAAACTCCTAGACCTTAAACCTTCTTTTCTGGGCTTACTTTTTAAAGACGTATCTGCTTTATTTGTCAATTTAGTCTGGGTAATGACACTTTCATTCTTCAGAGGACTTGATGTCCTTTGCTCTTTATCTAAATTTACAAAGTAAGCTATAGGCCGCACTTCCCTTAAGCTTACATCATCTGTCAACTTACCCAGCACTTTATCGTCTCCACCTGTGGAATGTTCGATTTTTTCTTTGGATGCATTAAACTCAATATTAGCAGACTTTAGTGTTTCCTCCACAATTTGCTCCACTGTACGATTATCTACATGCATGGCTTCTTGATCGGAATGGTGAAGTCGTTTATGCAATTGCACATTCCTAAGCGTTTGATCAACAATTTTCTGCACCTCTGCATCACCTTCCCTTAAAGTTTCTTCAACAATTTGTTGTACTGATCTGTTATCATCAGAACCCCCAAATTCAGCATCGACGTCACCTTTTAAGTTGCTGCTAATTGGTATGTCTGTGACAATACTGGACAACAGTTTTTCACCGCTCTCGTTTTGCTTTTCGAGTGACTTAAGCAATGACATATCCCCAGGAATGACAGCAGTTACTGGCTGAATAGGTTTTTCAGAAGGTTTTGTAGTGATGAATTCTTCATCACTCTCATCATATAAATAGTCTTTAGTAGTTGGTTTTGTTGCGTCAATAGAAGATTTCGGCTTGTCTTCTGCCCTAGTGGGAGTTTTATCGTCCTGTGGTTTATCGTCTGTCATAAGATAAGATTTTTCTCCAGGAACTACAGGAATTGCAGATGGAATGGGCTGAATGGGCTTTTCAACGGGTTTTGGGATCCCGAATTCTTCATCACTCTCATCATCTGAATAGTCTTTGGGAGTTGGTTTTGTTGTATCAGTTGGTGATTTGGGTTTGTCTTCTGTCTTAACTCGAGCTTTGTCTTCTTTAATGTCAGTAATTATGCTGGTAGAATGCAATTGCATAGTGTCAAACAATTGACTTGTTGCTGTGACAGTACTAATTGTGGTTGTAGAACTCATGTCTTTTTTAAAAAGTTCTACTGGCTTGTCTTGGGGCTTGGGAATCATGAGTTCTTTATCACTCTCATCGTCTGAATAGTCTTTGAGAGTTGGTTTTGCTGAGTCTATAGAAGACTTCGGTTTCTCTTCTGATTTAGGGGGAGTTTTATCGTCATTAGGTTTATCGTCTGTCTTAAGAGGAGGCTTGTCTCCAGGGAAAACAGGAGTTATTGCCGAAGGAATGGGCTGAATGGGCATTACAAGGGGTTTTGGGATCTCGAATTCTTCATCACTCTCATCATCTGAATAGTCTTTGGGAGTTGGTTTTGTAAAGTGAATTGGAGATTTCGGTTTCTCTGTTGACTCAAGGGGAGTTTTGTCGTCTTTCGGTTTATCGTCTGTTTTAAAATGAGATTTGTCTCCAGAAATGACAGGAGTTACTACAGATGGAATGGGATGAGTGGGCTTTTCCACGGGTTTTGGGATCCCGAATTCTTCATCGCTCTCATCGTCTGAATAGTCTTTGGAAGTTGGTTTTGTTGTATCAGTAGGAGATTTTCGTTTGTCTTCTGTCTTAACTGGAGCTTTGTCTTCTTTAATGTCAGTAATTATGCTGGTAATATGCATTTGTTTAGTGTCAAACAATTGACTTGTTGCTGTGACAGTACTAATTGTGGGTGTAGAACTGATGTCTTTTTTTAAAAGTTCTACTGGCTTATCTTGGGGCTTGGGAATCATAAGTTCTTCATCACTCTCATCGCCTGAATAGTCTTTGGGAGTTGGTTTTGTTGACTCAATAGGAGATCTCGGTTTCTCTTCTTCCTTGAGGGGAGTTTTATCGTCTTTAGGTTTATCGTCTGTCTTAAGAGAAGATTTGTCTCCAGGGAAAACAGGAGTTATTGCCAAAGGAATGGGCTGAATGGGCTTTACAACGGGTTTTGGGATCTCGAATTCTTCATCACTCTCATCATCTGAATAGTCTTTGGGAGTTGGTTTTGTAAAGTGAATTGGAGATTTCGGTTTCTCTGTTGACTCAAGGGGAGTTTTGTCGTCTTTCGGTTTATCGTCTGTTTTAAATTGAGATTTGTCTCCAGAAATGACAGGAGTTACTACAGATGGAATGGGATGAGTGGGCTTTTCAACGGGTTTTGGGATTTCGAATTCTTCATCGCTCTCATCGTCTGAATAGTCTTTGGAAGTTGGTTTTGTTGTATCAGTAGGAGATTTTCGTTTGTCTTCTGTCTTAACTGGAGCTTTGTCTTCTTTAATGTCAGTAATTATGCTGGTAATATGCATTTGTTTGGTGTCAAACAATTGACTTGTTGCTGTGACAGTACTAATTGTGGGTGTAGAACTGATGTCTTTTTCTAAAAGTTCTACTGGCTTATCTTGGGGCTTGGGAATCACAAGTTCTTCATCACTGTCATCATCTGAATAGTCTTTGAGAGTTGGTTTTGCTGAGTCAATAGAAGACTTCGGTCTCTCTTCTGATTTAGGGGGAGTTTTATCGTCATTAGGTTTATCGTCTGTCTTAAGAGAAGGCTTGTCTCCAAGGAAAATAGGAGTTATTGCCGAAGGTCTGGGCTGAACGGGCTTTACAACGGATTTTGGGATCTCGAATTCTTCATCACTCTCATCATCTAAATAGGCTTTGGGAGTTGGTTTTGTTAAGTGAATTGGAGATTTCGGTTTCTCTGTTGACTCAAGGGGAGTTGTATCGTCTTTCGGTTTATCGTCTGTTTTAAAATGAGATTTGTCTCCAGAAATGACAGGAGTTACTACAGATGGAATAGGATGAGTGGGCTTTTCAACGGGTTTTGGGATCCCGAATTCATCATCACTCTCATCATCTGAATAGTCTGTGGGAGTTGGTTTTGTTGTATCAGTAGGAGATTTCCGTTTGTCTTCTGTCTTAACTGGAGCTTTGTCTTCTTTAATGTCAGTAATTATGCTGGTAATATGCATTTGTTTAGTGTCAAACAATTGACTTGTTGCTGTGACAGTACTAATTGTGGGTGTAGAACTGATGTCTTTTTTTAAAAGTTCTACTGGCTTGTCTTGGGGCTTGGGAATTATAAGTCCTTCATCAGTCTCACCATCTGAATAGTCTTTGAGAGTTGGTTTTGCTGAGTCTATAGAAGACTTCGGTTTCTCCTCTGATTTAGGGGGAGTTTTATCGTCATTAGGTTTATCGTCTGTCTTAAGAGGAGGCTTGTCTCCAGGGAAAACAGGAGTTATTGCCGAAGGAATGGGCTGAATGGGCTTTACAACGGGTTTTGGGATATCGAATTCTTCATCACTCTCATCATCTGAATAGTCTTTGGGAGTTGGTTTTGTAAAGTGAATTGGAGATTCCGGTTTCTCTGTTGACTCAAGGGGACTTTTTATCGTCTTTCGGTTTATCGTCTGCCTTAAGAGGAGATTTTTCTTCAGAAATGCCCGGCGTTATTGTAGATGGAATGGGATGAGTAGGCTTTTCAACGGGTTTTGGGATCCCGAATTCTTCATCACTCTCATCATCTGAATAGTCTTTGGGAGTTGGTTTTGTTGTATCAGTAGGAGATTTTCGTTTGTCTTCTGTCTTAACTGGAGCTTTGTCTTCCTTAATGTCAGTAATTATGCTGGTAATATGCATTTGTTTAGTGTCAAACAATTGACTTGTTGCTGTGACAGTACTGATTGTGGGTGTAGAACTGATGTCTTTTTTTAAAAGTTCTACTGGCTTGTCTTGGGGCTTGGGAATTATAAGTCCTTCATCAGTCTCACCATCTGAATAGTCTTTGAGAGTTGGTTTTGCTGACTCAATAGGAGATCTCGGTTTCTCTTCTTCCTTGAGGGGAGTTTTATCGTCTTTAGGTTTATCGTCTGTCTTAAAAGAAGATTTGTCTCCAGGGAAAACAGGAGTTATTGCCGAAGGAATGGGCTGAATGGGCTTTACAACGGGTTTTGGGATCCCGAATTCTTCATCGCTCTCATCGTCTGAATAGTCTTTGGAAGTTGGTTTTGTTGTATCAGTAGGAGATTTTGGTTTGTCTTCGGTCTTAACTGGAGCTTTGTCTTCCTTAATGTCAGTAATTATGCTGGTAATATGCATTTGTTTAGTGTCAAACAATTGACTTGTTGCTGTGACAGTACTGATTGTGGGTGTAGAACTGATGTCTTTTTTCTCTTCTTCCTTGAGGGGAGTTTTATCGTCTTTAGGTTTATCGTCTGTCTTAAGAGAAGATTTGTCTCCAGGGAAAACAGGAGTTATTGCCGAAGGAATGGGCTTTACAACGGGTTTTGGGATCTCGAATTCTTCATCACTCTCATCATCTGAATAGTCTTTGGGAGTTGGTTTTGTAAAGTGAATTGGAGATTTCGGTTTCTCTGTTGACTCAAGGGGAGTTTTGTCGTCTTTCGGTTTATCGTCTGTTTTAAAATGAGATTTGTCTCCAGAAATGACAGGAGTTACTACAGATGGAATGGGATGAGTGGGCTTTTCAACGGGTTTTGGGATCCCGAATTCTTCATCGCTCTCATCGTCTGAATAGTCTTTGGGAGTTGGTTTTGTTGTATCAGTAGGAGATTTTCGTTTGTCTTCTGTCTTAACTGGAGCTTTGTCTTCCTTAATGTCAGTAATTATGCTGGTAATATGCATTTGTTTAGTGTCAAACAATTGACTTGTTGCTGTGACAGTACTAATTGTGGGTGTAGAACTGATGTCTTCTTTTAAAAGTTCTACTGGCTTGTCTTGGGGCTTGGGAATTATAAGTCCTTCATCAGTCTCACCATCTGAATAGTCTTTGAGAGTTGGTTTTGTTGACTCAATAGGAGATCTCGGTTTCTCTTCTTCCTTGAAGGGAGTTTTATCGTCTTTAGGTTTATCGTCTGTCTTAAGAGAAGATTTGTCTCCAGGGAAAACAGGAGTTATTGCCGAAGGAATGGGCTGAATGGGCTTTAGAACGGGTTTTGGGATCCCGAATTCTTCATCGCTCTCATCGTCTGAATAGTCTTTGGAAGTTGGTTTTGTTGTATCAGTAGGAAATTTTCGTTTGTCTTCTGTCTTAACTGGAGCTTTGTCTTCCTTAATGTCATCAATTATGCTGGTAATATGCATTTGTTTAGTGTCAAACAATTGACTTGTTGCTGTGACAATACTAATTGTGGGTGTAGAACTGATGTCTTTTTTTAAAAGTTCTGCTGGCTTGTCTTGGGGCTTGGGAATTATAAGTCCTTCATCAGTCTCACCATCTGAATAGTCTTTGAGAGTTGGTTTTGCTGAGTCAATAGAAGACTTCGGTCTCTCTTCTGATTTAGGGGGAGTTTTATCGTCATTAGGTTTATCGTCTGTCTTAAGAGGAGGCTTGTCTCCAGGGAAAACAGGAGTTATTGCCGAAGGAATGGGCTGAATGGGCTTTACAACGGGTTTTGGGATATCGAATTCTTCATCACTCTCATCATCTGAATAGTCTTTGGGAGTTGGTTTTGTAAAGTGAATTGGAGATTCCGGTTTCTCTGTTGACTCAAGGGGACTTTTATCGTCTTTCGGTTTATCGTCTGCCTTAAGAGGAGATTTTTCTTCAGAAATGCCCGGCGTTATTGTAGATGGAATGGGATGAGTGGGCTTTTCAACGGGTTTTGGGATCCCGAATTCTTCATCACTCTCATCATCTGAATAGTCTTTGGGAGTTGGTTTTGTTGTATCAGTAGGAGATTTTCGTTTGTCTTCTGTCTTAACTGGAGCTTTGTCTTCCTTAATGTCAGTAATTATGCTGGTAATATGCATTTGTTTAGTGTCAAACAATTGACTTGTTGCTGTGACAGTACTAATTGTGGGTGTAGAACTGATGTCTTTTTTTAAAAGTTCTACTGGCTTGTCTTGGGGCTTGGGAATTATAAGTCCTTCATCAGTCTCACCATCTGAATAGGCTTTGAGAGTTGGTTTTGCTGACTCAATAGGAGATCTCGGTTTCTCTTCTTCCTTGAGGGGAGTTTTATCGTCTTTAGGTTTATCGTCTGTCTTAAGAGAAGATTTGTCTCCAGGGAAAATAGGAGTTATTGCCGAAGGAATGGGCTGAATGGGCTTTACAACGGGTTTTGGGATCCCGAATTCTTCATCGCTCTCATCGTCTGAATAGTCTTTGGAAGTTGGTTTTGTTGTATCAGTAGGAGATTTTGGTTTGTCTTCGGTCTTAACTGGAGCTTTGTCTTCCTTAATGTCAGTAATTATGCTGGTAATATGCATTTGTTTAGTGTCAAACAATTGACTTGTTGCTGTGACAGTACTGATTGTGGGTGTAGAACTGATGTCTTTTTTTAAAAGTTCTACTGGCTTGTCTTGGGGCTTGGGAATTATAAGTCCTTCATCAGTCTCACCATCTGAATAGTCTTTGAGAGTTGGTTTTGCTGACTCAATAGGAGATCTCGGTTTCTCTTCTTCCTTGAGGGGAGTTTTATCGTCTTTAGGTTTATCGTCTGTCTTAAGAGAAGATTTGTCTCCAGGGAAAACAGGAGTTATTGCCGAAGGAATGGGCTTTACAACGGGTTTTGGGATCTCGAATTCTTCATCACTCTCATCATCTGAATAGTCTTTGGGAGTTGGTTTTGTAAAGTGAATTGGAGATTTCGGTTTCTCTGTTGACTCAAGGGGAGTTTTGTCGTCTTTCGGTTTATCGTCTGTTTTAAAATGAGATTTGTCTCCAGAAATGACAGGAGTTAATACAGATGGAATGGGCTGAATGGGCTTTAGAACGGGTTTTGGGATCCCGAATTCTTCATCGCTCTCATCGTCTGAATAGTCTTTGGAAGTTGGTTTTGTTGTATCAGTAGGAGATTTTCGTTTGTCTTCTGTCTTAACTGGAGCTTTGTCTTCCTTAATGTCAGCAATTATGCTGGTAATATGCATTTGTTTAGTGTCAAACAATTGACTTGTTGCTGTGACAATACTAATTGTGGGTGTAGAACTGATGTCTTTTTTTAAAAGTTCTGCTGGCTTGTCTTGGGGCTTGGGAATTATAAGTCCTTCATCAGTCTCACCATCTGAATAGTCTTTGAGAGTTGGTTTTGCTGACTCAATAGGAGATCTCGGTTTCTCTTCTTCCTTGAGGGGAGTTTTATCGTCTTTAGGTTTATCGTCTGTCTTAAGAGAAGATTTGTCTCCAGGGAAAACAGGAGTTATTGCCGAAGGAATGGGCTGAATGGGCTTTACAACGGGTTTTTGGATCTCGAATTCTTCATCACTCTCATCATCTGAATAGTATTTGGGAGTTGGTTTTGTAAAGTGAATTGGAGATTTCGGTTTCTCTGTTGACTCAAGGGGAGTTTTGTCGTCTTTCGGTTTATCGTCTGTTTTAAAATGAGATTTGTCTCCAGAAATGACAGGAGTTACTACAGATGGAATGGGGTGAGTGGGCTTTTCAACGGGTTTTGGGATCCCGAAGTCTTTATCGCTCTCATCATCTGAGTAGTCTTTGGAAGTTGGTTTTGTTGTATCAGTAGGAGATTTCCGTTTGTCTTCTGTCTTAACTGGAGCTTTGTCTTCTTTAATGTCAGTAATTATGCTGGTAATATGCATTTGTTTAGTGTCAAACAATTGACTTGTTGCTGTGACAGTATTAATTGTGGGTGTAGAACTGATGTCTTTTTTTAAAAGTTCTACTGGCTTGTCTTGGGGCTTGGGAATTATAAGTCCTTCATCAGTCTCACCATCTGAATAGTCTTTGAGAGTTGGTTTTGCTGAGTCTATAGAAGACTTCGGTTTCTCCTCTGATTTAGGGGGAGTTTTATCGTCATTAGGTTTATCGTCTGTCTTAAGAGGAGGCTTGTCTCCAGGGAAAACAGGAGTTATTGCCGAAGGAATGGGCTGAATGGGCTTTACAACGGGTTTTGGGATATCGAATTCTTCATCACTCTCATCATCTGAATAGTCTTTGGGAGTTGGTTTTGTAAAGTGAATTGGAGATTCCGGTTTCTCTGTTGACTCAAGGGGACTTTTATCGTCTTTCGGTTTATCGTCTGCCTTAAGAGGAGATTTTTCTTCAGAAATGCCCGGCGTTATTGTAGATGGAATGGGATGAGTAGGCTTTTCAACGGGTTCTGGGATCCCGAATTCTTCATCACTCTCATCATCTGAATAGTCTTTGGGAGTTGGTTTTGTTGTATCAGTAGGAGATTTTCGTTTGTCTTCTGTCTTAACTGGAGCTTTGTCTTCCTTAATGTCAGTAATTATGCTGGTAATATGCATTTGTTTAGTGTCAAACAATTGACTTGTTGCTGTGACAGTACTAATTGTGGGTGTAGAACTGATGTCTTTTTTTAAAAGTTCTACTGGCTTATCTTGGGGCTTGGGAATCATAAGTTCATCATCACTTTCATCGTCTGAATAGTCTTTGAGAGTTGGTTTTGCTGAGTCAATAGAAGACTTCGGTCTCTCTTCTGATTTAGGGGGAGTTTTATCGTCATTAGGTTTATCGTCTGTCTTAAGAGGAGGCTTGTCTCCAGGGAAAATAGGAGTTATTGCCGAAGGTCTGGGCTGAACGGGCTTTACAACGGATTTTGGGATCTCGAATTCTTCATCACTCTCATCATATAAATAGGCTTTGGGAGTTGGTTTTGTTAAGTGAATTGGAGATTTCGGTTTCTCTGTTGACTCAAGGGGAGTTTTGTCGTCTTTCGGTTTATCGTCTGTTTTAAAATGAGATTTGTCTCCAGAAATGACAGGAGTTACTACAGATGGAATGGGATGAGTGGGCTTTTCAACGGGTTTTGGGATCCCGAAGTCTTTATCGCTCTCATCATCTGAGTAGTCTTTGGAAGTTGGTTTTGTTGTATCAGTAGGAGATTTCCGTTTGTCTTCTGTCTTAACTGGAGCTTTGTCTTCTTTAATGTCAGTAATTATGCTGGTAATATGCATTTGTTTAGTGTCAAACAATTGACTTGTTGCTGTGACAGTACTAATTGTGGGTGTAGAACTGATGTCTTTTTTTAAAAGTTCTACTGACTTGTCTTGGGGCTTGGGATTTATAAGTCCTTCATCAGTCTCACCATCTGAATAGTCTTTGAGAGTTGGTTTTGCTGAGTCTATAGAAGACTTCGGTTTCTCTTCTGATTTAGGGGGAGTTTTATCGTCATTAGGTTTATCGTCTGTCTTAAGAGGAGGCTTGTCTCCAGGGAAAACAGGAGTTATTGCCGAAGGAATGGGCTGAATGGGCTTTACAACGGATTTTGGGATCTCGAATTCTTCATCACTCTCATCATCTGAATAGTCTTTGGGAGTTGGTTTTGTTAAGTGAATTGGAGATTCCGGTTTCTCTGTTGACTCAAGGGGACTTTTATCGTCTTTCGGTTTATCGACTGCCTTAAGAGGAGATTTTTCTTCAGAAATGCCCGGCGTTATTGCAGATGGAATGGGATGAGTAGGCTTTTCAACGGGTTTTGGGATCCCGAATTCTTCATCACTCTCATCATCTAAATAGTCTTTGGGAGTTGGTTTTGTTGTATCAGTAGGAGATTTTCGTTTGTCTTCTGTCTTAACTGGAGCTTTGTCTTCCTTAATGTCAGTAATTATGCTGGTAATATGCATTTGTTTAGTGTCAAACAATTGACTTGTTGCTGTGACAGTAGTAATTGTGGGTGTAGAACTGATGTCTTTTTTTAAGAGTTCTACTGGCTTATCTTGGGGCTTGGGAATTATAAGTCCTTCATCAGTCTCACCATCTGAATTGTCTTTGAGAGTTGGTTTTGCTGACTCAATAGGAGATCTCGGTTTCTCTTCTTCCTTGAGGGGAGTTTTATCGTCTTTAGGTTTATCGTCTGTCTTAAGAGAAAATTCGTCTCCAGGGAAAACAGGAGTTATTGCCGAAGGAATGGGCTGAATGGTCTTTACAACGGGTTTTGGGATATCGAATTCTTCATCACTCTCATCATCTGAATAGTCTTTGGGAGTTGGTTTTGTTAAGTGAATTGGAGATTCCGGTTTCTCTGTTGACTCAAGGGGACTTTTATCGTCTTTCGGTTTATCGTCTTCCTTAAGAGGAGATTTTTCTTCAGAAATGCCCGGCGTTATTGTAGATGGAATGGGATGAGTAGGCTTTTCAACGGGTTTTGGGATCCCGAATTCTTCATCACTCTCATCATCTGAATAGTCTTTTGGAGATGGTTTTGTTGTATCAGTAGGAGATTTCCGTTTGTCTTCTGTCTTAACTGGAGCTTTGTCTTCCTTAATGTCAGTAATTATGCTGGTAATATGAATTTGTTTAGTGTCAAACAATTGACTTGTTGCTGTGACAGTACTAATTGTGGGTGTAGAACTGATGTCTTTTTTTAAAAGTTCTACTGGCTTATCTTGGGGCTTGGGAATCATAAGTTCTTCATCACTCTCATCGTCTGAATAGTCTTTGGGAGTTGGTTTTGTTGATTCAATAGGAGATCTCGGTTTCTCTTCTTCCTTGAGGGGAGTTTTATCGTCTTTAGGTTTATCGTCTGTCTTAAGAGAAGATTTGTCTCCAGGGAAAACAGGAGTTATTGCCGAAGGGATGGGCTGAATGGGCTTTACAACGGGTTTTGGGATCCCGAATTCTTCATCGCTCTCATCGTCTGAATAGTCTTTGGAAGTTGGTTTTGTTGTATCAGTAGGAGCTTTTGGTTTGTCTTCTGTCTTAACTGGAGCTTTGTCTTCCTTAATGTCAGTAATTATGCTGGTAATATGCATTTGTTTAGTGTCAAACAATTGACTTGTTGCTGTGACAGTAGTAATTGTGGGTGTAGAACTGATGTCTTTTTTTAAGAGTTCTACTGGCTTATCTTGGGGCTTGGGAATTATAAGTCCTTCATCAGTCTCACCATCTGAATTGTCTTTGAGAGTTGGTTTTGCTGACTCAATAGGAGATCTCGGTTTCTCTTCTTCCTTGAGGAGAGTTTTATCGTCTTTAGGTTTATCGTCTTTCTTAAGAGAAAATTCGTCTCCAGGGAAAACAGGAGTTATTGCCGAAGGAATGGGCTGAATGGTCTTTACAACGGGTTTTGGGATATCGAATTCTTCATCACTCTCATCATCTGAATAGTCTTTGGGAGTTGGTTTTGTTAAGTGAATTGGAGATTCCGGTTTCTCTGTTGACTCAAGGGGACTTTTATCGTCTTTCGGTTTATCGTCTTCCTTAAGAGGAGATTTTTCTTCAGAAATGCCCGGCGTTATTGTAGATGGAATGGGATGAGTAGGCTTTTCAACGGGTTTTGGGATCCCGAATTCTTCATCACTCTCATCATCTGAATAGTCTTTGGGAATTGGTTTTGTTGTATCAGTAGGAGATTTTCGTTTGTCTTCTGTCTTAACTGGAGCTTTGTCTTCCTTAATGTCAGTAATTATGCTGGTAATATGCATTTGTTTAGTGTCAAACAATTGACTTGTTGCTGTGACAGTACTAATTGTGGGTGTAGAACTGATGTCTTTTTTTAAAAGTTCTACTGGCTTATCTTGGGGCTTGGGAATCATAAGTTCTTCATCACTCTCATCGCCTGAATGGTCTTTGGGAGTTGGTTTTGTTGACTCAATAGGAGATCTCGGTTTCTCTTCTTCCTTGAGGGGAGTTTTATCGTCTTTAGGTTTATCGTCTGTCTTAAGAGAAGATTTGTCTCCAGGGAAAACAGGAGTTATTGCCGAAGGAATGGGCTGAATGGGCTTTACAACGGGTTTTGGGATATCGAATTCTTCATCACTCTCATTATCTGAATAGTCTTTGGGAGTTGGTTTTGTAAAGTGAATTGGAGATTTCGGTTTTTCTGTTGACTCAAGGGGAGTTTTGTCGTCTTTCGGTTTGTCGTCTGTTTTAAAATGAGATTTGTCTCCAGAAATGACAGAAGTTACTACAGATGGAATGGGATGAGTGGGCTTTTCAACGGGTTTTGGGATCCCGAATTCATCATCACTCTCATCATCTGAATAGTCTTTGGAAGTTAGTTTTGTTGTATCAGTAGGAGATTTCCGTTTGTCTTCTGTCTTAACTGGAGCTTTGTCTTCTTTAATGTCAGTAATATGCATTTGTTTGGTGTCAAACAATTGACTTGTTGCTGTGACAGTACTAATTGTGGGTGTAGAACTGATGTCTTTTTCTAAAAGTTCTACTGGCTTATCTTGGGGCTTGGGAATCATAAGTTCTTCATCACTCTCATCGTCTGAATAGTCTTTGGGAGTTGGTTTTGTTGATTCAATAGGAGATCTCGGTTTCTCTTCTTCCTTGAGGGGAGTTTTATCGTCTTTCGGTTTATCGTCTGTCTTAAGAGGAGATTTGTCTCCAGAAATGCCCGGCGTTATTGCAGATGGAATGGGATGAGTGGGCTTTTCAACGGGTTTTGGGATCCCGAATTCTTCATCACTCTCATCATCTGAATAGTCTTTGGAAGTTAGTTTTGTTGTATCAGTAGGAGATTTCCGTTTGTCTTCTGTCTTAACTGGAGCTTTGTCTTCTTTAATGTCAGTAATTATGCTGGTAATATGCATTTGTTTGGTGTCAAACAATTGACTTGTTGCTGTGACAGTACTAATTGTGGGTGTAGAACTGATGTCTTTTTCTAAAAGTTCTACTGGCTTATCTTGGGGCTTGGGAATCATAAGTTCTTCATCACTGTCATCATCTGAGTAGTCTTTGAGAGTTGGTTTTGCTGAGTCAATAGAAGACTTCGGTCTCTCTTCTGATTTAGGGGGAGTTTTATCGTCATTAGGTTTATCGTCTGTCTTCAGAGGAGGCTTATCTCCAGGGAAAACAGGAGTTATTGCCGAAGGTCTGGGCTGAACGGGCTTTACAACAGATTTTGGGATCTCGAATTCTTCATCACTCTCATCATCTAAATAGGCTTTGGGAGTTGGTTTTGTTAAGTGAATGAGAGATTTCGGTTTCTCTGTTGACTCAAGGGGAGTTTTATCGTCTATCGGTTTATCGTCTGTTTTAAAATGAGATTTGTCTCCAGAAATGACAGGAGTTACTACAGATGGAATGGGATGAGTGGGCTTTTCAACGGATTTTGGGATCTCGAATTCTTCATCACTCTCATCATCTAAATAGGCTTTGGGAGTTGGTTTCGTTAAGTGAATTGGAGATTTCGGTTTCTCTGTTGACTCAAGGGGAGTTTTGTCGTCTTTCGGTTTATCGTCTGTTTTAAAATGAGATTTGTCTCCAGAAATAACAGGAGTTACTACAGATGGAATGGGATGAGTGGGCTTTTCAACGGGTTTTGGGATCCCGAAGTCTTTATCGCTCTCATCATCTGAGTAGTCTTTGGAAGTTGGTTTTGTTGTATCAGTAGGAGATTTTCGTTTGTCTTCTGTCTTAACTGGAGCTTTGTCTTCTTTAATGTCAGTAATTATGCTGGTAATATGCATTTGTTTAGTGTCAAACAATTGACTTGTTGCTGTGACAGTACTAATTGTGGGTGTAGAACTGATGTCTTTTTTTAAAAGTTCTACTGGCTTGCCTTGGGGCTTGGGAATTATAAGTCCTTCATCAGTCTCACCATCTGAATAGTCTGTGAGAGTTGGTTTTGCTGAGTCTATAGAAGATTTCGGTTTCTCTTCTGATTTAGGGGGAGTTTTATCGTCATTAGGTTTATCGTCTGTCTTAAGAGGAGGCTTGTCTCCAGGGAAAACAGGAGTTATTGCCGAAGGAATGGGCTGAATGGGCTTTACAACGGGTTTTGGGATATCGAATTCTTCATCACTCTCATCATCTGAATAGTCTTTGGGAGTTGGTTTTGTAAAGTGAATTGGAGATTCCGGTTTCTCTGTTGACTCAAGGGGACTTTTATCGTCTTTCGGTTTATCGTCTGTCTTAAGAGGAGATTTGTCTTCAGAAATGCCCGGCGTTATTGCAGATGGAATGGGATGAGTAGGCTTTTCAACGGGTTTTGGGATCCCGAATTCTTCATCACTCTCATCATCTGAATAGTCTTTGGGAGTTGGTTTTGTTGTATCAGTAGGAGATTTTCGTTTGTCTTCTGTCTTAACTGGAGCTTTGTCTTCCTTAATGTCAGTAATTATGCTGGTAATATGCATTTGTTTAGTGTCAAACAATTGACTTGTTGCTGTGACAGTACTAATTGTGGGTGTAGAACTGATGTCTTTTTTTAAAAGTTCTACTGGCTTATCTTGGGGCTTGGAAATCATAAGTTCTTCATCACTCTCATCGTCTGAATAGTCTTTGGGAGTTGGTTTTGTTGACTCAATAGGAGATCTCGGTTTCTCTTCTTCCTTGAGGGGAGTTTTATCGTCTTTCGGTTTATCGTCTGTCTTAAGAGGAGATTTGTCTCCAGAAATGCCCGGCGTTATTGCAGATGGAATGGGATGAGTGGACTCTTCAACGGGTTTTGGGATCCCGAATTCATCATCACTCTCATCATCTGAATAGTCTTTAGGAGTTGGTTTTGTTGTATCAGTAGGTGACTTGGGTTTGTCTTCTGCCTTAAATGGAGATTTGTCGCCAGAAATAACAGGAGCTATTGCAGATGGAATGGGTTGAATGGGCTTTTCAGCGGGTTTTGGAATCCCGAATTTTTTATCACTGTCATCATCTGAATAGTCTTTGGGAGTTGGTTTTGTTGTATCAGTTGGTAATTTGGTTTTGTCTTCTGTCTTAACTTTAGCTTTGTCTTCTTTAAGGTCTGTAACTGTGCTGGTAATATGCATTTGCTTTGTGTCAAACACTTGACTTGTTGCTGTGACAGTACTAATTGTGGTTGTAGAACTCATGTCTTTTTTGCAAGGTTCTACTGGCTTATCTTGGGGCTTGGGAATTTTAAATTTTTCATCACTCTCATCATCTGAGTAGTCTTTGGGAGTTGGTTTTGTTGCTTCAATAAAAGATGTCGGTTTATCGTCTGACTTAAGGGGAGTTTTATCGTCTCTCGGTTCATCGTCTGTTTTAAAAGAAGACTTAGCTTCAGAAAGGACAGGAGTTATTGCCGACGGAATGGGCTGAATGAGCTTTTCAGCGGGTTTTGGAATCCCGAATTCTTCATCACTTTTATCATCTGAATAGTCTTTTGGAGATGGTTTTGTTGTATCAGTAGGAGATTTCCGTTTGTCTTCTGTCTTAACTGGAGCTTTGTCTTCCTTAATGTCAGTAATTATGCTGGTAATATGAATTTGTTTAGTGTCAAACAATTGACTTGTTGCTGTGACAGTACTAATTGTGGGTGTAGAACTGATGTCTTTTTTTAAAAGTTCTACTGGCTTATCTTGGGGCTTGGGAATCATAAGTTCTTCATCACTCTCATCGTCTGAATAGTCTTTGGGAGTTGGTTTTGTTGATTCAATAGGAGATCTCGGTTTCTCTTCTTCCTTGAGGGGAGTTTTATCGTCTTTCGGTTTATCGTCTGTCTTAAGAGGAGATTTGTCTCCAGAAATGCCCGGCGTTATTGCAGATGGAATGGGATGAGTGGGCTTTTCAACGGGTTTTGGGATCCCGAATTCTTCATCACTCTCATCATCTGAATAGTTTTTGGGAGTTGGTTTTGTTGTATCAGTAGGAGATTTTCGTTTGTCTTCTGTCTTAACTGGAGAATTGTGTTCTTTTAGGTCAGTAACTGTACTGGTAATATGCATTTGCTTTGTGTCAAACACTTGACTTTTTGCTGTGACAGTACTAATTGTGGTTGTAGAACTCATGTCTTTTTTGAAAGGTTCTACTGGCTTATCTTGGGGCTTGGGAATTTTAAATTCTTTATCACTCTCATCATCTGAGTAGTCTTTGGCAGTTGGTTTTGCTACTTTAATGGGAGATTTCGGTTTTTCTTCTGACTTACTCTCATCATCAAAACGGTTTTTAGTATTTGGTTTTGTTGCTTCAATAGGAGATTTTAGTTTCTCTTCTGACTTTACTGGAGTTTTATCGTCTTTTGGTTCTTCGGTTGTCTTAATAGGAGATTTGTCTCCAGAAATGACAGGAGTTATTGCAAATGGAGTTGGCTGAATGAGCTTTTCAGCCGGTTTTGGAATACCGATATCTTCATCACGCTCATTATCTGAATAGTCTTTGGCAGTTGGTTTTGTTGTATCAGTGGGTTTGTCTTCTGCCTTAACTAGAGCATTGTCTTCTTTAAGGTCTTTAACTGTGCTGGTAATATGCATTTGCTTTGTGTCAAAAACTTGACTTGTAGCTGTGACAGTACTAATTGTGGTTATAGAACTGATGTCTTTTTTGAAAGGTTCTATTGGCTTATCTTGAGGCTTGGGAATCACAAGTTCTTCATCACTCTCATTGTCTGAGTAGACTTTGGGAGTTGGTTTTGTTGCTTCACTAGAAGATTTCGGTTTATCGTCTGACTTAAGGGGAGTTTTATCGTCTTTCGGTTCATCGTCTGTTTTAAAAGAAGACTTGGCTTCAGAAAGGACAGGAGTTATTGCCGACGGAATGGGCTGAATGAGCTTTTCAGCGGGTTTTGGAATCCCGAATTCTTCATCACTTTCATCATCTGAATAGTCTTTGGGAGTTGGTTTTGTTGTATCAGAAGGTGATTTGGGTTTGTCTTCTGTCTTAACTGGAGAATTGTCTTCTTTTAGGTCAGTAACTGTACTGGTAATATGCATTTGCTTTGTGTCAAACATTTGACTTGTTTCTGTGACAGTACTAATTGTGGCTGTAGAACTCATGTTTTTTCTGAAAGGTTCTACTGGCTTATCTTGGGGCTTGGGAATCACAAGTTCTTCATCACTCTCATCGTCTGAGTAGACTTTGGGAGTTGGTTTTGTTGCTTCAATAGAAGATTTCGGTTTATCGTCTGACTTAAGGGGAGTTTTATCATCTTTCGGTTCATCGTCTGTCTTAAGAGGAGATTTGTCGCCAGAAAAGACAGGAGTTATTGCCGACGGAATGGACTGAATGGCCTTTTTAACGGATTTTGAGATACCAAATTCTTCTTCACTCTCATCATCTGAATAGTCTTTGGGAATTGGTTTTGTTGTACCAGTAGGTGATTTGGATTTGTCTTCTGTCTTAATTGGAGCTTTGTCTCCTTCAAGATCTGTAACTGTTCTGGTAATATGGATTTGCTTTTTGTCAAACACTTGACTTGTAGCTGTGACAGTACTTATTATGGTCGTAGAACTGATGTCTTTTTTGAAAGGTTCTACTTGCCTATCTTGGGACTTGGGAATCACAAGTTCTTCATCACACTCATCGTCTGAGTAGACTTTGGGAGTTGGTTTTGTTGCTTCAATAGAAGATTTCGGTTTATCGTCTGACTTAAGGGGAGTTTTATCATCTTTCGGTTCATCGTCTGTCTTAAGAGGAGATTTGTCGCCAGAAAAGACAGGAGTTATTGCCGACGGAATGGACTGAATGGCCTTTTTAACGGATTTTGAGATACCAAATTCTTCTTCACTCTCATCATCTGAATAGTCTTTGGGAATTGGTTTTGTTGTACCAGTAGGTGATTTGGATTTGTCTTCTGTCTTAATTGGAGCTTTGTCTCCTTCAAGATCTGTAACTGTTCTGGTAATATGGATTTGCTTTTTGTCAAACACTTGACTTGTAGCTGTGACAGTACTTATTATGGTCGTAGAACTGATGTCTTTTTTGAAAGGTTCTACTTGCCTATCTTGGGACTTGGGAATCACAAGTTCTTCATCACACTCATCGTCTAAGTAGACTTTGGGTGTTGGTGTTGTTGCTTCAATAGAAGATTTCGGTTTATCATCTGACTTAAGGGGAGTTTTATCGTCTTTCGGTTCATCGTCTGTCTTAAAAGAAGACTTGTCTTCAGAAAAGACAGGAGTTATTGCCGACGGAATGGATTGAATGACCTTTTCAGCGGGTTTTGGAATCCCGAATTCTTCATCACTCTCATCGTCTGAATAGTCTTTGGGAGTTGGTTTTGTTGCTTCAATAGAAGATGTCGGTTTATCGTCTGACTTAATGGGAGTTTTATCGTCTTTCGGTTCATCGTCTGTCTTAAAAGAAGACTTGTCTTCAGAAAGGACAGGAGTTATTGCCGACGGAATGGGCTGAATGAGCTTTTCAGCGGGTTTTGGAATCCCGAATTCTTCATCACTCTCATCATTTGAATAGTCTTTGGGAGTTGGTTTTGTTGTATCAGAAGGTGATTTTGGTTTGTCTTCTGTCTTAACTGGAGAATTGTGTTCTTTTAGGTCAGTAACTGTACTGGTAATATGCATTTGCTTTGTGTCAAACACTTGACTTGTTGCTGTGACAGTACTAATTGTGGTTATAGAACTGATGTCTTTTTTGAGAGGTTCTACTGGCTTATCTTGAGGCTTGGGAATCACAAGTTCTTCATCACTTTCATCGTCTGAGTAGACTTTGGGAGTTGGTTTTGTTGCTTTAATAGAAGATTTCGGTTTATCGTCTGACTTAAGGGGAGTTTTATCGTCTTTCGGTTCATCGTCTGTCTTAAAAGAAGACTTGGCTTCAGAAAGGACAGGAGTTATTGCCGACGGAATGGGCTGAATGAGCTTTTCAGCGGGTTTTGGAATCCCGAATTCTTCGTCACTTTTATTATCTGAATAGTCTTTGGGAGTTGGTTTTGTTGTATCAGTAGGTGATTTGGGTTTGTCTTCTGTCTTAACTGGAGAATTGTGTTCTTTTAGGTCAGTAACTGTACTGGTAATATGCATTTGCTTTGTGTCAAACACTTGACTTGCAGCTGTGACAGTACTAATTGTGGCTGTAGAACTCATGTTTTTTTTGAAAGGTTCTACTGGCTTATCTTGGGGCTTGGGAATTTTAAATTCTTCACCACTCTCATCGTCTGAGTAGACTTTGGGAGTTGGTTTTGTTGCTTCAATAGAAGATTTCGGTTTATCGTCTGACTTAATGGGAGTTTTATCGTCTTTCGGTTCATCGTCTGTCTTAAAAGAAGACTTGTCTTCAGAAAGGACAGGAGTTATTGCCGACGGAATGGGCTGAATGAGCTTTTCAGCGGGTTTTGGAATCCCGAATTCTTCATCACTTTCATCATCTGAATAGTCTTTGGGAGTTTGTCTTGTTGTATCAGTAGGTGATTTGGGTTTGTCTTCTATCTTAACTGGAGAATTGTCTTCTTTTAGGTCAGTAACTGTTCTGGTAATATGCATTTGCTTTGTGTCAAACACTTGACTTGTTGCTGTTACAGTAGTAATTGTGGTTGTAGAAGTGATGTCGTTTTTGAAAGGTTCTACTGGCCAATCTTGGGGCTTGGGAAACACAAATTCTACATCGCTCTCATCGTCTGAGGTGACTTTGGGAGTTGGTTTTGTGGCTTCAATAGAAGATTTCGGTTTATCGTCTGACTTAAGGGGAGTTTTATCGTCGTTCGATTTACCATCTGTCTCAAGAGGAGATTTGTCTCCAGAAATGACAGCGGTTATTGCAGATGGAGTGGGCTGAATGAGCTTTTCAGCGGGTTTTGGAATCCCGAATTCTTCATCACTTTCATTATCTGAATAGTCTTTGGGAGTTGGTTTTGTTGTATTAGTAGTTGATTTGGGTTTGTCTTCTGCCTTAACTAGAGCATTGTCTTCTTTAAGGTCTGTAACTGTGCTGGTAATATGCATTTGCTTTATGTCAAACACTTGACTTGTAGCTGTGACAGTACTAATTGTGGTTATAGAACTGATGTCTTTTTTGAAAGGTTCTACTGGCTTATCTTGGGGCTTGGGAATCACAAGTTCTTCATCACTTTCATCGTCTGAGTAGACTTTGGGAGTTGGTTTTGTTGCTTCAATAGAAGATTTCGGTTTATCGTCTGACTTAAGGGGAGTTTTATCGTCTTTCGGTTCATCGTCTGTCTTAAAAGAAGACTTGGCTTCAGAAAGGACAGGAGTTATTGCCGACGGAATGGGCTGAATGAGCTTTTCAGCGGGTTTTGGAATCCCGAATTCTTCGTCACTTTCATTATCTGAATAGTCTTTGGGAGTTGGTTTTGTTGTATCAGTAGGTGATTTGGGTTTGTCTTCTGTCTTAACTGGAGAATTGTGTTCTTTTAGGTCAGTAACTGTACTGGTAATATGCATTTGCTTTGTGTCAAACACTTGACTTGCAGCTGTGACAGTACTAATTGTGGCTGTAGAACTCATGTTTTTTTTGAAAGGTTCTACTGGCTTATCTTGGGGCTTGGGAATTTTAAATTCTTCATCACTCTCATCGTCTGAGTAGACTTTGGGAGTTGGTTTTGTTGCTTCAATAGAAGATTTCGGTTTATCGTCTGACTTAATGGGAGTTTTATCGTCTTTCGGTTCATCGTCTGTCTTAAAAGAAGACTTGTCTTCAGAAAGGACAGGAGTTATTGCCGACGGAATGGGCTGAATGAGCTTTTCAGCGGGTTTTGGAATCCCGAATTCTTCATCACTTTCATCATCTGAATAGTCTTTAAGAGTTTGTCTTGTTGTATCAGTAGGTGATTTGGGTTTGTCTTCTATCTTAACTGGAGAATTGTCTTCTTTTAGGTCAGTAACTGTTCTGGTAATATGCATTTGCTTTGTGTCAAACACGTGACTTGTTGCTGTAACAGTAGTAATTGTGGTTGTAGAAGTGATGTCGTTTTTGAAAGGTTCTACTGGCCTATCTTGGGGCTTGGGAAACACAAATTCTACATCGCTCTCATCGTCTGAGTAGACTTTGAGAGTTGGTTTTGTGGCTTCAATAGAAGATTTCGGTTTATCGTCTGACTTAAGGGGAGTTTTATCGTCTTTCGGTTCATCGTCTGTCTTAAAAGAAGACTTGGCTTCAGAAAGGACAGGAGTTATTGCCGACGGAATGGGCTGAATGAGCTTTTCAGCGGGTTTTGGAATCCCGAATTCTTCGTCACTTTTATTATCTGAATAGTCTTTGGGAGTTGGTTTTGTTGTATCAGTAGGTGATTTGGGTTTGTCTTCTGTCTTAACTGGAGAATTGTGTTCTTTTAGGTCAGTAACTGTACTGGTAATATGCATTTGCTTTGTGTCAAACACTTGACTTGCAGCTGTGACAGTACTAATTGTGGCTGTAGAACTCATGTTTTTTTTGAAAGGTTCTACTGGCTTATCTTGGGGCTTGGGAATTTTAAATTCTTCATCACTCTCATCGTCTGAGTAGACTTTGGGAGTTGGTTTTGTTGCTTCAATAGAAGATTTCGGTTTATCGTCTGACTTAAGGGGAGTTTTATCATCTTTCGGTTCATCGTCTGTCTTAAGAGGAGATTTGTCGCCAGAAAAGACAGGAGTTATTGCCGACGGAATGGACTGAATGGCCTTTTTAACGGATTTTGAGATACCAAATTCTTCTTCACTCTCATCATCTGAATAGTCTTTGGGAATTGGTTTTGTTGTACCAGTAGGTGATTTGGATTTGTCTTCTGTCTTAATTGGAGCTTTGTCTCCTTCAAGATCTGTAACTGTTCTGGTAATATGGATTTGCTTTTTGTCAAACACTTGACTTGTAGCTGTGACAGTACTAATTATGGTCGTAGAACTGATGTCTTTTCTGAAAGGTTCTACTGGCTTATCTTGGGGCTTGGGAATCACAAGTTCTTCATCACTCTCATCGTCTGAGTAGACTTTGGGAGTTGGTTTTGTTGCTTCAATAGAAGATTTCGGTTTATCGTCTGACTTAAGGGGAGTTTTATCATCTTTCGGTTCATCGTCTGTCTTAAGAGGAGATTTGTCGCCAGAAAAGACAGGAGTTATTGCCGACGGAATGGACTGAATGGCCTTTTTAACGGATTTTGAGATACCAAATTCTTCTTCACTCTCATCATCTGAATAGTCTTTGGGAATTGGTTTTGTTGTACCAGTAGGTGATTTGGATTTGTCTTCTGTCTTAATTGGAGCTTTGTCTCCTTCAAGATCTGTAACTGTTCTGGTAATATGGATTTGCTTTTTGTCAAACACTTGACTTGTAGCTGTGACAGTACTTATTATGGTCGTAGAACTGATGTCTTTTCTGAAAGGTTCTACTGGCTTATCTTGGGGCTTGGGAATCACAAGTTCTTCATCACTCTCATCGTCTGAGTAGACTTTGGGAGTTGGTTTTGTTGCTTCAATAGAAGATTTCGGTTTATCGTCTGACTTAAGGGGAGTTTTATCGTCTTTCGGTTCATCGTCTGTCTTAAAAGAAGACTTGGCTTCAGAAAGGACAGGAGTTATTGCCGACGGAATGGGCTGAATGAGCTTTTCAGCGGGTTTTGGAATCCCGAATTCTTCGTCACTTTTATTATCTGAATAGTCTTTGGGAGTTGGTTTTGTTGTATCAGTAGGTGATTTGGGTTTGTCTTCTGTCTTAACTGGAGAATTGTGTTCTTTTAGGTCAGTAACTGTACTGGTAATATGCATTTGCTTTGTGTCAAACACTTGACTTGCAGCTGTGACAGTACTAATTGTGGCTGTAGAACTCATGTTTTTTTTGAAAGGTTCTACTGGCTTATCTTGGGGCTTGGGAATTTTAAATTCTTCATCACTCTCATCGTCTGAGTAGACTTTGGGAGTTGGTTTTGTTGCTTCAATAGAATATTTCGGTTTATCGTCTGACTTAATGGGAGTTTTATCGTCTTTCGGTTCATCGTCTGTCTTAAAAGAAGACTTGTCTTCAGAAAGGACAGGAGTTATTGCCGACGGAATGGGCTGAATGAGCTTTTCAGCGGGTTTTGGAATCCCGAATTCTTCATCACTTTCATCATCTGAATAGTCTTTGGGAGTTTGTCTTGTTGTATCAGTAGGTGATTTGGGTTTGTCTTCTATCTTAACTGGAGAATTGTCTTTTTTTAGGTCAGTAACTGTTCTGGTAATATGCATTTGCTTTGTGTCAAACACTTGACTTGTTGCTGTTACAGTAGTAATTGTGGTTGTAGAAGTGATGTCGTTTTTGAAAGGTTCTACTGGCCTATCTTGGGGCTTGGGAAACACAAATTCTACATCGCTCTCATCGTCTGAGTAGACTTTGGGAGTTGGTTTTGTGGCTTCAATAGAAGATTTCGGTTTATCGTCTGACTTAAGGGGAGTTTTATCGTCTTTCGATTTACCATCTGTCTCAAGAGGAGATTTGTCTCCAGAAATGACAGCGGTTATTGCAGATGGAGTGGGCTGAATGAGCTTTTCAGCCGGTTTTTGAATACCGATATCTTCATCACTTTCATTATCTGAATAGTCTTTGGGAGTTGGTTTTGTTGTATTAGTAGTTGATTTGGGTTTGTCTTCTGCCTTAACTAGAGCATTGTCTTCTTTAAGGTCTGTAACTGTGCTGGTAATATGCATTTGCTTTGTGTCAAACACTTGACTTGTAGCTGTGACAGTACTAATTGTGGTTATAGAACTGATGTCTTTTTTGAAAGGTTCTACTGGCTTATCTTGGGGCTTGGGAATCACAAGTTCTTCATCACTTTTATTGTCTGAGTAGATTTTGGGAATTGGTTTTGTTGCTTCAATAGAAGATTTCGGTTTATCGTCTGACTTAAGGGGAGTTTTATCGTCTTTCGGTTCATCGTCTGTCTTAAAAGAAGACTTGGCTTTAGAAAGGACAGGAGTTATTGCCGACGGAATGGGCTGAATGAGCTTTTCAGCGGGTTTTGGAATCCCGAATTCTTCATCACTTTCATCATCTGAATAGTCTTTGGGAGTTTGTTTTGTTGTATCAGTAGGTGATTTGGGTTTGTCTTCTGCCTTAACTAGAGCATTGTCTTCTTTAAGGTCTGTAACTGTGCTGGTAATATGCATTTGCTTTGTGTCAAACACTTGACTTGTAGCTGTGACAGTACTAATTGTGGTTATAGAACTGATGTCTTTTTTGAAAGGTTCTACTGGCTTATCTTGGGGCTTGGGAATCACAAGTTCTTCATCGCTCTCATCGTCTGAGTAAACTTTGGGAGTTGGTTTTGTTGCTTCAATAGAAGATTTCGGTTTATCGTCTGACTTAATGGGAGTTTTATCGTCTTTCGGTTCATCGTCTGTCTTAAAAGAAGACTTGTATTCAGAAAGGACAGGAGTTATTGCCGACGGAGTGGGCTGAATGAGCTTTTCAGCGGGTTTTGGAATCCCGAATTCTTCATCACTTTCATCATCTGAATAGTCTTTGGGAGTTTGTTTTGTTGTATCAGTAGGTGATTTGGGTTTGTCTTCTATCCCAACTGGAGAATTGTCTTCTTTTAGGTCAGTAACTATACTGGTAATATGCATTGGCTTTGTGTCAAACACTTGATTTGTTGCTGTTACAGTAGTAATTGTGGTTGTAGAAGTGATGTCGTTTTTGAAAGGTTCTACTGGCCTATCTTGGGGCTTGGGAAACACAAATTCTACATCGCTCTCCTCGTCAGCATAGTTTTTGCAAGTTGGTTTTGTTATGCCAATAAAAGATTTCGGTTTCTCTTCTGACTGGAGGGGAGTTTTATCGTCTTTCGGTTTATCGTCTGTCTTAAGAGACGAGTTGTCTCCAGATAAAATAGGAGTTATTGCAGATGGAATGGGCTGAGTGGGCTTTTCAATGGGTTTTGGAATACGGAATTGTTCTGGCTTTTCTTGTGGAATGGGAATCACAAATTCTTCATCACTCTCATTGTCTGAATAGATTTTGGGAGTTGGTTTTGCTGTATCAATAAGAGATTTCGGTTTCCCTGCTGACTCAAGGGGAGTTTTATCGTCTTTCGGTTCATCGTCTGTCATAAGAGAATATTTATCTCCAGAAAAGACAGGATTTATTGCCGAAGAAATGGGCTGAATAGGCTTTTCAACGGGTTTTGAAATACTTAATTTTTTATCGCTCTCATCTTTGACGACTGTCAGATTTTGGTCACTTTCATGTAAAGATTCTTGTCCTAAACAAACGGATTGTATGAATTTGTCTTGGTACTGGGTAATACCGTACTCTTCATCACTACTATCGTTGAGACCTTTATTTAATGAATCAGTCTGTTTTTTGGGTGATGTCGGAAATTTCCCTGTGTGTTTTACTTTAATTTCTTTATGTTTGGTAACAACTATTTTATGTTTTTTATGAGCCTCTGCTAATTTTTTCATTTTTTTTAACTTTTCTATATGGTCAAGCTCGTCTTCACTTTCACTTTCTTGTGATCTTAATTGTGGTTTTGTTGTAATGTCAGATGGAAATTTGAATGATTCTTTAATAGCTACTAATGGGGCATCAATGGCCTTTGAGGCCAATTCATGGTGGGATTGAAGCTCGTCGGATTTAGTATCGTGCAATAGATCACCGTCTTTGTGTAAAGGAAAATTGTCAGATGTCTTTTGCAGTTTTTTAGTTGAATTATCAAACACTAGTTCACTTAGCTTTTCCTCATATTCTTTGGCTACGTGGACAAATTCTCTTGTTTCTTGAATATCAGATTTAGAAATTAAATGCAATTGTTCAATAGTATGTGAAACTTTCGGAAAGCCTTTGTGCATATTATTCTGACTTGATTCTATTGGAAATTCTTCCTTATCACATTCCGTTTGCCGTTTAATATGACTGTCTACAATTTTTTCGGATTCAAATTCTTTTATAGTCCTTAAAACGTTATAGTCTCCTACTTCGTACTCTAGGAACTTTGCTGTTTTCGATTTCGTAACATCGACTACCGATTTCGTCTCTGTCTCTGGCTGCTTTTCAAAAACCTTTGCCATATTCGAGATAAGGCGCTTTGAGCATTTCTTTTCACAAGCATCTTCAAGGTTTTCAAAACTATCACCCGGCTGAGATCCAGATGAAACAGGAGAAACAATTTTCTGCTCTGGAATATGCCTTAAAGTATTTAAATTATCTAAAATCAAATCGGTTTCACTGAATATCTGCTTTTCTATGGTTAAAACATCAACCTTTCGATCATGTGCATCGCGTTTTCGCGGACTAAATGGCTTGGCCTCTAAGCTCGCTGTTGGATATCTACGTTCAATATCCTGTACAACTTCCCTTACCTTTGGCAATGTTTCCAATGTATCCTTACTTACTAAGTCTTTGTGCTCATCAATACTTTTAGTTAAAATCGTTCCAGGTACCTGTTCTACTTGCCTATCTAAATCTATAACCTGCTCTGCAAAAGTCTTATCCGTTTCACTTAAGTCTTGGGCCACTATAAACGATTTCCGCTTCTCACAAATTTTTTCACAAACTTCTTCCTGAATCTCCTCCAAATCTATTTTACTACGTTCTATGGCCTCGATGGGTGACAATGTTATGACCTGAGCGGGTGGCTCATATTTAATCATACCTTGCAATGTCAAATCTGTCTTTGATAAAATCTGTTTCTCTAATTCTACAATATCAGATTCTTCTATGTCATCATTTGGGGGCCGCTTCTGCACTACAAAGGGAATGGCCGATACTACCGAACCGCAAATCTTATCCTCAATGCTCTGCACCACCTCCTTGACCACCGGAACATTATCTCCAATATATTTTGGTGCGCTACTTGGCTCCAATTGCTCTGTGCTGCTACTACTCTCTAAGCGTATAATATTGCGTCTAACAACACCACAGCTCATTATCTGCTCTAAGTACTCGCTATCGCTTGCAGTTTCACCTTCTTCCTGTATATCAGCGTCAACTGTTGACTCTGGATATGCTGTTTCCTGATGTCCTAACTCTGGATGGCGTAGGTCAATTTTAGTATGAGTTGTTGTCAAAGTTGTGGTAGTCGTTATCGTCTTCGCAGTTTGACTACTTGTACTCATTTCTGGAAATGAGGTAGTGTCTTGTGAGTATTGTGATATCGGGACTTCAGGAGGAGCCGCCATTTTATGAAGCAGCTTATCAGTTTCATCTGTACTTGTAAATATTTCGGGTTTTACATTATGAACACTGCAGTGCTCTGTTTGAGGCGTTCCGTGTGATGGCAACAGTATAGTTAGGTTGTATATATAGATATATATTTTGTTTTTTGGTTGAGCAGAAGTAGAGTAGAAAATAAGGCAATATAAAGACAGTTAACACCGATTACAATCAAACCAGTGAGTTTTACATGGAAAATGGGGTGGGGTTAGTCTATATACACAGTGCAATTGATTGATGGGCGACATACATGTTTATCATGTACGGCATTTTGGGTCTACAAAGCTATATAGGCACGCCAAAAACCCAGCAGCAGGCACAAACATGCAATACATAAATGCTTTTTTGCTTATGTACGAGTAATTGGTTTTAATTATATTTATTATAATTAGTTTTTTTTGATTGGTAGTTGAAAAGCAAAATTATAACATCCGAATGGACACGCAAGATGCCCAGCAGATGTGCGATTTGACTCGAAACGAGATAATATGTATTTTTGATGTAAGTATGCTGCATATGACGTCGTGGATTCTTGGCCCTTTTTAGCTGGAATTTACTCAATTTTTTCGCGAATCAACGTCTCAGAATTATGAGCATGAATTGGAGTATATTTAAATTGAATTAATATGTATGTAAGTTAATTACTATTTATGTACGTTTCATTACGTTTGCACAGTTTTCATTCGCAAGTATTTAAGCAATGGTTCATGTTTCATGTGAAATCATAAAAAGGCAAAAATTAAGTAGCAAGTACTGCAAGAGTATAAGAATTAACCACGACATCATATGTCACATACGGTAGAAAGGTAAAAGCTAAACTAAACGGTACAGATACAAGTACAGATACAGGTACACGTAACTATACACATCTTTTTGCACTCAATGATTATCAATTAATTAGAGATACAATAAGTAAGCGCTCTGGGTGGGGTGCACACAAATTAAATGTTGATATATTAAGGTGTAGTTTATTGGTTTGATTTTTTTTTTTTTTTTTGTAAGCCGCAAATAATTACAAAGAAATACGAATACGTTTTAAAATATATGATGTATATAAGTGGGATAGATATGCAGTTGTTGTTTATATAGATTACTAATAAGAGACGCTACAGTGAGTTCGGATGTTCTGCGACTAAACATTCAGTTACAATTTTTTTTGCCGAATAATGATAACAGTTTTAAGTTGATTATAATATATATTTGCACGAAAAAGAGCATTGTTCGTTTAACGACCGATGAAACAAAATGACGAAAAGCAACTGAACATACATAATTGTATATAATTGTTTGCCGAAAACTAATCAAACATAACATATGTAAGTACTAGAAACAGAAAGCCATGGTAGTTCATTGAATCATTATATTGTACAAATGTAATTAAATATGTTTAGTTTTGGAATGTATGTTTTTGAATTGAATGTATTTAACATATTGGGATTCACTGAGGAATGCATCTACATCCCATTCTTTTGAATCACAATATGCTCTCTCATTGAAGTTTATCATTTCGATAATTTTGAAAATCGTACGCCAAAGGTGTTTATCTTAATAAAAAAAATCTTGTAGTTATTATTTACTCGTAAGTATACATAGATTATTACATGATTATATAAGTATAATAAGTATGTATGTAATATAAGTAAGTAATTGATTTCATTTCCATATTTTAATCTCATTAAACTTTTTCTTTTCTATTTATATTCATTGTAGTTGTAGCTTGCAGTATTTGATAAAAAAAAAAACATAAACTGAATTGCTTAAATAATTGTTGAAAATTGCAAACGTAATTATATTTGTTTAGAGTTATATATAGAAGGGATATAAAGTTAACAGAGAACTAACAATAGATACGATACCCATCGAAGAAATTTCTTTAGAGTGCTTTGCAACATTTTCAAATTGATATTGAATGTATTCACTTTGTAAGAACTTACCATTAAATTATTTTAGACTTAATGTTACTTTAGTGTTGCTTTCTTCTTAGTTTAAATTAAGTAGGATTTGTTTATTATTTCCTTTTTGTTTTGAAAATATTGTTGTAGTCTTATTTGTTATATATTTTTTTGTTTTTATAGTTATTCAGACATTATTTAGTTAATCAGACATTGAATGAAGGGGTTAAACAACAAATCAACGAAAAAAATATTCGATTGTAATTAACACACACACACACACAATAAAATAAATTTCGTTCAATTAGAAAATTCTATTGCATTTATGTTTCAAGTTACTTGAATAATTATTGCCGTCAATATTAAGTATCTCGCAGATATCGCATGCGATGGTTACCTTGTTGCGCGTACTTGGGAAATAGAAATTTGTAACTAAATCTGCACCGAATGTAAGCCAAGTGCTAGACTACAAAAATGCATGAAACTAAATTAAATTAGGTGTACGCCAGCGCGTACATTTCGCTCGGCTGCTTTATGTTGAGCTGGCTAGTGGCTGTTTTGCTAGGCCCCATCATGACATAACCGCGCAAAGGCAGTTAGGTGGATGAGAATATACATATGTATAGTATCAACAAATTATATAAAAGCCATTCAATGGCAAACAGTATTAACTGTGAAGCATTTATGGCAAGAACATACTTCTACATATGTAATTACTACATAATTAGTAGGTACTATATGCCTACAGACAAATCGATTTTTTGCAATTAGAGAAATTTCGCTGTGGTTAAACACAAAATGAAAGTAATTGGGAATAGTCTCACCTAAAGATTTTTCAAATGCAGTCAGACACACAGACAGAGAGAGATAGACTTTGTTGACATTGTGCACCTTTGAATGTTATGTATTCACTTTCACGATGGCGCCAGCCGAACTATTAGCGCTTTTCTTTTCGTTTCTTCACCTATTCTGGGTTTTCCTCCATTTCCGCGACCTTTAGCTACAAACGGACCGTGTATATTGTTGGCGATAATTGGATTAGCTAACCAAGAACTACAACTAGAACTGAAGCAAAGGTATTTATTTACCTAAAAGAGGGAGGTGTATCTAGTTAGCTAAGGATGAGATATTGTCACCACATTCATTCAATGAGATTGGGCTCTTTGATACATTTAGATATTTTATGGTTTTCACTTAAAGACTTTTTTGATTAAGATACACACACTCAGCAGTTATAATGAAATATTTATCAATAACAAAATGACGTTAAGTACTCTCGAATCGCATTCGGTCAATGAATGGTTATTTTCGATTTTGTTTTCGGTTTAGTTTTCTTTTTTTATTTTTATTTTATTTTTTTGCATACAAATAGCCTTTGGATTTGAAATCATGATGGTTAAAACGAAAAATAAACAAAAATTATGAAAGTAACCAAATGGGTACGAAAAAAAAACAACAAAACAACAAATTCGTAATTTACTACAAATTGTGGCATTAAATTAATATACGAGTATGTATGTATGTTAAAATCAAAGGTGTACAAAAAATATATGCAAACAAAAAAAGGAATCGATAATAAGTAAATTTACATAACAATTACAAATTGCATAGAAAAGGCAGCAACTATATTTGGGTTTTTTGTTTTATTTTAAGATATATTAAATGAAATACTGCACTTACCAACTATGGAAATGGCAGAGACACGCTCCAAACTTGACTCTGTGGTGGAGTGCAAAGTTGTCACAGTATCGGTTAGATAATCTATTCAAAAAAAAAAAAAAAAAAAACATATAAAGCAATCGTGAGGAGTTTTTTTTAGTTTGTTCATAATGAAATGCCGACCTGTCTCCAAGCTAATGAGTGGGGCAGCCTCTTCTGTCTGTTTCTCAACTTTTGTGTCACTTGGTGTGGGCGGCGGTGTCTGAGAGTGTGGAATGTCGCTCGCTAAAACAAATTATACAAAAAAGAAATATATATAGTATTAGTTTATAGTTAAGTTAAGAGTAATAGTTAGTAATAGTTACTTATTTGCTTGAGCTCATCGGTTATTTCAATTAGACCCTCGCTCATTTTTTTTGTGATTGTCTCGCCCACCGATTTGCAGAACTCTGCATCAGTCAGCGACTTGCGTGGCTCAATGGAGATCGGCGGACAGAGTCCATCATCTTTGATTATCGCACTCGGAGCGCTGCTTGGATTAAGTTGACTTTGTTGTTCCATAGCTAGGAAATCGGAAGTCAACTTGCGTGTAGTAAACGGCGATGCTTCGCCAATTGGTGCGGCCAACTCAATACCATCATCTTGGGTTTGTTGTTGTTGTGGTTTTTTTGGGTCTGCGTTAACATCTTTTGCATCCAAAATTGTGTCCAATTCTTTGGTTGAAATAATTTCTTTTGTTGGATGAGATTGCAATTGAGTCTGTTGCTCCATGCTTAGGAAATCAGCAGTGAGTTGAAGCTTATCCAATGGCTGGACTGCATCTTTCTCTTTGGGAACTGGCTCACTTGCTTTGGGCAACAATGATTCTTCAGTTGGAGCCTTTTTGGTTTCGACAATTGGTATTTTACTCGCTGGCGGTGCTGGCTTGATAACCGAGATCACAGATTCCGGTTCTGACGCTGTTAATGATGTTTGACTGGATTGGATAAGCTGCTCCTTGGTCTGTTGGGGCATGGATGGTAGTTGAGTCTGCTGTTCCATGGCTAGGAAATCATGTGTCACTGTTCTTGTATCAGCGGTGGTTATTCGCTCGTCGATTTTGTGGAATGTTTCGACAACTCCAGCAACCTTTTCTGCCACTTTATCTTCCTTGATGGCGTCAGCAGTAGATTTTTCAGTTGTGATCACCTTCTCGATGTTCTGGAATGTATCAATTAAATCACCAAGTTTTTCAGTTACTACCTCAGCCTTGGCATCGATTTCTGTTGGCTGTTTGGTGATCTTCTCATCTGGCAGTTCACTGGCTAGACCAGCTGTCATTATGGTGGCAGTTGATGCAATTACTTCATCTAAGATTTTAGTTTCCTTCTCAATTAATTTCTCAGAAGATTTCCTTGGTTCGACTTTGGGAATTTTACTGGCTGCTGGTGTGGGCTTAGACTCAGCTGCTAGCTGTTCACCCTGCAGAAATTCATGTGTCAATTTTCGTGTCTCTAATTCACTGATCTTTGGAACATCGGTAGCACCCTGGCTTTTGACAGGTATTTTGGATGCTGCTTTCTCTGGCTTTTCGATTTCCGATTCAACGACTGTTCGTGGAGCTGCAGTAGGCTTAAGGGGCTCTTCGCTTTGCTTTTTCACAAGCTTGGGTATTTGAGTCTTTGGCTCGCCACCATGGAAATCATATTTGACCTTTTTGGCTTCGAAATCAGCTATTTTCTCCTCTATTGTTGTGGTCTCAATATGTTCTACAGTTTTTACCTGCTCTTGAGAGATCTGTGATTTCACATCCTCCAAATGTTTTTTGGTCTCAGTGACCTTCGTTGTTGTACCCGCTGACACCAGCTTTTCTTCTTGTACTTCATTCGACTCCTCTCTTCTGCCACTTTCGAAAGAGCTTATAATGTTTTCCACCTTTTGGCTAGCCATTTCGGTTACCACACTAATAACTTGTTCAACCTCTTTAATAGTTTCCTGTGGAACAGAGGCGATGGGACTTGTCTTCTCCTTAACCTCCTCCACAAACTTCTCGTGAATTACTGTCTCAGTAGAAGGCACAGCAGGCAAGTGGCTGCGTTTTTCCATTTCCAAAAAGTCTTCAGTCATGTCGCGAGCTTCTTGACGTGTAATACTCGTCACTCTACTACTGGTAACTCCATCCTTTTTCTCGTTTTTCTCAGCCGTACTTATATCTTGTACTATTTTGTCGACTTTGTCAGTTGTGGATATCTCCTCTTCCTCAGAACTCCGCCCAGATGATCTGAACTTGTGCGTTAATTCTTTATCAAATTCGCTCTTGCTCACATCCATGGAGTCCATTTTACCCATTTTCATTTTAATCACCTGCTCGGGGACAGTCGCACCCTTAATAATAACATTATCAGCGGGTAATTGCATTAAAATTTCCGATTCGTGTATAGCCTTTTTATCCTCAATTAGACTCTTTCGTTTGATTTCGGTTATTTCCTTGGTGATTTCTTTCTTTTGTGTTGAGGCAGGTATGGAACGCTCCATTGACAGACGTTTAACAATTTTCTCGCGTCTTTCGGCCACAGTGCGCTTGACTTGCTCTTCATCAGACTCAGACTCTTCGACTTCCTTCTCTTCAGCAGAGTATTTGACTTCCTCGCGTTCATTGATTTGCTGTATTCGCTTGCCTGTTAAATAAGAATAATTAGAACAAACTTTTACTTTACAATAAATATGTTATAGATTGTCATTTACTTTCTCTGCGAACCAGCTCCTCCACAGATTCCGAGTTTTTCATGATGTCCGTGTCATCGAACTCGCGTGAATGTGAGAGACGCCCACTCTTGCATTTCTTCATAATGTCATCGCGTCCAATGTTCTTAAGTGCCGACTCAAGAGCCAGAATATCATAGTTGGGCTTATCTTTATACAGTCGAATCATACTTTGTGCCTGTCTAGCAATACTATCTGTATTCTGATTGATTATCTCATCTATTTCATCGGCATTAATGCCAATTTCAGGGGCCAATTGTATCCAGTCTTTGCCCAATAAGTTGGATAAATCAACAATACGTATATCGCCAATATAATGATCATTCTGATGTTTACTCAAACTGAACATTGAAGTTCTATACGCAGAGCAGGTAACCGAATCAGGAATTATTGCCTCAGGCAATACAATATTCAATATGCAGATGGGTTGTTGTGGCGGCTCACCCTTAGCTACTTTGGGCTCCTTCATAAACAAAGTGCGACCAACAATATCAGCATGCTGATCCTTTACACGCACCGTGAAGGGTAAACGATTCTCGCGGAAGGCTTTGAACTGCAATTGCAATTGATCACCCGATTTGGTGACGGGTACCAAATTGCCAGCCATTTCAATATACTGTGGCTTACCCTCCAGCACCTCGACATCTCGACTCTTGGCCACCTCGGTGTAAAGCTCATGTTTCTCGAGTGTTTTATCCTCGCGATCATCAGTCATACAAAAGACACGCAAACGTGCCTCAAATGGTTCAATTTTTTTGGCAAACACCACAAATTTGGCTATGAAAGGCACGTGAATTACTTCCCTATATAGATGAAAACAAATCCCGACATGAGCACTGGTTAGCTTACAATTATTTACAAAAGTAATTACTCACTTGTACAGTTCGGTGGCCATTTTGGTGGCATCCGAAATGTTACGACAATCCATTAACCAGAACCGTGCCGAAACGGTTGTCGTAAAGGAGACACAATCGTTAACAAAGGTCAGGGGTGTGGAGCCGGTGACATCTTCCCATTGGGCTCGAGATGGTCCCCCTGGTGGTGGAGTTTAAGACAAAAACTGATTTAAAATTTTCTGTCTTTTGCCATCAACTCTAATATTTTCTTTAATTTTGTATTTTCTTTTGGTTTTTTTTCTTCTTTAATTTTATTTTTTTTTTTTTTTTTTTTTTGGGAGGGGGAATACAATACGGCATAGACTACATAGGTTTTTTTTTGGTATGTATGTTTATGTACGTAATGTAAAACTCTTTGAAAACTCTACTTTTGTCTCATTAGCAGATAATAATACAATTCTATGTAATATATGTATAATTATTGAATTGAATTCGCAAAAATTGTTCAACTAATTTATCCAAATGATAAACATATAAAACTCAATTAAATAACGTTTGTCAAGAAGGTTAATATTACGATTGTAATTGTGTGTATGTGTGTGTGTGTGTGTGTTAATTACAAAGCAATTAAATGGAATAGAGAGGAATAGAGTATTGAAAAAGAATATAATTGTAAGTATTATAGAGTATACGGAGTATTTCAAATGTAATTAGCGTAAAGGTATAGAAAGGATCAAAAGGTATTAGGTATCGATATAATGTGATGTAAAAGTTGTGTGTGTGGGTGTTCGTGTTGGTGTGTATATATGAAATGCATGTAATGCTAATGTGTGTCTTTTTGTTCCTGTGTGTGTGTGTGGGTGTTTGTATGTGTGGCATTCGATTGGGTTCTGTGTGTGTGTGTGTGTGTGTGTGTAGGACTATTTTATAATGATTGTGGGGTTTGGTTAATGGCGCACAAAGTTTTTTTTCATTTTCAAGCATAAAAGTGTAGTTAGTTTTAGTTTTTAGGGCTGTAGCATTTACAGAGGTACAAGTACTTGAGGCGCTTACTTTGAAGCCGGGTTTTCGTAACAACATGCTTAATAATTGAATTGAAAATAAATTTCTTGTTTGTTAATCATTTATTTCTTTTTGTTAATGGTAAATAGGTGAGCGTGTCACGTGTTTCTTGTAAAAGAGTGTTTTTTTTTTTTCGAAACAAAATCGAAACGAGAAAACTAACCAAAATCGCAATTGACTAACACAAATAACTTATTAAGAAACAAAATGAAACTAGAAGAATAATATGAAAACTGAAAATCAAATCGAAATGAACTGTCAATATTTTTGTTTTTTTTTTTTAATTATGTAAGTAGATATATAAATATATATGTACATGGAAACAAAACATCGTTTATATCATAAAGCTTGCGATAGCATTAGCTTGAAATTCCGATTTTGAAATATATATAGAGGTATATATGTAGGTATATGTAATAGTAGTAGTAGTAGTAGGTAATATATTATCTTTCGATAGTTCGAAATTTATTGTTCGGTTTCAGAAAAGTTCTCTTTGGTGCCACAAACAGTAGGAAATTCAAAATTGCTTATATTCATACAATAATATTATATTATTTTTCATTTGCTTTTTGCCTTTTGATATTTGTTCGATTTTTTTTAATATTACTTCTCTTATTAAATGATTTTTTTCATTTGATTAATTTTTTTTTTTTTTGAAAAACAATTGATGTATTCAATATTCTGCTTTATGGTTTTATTGTAGAAATAAGTTTAAAACTAAAAAGCAATCAAAAACATAATACAAAAATTTTGCAAAGTTTTGCACACTCAAAACAGAACAAAACTACAACCAGGTGCTTAACATTCCGAAACTGAAACTGAAACGGAAACGGAAATGGCAACGAAAATGGTAACGCATAAAAATTACCAATAACAAAAACTCCAACCAGTTGAAAACTCAAAAAGTAGTAGTAGAAGAAGAAGAAGTGAAAGTGAACAAATTATTTAATGGAAACATAAAAAATATATTTAAAAAACCGGCACAATTCAATTGGCCTTTGGCTTTAACTATATATGTACATATTTATATATAATTATTTTCTATATATATTATGTACATATATATGTATGTAATGTCAATACAGTTTTAATGGCCCAAAGAGCAACTTTAGTCAGTTTTTGCATTTAAGACCTAGAAAACGCTTGAACGTAATTGAAATTGTGCAATTAAGGTAGTTTTTAGTAATGTTTATTAGTATAATTGAAAAACAAAACCGCGTGCAGTCAGAAAGTCCATTGTTTTTGTTTATCTTTTTTTTTAAATTTGTTTGTTCATTTTCTGTTTGATATATTTATTGTTTGTATTAGCGGAGAAGATAACGAACGGCAGCAAAAACGTTTGCATGACAAGCTTAAGATTCATAAAGATTAGATTAGAGAGAAAAGTAATAGGCTTACTTTAAAACTAAGCTGAGCTGAGCTAATTTGCGCAAAAGCACAAATTGCGAGCATAGATAGAGATAGACAGAGAGAGAGAGAGAGAGAGAGAGCGAGAGCTATGCACCGACTCTTGTGTGTATCTGTGTGTGTGTGTATGTGTGGGTGTGTGTGGGTTGGTGGGTGGGACAGAGACAGCCTTGTCCCTTGACAGAAAGTTTAACCCACGAGAGTTTATCTTCTTTTCTTTCGGTTGTTCTCATTTTTTTTAAGTTTATTGTAGTTGTTGTTGTTGTTGTTGTTGTTGTTGTTGTTGTTAGATGCAGCGCAACCCGAATTTCAGCAAAATGGTTAAACCCAAAAGTCGAAAATAAGAACGAAAAAATAATTCAAACAATCGAATGTACGCAAATGAAAAACATAATGAAAAAATATTATTCAAAGCATAGTAGTCAAAAAGTTTGAATAAAATAATTTATCTTAATTTATTAGTTTTATTTTTTTTTTGTAATATTTGCAAAATAGTTATTCAAACAAGAGAATTTTTGGTAGTAAATAAAATATGCAGAATTTTCAAATTTCTTAGTACAATCAACTTTTGTTTCATTTCTTTCTTTTTTTGCTTTTTGTTTTAATTATTTGTTTTTTTTTTTTCATTTTGTTATTTGCTTAATTTTCAACACAACTAGGTTGTTTTTTTCATAGAACAAAACAACTAAACATGAACAAATAATTATTGTATTTTTTTTTTTTTAATTGTAAACAGTTTCAATTTGAAACTTCATACATGTTTGTGAATTTCTGATTTTTTTTTGTTATTATTTTGTTGTTTTTTTTTTGTGACTTTTTTGTCATTGTTTTTTTGTTAGTTACCTTTTAGAGACCTTTTCCGAAACACACCTTCAATGGATTGAGAAAACAGAATGGAATGCGTGCACACACATATGCAATGACGCATTAGTACGAAATTATAGAACAATTAAATATGTTTGGTTTTCAATTAGGAATTGAATTTGAATTTGAAGTTCGTTGTTTGGGTCTTTTGTTTTTTTTGTTTTTTTTTTTTGTTGCTCAACGGAAAACGTTAACGTGAACTTAAGCAGGAAACGTAACGTAAATGAAATGTAATTAAGGAAACGAAATGATAAACAGATAGACAGATAGATAGATCGAGAGTTAGAGAAAAGGAGAGATAACGAAGGATTAAAAACAACAAAAAAACAAAACACTGTACTTAGGCACAATGAATAGAACAAAGAGAATATATATAGATAGAAGAGACGACAGTGAGAGAGATTATGATATTGATTTGAGGTTCGTATCTGCATCTGTATCTCTGTAATAGTAATTGGTAGGCTGTATCTGTAACTGTATCTGTATTTGTGTTTTTGTTTAGTTTTTCTATGTAAACGTGTGTGTATGTGTGTGTGAATGTAGCTAATGTATTATGTATGAACGTATCTGGTGGGAGGGTGGAGTGGGCGGGGGCGGTGAATGAAGACTTTTGGTTTTTTTGTTTTAAAGTTGACTACAACTCGCTATAGTTTCCAAAAAAGAGACTATGTATTAAGAGATACTTGATACTGCCGTAACACAATATTATTTAATTAATTAGTTAGGTAAACATAAGAAATTAAGAAAAATAAAAATATACATAAAATAAAGGGAAATACCCGATCAGACACAAGCACAGTATATATATTTAGATATATATGTAGCACATGGTTGGTTTCCTAATCATGTTTAGTTTGTTTTTTTGTTTTTTTCTTACGCAAAATTGGAGTACAAAATTTACTTGATCATTTTAAATTGAGGATTAATTTGGTACTGTACATCATTATATAGTAAGGTACGAGTATGTATGTTTAGGTAATACAAGTAGAGGGTTAAATGGCATGTATATATGTATGGTATATATAATTATACATAGTACTGATACTTGTATTCTAAAACTAAAACTAAACAAAAAGAAACATTGAAAGGAAACAATCAACTTATCAACTGATATTAATACAAAACTTAAGCTAAAATCATAGCCAAATGAATATTATATATAGATATATATATATATGAAGGTAAAATGAAATGAAAGCCTGAGTAAGGGGAAATAGAGTGGAATCAGGATTTGGAATTTTTGTTTAATTTTTTTTTACTCATAAACACATCAACTAACAGAATGTAAGTAATGTAGAGATAAGTGGATAAGTTAACTGCTTGGAGCACATTTCACAACAGCACAAAATATTTGACAGATGGGTAAATAGGTAGATAGGTATGTAGGTTGGTAGGTAGGTTTTTGGTAGGCAATTATGTTATATGTATGGTAATTGTTATTCGGTATGGTCTGATAGATTGGTAACAGCCACAACTTACCTGTTATCGAACACAGCAAACGTAGAGTTGGCGTATTGCCCGAATACTGATTAATCATACCCTGGCTATGAGCCTTCGGTGCGGGCATACTTAGGGTAATGGCCTTATGGAATTTACGACGACGTGGCTCCACCGTAACAATTGGCGATACGGCGACACCGCGACCCAGTAGCTTAGCAGTTAGATCGGGATCGACCGGTTGGGCCTAGAAATGTAACAAATTTTGTTTCGACACTATAGACAAAAATCGATTTTGTTGTTTTTTTTTGGCCACACTTAATTAATTAATGACTAATAGTATACAGAGACACACGAGTTTACATATTAACAATTAAACTTAACTGAACAAATGAAAAAAGAAAAATAAAAAACGAAACTTGATAAAATCTATATATACGAAATATGCGCATTTTGTTGTCAGATCTCACAGGAACATAAAAAATGTACATTCATAAATGAAATGAGTTTCTGGGCTAAATGGTGAACATTTTCTTGTGACTTTCAGTACTATTTTTTCTTAATTTTGTTTGTTTTTTTTCTTTTTTTTTGCAGCTTTATACAATTGATTAATCTGCTTGTCCATTTTTTCAGGCGTGTGGAGGGGTTTGGAGGGGATAATTTGTTTGCAATGCATATCATTCATGTTCATGTTTGGTTCATGTTTTCTCTCTTTTTGTTTTTATGTATGTTTAAGTTAAAGTACATATCATAAGTTTACTACAAACAATAACATCAATGTTCAAGCCCATTTATATCCCAATAAATTTAGTCATCAAAAAAAACTTTGACTACAACGAATAATAAGAAAATAATTTAAAATTAATGAATTATAATTTACATTGTATATAGAGTAAAATGCAACTATACAATAAATAGTTATGTCATTTCATTATCTATTCTTCAAACATAAGAGAAAATAATGAAGTCAATGGAAATAAAAGTAAGTAAAATGTTTGCAAATTAAACGTGCTAAACCAAAAAAATAAGAAAAAACAAAATATATTTTTATTTTGTTTTTTTTTTTTCATATTTTAAAATTTTTAACTGATAAGCTAGGGGCCATTATTAAAATCGTTTTTTGCTTACATCATGGCTATAGAAAAAATGTTACAACTTCTTTAGGCAACGTTCAAAGTCGAACCACCCAATTGTAACTGTCTAAAGGACTCAAAAGGATCACAATATTTGATTATTGTATATCGTTGTTGTTCTTGTTGTTGTTGATTGTTTCGAAAAAGCAATTGAATTGACAATACGAAAAATGAATCAAAAATCAAAATGAATTAAAACATTTTCATTGGCATAAAGTTTTTGTTGAACTAAATTTATTGGGTCGATTAAATAGTAGGTAAGAGTATATTTGCGTTTTATAGAATTGTTCATTCGTTTTCGTTATATAATCTTATGCGTATGTATGTATGTAGTATGAACAAATAGTAATATATATTTATTTATATATATATTTGTATAATTGTTTATATTTTGATGTAAGATCTGTGTTAGTGTCTTATTTGATTGGACATTTAATTATGTTTTAAGCTAATTAGTTATGAGTTAAGAAAAAAATAAGCGATCGCTTGATCCATGATCAAAATCAAATCAGGTTTTCATTTTTGTTTATACGAATACGAAATATTATCATATGCAACATCTCTCTCATCAAACTCATCATCATTATGTGATCTTGTTACTTTTCTTTTTTTCTGTTAAAGGATTGGCTCCACATCCAAGTTAAATTTGATATATGTATGTGTATCATAAATGCCGCAAAAACTCCATTAATGGATAATTATCAAACAAAGTGCACATATTTCATAGATAACATTTTCAATCATTTATAGAGAAACTAAGTTAGTTAGTTGGTTGATCAAGGCCATTCTACTATATATGTATGTATATTTAGTTAGCTGACTATATAATGGCTATATATGTATGTATGCAAGTATATAGTATGTGTATTTTATTCTAATTAGCTTGGCGCTTTCCTCTACCAATCACTACTTTCTGAATATGGTAAAAATTTTGTCCTGGGAGGATTTTTGTTGTTGCTTTAACATACATAAACTTTTCGATTGACGGAAATAGTTCTCAAGTGTGCCATAGTGCCGTAAGATAAGTATATTTATAGTTTTTTCTTTTCTTTTCCTTGGAAAACATTTTGTTTGTTTTAATATGTTCTTATGGAATATTCTTTAAGGAAGTTAGTTTTCAAATGCACGATAAGTTAGATTCATTAGATTCCTTTTCTTTGTCGATAAAGTATTTGGAGTAATTTTGGATTGGATTGAATTAGATTTTTTGGATTGAAATTACCAAATTAGCGAGAAGCGCTTCTTCTTGGGCACATGATTAACACTAATCTTGCGTAGCTTCTCGGGCGCAACGCCTTTGCGTGGCTTAAAGAGGTTTACCTGTAGGCCGACTTTAATTTTCTTGGTAAGTGCTCCCTGGGGGAAAACGGCCTGCACCTGTGGTACCACCGTGCTGGACACCATGCCGCCTTCGGGTCCAATGGCATGGACTTCCTGTCGTATACGTGATACTACTGCAAAGTATTGCGGGAAGTCATAGGTAACAAATCGGCAGACATGATTGCCAGCCTGTTCTTCCAATTGAGCGATTTCTGAATATTATTGAAAAATAAAATCAAACTGAAATTAAGAAAGAAAAGAAAAAAACAGATTGTACACACGCACCTTCTGGCTCAAAGCATTGCTGCATCACATCGTGTATGATCTCCTCCGAATTGTCAATTGTGTGTTCACGCCAAGTTTCGCCATTATCCGAACGCAAAATGATTATTTCACGTTCCTTGCCACGTAATGAGGCAAAATGTGGCACCTCCATGACAACGGGCCCAATGAATTTGGTCGAGCATGGACCCAACTCGAGGACACGACTGGCCAGAGCCTCACCCTCCATCAGCTGGGGCGGATGCATGGTCCGTTGCGGTTTCACATACCGGCAAGTCACCCTAGTTGGTTGGCAGGTGGAACGTGATGGAATTATCATTCTGACACCACTGTGACGGCAACCACGCATGGCTCCGCCTCGGGCATCCACCAGGAAGGAGACCAAGAAGCTTTTCCAGCTTAGTTTGCGACTGTACATGAAGATGATTCTAGATGATCTGGAGTATAACTTAAATTATGATGTACTCACCCCACGTGTGGTGGATCTTCGTGGCTAGATCCATTGGCTATATAGACACTGTCGACCGTGGCCTTGGGCGAATTACCATACACCTGAGCCTTGTGTGGACTAACAATTTCCTCACCGATGGTCGGTGGTACACCGCTAGCATATTCAGCACTATGGGTCATGCGATTTGAATCCATACGCTCGTCGCGGGTTACATCAATGGGTAGCGAGTCATCGCCTAGGGATTTCATTTCATCAACGGTCAGATAGCGATAAGGTTGATCTGATAGCATATTATCTTCGCCTAGATATTTGTAATTTTGTTGTTTTTTTTTGTTTTTTGATACGATATTCGATTCAGTTGCATTCCAGCGCATTTAGGCATTTTGTTTCAATTAAGCGCAAGACAGAGTCCAATTGGCCATATATAGCGATGTTGTTGTAGTTGTAGTTGTAATTATTGTTGTTATATTTATCGTGTTTTATTGTGGTGTTGTTATTGTTGTTGTTGTTGTTGTTGTTGTTGTAGTTGTTGATTTTGCATTTAACATGAGAGCGCAGTGCATTGAAAATAGAAGAATGCAAGTGAGTTTTGATTTTAGTTTCAACAATTTCGTTAATTATACATGCTTCAGAATAAGTTAATCTTTGTTTTTTTTTTCTCTCTGAATATATTTAGATTATAATAGTAGTAATAGTAGGTATAAGTAGTAGTAGAAAATGATACGAAAATATGTAAAGCTAGCATGACACCATTTAACAATTTGTTTATAGGAGCTTATTAAATTAAATGTACATATATATTATTATATAGGATAAAGTATGTAGTTGAGTTTTGCATGCCGCGTTACAAGCAAAAATATTTGTTGAATGTTTGAAGAGTACATTGATATGCACACCAATAAATGTTTTGCCCGGACTCCCAGATTGACTAGCATATATACACTCAGCGAAATGTATATATATATTAATATAGGTATATATATTTATAGGTATGCAATTCTATATAGGGTATACATATATGTACATATAGGCGCCCTGTGGTCTGTTTGCCAATTTCTTATTCTCTGAGTAACAAAGTATTGACCAATAATTAGAATGGCAAGGAATGAAAAGGAAATTTAGAAAAATTGTACAAAAATTAAATATTGCAATCTAACTAATGAGATCCTCATCATAAGATAAAAGGTAAACTATTCGTCTATTTCTAATTTACATAATGGAATTATTCAATATAAGGTTTCACATAAATGGACACATAAAAGGACCCTAAGAAAAATTCAGAACATGTCAGTCTGAGCGGGAAAAATACGATTTAATTATAATTCTATCTATCGATAATTGAGGATGGACAAAAAAACATTATTCAAGCACAACCACCAGTTCTGGAGTAAAATATGCGTATATTGACTAAGCTAAGCTTTAAGATTTAAATAAATTTTTGATTTTATTATGTGTCTAAAAGTTTTTTTCCAAAGTTTTTTTATGGCATTTCGTAGTTTGCCATTTCAGAGCAAAATCTATTTAACCGATTATTTTAAAATGTGATCAGAAAAGGATTCGGCATATTTAAATTTCTTTGAAATAAAAAAAAAGATTTTTTTTTAAGAAGGCTTCCTAAAAAATGTTTAAGACCTATTGGGAAAATAAGTTTGGAAAATCCTTAAGAGACTAATTTTGGCAACCGCTTTTCATTCCATATATACATAGGTATGTTGTTAGTGTGTACATTGGTGGAAGATAAAGCTGACATTCATAGGTATAATATAGGATAAATTGAGCCGCTGTTGTATAGGTTTATTATTATGTTTTTTTTTTTTTTATTTTGATAGTACAACAACGTCAAGAGTTATAGTAATTACACACACACACTGATACGATGCAACCATATAAAGTGCCATCACAGTTGTAAAATGGAAATTAATTTGTTTAATAGTTTCTCTCATTCATAACCAATCGGTACCAATTTACATAGCCAATCGGATGCACTTGATAATGGTCAGCGTTTACGATTAAGTTACGAAATACGAGTAGAGAAATGCAAATTGTCCTTACTAGAGACATAGAGATTATCGCCCTGATAATATGGCAAATATATATGAGTATCGGGCCGATGGCGATCACAGTCACGTTCATGGTCACGTTCTTGGTCAATGCCAATGCCAATGCCATACTCGTAGCATGCGTCCAATTCCCAATTTGTGTCACCTGACGGGTGGCACACATGGTAAAAAGCGAATATTCTTTGTTTTGATTTCTTTGAATTCACTTAATATCTATAGACATAGGACTAACGACTTGAGTGTGAGTGCTCTGGCTTGGCATGGCAATGGATGATAGTGTTTCTATATCTTTGATTCTAAAACTACTGAAAGTGTTCATGTACTTACCGCCCTCTTCTTCGGAGTCTGACATGAAGGATTCATGCATGGCCTCGGGTGCCACAACACGATATTTCTCTTCGGTTTGTGTTGTTGGGGCTGTTGCATCGTCCTCTTTAGTAATGGATTTCAATGAATCCAAGACACTAATGTAGCCCAATTTGCGGGCTATATGCAATGGTGTCTGACCATTGACTGTCTGAGCATTGGCATTGGCCTTATGCTCCAGCAGTAAATTAACAATATGACAATGTCCCTGCTGGGCTGTCTGATGCAATGGCGTATAGCCAATTGAGGTGGCCACATCGACATTGGCTCCATTCTGTAGTAGGAAACGCACCATATTTGCCTGACCGAAATGGGAGGCAACATGCAGTGGGGTATACCCAGCCTTGGTGGCCATATCGATATTGGCTCCATTACGTTGCAATATTTCGGCCACATTCACATTATCCTCTTGGGCGCACAGATGCATGGGTGTAAGGCCATTTTTGGCCGGATGATTGACAGCTGCCTTGTGCTCGATTAAGAGATTCGAGATTTCAGCATGTCCTTCCTGACTGCTCAGATGGAGTGGTGTAAAGCCGGCCTTGCTTTCGGCATTGGCCTGGGCTCCATATTCAAGCAATGTAGTGGCAATATCCATTTGATTTTTGCGTGCCGCAATATGAAGTGAAGTGTGTCCATTCTTCGCAATGGCATGCGGACTGGCCCCCTTCTCGAGGAGGAGTAATGCCACCTGCTGGTTATTATAATGGCAGGCGACATGCAATGGGGTCACACCATTTTTACCCTGAGCATCGACATCTGCTTCCTTTTGCAGCAGCAATTGGGCAACCTTAATGTGACCATATTTTGCTGTCAAATGCAATGGAGTGAATCCCTTCTTGGTGGCTGCATCCAAAGCGGCCCCGTTTTCAATCAATACAGCGGCCACCTGGTGGGGTTAGTTGGGGAAGTTAGGAAATTTGCATATCAGTTAGTATTTTTTACAGTTAAATATATATATACAACATACATAAGATATACATAGAATGCTTGTAAAAATAACAAAACAAAATCAAAAAATATTGAAAAAAAAAATAAATACCAAAATAAGTTGCAACATTTATTTGTGATCGTTCAAAACAGATAACGGAAACAATTATAGATAATTACTCAATAACGATTAACTAAAAATAGATACAAAACAGAAAAAGAATCTTAAGAAATCAAATGAAAAACTCTTGATGGCGTATCCAAAACAATTGCATCAAATAGACAGTATCGATGTGGTCGGTGATTTTTTTCGCAATCAATTCTTTTACCTCATCCTGACCCTCCTTGGCGGCAATATGCAAAGCCGTGTACATATCTTTGGTGGTGGCATCCACTTGTGCCCCATGCTGAAGCAGCAGCATGACAATATCAACATTACCCAATCTCGAGGCAATATGCAATGGCGTCTGCTGTTCCCGTGCCCGGGCATCCACTTGGGCACCATTGCGCAACAAAATGCGTATAATGTCGGTCTGCAAAATTCAATCGTGTTGAAATGATAATGGATTTGCCAATCTCTAAAGCATACAAACCTGATTGGCTCTAGCTGCCAAATGCAAAGGCGTCTCGCCACGCACAGTCGGCACATCGGGACTGGCATCGTGTTGCAGCAAATAGATGACGATATTCATGCATCCCATAAAGGCAGCCACATGCAAAGGCGTCAGACCACTCTCTGTGGTGGCACTAATGCTGGCTCCATGACGCAGCAACAGTTCCACTACCTTCAAGCGATTCTTCTTGCAGGCAATATGCAGTGGAGTAAACCCATTGAGAGCCCTCGCATTGGCATCGGCGTTGCGATCGAGCAGCAATTTGGCCACCCGAACATGTCCGCAATGGGCAGCCACATGGAGGGCAGTCAGATAATCCACGGTCACCTCATCCACCGGTGCACGATGATATAGCAAAATGCGAGCAGCATCCACATGCTCACCCTGGGCAGCCATATGTAGGGGGGCAAGACCGTTTTTGGTCTTGGCACTGATGGGAGCACCGCGCTCTAAAAGCATATCCACCACCTGTTCATGACCCGATCGAGCGGCACAATGCAACGGGGTTAGTCCATCCCGTGTTTTAGCCTCAATGTTGCCGCCCTTCTCCAGCAGTAGGGAAACCATATTGGTCTTTCCCCATTTGGCAGCCACATGAAGTGGACTGATATTATGCTTTGCCGAATAGTTGACATCGGCTCCCTTTTGAATAAGCAAATTGGCGATATTCTGATTGCCATAGTGGGAGGCAATGTGCAGGGGTGTGAATCCTGACTTGGAAGTTACATCCGGATTGTGATCGTTCTGTGTGTATTAGTATTAGTATTAGAATTAGTTGTCTGAAACTCTCTGTCTCTCGCTGATTGTACTTACATCCAATAGTAGAGTTGCTGCCTTAACATCATCCTTTTTGGCTGCAATATGTAGAGCAGGCAAACGGACCTTGCCACGCGTATCGCTCTCGAGGAGTACAGCGACAACCTTATCGTGACCCTGCTGCATAGCCACTGCCAATGGTGTGAAGCCATCTTCAGTGGCCAGACTCTGATTGGCTCCATTCGCTAGTAGAAGACGCACTACAGCATCATGATTCTCCTGAGCGGCCATATACAGTGGCGTAAATCCATTCTGTGACTGCACATTGACGGAAGCATTGTGCTCTAGCAGCAATTTAACCACCTCCTCTTGCCCGGCCAGCGATGCAATGTGCAGAGCAGTGTTCCCCTTCTTTGTTGCACTATCCACAATGGCTCCGCGACGCAATAGCTCCGAGACAACGTGTATGTGTCCATCCTTGGAAGCCAGATGCAGAGCATTCAGCCCATTCTATATATCGATCAATCAATCACTCAATCACTTGTTTATTTTTTTCCATTTTATAGTAAGTACAACTCACCGCATTGCTGGTATTTATGTCAATGTTGTTCTTCAAATGCTCCAAAACGCGCTCCAAATTTCCAGCACGAGCAGCACGCAGAAACGATGTGTTGCCATCGCCCTATAATTGCAATTGTATATGAATATATATTCACATAAAAAACTAATCCCACGACCACTATTCACATTCATATAAATGACGAATTGAAATAATATTGAGATAGCTGAACTAAGAAGGACAGGAGATCCATCTACTTTCCTACTATTTTCATACTTTTTTATCCCTCTCATTATCTCTTTCCAAGGAGCAGTGTCTACTACAAAAGAAAACCACATATAAACTAAACATTAGTTTTTCTCAGCCTTAAAGGATCTATTTGAACCCTGAAAGTCTGAACTAATGACAATAAAGACTTTATTATGAATACAGTTTATTCATTTGGATTTCAACCTAAGTTGTTAATTGATTTCCAAGTCTTTGTCAAAGTGGACAACATTAATTTTATGAATTAAATACCTAAATGATATCATAGGCCTCAATATTTTCGATTGTAATTGGGGCAATATAATTAACAACAGCCTTGAAATGATTCTCCATAAAGTCGGGAACATTAATCAGACCCAAAGGTCAAAGATAAGCGGCTAGAAATAATCGACTATAAGCGAACAACTGTTATACAACTGGGTAATTTTTTGTTTTTTTGTTATAGTGGATTATAGTGGGTCCTCCCACTGGAGGGTTGGTGGTTACAAGGTGGTAACAAGGGAAAGTTGCGTGCTTAATGCGTATTTATCATATGGCTATGAAGAGATTCAGTGCAGTTAACTTGGACTAGGAGTGTTATTGATCGTAAAACCTAAACCATAGGTTGCCCAATGTTTTATATCCAAAAAAAAAAAACACAAAAATTTGCATATTATGCACCTGTCGTTACTCAAGTTCAATTTGCCGTCCCGGCAACGGTCAAGGCGAGGGGTCAACACTTATGTATATGGCGCAGGTGTATTTCGGCGTAATAGACAAACCAACACCCACAACCAAGTCTCACACCTGCACACCCACCCGACCAATCCGATGTCAGACTTAACGCTTCAGTGGATTTGTTCTTGGATTCGATATCGAAAATGACGTCATAGCAGAATGCAACTGGAAAATTGTCGAATACTGTATGATGACTGAAGACTGGAAAACGCGACAAATTTCGCACTTTGCCGACACCGAAAGACACGACAGTAAAATGACCGCAACTCAGACACCCGCCAGACCCTTTGTTTCCTGTCCAAAGCAATTTTAAGCTGTTGCAGTATGGGGTTCGCTTAAAGGCTTGTCTATTCCCGTTCACCCACAGCCTACCCATATCGTCCTAGAACCTCTTCAGTAAATAGGAAGTAAGTGTAGCTGAGTCCTTTTCTTTTAACTCATCTCGTCTGCCCTAAGCATACATACTCATACGAATTGAAAAGAAGACGCTTGATGCTTGTTTGTTGGTTCCAAAAAGGGAGAATTAACGATGCCAGACATACAACATACATACATAATGTGTAAATGTCCCAGAGTCATGTGTGTGTGTGTGTGTGTAGGGGCAAAAGTTCAAAGGTTCTTCCGCTTGGGCATTGTGTAACAAGCTCAAGTCGGTTTAAATTGGGTGCTCAAGTAAAGAAGTTTGTTTGGGCGAACCCTTGAAGTGGATTTGCTTTGAACTTGGGTTTTAAGGTTTTTTTGTTGCAAATGATTTATCCAAAGTGCCAACACCATCCTTTGGGTTCAATTTAAACTCAAGTACAAATACAATCAACAATAGCAGCAACAGCTCAGAGAGATGGGAAAAAATTTGAAATATGACTCATAATATGGATTTTTTTCTTCTTTCACCATCTTGAACTAAAATGTCGCATGTCATCATTAAATATAACCTAAATCTCTAATACCGTAGCCAACTTAGTTACTGGCACACGCACATACCACACCCAGTTTGAATGCCACCACCGCGACCATAAGGACCAGCACCACCTGGTTTTGATCCCACTAACCCGCAAAGTACCGACGATTCATAACAATGGCTATTTATATTCAAATGTGTCCCCACGATAAATATATGTATATATATATAGAGGGAGAGAGAGAGAGAGAGATCATAAACTACTAATGCAAGCAACGCCCATTATTACCAATCACTACAAGAATTCAATATGTTAAAAGGGGTGGAGAAAGGGGGGGACAAAAAATCAATATCCCTTTCAAAGAGACACTTATGCACACTCACAAAAGAAATATAATTTTTTCCTTTTTTCAAAAGAAACCTAAAGGATTTCCCTTGCTTTCGCACTGCAATTGTCGAGTTTTCAGTCAGACAATGAAAAATCGATAATTCGCAAAATGGACGCCAACATGGCTGCCCCTGTTTTTGGCGAGGAGTTTGCTCGACATTTGAAGGCTGAAAATCAAGCACATATACAGATAATGAAATGGTTACCTGAGCAGCAGTCTCTGTGACCATTTTGCCCGAATGCAAAATGTCCTTAAAATTGTGTTAACTTTTCCTTCCGTTTATATAAATATATATGGATATATATATATATATATATATAGTATAGAGAAATTGTGTAAGCGGCTCTCGTGCTATGTCGTCACTGATTAGTCATATTTTGTGTTCACTGAAAAAAAACTTCTCTCTCGATTTTGCACTTTTTCACTTGACTGGACAATTGGACTAAAAGACTGACTTCTTGAATTTTAAATGCACTTTTATCGATTTTTCCTTGGGACGTTATTCTTTTCTTATTCTTTTTTATATAAGCTACTACAACGAGTGCAAGGGTGTGTGCGAGGGCTGTGTGTGTGTGTGTGAACGTGTGTGTCAGTGTCTGTGTTTGTGTATGTGTGTGTGTGTGTGTCTGATTGGATTCCTTTTGATGTTCACACACAGTCCCTTCTGAATTCACGTTTCTCTATATATTATTTTTTTGTTTTCTATTTGAGGAGCAGTTTTTGGCTTTGCTGCCGTTTTCTTCAATGTTCAACTCCAGACTGGATGCGTTGCCCAAGCGAAAAGTCCTATGTGTCGTGGTTGAAATTTTCATCAGGATTTTCGAAGGACCTGCGCACTTTCATATTCCAATTGGAATATGCCGAAGCCGCCCGTCCCCATCGGCCCGCCACGTCATTTGTGTTTCCGCACCACCACCACCACCACCACCCAAGGCAAACCCAAGGCAACCCAACCCAACTGAAGGGTATAGGGTAGTAAGAGTTTATTCTCGGTGGTTAGTGGAAGTAGGAAGCGGAAGCAAAAAGAAAAAAAAAAGAAGAGAATAAAAATCCCATGTGGCACGTGGGTTTTGTTTTGTTGACGTTTTTCCAAACTTCAAGTGGCAGTGGCAATGGAAGTGGTGGCAAGCACGTGCTGCAGCTGCATCGCATCGTTCCAGAGTGAATGTACGAATTTTACGCATCTCCTTTGACTAGTATGAACTAAATTAAATATTTATAAAAGGACCAACGCCTATTTGCAGATAATGCAAATTTCGTTCATCTTAAATATAGAGACAAACATTTTGCTCAACCCTTTTAGTGATTTTTGTAAGAAGAAACCAGGACATTTATGTCTTTGTATTTGTAGCAATTTCTATATATGTACATTACTATGTGGCAATGCCTTCTTTGCAAAATAAATACAAAGTTTGTTCAAATTTAAAAGAAGACTACATGATAATTTAGTTTTATTTTGTTGGTGTATAACGAATATCAATGATTCCCCTGAATAAAAAATCACCATTCTCCTTAAAATTGTTTTATCGAATTAGAACATTGTTTTTTAAAACTCAACCTAATTTCCCTTGATTTTAAAGTGTTTTGTTTTAATTTTATAGCTAATTTTCATAATTTCAATGGAAATGCCATCAGAATTATAAAAACTTAAAGTTATTATTATTAAAGAGTAGGATATAGTTGTAAACTATCAACCTAACTATATTTTACAAGCAAAGCCTTCGACTTAGACGAAAACTACATCCATATCCCACTATCCTGGGAGTCGAACGCGGTTGACTAAATGACTGGACCACTTAGACAACTCATCTAACGAGGAGTGCAAAAAAAAAAAAACTTAAAATAAATTATGAAATGAGTTTGATTTTTAAGAAAAATATAAAACGTTGCTTCTAAAATGAGCTCTACAAAATTGAAAGTCAATTGAAAACAGAAATTTGTAGCACTAAATAGATATGTATATAAAATCCTCTAACAAGTACAAATTATATGAAATTTCCAATGTTTTTTTTTCTTGATCCTTCAGTTTCATAAGTTTTCATTAAGATTTGTTGGTTTTTTTTTAAAAAGCCTTTACACTAAATCGTGCAGCACTAATAAAAATATTGGATACTAAAATCCATTTTTCAAAATTGAATGGCAATGAAAAATACATGCCGAATAGGGGAAACCCTTTTGGGATTCTTAATCTTATAAAAGATTGTTATAAAAATGAGAATGTTTTGAAAGCGACTGCATTTTGACTTGATCTAGTTTATAGATTCCACTTCCGTCAGCAACTTTAGCTTTTGTGTGTGGGACAACTATCCTAACAAAATAGAAATTAATCTTACTCTCATTTCATTGCATTGCATGTTCCAGGCCAGCTGTGCTCAAATTACACATTAACACATTAAACTAATTAGCTAAGTAAACCAAGTAGAAATCATCTGACTATATAGCTGACCAGCCCATAAGTAGTTTCCATCCCCTCTCCAGTTTTCTATCTTGCTCTATCGCACTCTCTTGGTGTTAATTTAGTCCTGGACAAGGGCAAGGCAAAGGCAGCTGCGTTTGTTGACTCAGCGTAAACAAAGATTGCTTAGTTGGCTTGTATAGACACAATCCACAGTTGGTTGGTTGGGTTGGGCCGCTGGCTGGAGATTTCCACGATTCCACAATTTCTTGGTCGACGCAGACGCAACGTCTGACTGGATTTTTGTTTATTTCCCGTTTCGATATTGGATGTGCGGCGGGTCCAATTCGAAAGTTACACCAGCCCCTCTCTCTTACACCCAGGGGTCTGGCTAGGATTCCCAGTCACGTTGTGCCAAGTAAGCCAATGCAAGGGGAGAACGACACCATTTAATTTCAGCAAGTTGATATACATATATGTACATATGTATGTATGTATGTACATATATACAAAGGGATTTGGTTTTCTGTTTAATGGCAAATTAGGCAACAATGTGAACACACACAACAGAAGGATGGTGAGAAGGGTGAGAAACCCAACCGGGAACAGGAACCACCCTAACTACTTGCGATAAAAGCAACCCCCCTGCGACGATTGCATAAAATTGCATTTCAAAGTGCAGTTTCGTGACCGGTTCAAATTCTTAATACCTGCCACACACATGAGTGTGTGTGTGTGTGTGTGTGTGTGCATGTAATTAAGTAGCAAAGAATTGTAGCAGGCAGGAAGGGAACCCTCTTCGTCTTATTGTGCTTGTGTCATGAGCCGGCAAGATGACATACACACACACACACATACACTTTGAGCATTTAATTAAAGACCTGCTAGTTTCTTATGGCTCATTCCACTTTAAGCCCATAACTCTAGCATTTATCCGTTGGTCAAACATTCACTTGTTTATTTTGGACCCAACAAAAGGGTTTTCGATTACAATTTAAACAATATCGAATGCAAACTGACAAGGGGTTGTCCTCAAGACTCAAATATACTCAAAGACTCAAATGGCATGTTTGCATGTCAGCTGGTACTCCAAAAAATGTATACTCTCTGGACTAAGCCTACTACTCCTTTGGAGCATATGTCAATTATTCACTTATTATTCCACCCAAAACTTAAATTGAAATTTCTGGAATTTAAAAGTAACCAAAAAGCAGCTGGTAATTAAAATAAATATGTTAACAGATTTCTTAAAACACAAGAGATTCTGTTCTTGATAAAGTTTGCTTCAGAAATAAATTTCGAAACAGAGAAAGTTTAGAATAAAAGATCGAAGAAATAGGCACAAGAAAAAGAACAAATTTTTTTTTAAATGCAAACAAAAAGTTGATTGTTTTTTGGCGAACTTTTTAATTGCTATCAAATGTTTGATGTAGAACCAACAAGTTCAATTTTCAGCAAATGTAATGGACATACCAAATTTTTAATTCTACAACTAGTTGGAAATTCCAACTAAACGAAGTAAAAAATTGGCTTCTTTAGAATTTGTGGAAGGACTTTCGCCTTTAATAACTAACCATTACACCCAAGTATTTTGATTATAAATTAGTTTATTATTTATAATATTTTTGATAGGAGTTTATCGTTTTACGAATTGTTTACACCCAAAAAAGAAAGAGTATCTTTACTTCGACCAATTGGAATATGATAATAATATTACCATTCGGTTCGTATTAGTTATATTTAATGTTTATATTAGCAATGTCGCTTTGACGTGCCATATAAAATTACAAGAGCCATGACAGGAATGTTTAGGGCCACAACAACACTCACTCACACAGAATATTGCCTTAAGTAAATTACCAGTCAAACGATACTAGCCCAGGCTGATTGTCCACAAGTTTTACGACCTTAAAAAACGCAACACAGAAATTTAACACGCCAAAAGGACTCATTCCATAGTTTTTGGTGGGCATAGGAGAAAGGCGAGAGTCCTTAATTCTTGACAGTTCACTGCACTTGGCGTGCCACGCACAAAACAAAAAGAGAGAAAATACAAAAAATTATGAAATTTTCCGTTTAAAAAATTTCTTTTGAACAACAAACATACAGATTTATAGAGATTGACGCCCTGCAGTCTTAGTCCCCTCCCCCGCATTACATAAAACGCATTTGTGAGATGTCAAGGTGTCTCTTTTTTTCTCTCTCTCTTTATCTGTCTCTTTTGGACTTACGCCCAAACTCTGCAGCGATGGAAAGCGTTTCTTTAGAGTCTCCATTTTACTCCAAAATTTCAGCTGACACAATTAATTATATGCATATATTCTGTCTCTATATAAGTATAGAGAGATATATTATTCTTAAAAACAAGAAAGCACAAATGCCCCACGCGGCAGCCGCACCGAGACGAACAGACTACTACGAGCGATTTGAGTCGTTTTCTAAATTAATTTCGAATGCGCCACGAAATGTGGTGGAATGAGACCCAGACCCAGAAGCCAAATAGATGGGAAAAAAGACACAAAAACGAAAGAGTGTGTCTGTGCCAAAGAGAAAATTGTGTGTAGCCAATGTTTTCTATTTTTAAATCCAAACAAAATACATTCGAATACATTTTCGTAATGAAAAAGAGCTTTTTGATGAGTTTGGGAGCCAGCCAGGCAAGGATAGGATAGGATAGAGAATAGAACTGAGGCAAACTCTGTAGACTCTATGGGGCTAATACATGTTTCTTGTATTTAATGATGCCTTAGAGACGCGTTGTCGCCCATATAAACGACGCCAGAGAGTCGGTTTTTGGGTTTTTTAAGTTGTTAATAGACAGAGTAAGGACACAATGACTCATTTTGTATTCTGGATAACGATGACAATGGCGTCATGCAGAGGATAATTGGATATTATTTGGTTTGAGGGTAAAACGACATAACTTTATCATTAAAAGATGAACCTCAACAAAAGGAACTCCACACAAAAAAAAATGCTCATCGGCTTTGGCCATTTGAAGGTCAATTGGAACCCTTTAATCACGCAACCACTCTGAGACCCACTCCCAGTTTCATACCTCATGATGTAACTCACCGCACTCTGGTGTCCTGTTGGGCAATGCTCATGCTTATCATGATGATGATGCTTATTGTTGCTAATGGGCGCGGCTCCATGTCCTCCTGCATGGCCCTCTAATGTTGGATGATGGAAAACCTGTTCATGCTGATGCAGATAATAATCATAGTGTCCTATATGCTCATGATGCTGCTCCCCTGGTGGTGAAGAGATCTGCGATGGCGGACTATGATGTGACTTTGCATTGACATGACCATGATGCGTTTGTTGTTTATGATGGGAATGTTGTTGCTGCTGCTGATGTTGCTGCTGTTGGTGCTGTTGATGCTGTTGATGCTGCTGCTGTTGCTTTTGGTGCTGTTGCTGCTGCTGCGAGGAGCTACCATGATGATGATGATGATGATGATTATGCAGAGTAGGCTGCGATGGCAAATTGTGTCCACTGTGAGGCAGATGTGAGCTATGTTGCACACCCACCTGATGGTGATGTGGTATATGACCTTGGGAGGCCTCCAACATGGTGGGTTGGATGTGAGTCACAAACTGGGCCATCTCTCACACAGAGTTTGTGTTTGCTTAACACAAGGATTTTCACTTGCGTTTGGCTTGAAGGCCAACGAAAAGCTTTACAGAGCACTTAGCACTTGTTTAAATTTGCTCCCTAAGGGACAGATTTTTTTGTAATGCAAGAATTATGTACTCATCATTTGGCATAAAACCAACAGCAAAAAAAAAAAATATAATAAAAATATTAAAAAATTATTTCTTCACTTTTCTTCTTGATGTATACCTAAAAAATAAAATTCGTTTGGAGGGAGTAGGGGGAGAACTCTTGTGAGCACTCTGGCACTGTGTATATGGACAATAACGACGAAGATGGTTTTGCTTAACGCGAGGACAACCTTTTCGCAGGAGCAATGTCAAATGACTGACTGACTGGCAAGCCTAGGAGGCCAGGCCAAGCCAGGACAGGCCAGGCGAAGCTATCCCAGTTGTGGCTTAGATGTGACGGGACTTTCACCTCGTACTCACGTCCTCGTACCCCACCCAGTCAGGACAACTTCGGTTAGGAGTCGTGTACGCTTCGCCTTTCTTTTATTTTGCTTTTTTGCCCCCTTTTCAGTTTATGTTTTCGGTTTTTTGGTGTTCGTTTTTCTGGGTTTCCTTTTTTGCTGTTGCTGTTGTTTGGTGGAGATGAGACAGAAGCTTTAACAAGAGCAAATTCTATGCGCGTAGCTGATAAGAGATGACCGACGAGCTCCAGTGATGCTGAATTAATAGGCAACAATTTCTATTTTCCATTTCGTCTGTCTTGTTGTCTTTGTCGTTGATTTTGGTTTTGCTATGAAATTATTTTTACACGGGTTTTACCGTGACTTCATTTTCTGTTTATATACGGTTTTTTGTTGTTATTTTTAACCATAATCGAGAGAAAGAGAAGCACAGTACCGCACCATGGGTTAAAAAGTTCAAAATTTCGCTTATAAATTCAATTTATTGCAAATTGTTAGTGAAAATAAAAGAACTTTATTTAAAAACATTTCTTCTCTAGTTCTCTAGATATTTTATCTCTTCATTTAATAAGGTATTTAATAACTATATTAAAACGGAGTTAACCCCATGACACCGCTTTCCGATTTATATACAACTTAGTATAGTTGTTTTTTTATGGATATTGTGAGTTGTCTTAACCGAGAATGAAAACAATGCACTATGGGGGCAAGAGTACATAATTTCGTTATAATTTCAATTACTTTTCATAAGCAATTAGAAGCAATTATTTTAAACAAAAACATTGTCATAAGTAAAAATTTTAAATAGACATTATTCTGTTTGTCTAAGTTGTACTTTTATAGTATTAATTATTCATTTTTATATACTACTTTAGGATACAAATTCTTTTCTAATCAGAAAAGAAATATTTCAGTTGAAATATTTATTCCTCTCAGCCAAGTTATTCGAATTTTAATATCCCAAAAAGTATGCAACAATTGTTGCCTTTAGCTTTTAGTCACAGAGCTTTTTTGCTTTAAGTAAACCGTTGGGGCGTATAAAGTCAAAAGGGGTGTGTCACGGGTATATACTGCACATTAATTACCGATCAGCGATCTCAACACAATTTCAATCTGGCATTAAACATCAATTTCGTTCGAGAGGGTTGAAACTGATGGTAAAATAACCTTTGGATTCTTAACTGACGTCAGTAAGCTTTAAGCTCTTTCCCATCGCTTTGCCAGCTCAATAGATTGGATAGGGTCCAATGTGCAAAGCTGCTGTCTGACAATGCGGCGCGTCGCGGCGCATTCGTCCATCTTTGAAACTCGTTTGGATTATTTCTCTGCGAGACGTCGACGAGTGAGGAGCAGCTGTAGCAGTGACCCACTAAAATTAGCCAATACTTATAGAAAAATTTGCATATATTGTTCAAATCTTTTATACAACAAACTTAAACCAAATGGCGTTTCTCAATAAGGTAAGCCAGCGATATAAAAAAGAGAGACAGAGAAAGTGATTTTGGGAGAAGGAGGGTCCAAAGTTCTCGAATCTGATATCAATGACGACAGCAAAACTGTTGATCATCTTGGGCAGACATTTTTGTGGCGATTTCGTAAACAGATTCTGTTATCTTCTCGATTGCGTACTTTGACCCCTTTTCATTTTGCACTTGAATTTGTGATTTGTGATTATGAAGAGTTTTTTGATTTGGTGCTTTTTTTTTTTAGCTAGCCGCACCGGCTATCCGACAATTGGTGGCCAGCCGATCATATGCTGCGGTCACCCATGTATCACCCACTGGTACATCCTTTGCTCTGACCGAGGAGCAGCAACAGTTTCAGGAATTGGCACGTAAATTTACCCGCGAGGAGATCATCCCAGTGGCTGCTCAATATGACAAAAGCGGCGAATACCCGTGGCCCATTATAAAGAAAGCCTGGGAACTGGGTCTGATGAACAATCACATTCCCGCCGATTTAGGTGGCATGGATTTGGATGTCTTTACCACATGTTTGACTGCTGAAGAACTGGCCTATGGCTGCACGGGCATTATGACAGCCCTAGAGGCTAGCGGTCTTGGTGTAAGTTTCGTCATTTTCGATATCCTAATTCTGCTGATTCCTTAATTGTATCTCTCTCCCTTTATCTCTCTCTCTCTCTAAAACAGCAAACACCTGTGATCCTGTCTGGCAACAAGGAACAGAAGAAGAAATACTTGGGTCGCTTGATGGAAGAGCCTTTGGTGGCTGCCTATGGTGTCACTGAGCCTGGTGCTGGATCCGATGTGGGTGGCATAAAGACACGAGCAGAGAAAAAGGGTGACGAGTACATTATCAATGGCCAGAAGATGTGGATCACAAACGGTGGAGTGGCCAACTGGTACTTTGTGCTTGCCCGCACCAATCCGGATCCCAAGTGCCCGGCCAGCAAAGCTTTCACCGGCTTCATTGTTGAGCGTGATTCGCCCGGCCTGACTCCCGGTCGCAAGGAACAAAATATGGGACAACGTGCTTCCGATACTCGCGGCATTACCTTCGAGGATGTGCGCGTACCCAAAGAGAATGTCCTAATTGGTGAGGGAGCTGGCTTCAAGATTGCCATGGGCACTTTCGATAAGACACGCCCACCTGTGGCTGCTGGTGCCGTCGGTCTGGCCCAGCGTTGCTTGGACGAGGCTCTCAAGTATTCATTGGAGCGCAAGACGTTCGGTGTTCCAATTGCCTATCACCAGGCTGTCCAATTCATGCTGGCCGATATGGCCATTGGCGTGGAAACCTCACGTCTGGCCTGGCGTTTGTCCGCCTGGGAAATCGATCAGGGACGCCGTAATAGCTACTATGCATCGATTGCCAAGTGCCATGCCGCCGATGTTGCCAACAAGATTGCCTCCGATGCTGTACAAATCTTTGGCGGTAATGGCTTCAATAGCGAGTATCCCGTTGAGAAATTGATGCGTGATGCCAAAATCTATCAGATCTATGAAGGTACCTCCCAGATACAGCGTCTCATCATCTCAAGAAACATGTACGAGGCAGCCAAGGGCGGCGCTTCTAGCTAAGCCGAAGATTATTACCACCACAGCCACAACCATCCATTCAGCTAAGCATAGTCATTCTCATTCACAACAAACAGATAAATAAATGGAAAATAAATCTAAACAATAAGGTAAAACATTAACCAGAAAGTTTTTTTAGTATTTTGTTCACTTTTTGCTTGAATTGAACACAAGTGTCAATCTGCCAATCTGTCTAATCGCTGATAAGATACGATAACTAAGGGGTCGAGTATTTGCCCCCCATCGTAGTCAACTACTTTAACCACTCTTTGTACGATAAGATAATATTTGTATTTGCTATTTATTCGTCAGTGGGTTAAAAACAAAACAAGAATTTAAAAAATAACTTAGACAGACAACACAGAAAAGAAGGACGAAACATATACTTGGCCATATTAGTCCGGACTGCCATCCTGGACATAGATTTTAACAACACCTTTGTATCGCTTACCATCATTTTGTTGTCGATTTTTGTTATATGTTCGCATCTTGACCTTATCACCAAATTGTAGCTGCCAAATGGACTGTAATGTTTCCAAAACTCCTGACATATTTAAAATCTGCTCGTCAATGGTCAAATATAAACGTCGTGGCAGTGGTTTCTGTTGCTCAAGCTTCTGCAGACGTAGATCGTCTAGCAAACGTGTACAATTTGTGGCCAGGAGTGTATTTAACTGTGGCAATTCATCCAACAGGCATCCCAGGGCCGAGCCACTTAAACGCTCATTATCACAAATATTTAGCAGTTGCAATTGCTTTGCTTTCCTCAAGTGTTGACTTATCTTATAGACATGGGCATCGTGCAGACCACAGCCAGCCAGTTCGAGGCAAACGAATCTTTCACAGGTACCGGCCTCAAGTAAGGTGACCAAACTTTCACCCAATGCATAGCCACTCGTCTCATCCAGTGGCCATCGAATATAACTTAAATTTAAAGATTCCAAACGGCAACTATTCAATTGGGTAGTTAATCGTCGAACGCTTTGTTGGGTGAGCTGATTAAAGCTAATATCGAATCGGGTTAGTTGATTAAATCCTAAATCAAAATCCTGCAGTTCGGTTAATTCACATTGAGCCAACTCCAATGATTGCAACGGGCATCGAGCACCAGTGAAGAATTTATGCAACACTCTGAGACTTGCATTGCCCAAAGGATTTTGACTTAGCTGCAGTTCCTCAAATTGTTCCAGTTTCTCCATGCCAGGGCCACAGAGTAAGCCTTCTAAACCGTGATTACTGATGCCGTTGCTTTTCAGTTTTAGTGTCTTCAATTGCATTAATGTGGGCAGGGATTTGGCTAATTGTTGGCAACCATCGTCACCAATGAAATTCCTGGACAGATCCAGTTCAGTGAGACGCGCTTGATGGAGCAGTGCCTTAAAAATGGGTTCCGTTTGATTGGGACGAATCCAAAGGCCGGCTAACTCTAGAACTTGCGTATTCTGTGAGCGTTCCAGAAGTAATTTGATTTTGTCGTCCACAGCTGTCAAAGCAAGATAGTGAAAGAAAGAGAGAGAACATTAGTTGAATTGAGACGAAGTGAGTGAGTGAATAAATATTACATTTCTGCAATTGATGGCACATTTCCTCGTAGCGTTGCGATAGCGGAGAGATCTTCCAATCCAAAATGGTGCTTAATAGCATATTCTGCTCGAGGGCGACGCTAACTGAATCTGTCTCCTCGAAAGCGAAACCATCGGCTGTCTTTAAACGAAGCATGGGAGTCAATCCAGTTAATCTGTAAATAAATCCAGTTAATCTGCAAATTTTAAATATCGGGGCCCAATCTCTTACTTATTGTAACGTCTTCCAGCCTCCTCGGCCAGCCAACGCATATTGATATCCTGTAATTTCCGCCTTTCAATGGGCACCAAAAGGAATTCATCTTGTACTTTAATTTTAAACGACACCGTGGTGGCCAAAAGTGGTGTGGCCTGGACTTTAATTGGGGATCCCGATGATTTGGCCGGTGAGATTAGCAATTGTAATGTGCTCGACGATGTGGTCGAGTCTGGTTCAGTGGTTGCTCGTAAACTTATGACTGAGGCGGCTCCGTCTAGCGAGTCCTCGCCACTGCCCAAAGGACTCTCACTGCGAAATCGGCAAAAACCGCTATCCATAAGTGTTGCCTGATGTCTGCTCGTAGACTTGTTGCTGCTCATGCTGGAGGATCGCGATAGGGTGAGCTTTTTCATTTGCTTTTGTCGCTGCTTAGAGCTAAGGAGCAGCTCGTTACTCAATTGTGGCGGTGTGTCCTGTATGAGAATATCCTCCACTTCCCAACTGGGAGGTTGCGGTGATATGACAGAATCGCGTTGATTTTCTTTCAATGATCGACTGCCCAGGCTGCCGGAATTAAAACGTTTGCGTTTTTTCTCGGGCCCCAAATCATCGATGAGCCAATTATCTTCATCTACCTCATCGTCTTCCAGAAAGGCATTTCTCCTTTTCGCAATTGTGGAGCTGCTAATGCTTGGTGCCTCATCAAATGTTTGACGATTTGGACGTTTTACCTGCGCCATCACATTGCGATACTCTTTGCTAGCACTTGGCTGGGTATTAGGACTAGATTTGCTGGCACTATGGTCCCGATCGCTACCAGAGCGATTGCGGTTAAAGGAGCGATTTGAATGTCTGACTGTCAGCCTATCATCCTGCAGTAGCTCCTCATCCGACAGACTGTCTATTCGGAAGGACGACCTTTTCACATTAGCATTGGTCAGAGCTTTGGCATTCTTCTCACTGCAAATTCCCACTTTCGAGAGTGTACGGAGCAGTCTTTCACGCAGCTGGGCATACTGAGCCTGTTCCCCGTCTAAAAGCTGTGCAGATTGACGCCATTTATCCAACCCGGCAATGCAGTTCTCATTGTAATCGGTCCGTACGGTAGCATCGGCTCCACGCTCCAAAAGAAGCTCAGCCACATCCAGATAACCATTGGAACAGGCATCATGAAGCGGTGTGATGCCATCACAGCTGGTGCCACCCTTATCATTTATGGCCGCAGCAGCTCCCTTATCCAGAAGCAGCTCCACAATGTCACGATGTCCATGGTTGCAGGCTTCATGGAGGGGCAACCAGCCAGCATGATCCCGCACATTGACAGTATGTCCCTGTTCGATAAGGCGACGCACCAGCTCCAGATTGCCAACTATGCAAGCCTGATGCAGTTGAGTCTCACCCTTATTATTGCGTTTGATGGTCAAAGGACGAGCGCCACGGGTCATGCGTTGGGGACGTGGTTTTTCACTTTCATCTAGATCACTGGCATCCGAATCGGTTAATGTATCCAGATCGATGTCATCGCCCAAGTCAGGAGTGTTCTGCTGCATGGCTGCTCCGGCATCATTGTCGTCATCGTCGTCCTCTTCCTCGTTTTCAGCTGCATTCAAATCAATACCTTTACTCTTGGCCTCTGCCTCGAGATTCTCTACCAAAACATGCATATTATGCTTTATCTCCAGTCGCCGTAAACGTACTAAAGCAATCCTTTCCAACTTGGCAGAAGCAGTGCCACCCGCTTTGGCTGCCTGCCTCAATGCCTTCTGATACACATCGTGTACGGTCCAGAAAGGATGCTTTTGTTGCTCACATATCTCAGCTATGCTACAGAGTGTGGTAAATGCTTCGGCTGGTTCTTCATCCTGATTTAGTTCAAATTCCTTCCACAAATACTCCAAGGCCTTGTCATACTGCCCACCATCCTTGTATGTCTGATAGAGGCTCACATAGATGGGCACCAGGCTTTTGCCGGTTTCTGCATTAAGTTCGGCACATTCTAGCATCTTTTGGTAGTAAACCAATGCCTTCTCATAGTTCAACAGATGACAGCAGCCATCGCCTAAGCGTTCGTACAAGCTCTTCAATTTGGCATAATCCATAGAGCTGGTCAAAACCAATTCATCCAGAGTCTGACATATTTTCACCACAATGCGTAAATGACGTTCAATACTCTCGCGATCTGTCTCGCTGGGGGTATTCTTCTTGTAGGCCTTGGTCAGAATCTGCTTTACACTTGCGAAATCTCCCGCCTTGATTAATATTTCCGATTTCGTTATCAGCGTCTCACATATCTTCTTAACTTTATCGGGCAATCTTTTAGCGACCTGCAAAGCCATATTACAATAACGAAGCGCCGACGCTGCATCATTTTTCTTGCAATTATAGAGCAGACTCATCGAAATGTAACACAAGTGGGTCAACTCGAATAAGTCGTTTGTTTTGCTGATTTTAATTGCTTTCTCTATGTATTCGATGGATGCCTCGAATTCTTCCATATGCTCTTTGACGACACCAATGTTCAGGTAACAGCGGGCCTGCATATCCAGCTGCTCCAGCTTAGATATCTGACCTGAAAGCCTACAAAGGAATTAAGTGGTTACTAAAACACCTTTTTAATGATCTACAGCTGTGTGGGACTTACTCTTTAATCATTAGCAAACTGCGAAGAAAACTCTTCTCGGCCAATTTCAACTGTTCCATGGCCGTTGAGGCCGAGGTATCGGCCAAGCTCTGACCATGCAACAAGTGGACACGTCCTAGTGTGGCAAATGCCCGTTGTTGTTCTACTTGATTTTTTAGTCGCTTGGCAATTTCTGGTTGAGAAGAATGAACTATGTTATACTTCTTGTTAAATATTTAGATTTCTATTTACTCACGAAGATAGTCATTAATGTGATCCTTGGCCGCATCGTACTCACAGAGCAGGGTGAACATTTCACCCACCATTCTCTTGGCTTTGGCTGTTTCCAGCTCTTTGCCCATGCTGGCATATATGCTAGCCTCCTGTTTGTACTCTCCCACTGCCTCATTATATTTAGTTATTTGATTGTAATAATCTCCAAGTTGATGGCAACTGACCGCCAATTGTTCTCTATTGCCATCACTGCGCGCCTTTTCTTTGCGCTTCAGATAGCGCTTCTCATCCATTTTGGGTGAAATGGTAAAGTGTAATAACAATCATCAATACGACACAGCAAAATTTTAATTTCGCAACAACATTTTAACACAATTCCGCACAACACCGATCTTATTTTGTTTTTTTTTTCGGCGCGAGTTCGTGCAGTTGATATGGCAACACTAACACATTTGGTTATCGACGGAACCAGCTGACTGGTTCTCTCTCGAATTGGAACTAGTTGGTTGTTTGGTTGCCAATTAACCAACAATATTTTATGAATTCGATGGTTTATACATATATGCCTATGCATAGATATTTTTTTATTTTATATCTAAATCAAGATAATAACAATTAAACTTGCCTGTTCATTTCTCCAAGTGCAATTCAGAACGTGTTAATCGAATGGAACTTATCGCAACGCCGCCGTAACCACGACCCATTTACACATCTCTACCGGCGCAAATAAATCGGAAATTTTCGCAGAAGTTAAAACAAAAAAGTCAGGTAATAATTTCAATTCGAATTTCCTAAATATTAGGTGGAATCCGCGTGTGTAAAGGGTTACGACACAACATATCCGCTCTACATAGTTGCATGTGTTCATGCTTGAGTTTACATGCGAAAAGTGCGTCCGTCCGAATTAATAGTGGGGCAAAAAATCGATAGTCGTCGGTGAGGAAATGAAAAGAGAAGAGACCAAGAAAAAAAAAACTATAGTTCTGGTGGGGGCTCCTTTGACATGACGTGACTAAGTCTACTTTGCTTTTACAGCTCCATAAACAGTCTATTATACGGAAAGCACAGATAAATTGTCTGAATCTATATACACATCGAACTGAATATTGCGGGTCGAACTAAGTAACTGTAAATCAATGTAAGTAGGACAGAAACAACGACAAATATAAAAAACAAAACGAACAAAAAAATACAAAGAAAGAGAAGGAGAACTACCGCATAAAGAACCTTTAACTAAACAAAACAAATCGAATTTGGATTTTGCATTATTTACAGATGGCGAACAATAACTACGCCGGGTTCAACTACGGCGGCACCCAATACAATACGGGCCAAGTCTCGTACCCGGCGGTGACAAACGCGACTTATGCCAATGCGGCGGCCTATCAGAACGCTGCTGTGGCTGCCGGCCAGGGTGGCTATGCAGCAGCCGGCGCTGGCGCTGGCTCAGGTGCTGCCGCTGGCGGGGGCTATGGCGGTGGCGGTGGTGGTGGATATGGCGACTACCGCAGCGCCATGCAATCATATGACGCCAGTAAGACATTCTATCAGCAGGCGCCGGCCAGCTACAACACGTCGGCCACGGCAGCTGCAGCAGTCAGCAAAACTCATTATTCAGCGCCGCCCGTTAAGAATCCCGTGAAGAGTGGTGGTGGCAAAATGGACAAATCGAATGGCACGGCACCAAAGACGCCCAGTGCGAATCCAACCGCTGGCAATTATAGTGGCTATGATACGGCTCTCTATAATGCAGCCAGCATGTATGTGGCACAGCAACATCAGAGCGGTGTGGGTGGTGCTGGCGGTGGCGGCGGCGGAGGAGCTCCACAGAAACCAAATGGTGGCTCCAATAATTGGTATCAACGAAAAATGGGCATGGGTCCAGCATTTCCGGGAGCAGCTGCATTGCGTGGTCTACGTCCCAAGGCCCCGCCGAGACCGCAGCAATTACATTATTGTGAAGTCTGCAAGATCTCTTGCGCCGGTCCGCAAACCTATCGTGAGCATTTAGAGGGCCAGAAGCACAAGAAGCGCGAAGCCTCACTCAAGATGCAAGCCAGTGCCACAACAACCACCCAGAATCGCGGCAATAACTATCATTGCGAACTCTGCGATGTCACTTGCACCGGAACAGATGCCTATGCGGCTCATGTCCGCGGCGCTAAGCACCAGAAAGTTGTCAAATTGCATCAGAAACTGGGCAAGCCAATACCATCGGATGAACCAAAGAAATTGGGTAAAATTAATTTTGTTCCAGCTGCTGGAGAAGCCGGAGCAGCTGCAGCAGCTACTGGCACGGCAGCCGCCGGCGGGGCTGCATCAAAAACAGAAGGAAACACTAGTGGTGGTAATGGTGATAGTGAATCTGCAACCGGCACGGACAATCTTGATGACCAACTCGACGATTCTTTGGGCGAGAATACGGATAACATCAAACCAGTTGGTGGCGAATACATTGAAGAGGTTAAAGATGAGGAGGGTAAAATCCTCAGTTTCAATTGCAAGCTCTGCGATTGCAAATTCAACGATCCCAATGCCAAGGAGATGCACATGAAGGGTCGGCGTCATCGCTTGCAATACAAGCGGAAGGTTCAACCCGATTTAGTTGTAGACTTTAAGCCAACTCCACGACAGCGTCGCCTAGCCGAGGCGCGAGCTCAGCGTGCCCTCATGTCATCGCATCGTGGCGGAGGCGGCGGCGGTGGTGGCGGCGGTGACGACCATGAGAGTGGCGGCAACTATTGGGAGGAGCAAAGAAACCGCCAATACAACGAGGAATATGACTACAATAATTGGATGTCCCGCAGCTTTGGTGGTAAGTGAATCCTCTCTAAATCTAAGTCCTAGCCCCCACTCTACCACATATGAAACTAGAGACCTTATTGCCTTTTTTCCCTTTTATGGCTTTCGCGTGATTTATTTCTTATTGAGGACAAGCAATCGCCCCCCGCTCTTTCCTTCATTCGTTCGTTCGTTCGGTCTTTGTCTGAATTGACTCCCGCTTGTTCTTAGCCAATTATTAGTAAATTCCATCGATGTTTACTTATTTTTGATGGCTTAGCACTCAAACACGACAAGTACTTAAGAGCCACTTATGGAATGTCCCCAATTTTCTTTGGTAATTGCATTTGTAATCAAATATATATCAAATATCCTGCTCTATATCTAGATATATAAAAAGCAAATAGCTCTTCATCTCTAGAAACGAATACGAAACGATATGTAAAAGCTTGTAATTCAAAAAGTTGTACCAAGGAATGAATCTGTGGAACCGATAGAATGGATAATTAGGGTGCTCTGAACCAGTAATTGAAAATGTTATAGTAATAAGGAGTTTATAGTTATGCTATGAATTCGAATCGAGCAAAAACAGAGCATGGAAAATCATTCAGAGTTTGAATATTAAGAGTTTTTTGAGCATTGGCATGGCATATTCAAACTCACTTTTTACTTAAAAAATGGTGAAAAAGATTAATGATATAATGTTTCTTCATCGTCTTTAAAGCCATTGCATAATTTACGTAAGTATGTCTGATTTACTTGAATCGCTCTTTTATTCATTGACTACCGAACAAACGAATGAATTCGATTACTAAGTCAGGACTTGCATTCATTTGAGGCTTGAGCCACTTTTCTGAGGTCAATCTATAATTTTGTGGCATAATTTATATATTAATATATGTATTAAGAGCAACAAAACAAAAAATTCTCTGATTTCGCCTGGCAGGTGCGCAGCGCTTTGGACGCATGGGGAATGGCCCGCCACCGCACTTTGGCATGATGCCCGGTGGAAATGTACGTCGTCCGGAGAGTACCGACGATCGTCATGCGATTGCTCGACATGCCGAAATCTATCCCAAAGAAGAGGAACTGCAGACCATACAGCGCATTGTCTCGCATACAGAACGAGCCTTGAAACTGGTCTCAGACGCCCTCACCGAACAGCCCAATGACACCGGACCGGCGGCCAAGAAAGAGAAGACAGACAAGCCATCGGAAAAGGATGGAAGGGATAACCAGATATTTTCGTTCCACAAGGATGCCGACAATGGCGGCAACATAGTGCGCATTCTCAAGGGTGTCATGCGAGTTGGTTATTTGGCCAAAGGATTGCTGCTCCATGGTGATAGTGCCGTTGAGTTGGTTGTACTCTGTGCGGAGAAACCAACAGCTGGATTGCTGCAGCGTGTGGCCAATGTGTTGCCGGATAAGCTCAAGGAGGTGGCAGGTAAGTTGGGTATTTGGTGAGAGAGTGTATCATGTGAAATCTTTCCCACCTAGCATCCCTCTCTCTCTCTCTCTCTCTATCCTATATCTTTCCTATACTCTCTCTATCTATCTATTTGACTGTCTCTGTGTGTCTGACTCTTCCTCTCTATCTCTCTCTCCCTCTGTCTCAAGACTTTAAGCCTTTCGGTTATTCCCAAAAAAAAAAAAAAAAATTTAAAACGAGAAACTTTTTCCAGAGAAATGGCTTGAGTGTGACACAAAAGCACAGAAATGAATTAAAAAAAAAAAAAAGGAAAGGAAAGGATCATAACTTAACTTGATTTTCACTTGGTCAATTTCACCGGATACCCCAGTCTTTAGTTATTGGTTTGATATTTTGTGAATTTGGCCAAAATGGTACGGAAAAAATAAACAATTGATAATAATATATACTATAGAAACACGCCCGATCTGAACCGATCCGATCGATATGCTATATGTATTTATCAAGTACGACGCGGGCAATTTGTGTGGAAAAAGTCGAAAAGTTTACAAAAAATAATATTAATAGGTTTTGTACATATGTATACTTACTACTACTACTACTACCTAGGACTACCACCTATTCTCTGTGTGCTGTTGAGCCCTGTTGATGCGGTGAAAAAAAAAAACCAAATATATATATATATATATACATATAACTAAAAAGAAAATGCGAATAGAAAACCGCCACAAACCGAGCCCAACGAACCAGCAAAACAATTTAAAAACAATATATATACATATATATATATATATATATATAGATATATAGATATATATGTATATATATATATAAAACAAACACCACCCACTCTTCTTAGTAGCCCCACAAATTTGATTTTGACGTATTTGCCGTTTTCAGCTTCTGTTTTTCTGCAGGATATAAGAGATTTCTCGAGCCTTAGCCTAGAAGCTCTACTACTACTCACTACTCACTGTCACTCAGTCTGTTGTCACTACTCAGTTAGATCTCCCCCAGTTGTGTGTTTGCTGATCCTCCTGCTATCCTACTGCTACTACTACTACTGCTACGACTACTACTTCTACTACTACTGCTACTACTCTAGTACTACTGCTGCTGGTGCTGCTGGTGGTGGAGAAACCAAATGGATCGTAACGGTAACAAAGCAGTGCTCCTCCTCCTTCGAGTTTCCATACCCGCAAGAGGATGGAAGATGAGATGAGAGTTGTGTGGCGTTGGATGAATGAATGAATACATGCAACAACCAACCAGCCAACCAACAACAACAAACAAACCAAGAAACAACAACAGAAACCAATCAAAATAATCAAGCAAATTTGTTAATTGTAAAAAAATCTTAACGAAATTCGAAAAAAACAAAACAAAGGAGTATATTTATACAAAGTTTTTGAGAGGCAGCCCAAACAACACGCTCAATGACTGTTCTCTCTCGTTTTTGATGCTCCACTCGATCTCTCCTTCTCTGCTCTATATACCACGCCCCGCCCCACCCCCCAATATATATAAAATTATATACATCTAAGATATATGTATACATACATATATACAAATAGATTCTCTTTGCCTCTGTCTCTCTCTCATACTCTCTCTCTCTCTCTCATACTCTCACTCTTCCTACTCGACTGCGACCAACAACAGAGAAACTTTGTGTAAATAAAGTCCTTTGACAAACAACGCTGCCCAGAAGCAATGCGATTAAATAATATTTATAATATAGATATATATATATATTGATCCACACACAGACGCAAAATCTATGAGACCAAATTTGCCAAATCTCGGATTAGAGAGAAGAAAAACTCCATATATTACTCACTCGTATTTATATCTCTATAAAAAACTACACATATATGTGTTTATATACATATATATATATATTCTAAATATCTATATATATATATATAATATATATATATTTGCGCCAGCCGAACTGTGTGTATCAAAGCTTGATGATGATGATATTGATGATGTTGATTTGATGATGATAACGAATGATAACAAATGATAATGATGTTAACGAATGGTGAAGGAAAAATTGCGACCGAAATTTACGAAAGTTGCGCGTCCACGATCCAAAAATGTACAAGTGAAATGACATCGCGGCCAGAAACTCAAAATCCCGCAACCGTAATTGATCAAAAAATTTCGTTCAATGTTTTTTATATTACCATATTTTAAGAATTTGCATTCTAAGTGGAACTGCAGGATCTGCAGCTCCGTTTAGCAAATCGAAACAAAAAGAAAATGATAAATTAATCCCAACCAGGTCCCAGCACGCAAGTGTCATACGATAAACTGCAAAAACTAAAACATTACAAAAATATATATACTTCTGTTTGCTGGGAACAGATGGGGGATAATCCGTGGCACGTAGGAAGAAACAAACATTTTTATCTCATGTCCATTTTTAACTATTCCTATTGATAGTTATCTGTGTATATTGCGGGCTCACACTTGAATTTTTGCTTCATCTACCTATATATATATATATATATATATATATAATGTTTGTCTCTTTTTCCAATGAACCGAGGCATTTTATTTGACAAATCCTTTTTAAAAAAAAAAGCAAAAAAAATGCAAAACTAAAAGAATGAACAAAAAAATAAACTTTGGCCAATTCTGGGCCCCCAAAAACTAATACAAAACTCTCCCTCTCCGCTCGCTTCCCTTTCCAGGTGACATTCAGGTCAACTATCGCGTCGAGGTCAATGCCGAGGATGCTGCTGTCATAGTGCTCGATGATGTTGTCTCAGTGAAAATCACATTAACGTCCCCATTGCTCCGTGAGGCTAATCCCGCAGAGATTGCAGCTGCTGCCGCTGCAGCGACAACAGCCGATGCTGAGTTTTTGCCACGCGAGCCATGCCTAAGGGTAAGAATCTTTGAATAATCTCTGACAAGTTTCATTTCTAAATAGGTTTCTGTCTTTCTCTATATTATTTAATAGGCCCTTGCGGACTTGCGTCACGCAAAATGGTTCCAGGCCCGAGCCACTGGACTGCAATCATGTGTCATGGTCATACGTATATTACGTGATCTTTGCCAGCGAGTTGTCTCCTGGCAAGCCTTGCCACAATGGTCCCTCGAGTTGCTTGTGGAGAAGGTTATATCATCGGCCGGTTTTCCCATATCACCCGGCGATTGTATGCGACGCATTATGGAGGCATTGGCTTCAGGTTTCCTAATCAATGGACCAGGCCTATTGGATCCCTGCGAAAAGGATCCGACCGATGCGTTGCAAGAGCTAACCAAACAGGAACGCGAAGATCTCACTGTGTCGGCGCAATTGTTTTTGCGCTATATTGCTTTCCGACAGATCTTCAAGGTTCTCGGTATGGATCAATTGCCGGCCATGAAATTTCCCATGCGTCCGTGGCGCATAAATCGTAAACGTCGCCGTTCCTCGGGTAAAGCGGGTGTCGGCGGCGGAGAGGCTGAATCCGCTGACATCGATGAGACCGGCTCGGATGAGAAGGTGGCAAAGAAGGAAGGTGGCACCGGAGGAGTCAGTGCCACTGCTGGTAGTGCTGCTGCTGGCGGTGTTGCCGCTTAATTAAAGCGTGCCAACACAGAAGTAGAATGTAGTCGGCTATTAAATATAAAACACACACACTTTTTTTCTCAATTTAAGTGCGTCCCCGCAAAACGGAACGAACGCCCACACTTACTATTACAAGGAAAAAAACAAAAACTATCTCTTATATCTCTACGAGTATTCTAAACAAAAAAAATAAAAACATAACTACAAACTAATTGCGCGGAGCATCGTGAGATCCGGGCAAGAGTTGTAACATGTCCAACATGCTGCCCCTCCTCTACATTTTCCCCCCACAATTTGCAATTAGCGAAACCAAATGAAAATTTCAATAAGGAAGACTCCAACTTAATATTTTAACAATTATTAGAAATTATATAAAAAATTTCTTGATACTTGCTGATTGATAAGAAACGAATATACCAGATTGTATTTCGTTTTTAGATGAAGATGAAGAGAGGCTCACAAATTCTTGGCTATCGTATTATATGAAAAAGTTTAGCCCAAGAGAGAAGAGCCTCATACAACTACACGTTTCAAAATACATACATACATACATACATACTGATAAATATTAATATATAACAAGATGTTTATGAGACCGAAACAAATTTTAATAAAACATACATGAACAAATATAGATTATATTAAAAATATTACTATAAAACTATAGATGAAAGTTGTATATGTTTCTGTCTTCACTTATAGAAATTTCTGCCATTTGGAACAAGTATTTGCATTACTTTTATGTTTACTGGGCAAGAAGTCCGCATCGGTATAGGACTCATCATCCGACTTATTCGCCTTATCCAGCTTTAGTTTTTTAGACTCAACATAAGGAATGGGAGCAGGACGAACGGGGAGCTCATCTATGTAATTCGCCCACTTGCTTGAGCTTGGGATGTGGCCTTCGTGTTGCTGCTTTTGCAATTTCAGCATTTTATTGTTATCCAATGACTGAGACTTTTGTCCATGTTTCATGTTCAACTCTTGCACCTTTTGGCGACATTCCGCTCCAGATCCGCGAAAGAATTCTTTAAGCAGTTTCTGCTTTTGGCGGCAAACTTTACATTCCCATTGGATGGCCTTTTTCACAATGTCAACCTAAAAGTGGCGGATAACATGTAGACGGAGAGATAATTTACCAATGGTGGGCTGTACCTGGTAGAGATTGCATTCTATGCACTGTAAAACACGAATTTGCTGCGACATTTCATTAAATTTCAAAATAAAAATAAAAATGATCAAAAAAGGGTTGCCATATCCGTAGAAAATGGTTAGTTTTGTGACCGAACCAGCGGTTCATTGGAACTGGAAGCAGTGTCCGAAAATGTCTTCCAGTCGGAACCGGCCGCGATTTCTGTTTATATTTACTTATTTGCAACTTTTTTAATCAGTTGGGTTTTTGTTTTTAGTCGTGTCACCCACAAGTGGCTATTGCCCAGTTACGATTAGAAGATGCGCCTGGTATGTAGACGTTGCTTTTTATTCAGCATGATCCGGCAAATAATTATTATTGTGTTATTTTATAGTATTGCCTCAGTGGTGACTTGGCCAAGCCATGCTACATTATTACCTTCAAGGGATTACGGATTATGCTCGACTGTGGCCTGACTGAGCAGACAGTCCTTAACTTTTTGCCACTGCCCTTTGTCCAGAGTCTCAAGTTATCAAATCTACCAAATTTTGTTCCCAGCCGGGATCATGATCCTCAGATGGATGGCGAATTGAAAGAATGCTGTGGACGGGTGTTCATCGATTCCACACCCGAGTTCAATTTACCCATGGACAAAATGCTTGATTTCAGTGAAGTCGACGTGATACTTATCTCAAATTATCTAAATATGCTCGCTCTACCGTATATCACGGAGAATACGGGATTCAAGGGCAAAGTCTATGCCACGGAGCCAACACTGCAGATAGGCCGCTTTTTCCTCGAAGAGCTGGTCGACTACATTGAGGTGTCGCCCAAGGCATGTACGGCTCGCCTCTGGAAGGATAAACTCCACGTCTTACCAAGTCCACTCTCGGAAGCATTTCGTGCGAAGAAGTGGCGTACCATCTTCAGTCTGAAGGACGTTCAGGGCAGCCTCTCCAAGGTGACCATTATGGGCTATGATGAAAAATTGGATATACTTGGCGCGTTTATAGCAACACCGGTTAGCTCTGGCTATTGCCTAGGCTCCAGCAATTGGGTGCTGAGTACAGCGCACGAGAAGATCTGCTATGTAAGCGGCTCCTCGACACTAACCACACATCCACGGCCCATCAATCAGTCGGCATTGAAGCATGCAGATGTACTGATTATGACCGGACTAACGCAAGCGCCCACAGTCAATCCGGATACAAAACTGGGCGAGCTCTGCATGAATGTGGCCCTAACCATAAGGAATAATGGCAGTGCCCTAATACCATGTTATCCATCGGGTGTTGTCTACGATCTCTTTGAATGTCTTACACAAAATCTAGAGAACGCTGGCCTCAATAATGTGCCCATGTTCTTTATATCACCGGTGGCCGATAGCTCGTTAGCCTATTCCAACATCTTGGCCGAGTGGTTAAGTTCGGCCAAGCAGAATAAGGTCTATCTGCCAGATGATCCATTTCCGCATGCCTTCTATTTGCGCAACTCCAAGCTGAAGCACTACAATCATGTGTTCTCCGAGGGATTCAGTAAAGATTTTCGGCAACCTTGCGTCGTCTTTTGCGGTCATCCGAGTCTGCGTTTTGGTGATGCTGTCCATTTTATTGAAATGTGGGGCAACAATCCCAATAATTCGATTATATTCACTGAACCTGATTTCCCTTATCTGCAAGTATTAGCACCGTTCCAGCCATTGGCCATGAAGGCCTTCTATTGTCCCATAGACACTTCACTCAATTACCAGCAGGCGAATAAGCTAATCAAAGAATTAAAGCCAAATGTTTTGGTTATCCCAGAAGCCTACACCAAACCCCATCCGTCGGCTCCGAATTTGTTCATCGAGCAACCGGATAAGAAGATTATCACCTTTAAATGTGGTGAGATTATTAGATTGCCACTGAAACGGAAACTGGATCGTATTTACATCACCTCCGAATTGGCTCAGAAGATATCGCCACGCGAAGTAACCAGTGGTGTTACATTGTCCACCCTCACGGGTGTGCTACAGGTCAAGGACAAGGTGCACTGCATCCAGCCATGTGCAGATTTCATCAAAGACGATCCCACCGGCAGCAGCAGTAGTGGCACAGCACCTGCTCCATCCAAAGAGGAAGTGCTGAAAAATGTGAAATACGAATATGGCACTATCGATGTGGATGTTCTAATGAAACGTCTAACTCAGGATGGCTTCACCAACATCAAAGTCGATCGTACTGGCGGTTTTCTATCCCTGCACTTGGTCAACGAGGACACCACCATTAAATTCGAGGAGAACGAAACTCACATCATCTGCGGCGATAAACCAATCACACGACTTAAATTACGCGACACGCTTCTAAAATGCTTACAAAGCTTTTAGAGAGACAGTGGAAGAGACAAAGAGGGGAAAAATACGACGTCATCCTTTAATAATATGTATTACTTATTAATTAACAAATAAAAGAGACTATTTTTTACGATTCCATGGCCTTTAATACAAGAGAGCAACGGGAGCAAGTCTCGTGGTCATTGGGTTGTAAGCTATAACGACGACAACGTGGACAAAGCGTTGAGTTTAGAATTTCAAAATTAACCTTGGCCTCCTGGCACAGCTCCACATCCGTCGGTTGTTGAAGGCTGACCGCCCCAACTTGGAGAATCTCGCAGAGTTCCGAATTTCGCAGCTCCCTGAGCAGTTCAAACTGTTTTGGATTCCCACACTGTATGGTCAAGTCCAAGAGCCATGTGTTGACATCACCTGATTGCTGATTAAGCAAACGTTTGATATCCAATGCTGCATTTACAATTTGCAGAGATTCGGCATTCCGCCAATTGGGGTCGGCTAAAATGGAATCCGTATGAAAGCCATCACTCTTTGGATCATAATGACGCCAACTTTCCTCCACCAAGAAGGGAACAATGGGCCACAGCGTCTTGCACAAGTGTCGATAGCAATGTGTTAGAGTCTGCCGTATGTCAGCTAATTCCTGACTATGACCGCAATATAAACGATCCTTGATGAGATGCACATAAATGGCAGATACCTGATTCGCAATGAAATTCTGAATGCTGGCTACCACGCGATTGTACTCGTAATTATTGTACAAATTCTTAATCTGAATTGTTAAATAGGATTATTGTTTGATGTTTAGTTTAGCCCCAAAATTTGGTTTGTCACTTACCTCCGAATCAAAATCCAGAAGATTACTTAGTAGATACTTGTTTAAATAGCTTCCATCATCCTGGTGAGGAGTTAACTTTTGTTTTTCACCAATTACACCATTCAAGTAGCGGAGCATTCCACGTATTTTACTGAGATTATCAGCAGATTGTTGGAGCAATTTATCACTCACAGTTATCGACATATTTTGAGTGCCATGTGAAGCCACCCACCAGCGTAGGACATCGGTGCCATATTTCTTTGTAATTTGTTTGGGTGAAATGACATTACCCAAGGATTTTGACATTTTATGTCCCTTCTCATCCACCGTGAAACCGTGCACGAAGAGAGCTCTAAGCAAAAGCGATTAGATTTGATTATTAACTTGCGGGAAAACTTACTTGTAGGGAGCAGTATTACGTGCTGCTATGCTGGTTAGAAGGGAGGATTGAAACCATCCAGTGAACTGATCATATCCCTCCAAATAAAGATCAGCCACCTGTTCTCCTTGCAATACAGCAGACCAAGTGCTACCAGAATCGAACCAAATGTCGAATATATCCTTGCCCTTGACTATTAAATCGATATCACAATTGAGATCTTTAACTATCTCTGCGGGTAATAAATTGTCATCCAAAGTCTGTGACCACCAAAAGTCCATATTGCCTTCACTTATTAACCGGGCACACAAATGATCGACAAGTGCTCGATTAACTATTACTTTGCCGGTGTCCCGGCGATAGACAACCGGTATGGGCACACCCCAGGCTCGCTGGCGTGATATACACCAGTAGGGACGTTTCTGCAGTTGATTTAACAATGCTCTCTTACTGGCCTCGGCATTTACTCTCGGATAGACTTCCACCTGGTCCAAGGCAGCAGCGGCTGGACCTTTCAATTTCTCCGTATTGATAAACCATTGCTCACTGGCACGCACAATTACGGGCTCTTTGGTACGCCAATCAATGGGATAGGAATGTTCCAATTGTGTGGCCTGAACCACATCTTTGGCTATGTGCCGCAACACAAGTGAATTGCCTTGACCTAGCACGGATTGTCCAACGAGGAAGTCTGGAGCTTCTTTGGTATAAATGCCCGACTCATCCACAAAGCATTTAACTGGTATCTTTTTGGATAGGCAAATTAGAAAATCATCGGGCCCATGAGCCGGAGCAGTGTGTACCAGACCTGTACCCTTGTTATCCTGCACATGTTTTGCATCGAAAAATGGCAACTGGGTCTGTTCTCTGTCAATGGGATGGTGATAGCTTAGCTGGTTCCATAAGCTGCCATCAAATTTATCGACAATTTCACACTTAAGCTGAGTAGCAGCCTCAAAGTCCGTTACCAGAGCTGCAGCTATCAAATATAGATCATTTGGATCACGATCTGGCAATTTGATCAAAACATACTCCAGCGATGAATTGAAACAAATTGCTTGATTGCTGGGCAGTGTCCAAGGTGTGGTGGTCCATACTAAGGCATAAATTGACTTGAAACCGGCATGGGGATTCAATTTGAATCTCAGGTATACAGAAGGGCTGATGTGTTTGGCGTCGTACTCCAATTCGGCCTCAGCAAGAGCTGTTCTAGAGCAAACTATTAGAGAAGTCAATAGATATTACCGAGTATAACGTACTCACCTGGACGAGGGTGACCAGTAGACAGGCTTCAAATCTCGATACACAAGACCACGCTCGTAGAGATTATAAAACATTTTCAGCTGATTGGCTATGAATTCGGGCTGAAAGGTCATATAGATTTGATCACGTTGCCAATTGGCAAATATGCCCCAGCTACGGAACTCATCCTTCTGCGACTGAACCGCCTCCAGGGCAAATTTGCGCGCTGCAAACAATCGCTAGATGGTTAGGTGTTGCTTTAAGCCACAATCCATTGCTGATTCCACTCACATTTCTGTCGTATATCCAAAGGATCAGCAATTGAGCCCCCATCAGTCGCATTGGTGGCCTTTAGTTCAATGGGCAGGCCATGACAATCCCAGCCAGGAATATAATTCACTTTTTGGCCATGAGCAACCCTCTGACGTAGTGTTATATCCTTAAGAATCTTGTTTACCGCATGACCCATATGCAACTGGCCATTGGCATAAGGTGGGCCATCGTGTAGCACAAATGTAGGTTTCTCGTCACCCAAGTGCCGCTCCTGGTACTCATAGGCAGAGGCTACTTGATCCTGTCATAGAATGGAGTAATATGTACGTAAATAAAAGTTACGTTAAAATTACGCATGAAACTCACATTCAATGTTTGTCGTTCTTGCTCCTCTCGTTTGGCTGCACTGAGCCGATTGGGGAACTTTGTCTTGGGCAGGTTAATGGTATCTGTGTACTTTTTGACATCTTTCTTGGCCGCTTTCACACAATATAAGCGCAGTCCAAGACGGACATTAAAGGCACGCAACATTTCGGCAAACTTAATGACGTAACGCGGCTAAGCAAAACCGTAAACACACGTAATAACGTAACGACTACACTTGGAAAAATAAAAGCCAACAACAACGTTTTAAATTTTAGTAAAATTTAATTTACAAAATTTCATAAATTTGATTGAGGATCAATATTGCTGTTCTACTTATTGTCCTTATCTGTGGGAGATTCTCCCTTTGTTTCCTCGTCTTTCTTCTCATTTGATGGTTTGGCATCTTTGGCGGAACTTGCTTTGATCAAATCAAATTTATGAAATTTTGTAAATTAAATTTTAGTAAAATTTAATTTACAAAATTTCATAAATTTGATTGAGGATCAATATTGCTGTTCTACTTATTGTCCTTATCTGTGGGAGATTCTCCCTTTGTTGTTTCCTCGTCTTTCTTCTCATTTGATGGTTTGGCATCTTTGGCGGAACTTGCTTTGGGTGGTTCAGCATTTTTTGACGATGTGGCAGCCTTAGTTTCAGATTTTGGCGGTTCCTTTGGCTTCGAATCCTTATCATCCTTTGGCCTTTCTGCATTAGAGGAGGCATCTTTGGCATCCTCCGGCTTCTTTTCATCCTTGGCAGCATTTTTGTCCCCTTCACCTGGCTTCGCTGCTTTGTCCTTCTTTGGTTTCTCGTCCAGGGAGGCAGCCAATTGATTTGCTTTAGCAACAGCCTCATCCACATCACCGACCATATAGAAGGCAATTTCCGGAATGTCGTCAAATTCTCCATTCAATAAACGCTTAAAGCCATCCACACATTTCTCGACGGGAACCATTTTGCCCGGATGGCCGGTGAACACCTCAGCCACCTGGAATGGCTGGGAGAAGAAACGTTGCATCTTGCGGGCACGCGTCACCGTTAACTTATCATCTTCTGACAGCTCATCCATGCCCAAAATGGCAATAATATCCTGTAGTGACTTATACGACTGCAGTGTCTTCTGCACCGATCTAGCCACGTTGTAATGCTCTTCTCCCACAATCTCTGGGTCCAGAATACGCGAGACTGAATCCAATGGATCTACGGACGGATAGATACCGAGCTCGGCAATTTGACGTGACAACACAGTGGTGGCATCCAAATGAGAGAATGTAGCCGAAGGTGCCGGATCGGTCAGATCATCGGCAGGCACATATACAGCCTGAACCGAGGTTATTGAGCCATTGCGTGTGCTGGTGATACGCTCCTGCATGGTACCCATGTCAGTGCCCAGCGTTGGCTGGTACCCCACCGCCGACGGTATGCGTCCCAATAGAGCGGACACCTCAGATCCGGCCTGGGTGAAACGGAATATGTTGTCGATAAAAAGCAGAACATCCTGACCGTCGATATCTCGAAAATATTCTGCAATGGTCAACCCTGTCAACACAATGCGAGAGCGTGCTCCGGGTGGCTCATTCATCTGGCCAAATACAAGCGACACCTTGGACGAATCATCATCAATGGAAATCACCTTGGACTCTATCATTTCATGGTAAAGATCATTGCCTTCGCGTGTACGCTCTCCGGCTCCACAAAATACCGAATATCCACCATGTGACTTGGCAATGTTATTAATTAGCTCCATAATGAGCACAGTTTTACCTACACCGGCACCGCCAAAGAGTCCAATCTTGCCACCCTTCACATAAGGGGCCAGTAGATCAATTACCTTAATGCCAGTGACTAACATTTCCTGTTTCACACTTAGATCTTCCAATTCGGGTGCTTCGTTGTGGATAAAAGAGTAGAAATCAGATTTAACCTCACCGCGTCCATCGATCGGATCGCCCACCACATTCAGAATACGTCCAAGTACGGCCTTGCCAACGGGCACACGAATAGGATAACCCGTATCGATGACTTTCTGACCACGATGCAGTCCCTCGGTGGAGTCCATGGCCACACAGCGCACCACATTGTCACCCAGATGATGAAAAACCTATAAAGGTTTTCATTCAAAGCGATTAGATGACCTTCGGTGCTCCAAACCCAAAATTTATAACATACCTCCAAGACTAAGTGCTCAACTGGAGCATCAATAACTTCGATGGCATTTAGGACCTCGGGCAATTCATCCGGAAAATATAAATCAATGACGGGGCCAATGACAGCTTGTATGTGACCCTCACGGCGTTTGCCCTGCAATTTCTTTGGAGCAGTTCCTCCGCCACCCTGGGTTTTGCCATCGCCTTCTTTTGTCAAAGCCTGGTCTCTGCCACCACTTCCAGCAACGTCATCGGAAGCATCACGTGAGAATTCTGCAATTTCCTGGCAAATCTCTTCATTTTTCTTCTCCGTCTCCTTTTCAGTTTCATCGCCGGACTGGTTATCCTTGAGGTTCATCCAAGTAGCATGTAGATGGCGAGCCAGCAAAGGAAACTTCATTTTTGAAGCTTGTCCTTGCACATGGTTTCCAGTATTCCATTTATAGCCGATTCGGGGGAATCCTGTTAGCCAGCAATTAAACCAAGTCATCTAAAGGAATAGCCATCCAATTATTTCATTTCTTACCTGTGGCCAATCTTAACCAAGCTATCGACATTTCGTTATGTTTTGATTTTTCTTTATTTTAGGTTTCAGTTAAATTTAATATTTCTTTGAAAATTGCTTTTCGTTTTTTTTTTATTTTTGCAAATTTCTGTGCCAGTTAGTTCACAACGAAATCAGTTGTGATATTAAATGATAGCTCCAACTCCTTGAGCATTTTGCTATCTGACATCTAAAGTCAAGGCCTACTTGATATAGGAAAAAATGTATATATGTACATATTTGACAGATGTGAAACTCTTTGAAGGGAAATAGTTCTATACATATATTACACGTATAAATCAGAATTTCTGATCACTTTTTAAAAATGTACTTTGCTTTTTGCTTCATTTTTATTATTTAAAAAAAAAAACAATTTAGTATTTCAAAAATGTTCAGATGGTTAGAAAGATTTGTTGTTAAATATATTTATAATAAAAAATGTATGTAACAGATAAAAGGAAGCTTTATGACCCCATAAACTATATACCTATCTATGTATATTCTTCATCAACCTCAACAGTTAAGTCAATTTCGTGTCTGAATGAACAACCTGATCTTGGAGACTATAGGAGCTAGAGCGATAAAATTTGGTATACAGACTGGTGCAGTGTGCACGCAGGTTGAGTTTAATTTAAATTTTTGCCACGCCCCTTTTGCTCCCGCAATTGGAGCACAGAGTAGCTAGGTCATCTTCAACATTTGGTATGCATATTCGATTAACTATGTGCGCAATTTTTCTTGCTTAACCTTAACCACGCCCACTTCTGCCCCCGCAATTCAAAAGAAGTCGATTGCCTTTAAAAAAAGAAACAAGTATATATCCCTTAACTAACCATAAGTTGTCTGATTCTTGAAATAATTTGTAAACATTTTTTTAATATTTTGAGGTGTTTTTTTGTTAGACATTAATATATTTGCAGTAAAATATTTAATAATTGTTAACAAATTTAATATTTAAAAAGATCCAAAACAAAGGGTAACAGAGTTTAGTTATTTTCAGGCAAGGTTGCCATGGTTACATGGACAAAGTGAGGTGACGAGGTGGAGGTTTGACCAAAGCATTTGCGTTTTTTATTGTCTGTAGCCACTGAAGAAATGGACGTGCTTTCGCATTATAGCTCACCTGTAATTGAATTCCCGGCATCCCAGCCACTTGAGAAGCAACACACGCTGGTGGACAATTGTACGGGAACAGATCCACCGGCAGCCAGTTTGGATGCGTCTACCGAAACACAACGAAGACACAATGTGGCCTCTCAAACAGAACAAACCAGATTGGCCACTGGCAGTAGTGGCGGAACCTGCGATGAACGAGCCTTGGCCAAATGGTTGCGTCAGATATGCCCAATGGTCGAGCAGGAATTAATGCATCCCACTCCCATGATGGATGAGCAGACAACTAGTCAGGGTAGACTTGAAAAAGAGGTCCATGTGCATACATATCAGAAATTGTCGATGGGCAGCAGTGCGGATAATTCACTGGGCGTGGGTTTGGCCATTTGGTTGTGTGTCCAGACGAATAATGCTCCTGTGCTAGTGGCCACAACAGTGGCACCCCATGACGACTGGTGCGAGCATGTGGATCAGCACCTGAAACTCTTTGTGCCCCAGCGTATGTCACATGGCAACTATGTAATCTTCAACGAGGCCAAGACATTGCCATTGAAGTCATGTTTGCGTAGCCTGTGCACAAATCCTTTTAATAAAAACATTTTCGCCGGTTCCACAATGGATGGTGAGATCTTGGTGTGGCTGTATGGACAGCTACGCAGTGGGATCGGTGTCCACACCGTTGATTCAAATGTAGAGGTCACACAATTGCACAGTGTGGCCTCGCCGCAGGGAGCAGCTGTGGCCCTTGATTGGGTATCGGAGAAACATCTGGTGGCCAGCTATGCCAATGGAGCCCTACATCAGTGGGTTATGGGCAAAGTAATGACTTTGGATTGGGAGTAAGAGTTTGCCATTCAAGAGAACTCGACAAGCAATTACAATTCTTTTTCCCTGCAGATACACTTTGCCACCTACAATTAACTCGGAAGTTACGGCCATGGTGGTCTTGGGATTTGAGGATTTCGTATTGGGCACCAATGATGGCGGTGTCTATCGCTGCTGGAGCAATGGCCGGCAAAACGCCATTAACCCCAAGCATCTGCAACTAATGGCATTGCGTAGGCATCGTTTTATGGTCTCGACATTGTTGAAAACTGAAATCGATGGTCATCAGTTTGTTCTCAGCTGTGATCTAAGTGGTCAAGCCTTCTATCATGACATGCAACATGTAGATGAGGTTGGTTGGTGATCAGGCCCAAACAGGGCCCAAATGCTAATGATAATCTCTTTCTGTTGCCTAGGATGCCGCCCAGTTGAGCATACAGATCCCATTGCCATTCAAGAGTATCATTGCCTGCAGTCAGGATGGTAATATTATCTATTGCCCCAGCAATGATGGTTCCATGGACTATTATCGTATCAGCGATGGAGCTCATGCTCAAGTCAAGGGGGCCCTGCGCGGTCGTGGTAATTACATACGAAGCAGTGACAATGGGTAAATACAAATCTTTGTGGCTTTTGGATATGATTAATATTAATGTACATTCGGTTTTTAGCTGTTGGCTCATCACAGGCCTCTATGGCAATGAATTCCAAATATTTTATGTGGAGCAATAATCAATTTAATCTATTAATATGGTTCTATTTTGATATTATCGCATTTATTTGCATAGTTTTTGTGTGTGTTTAGTTTTTTTTTTGATGTACGATTTCCATCTTTATATAATGTTGCGGCTATTTACACGAGTTTCATTTTAAAATTTCTCAGATCTCTAACAAATATAATATGTAGGCTATATTTCTATATATATATATATTATATATATATTCAAATTTTCTGTGTGTGTGTGTGTGTATGTACGAAAATAGAAGTGGAAACTAATTGAAAATGGGCCGGAAAATGAAGATAAGAACTTTAAGACATTCATTTTTTCTTTTCTTTTTTTTGTTATACCCTTGCAGAGGGTATTATAAAATTGGTCAGATGTTTGTAACGCACAGAAGGAGACGTTTCCGACCCCATAAAGTATATATATTCTTGATCAGCATGAGAAGCTGAGTCGATATAGCCATGTCCGTCTGTCCGTCTGTCCGTCGGTGCGTACGCGTTTTACTCAGCCATCTTAAGAGCTATGGGGATGAAATTTTTTTGGGGGCTTATTTTTACCCAGGTGAGATAAAGTATGAAAATCATCGGGATCGGACTACTATATCATATAGCTCTGGAACAAAAATTTTTGCAAAAATTGGAGTATCCCCATGAAATTTAGCAATATAATAGAATTTGATATAAAATCTCAGATCCCAAAATTTGAGTTTGATCGGATAAATAGAACACAAGTTACAGTCAATACAAATCGGTTCTACGTCATCAGCAAATCAAACAGAGCACATGCATACACACACACAGACGTAGCGCTACACGTATGTATGTATGTATGTGTATGCGTGTTGTGCTTTGCTTAAAAATTTGTAGTGAAAAGAGAAATAATTTGAATGCTTTATTTGTGTATTGATGAATTGAGTTGCAAGGAAAGAAATTTCAAAATGTAAAAATATTATTGCAAAGGACTGCAAGGGTATATAAACTTTGGCATAGCCGAAGTTAGCTTCTTTGATATTTTTATAATAATATTGTTTAAAATAATCGG